>OZ025256.1:21084231-21616068 GCA_964019135.1 Arenicola marina | reverse complement strand
ATCACAATTAAAATCTGAAATCTGAAAACTGTGCAGCCCTAATGGCCGAATGTAACGAACTGATGACTATCTAATTATTTATAGTCGTTCTATCACCTACCGTCACATGTGAGATCAATCGAGTGGAGGTCTTCAAAGGCTGTGCCATTGTGTCGTGGAGGTCCCGCGCAAACAATGTTGGTGGTCATGATTCCTGTCATGTTGGCCGCCATCTTGAGCCAGCGGAGGCCGCAGTCACAGTTTATGGGGTTGCCACCGAAGTCGACTGTGGCCTTGACATTGAGATGCCACATGTTGGGCAGCCGACTGATGTCGTTTTGCGACACGTTAACCTCCCAGATTGGATCGTCCAAGGCGGCCATGATGGCCATGTCCACATACTCAAAGAGGTTCTCGCTGAGCCGTATTTCCACGGTAACGTTATTGTAGCTCCTGGGTACGACGCTGATATCGGGCCAGTGTGCATATGACATATTACGTAGGCCCCACAGTTTCACAAAGGGGAACAATGCCATTTGATCCGAAGTAGGAAATTCCAACGTCTTAATATCGCCCAGAAGGAAACTCTGCAGTGATTTCCCAATCATAGGTAAATGCGGCCAGTGGGTAAACACATTTCCAGTCAGAAAAAGAATCTCGAGTCGACACTGATGTGGGAAGTCCGGAATCGGGCTGGTAAGTAGATTATGGGCCAAGTCTAAGTGTTCCAGATTCACCAAGGTGTGAAGTTTGCTGGCGGGTACGACGGAGATAAGGTTATTCTTCAGCTGCAACTTTTGTAACGTTAGACTAACGTTAGCAAAGTCCGGAAAGTGCACCAGGAAGTTATCCTTGAGGATGATGGTCTTCAAACTCGGGAAGAAGGGGAAGTAGGGGATCTGTGTCAAACTGTTGTTCCTCAGGGTAATCTTTTCTACGTCAGCGGGAATGTTATCGTAAGGAATGGCGATCAGTCCTGCGTGGTTCGAAGAAAACGAAATATCTGCTGAAAAGGTGGTGACGAGGAACGCACATATCAACACACATACGATAACCTTGATCTTGGCCATGATATCAGTCGCGATATCAAATGTGCGTCACTTTTAGTGACGTATATTAGCCGTTCCAACCAGTACATACGATTCTAGGTATATCACTGTGGCCGTTTGATTCTCGACGACTGGGGTCCGTACTGGTCAAATTAGTACGTATTCCAAAAGAAAACCTATAGGGTCAGAGCATTCAATATTTCGTCTCTAATTTTGAGATCACAACACGTGCATCACTGCTTTTATATGATAATCCTTGTCGGAAGTTGGGTGCTTATGACAGATTTGGTCTTAGATCTGTTCTCTCGGATGCACGTCTTCTATAGAAACATGGCTTCGGTAGACCGCTGACGCAGACCCACGTGGAATCGGCACTTGGACATGGAATATTGTCGCTTCTGCAACGTGTATAACGGCTCTTGGCCAATTGGTTCCGTCCGGGCCAACTTGATACATGATGGTGTGTCGATCGAGGCCATATCATGAATTTAAAGCCCCCCAAGCTCATGAGGATATTTTTTTCATTTTTAGATGGATCAATATTGATACACAATAACCCATAAAGCAACCGCGACAGTTCCGATCGTCATAAAGACCAGGTCTAAATAGGAATCGATCTACCGCCATTTTACGTCGCCAACGAACGTCATCCGGCTATAAAATGTTGTTTGGCACCTAGTTTTTCCCCCATGAGCTGACCTTTCTCCCCATGACCTGCTTGAGCTGTATTGGAGCTCCTTCCACAGAGAGGAATGGGAATGGGGAGAGTGTGGGTGGCCCGAGGGTGAGGAGGGGAGGCGTGTGCTCTGTTTGGTACATACATATTGTGAGAGCCCGGCGATGCTTTATAAAAGAAACGATGGAGCATGTCATCTAAACAATAGGTTCCTTGCCGCATTGACAACATGATTGGACAAAAAACATGCACAGCTAGTCTTGCCACGTGACGTGAATATCGCCAATTGATTGACGAGCAGTTCACTCTTCGCTTCGAGATTGACGGCGAAGCTGAAAAACAAACCCATCACCTCGGTTCTGAACCCCCCAAAAAACAGACCCGCATCAAAACGCATGTACGTCATATGTTATTTCAGACCGGTTTGTGTTTGTTGCCATTATAATGTCACCGGTACATAGTAAGTGGCATGTTGGTTGCTGGTTTGGCAACTGACCGTGACGCTGTGTGATAACACATGAAACGCTAATTAATGATATGCTTTGGAATTATGGGTGCAGCGTGGGTGCCAGATGCCAGCCAAAATTAGATCAATTTCATTATCTTTCCAAAGTTCAAGGACACACTGTTATTGTGCACATCTTGTTATGTAATAACTGCGACCGTCTTGCGTTATACTTATCTACATCAGCCTTTCTTATGGACAAAGAAAAATCGTACCCATCCAAGTACCAAAAGCCGTAAACGTACCACGCTGAGAAATTTGCACGACTTCGCAAAATCTACTGTGACGAACATTTTTAGGATCGGCCCCTCTCCAGCTTGAAGATTGAGCGGACCAATTGGCATACCAAATGTCCCCTAAAGAAGATCCATGCATGTATCAGAATTACAAAAAGCAGCATGACCAATTGGCGTACAAAAATGCCTGAAATAAACACCCTTTCCAGCGGCACGTCCCCAGCAGTAAATTACCTTGAGATGCCCCCTCCTTCCGCAAACGAAAAAAAATGTATGAGTAAATGCAGGAGTTGTCTCACCAAGGTGATCCCCCGAGGGTGATAGATCACCCCTTTTCAAAATCATGCAAATGACATAAATACGCATACACGTACCTCCGCTTTCCATATATGCCTTCATATGTCGATATAATGCTTGCGCCTCTTTCATGCAGTAGGGTCGTTATGGAAACGGCCACTTCAGCGCTATGCAGATCTACTTAGCGCTAAGTGATAAAATGTGTCCACAGTTTTATCTGGTCCAAAATATAAAATATAATATACATATTCACACCGGATGTGAATATTCTGAATCAGGAAAGCAGCAATTAGATATCGGTAAAAGCAAACTCTGGAATCACAATAAGTGATCGACTCTAATCTTGACACTTTTCTTAAGCTAAAAATGAATAAGGAGCGGTACTGCTCTAAGTAGGGTTGATGAACAAGAGTCCATGCTTGGTATTCATAATTATATACGCGAAAATTCTTTCTCTGTCGCAGATTCTCCACATCGTAGTGGTGGTAGAATTTCCTACTTCTAACACATGGGTGTTTTTTGTATTTCACCCGATAATCAGCTTCAGAAGTGACTGAGACCTCATACAGCATGGCAAGCTTCTATTCGCTAGGTGGCGCTCGGTTCTGCTACTCAGTTCTTCGTCCGGGACAAATGTCGATATTCCACGTAAGTGAAAGCCACTGACAATTGTGCTGTGTAAGATTTGAAGAAAAGAATATTTATGAAGGTTGCGAGGTTTATTATCTGGTCAGTACACTCTGCGTGGAGTGTCAAGGAGACGATGCGCGTCATGTAACAATTGCACCCTTGGGAAGTGCTTCCTTCGTTCACGTGATACCTTCTGTTCCCGACAAGCTTTGCGAAAGTCCGCCGACATTGGTCTATCGATCTTGAAAGAGCCTGTTGGGGGGCGAGATTGCGCATACGCAAAGACAAAGCCCAAGCTCCCATTCGCTACGTGGAGCTCCGTTCCTCCGCTCAGACTGCTGCTGCCGGTGTAGCATGATAATATGTCCGGCGTGATAAAGTGTCCGGATGACAATTGCGCGTGCGCAGCGCGTGCGCAGCGAATGCGCATCCGATGCAAATATCGCATGCTGTAAAAATTCGTCCGGGTATCTTTCATCATCACTTACTGATCGAGGGAGACGGATGAAAGCGTGCGTCTCGTGGCAAAGAACAAAAAATCAGCGAGATCTACACTTATCTCAAGGATATTATTTATCGTGAGTGATAATAATCAGTCTGATAATATAAGAAGCGGTCCCTCATGCGATTGTCTGGCAGATATCGTTTGAGTAAGTAGGAATGTAACCTACTTTGAAATATACATGATTGTAGCAATGAAGGGCTACTGAGATACGCGACTCATGTTACGTTGCAAAATGTCCGCCCGGCAAATATCGTTACCTTATGTCCGCCCAAAACTCAATTTGTCGTTGCAAAACGTCCGCTCGGCAAATATCGTTGTATTATGTCCGCCCAAAACTCAATTCGTCGTTGCAAAATGTCCGCCCGGCAAATATCGTTGTATTACGTCCGCCTAAAACTCAATTCGTCGCTGCAAAATGTCCACCCGTATGTCGGTTAGTTCCGTTTTCAAAACGAAAATGTAAGATTTTAAAGTCTAATCTCGGTGTATGTTCTGTTATTATCTAAATTTCATATGTCGGTCTGATTTGTTATGAAGGAATATCTACGATGTTTCCGACATATATCAGTTTGTCTGTTTGTCTACAGGTGTGTGTGTGTGTGTGCGCGTCTGCGTGTGACGGACATGGCTCGGTCAAGTTCATTAGCGGGGTATGTAGGTCAAAGCTTAAGGTCACAATATTTTTATTCTGTCCTTAATCATTGGCAGATGGAGCCAATAATTATGCACTAATTGCTGCTTCTGTAGTAATTAGAGAGCATTATGAAGGCAAACGGTGCTTCTCACCCTTTTCATCCCAACCCTCTCCTCTCCTATCACCCTCGCCTGACCCCTAACCCCAGGTTCACCCGCGGCTCCCTCCTGATCACGGCGTGCAACCCGCGTGCCCATTGAGGTGCACTATACGATGCCTGGGGACCACGCCCGAGCGGACGCTCCGATTGGCCGAAATTCACCGGCTCGGCCGACCGACCACGCAGGCAGGCACTGGATCCAGACGCTACTGCTCACTGCGTCAGGACCGGATCGCGCGGACTCTCCCATGGGAACCACACCTGCCACTCGCCCAGCGCCAGCACTGGGAACACCTGCCATTCGCGCAGCGCCAGCACTGGGAACACCTGCCACTCGCTGCCCGGCAGCACCAGCCCACCACCCTCGGTCTGCCTCAAGCCCAGCTCCAGCCCTGGGAACACCTGCCACATGCCCAGCTCCAGCCCTAGGAACACCTGCCACTCGCCCAGCGCCAGCCCTGGGAACACCTGCCACTCGCCCAGCGCCAGCCCTGGGAACACCTGCCACTCGCCCAGCGCCATCCCTGGGAACACCTGCCACTGGCCCAGCGCCAGCCCTGAGAACACTTGCCACTCGCCCAGCACCAGCCCTGGGAACACCTGCCACTCGCCCAGCGCCAGCCCTGGGAACAACACCTGCCACTCGCTCAGCGCCAGCCCTGGGAACACCTGCCACTCGCCCAGCACCAGCCCTGGGAACCACACCTGCCACTCGTCCAGCGCCAGCACTGGGAACACCTGCCACTCGCTGCCCGGCAGCACCGGCCCACCACCCTTGGTCGGCCTCAAGCCCAGCCGCAACCCTGGGAACACCTCCTACTCGCTGCCCGGCAGCACCACCCCGCCACCCTCGGTGTGCCTCAAGCCCAGCTCCAACCCTGGGAACACCTGCCACCCCACCCAGCTCCAGCTCTGGAAACACCTGCCACTATCCCAGCGCCAGCCCTGGGAAAACCTGCCACTCGCCCAGCGCCAGCCCTGGGAACATCTGCCACTCGCTGCCCGGCAGCACCACCATACCACCCGCGGTGGGCCTCACGCCCAGCTCCAGCCCTGGGAACATCTGCCACTCGCTGCCCGGCAGCACCACCATACCACCCGCGGTGGGTCTCACGCCCAGCTCCAGCCCCGGGAACACCTGCCACTCGCCGCCCGGCACCACCACCCCACCACCCGCGGTGGGTCTCACGCCCAGCTCCAGCCCCGGGCACACCTGCCACTCGCCGCCCGGCACCACCACCCCACCACCCGCGGTGGGCCTCACGCCCAGCTCCAGCCCTGGGAACACCTGCCACGCGCTGCCAGGCAGTACCACACCACCCCACTCGGTGGGCATCACGCCCAGCTCCAGCTCTGGGAACACCTGCCGCTCGCCCAGCTCTAGCACTGGGAACATCTGCCACTCGCTGCCCGGCAGCACCACCCCGCCACCCTCGGTGGGCCTCGCCCTCAGCTCCAGCCCTGGGAACACCTGCCTCTCGCTGCCCGGCAGCACCACCCCACCACCCGCGGTGGGTCTCGCCCCCAGCTCCAGTCCTGGGAATACCGGCCACTCGCTGCCAGGCAGCACCACGCCACCACCCTCGGTGGACCTCACCCCCAGCTCCAGGCCTGGGAATACAGGCCACTCGCTGCCAGGCAGCACCACCCCACCACCCTCGGTGGGCCTCGCCCCCAGCGCCAGCCCTGGGAACACAGGCCACTCGCTGCCAGGCAGCACCACGCCACCACCCTCGGTGGACCTCACCCCCAGCTCCAGGCCTGGGAATACCGGCCACTCGCTGCCAGGCAGCACCACGCCACCACCACAGGCAGCACCACCCGCGGTGGGCCTCGCCCCCAGCTCCAGCCCTGGGAATACCGGCCACTCGCTGCCAGGCAGCACCACGTCACCACCCTCGGTGGACCTCACCCCCAGGTCCAGGCCTGGAAATACCGGCCACTCGCTGCCAGGCAGCACCACGCCACCACCCTCGGTGGACCTCACCCCCAGCTCCAGCCCTGGGAATACCGGCCACTCGCTGCCAGGCAGCACCACGCCACCACCCTCGGTGGGCCTGAAGCCCAGCCCCACCCCTTGGAACATCTGCCACTCGCTGTCCGGTACCACCACCCCGCTTCAACACCAGCCACGGGAGAAACCGCTACTCGCCACAATCCAGCACCACCCCACCCCCTCCGGTGCATCACATCTTAACCCCAACCTTGAGAGACACCACGTACGCTCGCCACTAGTCAGCACCACCCCGCGCGCGCCGCTGGATCACATCCTAACACCAGCTTTGGGAGAAACCACCACTCGCCACCAGCCAACACCACACCGCTCCCGCCAGTTGGCCACAGCACAAGCCCTCCATGGCTGCATACCCTACTCGCTTGACTGCAAAGCCGCGCCAAACCCACCGGTGGGCCCACAACCTATACAGATTCACACAGCCAACCAGAACGGCCACAAGTTTGACTCAACCCCCACCCCAACCCCCACCCCCACGGGAAACCCCGCCCCTCTGCTCGGACGCACACTGGTCAGTCACCTTGGATATCACGCAGAGGTGAGTGGCACAGAATGGAGTGCTTGACCTCGTTAATCACACAGACGAACCCGAACTCGGCGACCATCTGCACATAGCCGGCCTCTGAACTACACTGCTCCCCCCCCCCACCCGCCACCCTCCGGCCGCGCCCGTCGTATATTTAAATCACCACTCCACAGACGCCTTTGCAACCCACGTTTCTAGCTGCTTATCCACGAAATTAGCCGAGCGCGCCCTTACCGGGCCTTTCATCGAGCATGACACGTCTGCGACACAGTGACATTGCCGCGACGCCACAGCAACCAGGATTCAACTGACATCTTACACACCATGCCATGCCCCGCAACGAACGCCCCACGTTCATAGCCACATAACCACAGTCGCGTGGTCAAACGGTTTAATAACTACCCGGACCACTGCACCCCTCCCCCCCCCCCCTCCCCGCAAGCCACCCCCGCCACCCCCTATTCTGCAATCCACGAACAATGTCCGTTCCAAGCATACCGATCTACGCTCTATACTCGCCTCACCACCTCACACAGCCACCCTCTACTCTCTATGTCGGGGAGTCGGCACCCAGTGAGCAGCACCACCTGGGTGTGCGCTGCCTGCTTCAGGTACATCGAATGCGCCACCCATGATCTGCCTTCGTATATTAAAAATTTCCACTAACGAAGCGGGGCCACACTGGCCAAATGACGCATTCCGGATTGACTCCGAACGAGGCACACCTTCGGCCAGCCGGTCGCTTGCACTCGCGACTCCCACCCCGCCCCCCGAAACTTCCTCCTATACTCTTCCATCCTCACCCCAATCCACCCACTACCTTTCCCATCTTGGCGTGATCAACAATAATTACCCTACATTTTTGGCCCTCTTTTTTATATAGATATTCAACATTACTTAGTTTATTAGTTTTAGCTATTAAAATCTTTACACGCCAAGATGAATTTGTCATTATTTTCACCCTGCCCGCCGCAGGCTCTCCGAATAATGATGTACTAATTGCTGCTTCTGTAGTAATTAGAGGGCATTATAAAGGCAAGCGGTGCTTCTCACCCTTTTCATCTCAACCCTCTCCTCTCCTATCACCCTCGCCTGATCCCTAACCTCAGGTTCACCCGCGGCTCCCTCCTGATCACGGCGTGCAACCCGCGTGCCCATTGAGGTGCACTATACGATGTCTGGGGACTACGCCCGAGCGGACGCTCCGATTGGCCGAAATTCACCGGCTCGGCCGACCGACCACGCAGGCAGGCACTGGATCCAGACGCTACTGCTCACTCCGTCAGGACCGGATCGCGCGGACTCTCCCATTTACCTCCCACCCACCCTGACACTGGATTATTACTTTGAACCATCAGGCCCTCTTTTTTATATAGATATTCAGCATTACTTAGTTTATTAGTTTTAGCTATTAAAATCTTTACACGCCAAGATGAATTTGTCATTTTTTTCACCCTGCCCGCCGCAAGCTCTCCGAATAATGCTGAGGAAGGGTACTGTGGGGACTGCTCAAACCTGCTTGTGTGAGTGAGCATTGACGGGGAGGAAAGAGAGGGGTGTGGCGGTGGGTTGTGTCGAACTGAGCATGTGTCTCCGGGATAGTAACGGTAAATCTGAATCTGATAGGTCAAATCTAGATCTGAGAGGTCAAATCTGGACTTCAAAGGTCACATCTGGATCTGAGGGGTCAAATCTGGATCTTAGGGGTTTGGGCGGACATAATGCAACGATTTTTGCGGCGGGCGGACGATTTGCAACGTAACAGACATCGTGGTCTTCTTCGCGCATGCCAAATTAACCAAATTTGGGACGAAAGAAAAGTGATTCTACTTGCCGAAAACTCCATTTGTACCCGAAAAATAGTATTTTAGCAAACTAAAAACCTACTTCTTCTTCAAATCAACAAAGTTTGCATCAATGACATGGTGGTCTCCTTTGCGCATGCAAAATTAACCAAATTTAGGAAATGGGCGAAAGAAAAGTCATCCTATTTGCCGAAATTGCATTTGTACCCCAAATGTGATATTTTACCAAACTAAAAAGCCTACTTCTCCAATTTGACACATTTTGCATCAATGACATCGTGGTCTCATTCGCGGATGCCAAATTAACCAAATTTGGGAAATGGACGAAAGAAAAGTGATTCTATTTGCCGAAAACGCCATTCGTATCCGAAAAATAGTATTTTAGCAAACTAAAAAGACCACTACTCCTCCAAATGAACATATTTTGCATCAATAACATCGTGGTCTCCTTTGCGCTTGCCAAATTTACCTAATTTAGGAAATGGACGAAAGAAAAGTGGTTCTATTTGCCAAAAACTCCATTTGTACCCGAAAAGTAGCATTTTAGCAGACCAAAAGCCTACTTCTCCAAATCAACAAATTGTGCATCAATGACATCGTGGTCTCATTCGCGCATACCAAATTAGCCAAATTAAGGAAATGGGCTAAAGAAAAGTGCATTCTGTTTGCCAAAAATTGCATTTGTACCCGAAAAGTGGTATTTTACCAAACTAAAAAGCCTGCTTCTAATCCAGTTCGACCATTTTTGCGTCCATGACATCGTGGTCTCCTTCACGCATGCCAAATTAACCAAATTTGGGAAATGGACGAAAGAAAAGTGGTTCTATTTGCCGATAATGCCATTCGTACCACAAAAATAGTATTTTAGCTAACTAAAAAGCCTACTTCTCCTCCAAATCAACACATTTTGCATCAATAACATCATGGTCTCCTTCACGCATGCTAAATTAACCAAAGTTGGGAAATGGACGAAAGAAAAGTTGTTCTATTTGCCGATAATGCCATTCGTACCACAAAAATAGTATTTTAGCTAACTAAAAAGCCTACTTCTCCTCCAAATCAACACATTTTGCATCAATAACATCATGGTCTCCTTCACGCATGCTAAATTAACCAAATTTGGGAAATGGACGAAAGAAAAGTTGTTCTATTTGCCGATAATGCCATTCGTACCACAAAAATAGTATTTTAGCTAACTAAAGAGCCTACTTCTCCTCCAAATGAACACATTTTGCATCAATAACATCGTGGTCCCCTTCGCGCTCGCCAAATTTACCAAATTTAGGAAATGGACGAAAAAAATGTGGTTCTATTTGCCGATAATGCCATTTGTACCACAAAATAGTATTTTAGCTAACTAAAGAGCCTACGTCTCCTCCAAATGAACACATTTTGCATCAATAACATCGTTGTCCCCTTCGCGCTCGCCAAATTTACCAAATTTAGGAAATGGACGAAAGAAAAGTGATTCTATTTGCCGAAAACGCCATTTGTACCCGAAAAATAGTATTTTAGTAAACTAAAAAGCCTACTCCTCCGAATGGACAAATTTTGCATCAATAACATTGTGGTCTCATTCGCGGATGCCAAATTAACCAAATTTGGGAAATGGACGAAAGAAAAGTTGTTCTATTTGCCGATAATGCCATTCGTACCACAAAAATAGTATTTTAGCTAACTAAAGAGCCTACTTCTCCTCCAAATGAACATATTTTGCATCAATAACATCGTGGTCTCCTTTGCGCTTGCCAAATTTACCTAATTTAGGAAATGGACGAAAGAAAAGTGGTTCTATTTGCCAAAAACTCCATTTGTACCCGAAAAGTAGCATTTTAGCAGACCAAAAGCCTACTTCTCCAAATCAACAAATTGTGCATCAATGACATCGTGGTCTCATTCGCGCATACCAAATTAGCCAAATTAAGGAAATGGGCTAAAGAAAAGTGCATTCTGTTTGCCAAAAATTGCATTTGTACCCGAAAAGTGGTATTTTACCAAACTAAAAAGCCTGCTTCTAATCCAGTTCGACCATTTTTGCGTCCATGACATCGTGGTCTCCTTCACGCATGCCAAATTAACCAAATTTGGGAAATGGACGAAAGAAAAGTGGTTCTATTTGCCGATAATGCCATTCGTACCACAAAAATAGTATTTTAGCTAACTAAAAAGCCTACTTCTCCTCCAAATCAACACATTTTGCATCAATAACATCATGGTCTCCTTCACGCATGCTAAATTAACCAAATTTGGGAAATGGACGAAAGAAAAGTTGTTCTATTTGCCGATAATGCCATTCGTACCACAAAAATAGTATTTTAGCTAACTAAAGAGCCTACTTCTCCTCCAAATGAACACATTTTGCATCAATAACATCGTGGTCCCATTCGCGCTCGCCAAAGTTACCAAATTTAGGAAATGGACGAAAAAAATGTGGTTCTATTTGCCGATAATGCCATTTGTACCACAAAAATAGTATTTTAGCTAACTAAAGAGCCTACTTCTCCTCCAAATGATCACATTTTGCATAAATAACATCATTGTCCCCTTCGCGCTCGCCAAATTTACCAAATTTAGGAAATGGACGAAAGGAAAGTGATTCTATTTGCCGAAAACGCCATTTGTACCCGAAAAATAGTATTTTAGTAAACTAAAAAGCCTACTCCTCCGAATGGACAAATTTTGCATCAATAACATCGTGGTCTCATTCGCGGATGCCAAATTAACCAAATTTGGGAAATGGACGAAAGAAAAGTGATTCTATTTGCCGAAAACGCCATTCGTATCCGAAAAATAGTATTTTAGCAAACTAAAAAGACCACTACTCCTCCAAATGAACATATTTTGCATCAATAACATCGTGGTCTCCTTTGCGCTTGCCAAATTTACCTAATTTAGGAAATGGACGAAAGAAAAGTGGTTCTATTTGCCAAAAACTCCATTTGTACCCGAAAAGTAGCATTTTAGCAGACCAAAAGCCTACTTCTCCAAATCAACAAATTGTGCATCAATGACATCGTGGTCTCATTCGCGCATACCAAATTAGCTTAATTAAGGAAATGGGCTAAAGAAAAGTGCATTCTGTTTGCCAAAAATTGCATTTGTACCCGAAAAGTGGTATTTTACCAAACTAAAAAGCCTGCTGCTAATCCAGTTCGACCATTTTTGCGTCCATGACATCGTGGTCTCCTTCACGCATGCCAAATTAACCAAATTTGGGAAATGGACGAAAGAAAAGTGGTTCTATTTGCCGATAATGCCATTCGTACCACAAAAATAGTATTTTAGCTAACTAAAAAGCCTACTTCTCCTCCAAATCAACACATTTTGCATCAATAACATCGTGGTCTCCTTTGCGCTTGCCAAATTTACCTAATTTAGGAAATGGACGAAAGAAAAGTGGTTCTATTTGCCAAAAACTCCATTTGTACCCGAAAAGTAGCATTTTAGCAGACCAAAAGCCTACTTCTCCAAATCAACAAATTGTGCATCAATGACATCGTGGTCTCATTCGCGCATACCAAATTAGCCAAATTAAGGAAATGGGCTAAAGAAAAGTGCATTCTGTTTGCCAAAAATTGCATTTGTACCCGAAAAGTGGTATTTTACCAAACTAAAAAGCCTGCTGCTAATCCAGTTCGACCATTTTTGCGTCCATGACATCGTGGTCTCCTTCACGCTCGCCAAATTTACCAAATTTAGGAAATGGACGAAAGGAAAGTGATTCTATTTGCCGAAAACGCCATTTGTACCCGAAAAATAGTATTTTAGTAAACTAAAAAGCCTACTCCTCCGAATGGACAAATTTTGCATCAATAACATCGTGGTCTCATTCGCGGATGCCAAATTAACCAAATTTGGGAAATGGACGAAAGAAAAGTGATTCTATTTGCCGAAAACGCCATTCGTATCCGAAAAATAGTATTTTAGCAAACTAAAAAGACCACTACTCCTCCAAATGAACATATTTTGCATCAATAACATCGTGGTCTCCTTTGCGCTTGCCAAATTTACCTAATTTAGGAAATGGACGAAAGAAAAGTGGTTCTATTTGCCAAAAACTCCATTTGTACCCGAAAAGTAGCATTTTAGCAGACCAAAAGCCTACTTCTCCAAATCAACAAATTGTGCATCAATGACATCGTGGTCTCATTCGCGCATACCAAATTAGCCAAATTAAGGAAATGGGCTAAAGAAAAGTGCATTCTGTTTGCCAAAAATTGCATTTGTACCCGAAAAGTGGTATTTTACCAAACTAAAAAGCCTGCTGCTAATCCAGTTCGACCATTTTTGCGTCCATGACATCGTGGTCTCCTTCACGCATGCCAAATTAACCAAATTTGGGAAATGGACGAAAGAAAAGTGGTTCTATTTGCCGATAATGCCATTCGTACCACAAAAATAGTATTTTAGCTAACTAAAAAGCCTACTTCTCCTCCAAATCAACACATTTTGCATCAATAACATCATGGTCTCCTTCACGCATGCTAAATTAACCAAATTTGGGAAATGGACGAAAGAAAAGTTGTTCTATTTGCCGATAATGCCATTCGTACCACAAAAATAGTATTTTAGCTAACTAAAGAGCCTACTTCTCCTCCAAATGAACACATTTTGCATCAATAACATCGTGGTCCCCTTCGCGCTCGCCAAATTTACCAAATTTAGGAAATGGACGAAAAAAATGTGGTTCTATTTGCCGATAATGCCATTTGTACCACAAAAATAGTATTTTAGCTAACTAAAGAGCCTACTTCTCCTCCAAATGAACACATTTTGCATCAATACCATCGTTGTCCCCTTCGCGCTCGCCAAATTTACCAAATTTAGGAAATGGACGAAAGAAAAGTGATTCTATTTGCCGAAAACGCCATTTGTACCAGAAAAAAAAATATTTTAGTAAACTAAAAAGCCTACTCCTCCGAATAGACAAATTTTGCATCAATAACATTGTGGTCTCATTTGCGCATGCCAGATTAACCAAATTTAGCAAATGGACGAAAGAAAAGTGGTTTTAGGTGCCGAAAAGTCCATTCGTACCCGAAAAGTAGTCTTTTAGCAAGCTAAAAAGCCTATTTCTCCTTCAATCAACAAATTTTGCAGCAATGACATGGTGGTCTCCTTTGCGCATGCAAAATTAACGCAATTTAGGAAATGGGCGAAAGAAAAGTGATTCTATTTGCCGAAAACTTATAGTTTCGAGAAACTTGGATTGTTTCACACTGCCTTTGTAAAGAAATGAGGACCCGTTGAACCCTTTTCTTTATCGCTCTGCATAATTTGGAGGATAAGTGCTGCTGTTAGTCTCCGTATTGTGAAACGTTGCGTATATTGTGTACTGTTATGGATAATTTTTTTTTAAATCAATAATGATTTGGCCGCATTTGCGGGATGATCCACATTATTCACAGTATTCTCTTGGGTAAATAAACAAATATTATCTTATTGCCTTATTGTTTATGTCAAAGCATTTGTACAAATCTTTTAGCAAAGTAAAGGCACGTGAACCAATTGTTATCACAGTGCGTCAATAGGAAAACGAGAGCGTCACCCACAGGGTGAAGGCTGATGACGGAAATGCAGCATTCCCGCACACCACGCCTACCCGCCCCTGGAATTCCGCATGAATATTTGGCCCCTTCGATCCAGATTGGACCTCCCAGATACAGATTTGTACCCTCAGATCCAAAATTGACCTCTCAGATCCAGATTGACCCCTCAGATCCAGATTGACCCCTAAGATGCCGGAGACACCCACAGATGGAAACAACCGAACGCCCCACCCCTGCGTTCCTTCCCCGTAAATACACACACACATATTTGAGCAGTACTCCACCCTGAAAGGCGGCACGGCTTATTGCTTACGATGAGTAGAGCTTACTGCTCAAATATGTAGCCTCATAGAGTCCCATGTAAAAGTTTCTTTTTCAAGTTCAACTATTTTTTAGCGACCAAACGTCTTAATCGATTTCGATGCAAATTGGCACAGGGTGAGAAACGCCAGAGGACAATAAGTGTATTTTTTTTTCCAAAGGGCTAGCTCCAAAACTGTCTCTGTAGTAAGCATTTTGTCGATTATTGGCCCTATCTTCCAATGGTTAAGGAAAAAGGAAGAAAATCCTGTGACCTTGACCTTTGACCTTCATACCCCGCTAACGAACTTGACCGAGCCATGTCGGATACCTAGCGATGGGTGAAGTTATACGACAAAATGTTGCGTTTTGCGACCTACAGAGTGCGGACAGACAGACAGACACACACACAGACAAACGGACAAACTGATAGATTCCTCCAATCAAAGATTTCCGTCATAAAAAGGAAAGAGCGGAGCCATGTCCTCAGGGTAATCCAGTAGTTTTTGCGAAGAAAGAGAGCACATGTGTCCTGCGACCACAACGGGGCTCGAAGCACCAACCCGCGAGCCGTGAGGCTCTCAGATGGCTAATGCGAGCGCTCTAAGCCAATGAGTTATCGGTATAGCCTTCACAATGAAGGGTTTTAATAGGGCTGTACAGTCCCTTCGGGATCTTATCGAGACCCCACGAGACAGGAATACCTATGCTCTACGTCAACGCCTAGCATCAACGGCATGTACGTGCTGCCTACCTTCCGGTTGTTTGCCTTCACTCACCTCACACACTAGATCGGCTAAAGCTGTCCTTGGAAGCACAACTAACCACTGAAGTTATGTGCATATCCGAATTATAACCATCCGAGTAGATTTATGTAATGTATGAACGATTAGACAGTTGGTAAACCGGAATGCGGTTATCTCATGAGTGACTGTCAGTGTCAGGCGATCTAACGTGCTGCGCGGGGTTTTTCATGTTGTATGACGTAATAATCATCATGACGCGCGTGTCTGCGCGCGGTATCTATGGTTACGTAACAACGTTCCTTATATGGACTGAGCAGGTGAGGACAATGGTGTTACGTTTGTCGTAGAACTGTAAACATCGATGATTTGGCTCAAAATACAACGCTTCCAACAATCTCATCGAACAGACCACATGCATTATGGAGAGATACATGTCTTATCTTTAATTATCTTATGATTTTATAGTTAGCCATGCCTGGACCAAAGCAAGCAAAAAATAGTTTCACACCCACTCGATTTTTCACGCACAAACTGCGCAGCCGGCGGGTTCCAAACACTAAAACGTTGACTACAATGAGTGCGCGTCACGCGAAAGACTTTCCGGTGTGTGTTAAAGAAGTTTATGTACCAACTGTATTTATTGATCAAATTTGACTGATGTACTTATCTGATGTGCCAAACAAAATTATCATTAGAAATGTACGTGCAATTTGAATTGTTCTTGTTTATGTAATAAGAGCACAATGAGGTACTACAGATTGCCTAATCACTTCAAATTACCAGTTTCTTACTTCATATATTATTCCAGATCTCACTTGGATCATCGGATCTATTGTAGATGACCCAAAATTATTGCAATGGCATTACTCAGCAGCAAGAGCGGTCTCTTATATGGCACTGGCTTCCCTGCTCCGCCCACGTGTAACCAAACAGCTTCATATCAACCTGATACATGGCAAGAACCATTTCAAACTGAGCCGGGTACGCAGCCTGAAATGTTTTGAGAATGCTGTCATATTTGAATTCCTTGGCCATGGAGGATGTCACGGTGACGTTGGCGTTGATATGATGTTCCGGAAATCCGAATGTCGGGGCGAGGCCGAAGGCTGCGTTGAGAACGGGAGTGTCGGTCTCCATCGTCTCGGTTTTGATGAGCAGGTCGTAATCAACATGACATGGAGAACACGCGGAGTAGTAGTCCCCCCAATGACAATTTGTCGCTCCTTTCAGAAGCAGACTGTTGACAAAGTGGTCAAAAGTGCCCAGTAATTTGTTGGGGTCGTGTTTCTCCGTTACCTCGTAGAAGGCGGATACCAGTCGCTGCAACGGGTGACGCACGACGATCAACTTCCGGTAGTCGGCGTAGAGCGTGTTGACTTCCTCGACACTAACGGTTGTACTACTCATGTTGATGGGACCCGTATGTTCGCGCTCGCTCATGTGGAAGTACTTTTTAGTGGCGGTGTTTGCGCATTTCGGTATTCGACAGTACAGTATCTTCCGTGTGTGGTCGATCACAACTCTACGTAGAAAGAGTTTCCCCTGAGAGCCCGCCGCCTTTGAGCACATATCATGGAGCCACTGACGTCTCTCCGCTATGGTGCAGCTGCTCAGTACCTCAGGTGAGTCTTCTCTGGTCGCTGAACCGAACAGGTCAGTGGCAGTGGGGTTGGTTGTCCCTGTAACAGAGAACGATTACATCTCAAGAGATAATGCGTTGCAATTCGTTTTGATTAATATCTGGTCAGACTAAGCCAGTCGAAACATAATAGAAAGGCATATTGCGAGCATCAAATATTTGAACCCATCAAACGCACAGTGATATGCCACGCCTGGCCATGACACCTGGACCTGAGGGCATCTGCGCCACAGAATATTTTTATAACTGACGACACGGCGTACCTGGTGGTGCATAAGTGACGTCAGGCTCCGTGTCGTTGAGGGCCAAGGACTTTGTGGTCTCCAGGCCTTGCTCCTGACTGCCGTTGGCGAGACCGGGGACGATATGGCTGCGAAGTGCAATCTGCGAATTAATCCAGAATGCTGTGTGAAAGAAAATCAGGTGGAAGAAAAGCAGGCAAGCTGCAAGGAGCACAAGTCCCACCAACGTCACTTTGAAGACCCACAACACGTTTCTGCCGCTCAGTTGTATCATTTTTAATTAAACGTTAAAGTACCAACCACAACTATCCGCACATGTGCTTCAATTGTGTGACACTTTGAATGTGGTGTTCAGTAAACCTATGTAGCACTGATGTATTGGACCAATTAGACGGGTCGATATATATCGAACTTTGCTTAATAATTTGCCAAAATGGCCGATGGATCTTCCCTGAGGACAGTTATAGTCAAATAAATGGTGAAAACAAAAAAAACCTCGAGAGTTGTATCCGGTGGTGAGCGGGTTACTAGGCAACCTGGAGGGCGGCGAGGCGGGTTCAATCAATCAACAACACACCACAAGCAGCCAAGCGCAATAGCCAGCTGCTATGCAATCAAATAATACAATATTCAATCAATATAAAAATAAAATATTACATACTATTAACAGAACATGCTAAGTTCATTGTGTACTCCCGTGCCCATTCGCATTCGAACAATTATCCAATCCAATGAGCAGTTGAATCCATCGTTTACTCTTCTAATACGCTACAATGAAATGTTGACGAATGCGCTCACGATTACTTCATTACAGGCCACCACTCTCGTTTCGTCAACACCTGATAACGCACGCCACCATTATAGGCAACATATTTTGTGAGACACGAAAAAGTAACTATTATTTGCGTCTGCTTAGAAGTCTTTCTGACCATTGAAACAAATCGAAATCTCATACATTGATTACGAGCCGGTCAGTGCTTGACTGGCGGCAAACGACAAAAAGGGCCGTCTGGACAGCCACTTAGATTCTTTCACTTTGACGTCATTAGTGACGCACCCGTTTCAACACCGCCAGTCGTTTTCCCCATTGAATCATTAGCGGCCGAGCATGGGATAGTGCCTCGCGTTCGATCGCTCTGACGTACTAATTACGCATGATAGTCCGTGCAAACGTGATGTATAATCTGGAGTCGAATTTTACCATCACAGCTGATTTTTGACAAGACAATTTTTGTTGAGGCAAATGAATGGCAAGTATCTGTATGTTTATCATTAGACCACTTGCTTCGTTGCCATGGAAATAAAAACTCATCGTGCGTTTGCCGTGTCTGTTTCGTAACTTGCTTCGTGATGATAGTACGTCACTGAGTGGTGAAGGAGACTAAGATAGCTTGAGCGGAAGTAGGTCATATTTACTGAAGATAATTGTTCTCCATAGGACCCAATGTTAAACGTTTTGGACTATATACCGAAAAGTACCATGGATATGTAACCATTTGTACGGTGGTCGGCTCGGCTCAGTAATATCAATCCACCAATGAAAGTAGAGAAGGATGCCTCAAAAGAAGGCCCGTGGACTCCCTACAACCCCCCATAAATCTTTCACCATAGAGAGAATTTTTAAGAACTCGTGTCATGTTTTGCTCTAATTGCAAACTATAAGTTCTGTGGTTACTGGGTACCATTTTTAACAGAAGAAAATAATCCTGGTACTGTTTGACGAAGGCACTGAAATACTCGACAAGACATTTCCCCGGTGATGAGAGATGGAAGGATGGAGAGAACTGCCGTTACACCTGGAACCGGAAGTAAGCTAGGAACGTATTGTTTTTCTTATGCAGCTATACGAAGGACCACTCTAATTATGATATGACGTCACTTACGCATTGTTAATATTTTTGTCCGATGTTTGACGCGCCACCTACACATTTTTGTTAAATGTTTCCAATTTTGTGACGATTTATTTTATGTACCCAAACTGACATCATTGGAAAAGTCCAAGATTTCACAGAAGTCATCCCTATTCATATTTTTAGAAACCTCGGAAGGTAGCTTTAAACTAAATGAGTCAAAAAGCGAATATTGAGGTAGCTTGTAGCGAAGGCCCCACGCGATTTGCTCCCAAGTTCAGGCCGATTTACACACGGTCCTAGCTAGCACGACATCTGATCAAGTTCACTATACAGAATGCATTTGAGTGACCGTTAAAAGTACTGCATTGATATATTATGCTAAATGTTGAAGGGAAATATTCTTTAGCTCAGCACAACAAGACCAAGTTCATCCATTTGCTGCCACGCATGACTCGTGGTCAGTGTCGAGTGCCGATCGCACGCACTGGGGCCCGATGTAAACACTGGGCAGAACAACCACGTGGACGCCTCACTTTACACGCTAAATGGATAACACACCGGCTGAATCCGATGATGATGATGAAATTGCCGCGACTCAAACAGTAACATATGTTTAATATCATAAAAACCTCATACTGGTCACTCCCAAAAGCTACTTTCACTGAGACGATTAAGACGGACGGTGGTTCTGATAAACGGCATCTGCATCATACGAGAGCGGCTTTGTATGATTACTGAAAAAGGTATCGAACGAACACTCCCAAGGGGACGCTAATATGTAAAAAGGATAAAGCAGCAGATAAATTAGCCAACGATGTGTTCACGTTCTTTCACGAGATAGAAGGAAACACCTCCCTTTCGCTTATGTCCATGTTAAGCCTGCCCGTAAGAAAATATCGTATATAATTTCTATAAACAAATTCTAAAGATTTCTATCGATTTTTCTTTTAAAATTCCAAACGTTTTCCTTTAGAGTTCCAAAGAACTTCCGTAGAATTTCCATAGTTTTCATAGAATTTTCTCAAAATTTTCATAGTTTTCATAGAATTTCCATAGAATTTCCATAGAGTTTTCATAGAATTTCCATAGAATTTCCAAAGTTTTCATAGAATGTCCATAGAATTTCTATAGTTTTCATAGAATTTCCATTGAGTTTTCATAGAATTTCCATTGAGTTTTCATAGAATTTCCATTGAATTTCCTTAGTTTTCATAGAATTTCCAGAGTTTTCATAAAATGTCCATAGAATTTCCATAGTTTTCATAGAATTTCCAAAAAAATTCCATAGAGTTTTCATAGAATTTCCATATAGTTTTCATTGAATTTCCAGAGTTTTCATAGAATTTCCATAGAATTTCCATAGAATTTCCAGTTTTCATAGAATTTTTATAGAATTTCCATAGAGTTTTCATAGAATTTCCATAGAATTTCCATAGAATTTCCATAGTTTTCATAGAGTTTCCATAGTTTTCATAGAATTTCCATAGTTTTCATAGAATTTCCATAGAATTTTCATAGAATTTCCATCGAGTCTTCATCGAGCTTCCGAGGGCCTCCCTATTGTAGTGATTAGCGTACTCGACCGCCGATCAATAGGTCCTGGGTTCAGATCCGGGCTCGGATTGGATTCCAGATCCGGCACATAATCTGGGGCATGTTTCATTCCTTTATCCTTCATCGTCCCGAAGGTTCATTGGCACGATTTAGCCTTCACGTGCACAAAAGCGGCCTAATCCACCAACATTTCATTGAATTTCCATAGAGTTTCCAAAGAAAGAACACGTTGCGGCAGTGCATGGTACAGAGTTCAAGGTCGCCCTGGGTGAGTCCAACATCAGCTACGTCTCGGCTGAACGGGCACGGCCGTTGGGCAGACCTTCACATCTCACGCTGCTAATGTTATTGTCCAAAGGAGCAGACAACAGGTGCGAAATTCAATATGCCGGCAAGGCTTCCAACTAAATGCGCAGATTAGATCTTCGAATATTACCTTAAATAGTGCCGCGCCGTCGGCATCACTTCATATATCGCTTCCAGGAGTATTCTTACAGAATATATTCGAGAATTCCTCAAACTCTGGTTCGCTTGACGCAGAAAACGTAAGTGTGTTAAATCCAGAGCTCGTTGTTGTGCGTGCCGTCAGTTGTAAGACTGGCATGGAAACTGTTCAAACTCGATAGAGACTATTAAAAACCTCCATACAAAATTCTATGAAAACAATGGAAATTCTATAAAAAAACGTTTAGAATTTCCATAGAAAAAGCGATATTTGCCTACGGAGTGTAATGATGTTTTATAAACTTAATGCTATGATTTGCGTAATAAATCTAGGAAGAGAGAATTACCTTCATGTATCCTCTCACATAAAGAGTGCTTCTACAAACCTGCGAACGTAGGGGAGACCGGGGCTTGTAAAAATTTTCGTGTTTTCATAGAGAACTCAAAACCTACTGGCGATATGAAGTTAGTACAACACAACAAGTAAATTTAATGTTTCTTCTTCAAATTACACGCGAGTTACACTCAGATATTGAAACACAAGCACATGCAAATCGACTTTAAAGATGGCCGCCAACGTGTTACAAATTACCCCGTGCTGAGGCATCTAGTAACAGAG
Organism: Arenicola marina; assembly: GCA_964019135.1. Lineage (NCBI taxonomy): Eukaryota > Metazoa > Annelida > Polychaeta > Arenicolidae > Arenicola > Arenicola marina. The sequence continues at coordinate 21,594,106 of OZ025256.1, read as the reverse complement.
GTTGGGGTAAATAGTAACAACATTACCCTCCATTGGGAAGCGGTTAAATTTTATATAGAAAGTAAACAACGTTGCACAAGTGCAGGCATTGAACCGAAATTGTGCACGAACCAGTTGTGGAATACTTAATTCATGACTAATGAAAATGTTATATGTAGAGAAACCGAATTTATCAAGAAAGGTATAATTTTTATCAATGATTCTATTAACGAAGGAGGGGAGTTGCTGGGCTGGAATGAATTTTGCATAAATTAAGACATTAAGACATTGTATAAATTACCCATGATAAATTACCAGTTATCATGAAATTGCCTCGTGTTTTCTCCTTTCGCTCTTTCTCTTGCACTTCCTCACCATTGTGCATAGAAAATAGAAAGCACAAAGTAATAACACGAGCGAAGGTAAGTTACAGAACCGTGGCCGGGTTTGAGAAAGAAGAAACTCAATGGGAAGTATATGCAAAATTGTGTTAGGGCAGGTTGTAACAGTGTTGCAATATACTCCGAGCACTTGTGTTACAACTTACCCCCACCTACCCGTCATGGAAAACACGTGATGGTCGAAATTGCGTCGTGAAAGTGACGTCGTTTTTATGTCGCGATTGCGTCGCCCGACGTCGCGACCAAGTTGCGACCAAAAGACGACCGAATTTCAACTAGCAATGCCTGCTGGGTTGGGAGCACCATCTCAACTTGTTTTAAACATATTGCCATTCGGCAATTGGACAACAGGCAAAGCCTATGCAAATTCCTCTTGCTTGAAAAATAAGAAACATATAATACAGACAATCAACTTAATAAAGTTATAGAATTAATTCACTAAATGACACACTGCGATGGAATTTGTTGGTTCTCTCTGTGCATCGTAGTATGGCAAATTGAAAGAGAGTTCGTAAGTATACGCTTTCCAAGTAGCGAAACTAGGTGTTAAAACGCCTTGTCTTTTCAATATACACATGAACAACTTTAAATATTTCTAAATTTTCTTGTAAAGTTAAGTTGGCATTCCCGAATAAAATGGTTCCGAGTGTAACATTTGTAATTTCCATTACATTTTGCAATAATCTGTCGCGTATAATAGTATACATCGGGCATTCTAAAAAATAGGGAGTGGTATCTTCACGAGGCGCGCCGCATTTAATTATACGCATATCAATGTGATTTAGTGCAAGAATACACTATGCTGTTTGTTTCGGAACATTTCGGTCCCTTACTAAGAAATATTAGGCAAATGGCATATCATCAGTAACTTGAATTTCAACATTTTGATATGTATATATGTCCTCGTTTGTTCGCTTCAGTTAAAGCTCTTGAGTTTGAATTTAAGTGACCTGTTTATATACTTCTCATTTGATGGAAAATAAAGATCAAATTAAATCAAATTTCTAGCCGACTGAGCCAGTGGTGGGTTGTTGTCGTACGTGGGCCCAGTGGCGAGCTACGGTCGTACCGAGTGGGCCCAGTGGCGAGCTACCGTCGTACCGAGTGGGCCTAGTGGCGAGCTACGGTCGTACGTACCGAGTGGGCCCAGTGGCGAACTACGGTCGTACTGAGTGGGCCCAGTGGCGAGCTACGGTCGTACCGAGTGGGCCCAGTGGCGAGATACCGTCCAACCGAGTGGGCCCAGTTGCGAGCTACGGTCGTACCGAGTGGGCCCAGTGGCGAGCTACAGTCGTACTGAGTGGGCCTAGTGGCGAGATACCGTCCAACCGAGTAGGCCCAGTTGCGAGCTACGGTCGTACCGAGTGGGCCCAGTGGCGAGCTACGGTCGTACCGAGTGGGCCCAGTGGCGAGATACCGTCCAACCGAGTGGGCCCAGTTGCGAGCTACGGTCGTACCTAGAGGGCCAAGTGGCGAGCTACGGTCGTACTGAGTGGGCCCAGTCATGAGCTAAGGTCGTACCTAGAGGGCCAAGTGGCGAGCTACGGTCGTACTGAGTGGTCCCAGTCATGAGCTAAGGTCGTACCTAGAGGGCCAAGTGGCGAGCTACGGTCGTACTGAGTGGGCCCAGTTGCGAGCTAAGGTCGTACCTAGAGGGCCAAGTGGCGAGCTACGGTCGTACTGAGTGGGCCCAGTCATGAGCTAAGGTCGTACCTAGAGGGCCAAGTGGCGAGCTACGGTCGTACTGAGTGGTCCCAGTCATGAGCTAAGGTCGTACCTAGAGGGCCAAGTGGCGAGCTACGGTCGTACTGAGTGGGCCCAGTCATGAGCTAAGGTCGTACCTAGAGGGCCAAGTGGCGAGCTACGGTCGTACTGAGTGGGCCCAGTCATGAGCTAAGGTCGTACCTAGAGAGCCCAGTTGCGAGCTACGGTCGTACTGAGTGGGCCCAGTCATGAGCTAAGGTCGTACCTAGAGGGCCAAGTGGCGAGCTACGGTCGTACTGAGTGGGCCCAGTCATGAGCTAAGGTCGTACCTAGAGGGCCAAGTGGCGAGCTACGGTCGTACTGAGTGGTCCCAGTCATGAGCTAAGGTCGTACCTAGAGGGCCAAGTGGCGAGCTACGGTCGTACTGAGTGGGCCCAGTTGCGAGTTAAGGTCGTACCTAGAGGGCCAAGTGGCGAGCTACGGTCGTACTGAGTGGGCCCAGTCATGAGCTAAGGTCGTACCTAGAGGGCCAAGTGGCGAGCTACGGTCGTACTGAGTGGGCCCAGTCATGAGCTAAGGTCGTACCTAGAGGGCCAAGTGGCGAGCTACGGTCGTACTGAGTGGGCCCAGTCATGAGCTAAGGTCGTACCTAGAGGGCCCAGTTGCGAGCTACGGTCGTACTGAGTGGGCCCAGTCATGGGCTAAGGTCGTACCTAGAGGGCCAAGTGGCGAGCTACGGTCGTACTGAGTGGCCCCAGTCATGAGCTAAGGTCGTACCTAGAGGGCCCAGTGGCGAGCTACGGTCGTACTGAGTGGTCCCAGTCATGAGCTAAGGTCGTACCTAGAGGGCCAAGTGGCGAGCCCGTACGTTGTATTAAAGCGCGGCATATTGTTTGATCACACGTGACCTCACTGATGCCGTGTTTAATAAACTCAACCCTCAGAGGTTTAATGATCCAAATCAATGCGCTGCCAACCCTTCCCGGCCAGGCTTGTTATATAGCAACGATACTGTTACTGACGGCTGAGATTAATGGCCAGGTTCCTAGGTACTCTGAGCGACCGCTACGTCAGCCCGTTTAATGTCCATTAAGCTAACGGACTGTGAGATATCCCGCTTCGCTTGTGATTATGTGCCTACCGCATATCGGTCTAACTAACCTTTGTCAATAGTATTGGACATGCCAAACCTCATTAGTTGGTTCTCATTGATAATGTAACAGACAGCTGTACGAATTCACGATTCATTCGATCCACAATATATTGGTTTTGCTTTTTAGTTCGTGTATTACTGCATCGACCACATTCCTGGAGTTGTAGGAGTTACCGCGGTACATTTTCCTAGTTAGTCGGTGTTGTTTCAATTGCAAATTAATGGCATAAACGAAACTAATTCTACGCAGGGATTTTGCAACAAATATGTATCTCTCTTCGAGAGCAAGAGCGGCGAATTATTAGTAACTGGCGACTTCAAGATTGACTTGTTTCTAATCTATGAAAAAGTATCATTTAGTAAGTACTTTGGCAGTGTCATATGCGTTTGGTTCTTCCCAAGATTGCATTTCCAGCAATATTTTCAAAGTATAAAGAAAACCTAATTGATAACTATCTGGTACGAATATCGCCTATCACGCAATCTGCTGTTTCCGGTATTTAGTGAACCAGTATCTGATCATTTCCCTTATTTTCTCAACTTGACATGCAGCGTAAGACGACGGATAAAGTCGTGAAGTTTAATAAAAAAGAAGCATAACATGTCCAAATGGACTTACACATGTATCATCAAACCTATTGCATTTAAGGATAGACTATATAAGACACTTTAGATGATTCCGTCTACTGGCTCACAATATAATACGTTAACAATAAATAAAAACATATTATAATATTTAAAACGATGTATCCGAACGACAAAGAAACCCTACTATTATCATTACTTTGAAAAGTGTAAGGGTGATATCAAAAGAATGTGGCAAGCGATAGACACAACCCTGAACAAAAAATGGGCGAACGAATAAATCATTACTTGGAGAACTTAGAATAAACGAAGAAATTAAAAGTAAACCGGAGCGGGTCGTTAGCATTAACAAATAAGAAAGGAGACGCTTCCAATATCGACAACTATAGACCTATCTCGGTTCTTCGCCCGCCATTTCAACAGTTGAAAAGATTATTTGTGGTCAATTCCATGATTATTTCCAGAAAGAAAAACTATTTACAATGGCCAATATAGTTTCAGAAAAAAAATTCTAGCCAGCTATTTACCCACTTCTGTCTCCGAAGATACTAAAATAGATCACATTGCCGTTGATAATGCTCTCTATCTAAGGTTGTTCGCTGTAGAATTGTTAGTGAAGACGCTCTTAACACGTCAGATCACCTACCCGTAGTTTTAGACCTTGACTCTCATATTCCAAGGTACGAAACGAATACGAGAACAGTCGTGAACTGGGATGCTGCTGATATTTCTTTGTATCGCCAGACTTTGGATCATTATCTCCAGTCAATTAACGATGCATCTGCCTGTGATGTCAATGAGTATTGTAATTCCATTCAAAGTGCTTCAGCAACCCTTCCCAAGAAAGTGTTCCATAAGCATAAGAAACCCTATTGGAATGACGATCTCCGAAAGGCTCACAACAAGCAGTTAAAATTACGTCACACTTGGATTAATGAAGGCAAGCCAAGGGGAACACAGTATAATAGTTTCCTTTCTTATAAAAGATCGAAGAGAGCTTTTGCTAAACTTTTACGCCGAAAGCAAGAATACTATAATGAGCAGCAGTTATTGCATGTCGAGAGTGAGTACGAGCTAGATAGGGGTCGTTTCTGGAGAGCTGTCAGTAAACGTAGAGGTACTATAAAAGCCTGGCATTCAATCCAGTCGGAAGGCGTCTTATTAAGTGAGCCTAATAAGGTCAGATGTTGCTGGGCAGGTTATTACGAACGGTTGCTGAACGAGAGTCCAGAGGAATCCCTTAATTATGACGCAAATTTCAAGGCGTTTATAGATCAAGCGGTCGCTGACTTTGTGGTTGAATGCGAGGGTAACTAGGACCCCGCTGGAGTCCTACAGACGCCGTTCCGTGTTCTTGAAATTAAGCTGGCTTGTTCATCCTTGCCAAATAAGAAAGCACCGGGGTACGATTTGATTATGTATGAACACTTGAAATCTGCCAGTGATACCTTATACGAGAAGTTAACCATATTATTTAATCAAATTGCTTCCGTTACCCAGGTCCCGGAGGCCTTTAAAACGGGGGTGCTTATCCCTCTATATAAAGGCAAGAGGAAAAACAAACACCTTATGGACTCGTACAGGGGCATTACTCTAATGCCCACCCTGAACAAACTGTTAGAAAAAGTAGTTTGGAATAGGCTTCAACCATGCCTCGAGACAATTAGGTTTCCTCACTCGCTACAATTTGCCTGCAGGTCTGGTTGTAATAGTTCGTTGGCCTCCTATACGTTGCAAGATGCGATATGCTATCACACGGAGCGGTCCAGCAAAGTATATACCTGTTTCTTAGATGCCGGAAAAGCTTTTGATAAAGTGTGGTGGAACGGTCTTTTGTACAAGCTATTACAACTTGGCGTCCGAGGTAAACTTCGGCTTCTTTTTCGAAACTGGTTACTTGGAAGCAGATGTAGTGTTCTGCTCGATGGACGTTATTCTGATAAATTTGATATAAGTCGCTCTATAAAACAGGGTGGTCTCCTCTCGATGTCTTTCTATGCTGTCTTCAATAACGATATCCACGAATGGGTTGACAAAGGCGATGGTATGCAAGTCAATCAGTTGCACCTAGGTAGTGTTACCCTTGCGGATGATTCCACCTTGGCATCACTGTCCAAACATGGCCTAGACAGAATGATTAATCGTGCTCACGAGTACAGTGTTAAATGGCGGTTTACCTTTTCGACTTCTAAGTCTAATGTCGTTGTATTTGGTGAGTGTAATAGAAAACATATGAGGAACTGTTCGTCTCGCAAATGGTACCTGGGTGACTCCCAAATCAAGGAAGTGTTACATATTACTCATTTAGGTATAACGCTGTGTTCATATGGTTCGTCAGACAAGTTAGTTAGTAATATCTGCATAAAGGGTCAAGGGATCCTTGCTTCTTTGGCATGTGTAGGCCTCAAATCGGATGGTCTAAATCCCATATACTCAGCCCAACTTTGGGAAAAGATATGCATTCCAGCCTGCCTTTATGGATCTGAAGTGTGGCTTAGCTTCCGAGACAAGCACTTCGTGCAATTAGAAAAGTTACAAAAATATGCTGCCAAATTGATTCAGGGCTTCCACGTTAGAACCCATGATGAAATTGTACGCTCTACACTAGGTTGGTTGACGATTAAATCTCGCGTATTTAGGAATAAAATAATGTTTCTGCATAAGTTATACTCTATGCCAACATCGTGCATAGCTAAGCAATTGTTTTTGTCAAGGTTAACTGAATTTATACTATGTAAACAATTCCGCAAGGAGGGTTTTTTGCCCAACGTATGGACAATTTTAAAATGTTTTAGTCTTACGGACTTACTCATGAATTATTTCTACGGTATGGAATACCCTACCAAACAAACGTGGCGCAACACTATCTTGAGCTCTATACGTCAAAACGAGAACATGGAGTATATTGCAAGATTGTCGGAAAAAAATGGCACAGCATTTGAATGTTACAAACAGTGTGTAACATTCAGTGCCATTTTATAATTTACTGCCCAGTACTAATGTGTACACGTTCCAAAATGTGGGCGGACATACTTAGAGTAATCTCCGTACCAGAATTTACTTCATTGTTGTCATACGCAGACAGTAAACTTTGTGCGTTATTATTGGGAGCACCATCTCAACTTGTTTGCGATCTAGTGCAAGAATGCATTATACTGTTTTTTTCGGAACATTTCGGTCCTTTACTAAGAAATATTAGACAAATGGCATATCATCAGTAACTTAAATTTAGATTTCAATACATTGATATGTATATATGTGCTCGCTTGTTCGCTTCAGTTGAAGCTCTTGAGTCTTTATTTATTTAAGTGACCTGTTTGTACACTCCTCACTTTGATGGGAAATAAAGATCAAATCAAAAAATACGCGTGAAAGCTATTAAATTTACCGTAACTCGAGGAGTACCTCAATTTTCTATTATGGGTCCCTTGTTATTCATTATATATGGAAATGACATGTCACACACAAGTTGTTACGTTGCAAAATGTCCGCCCCTTGCATTATGTTCGCCCAAAAATCAATTCATCGTTGCAAAATGTCCGCCCGTTACAGTCGTTATGTGTCGGTTGGTTAAAAGGGGTCAATCTGGATCTGAGGGGTCAATCTGGACCTGAGGGGTCAATCTGGATCTGAGGGGTCAATCTGGATCTGAGGGGTCAATCTGGATCTGAGGGGTCAAATCTGGATCTGAAGGGTCAAATCTGGATATGAGGGGTCAATCTGGATCTGAAAGGTCAAATCTTGAACCGGGGGTGTCAATATGGATCTAAGAGGTCAAATCTGGATCTGAAGGGTCAATCTTGATATCAGGGGTCAAATCCGGATATGTGGGGTCAAATCTGGATCTGTCGGATCAATCTGGATTTGGGAGGTCAAATTTGGATCTGTGGGGTCAATCTGGATCTGAGGGGTCAAATCTAGATCTGAGGGGTCAAATCTAGATCTGAGGGGTCAATCTGGATTTGATGGGTCAAATCTGGATCTAAGAGGTCAAATCTGGATCTGAGGGGTCAATCTGGATCTGATGGGTCAAATATGGATCTAAGAGGTCAAAGCTGGAGCTAAAGGGTCAATCTGGACCTCATGGGTCAATCTGGACCTCATGGGTCAATCTGGATCTCATGGCCCAAATCTGGATATGTGGGGTCAAATCTGGATCTGTCAGTTCAATCTGGATCTGAGAGATCAAATCTGGATCTGAGGGGTCAATCTGGATCTGAGAGGTCAAATCTGGATATGTGGGGTCAAATCTGGATCTCTGGGGTCAATCTGCGGGTCAATCTGGATCTGAGGGGTAAATCGGGATCTCATGTGTCAAATCCAGATATGTGGTGTTAAATCTGGATCTATAGGGTCAATCTGGATCCCAAAAAAGGCACACGTTATTGGTTTTTAAACAACCTCTATAGTCCCATTTACATTTTGCATTTCATGGTATTATAGGTTCCCACGAGGTCCATGTGATCTAACGAGTGCTAGACAGGGGGCTTTCCCATTCCATTTCGGCATGTCAAATGGAGACAACGCTTAGCAAAGCTCGTAATGAGCGTAAGAAAATCTTATTCTTGACAAATATCTCCTTGAAAATGTGCAATTCGCACGTTGTAGATTAAGATAATCCATAAGGAAGGCAACATATGCCGTAGAATTAAACCTATAATCACGCTACAAGCCTTTTTGATAGTGACAGGGCAATAAAATTGAAACGGTAATTCATGTATTGTGAGACCTTGATTGGACGAAGGGCTGTTGAGCCCTCAAATATAACAATTTCCCTCTAATGTAAAAACCCGCAAATGTAACAACTTTTTTCCCTCTAATGTAACAAAACCCACAAATGTAGTAACTTTTTCCCGCAAATGTAACATCGCCTTCAAATGTAACAACACATTTTCCTCGAATGTAATAAAACGTCAACCGCAAATGTAGAATTGTTTTTTCCTTCTAATGTAGTAAACTGTGTCAAGCACAATTGTAACAGCAATTTTTCCCTCTAATGTAACAATTTTCAAAATGCGATTTAGAAGTGCTCCGGAAACAATTTAACAGGTGCATTCGTTTACGTCTACTCGCGTGTGCAAGAAATTCCTTTTCGCATGTTTCCGAATGATTGATCTGTGATCCCAATGATGATTGTCGGGGTTAATTGATGGACGGGCGTTTAACGATGTGTTCAGACTGTAAGATCATATAGCATGCATATGCAGTTGTAAGGACCCGAGACGGGAGCCCCCGACTATGCCTTAAAGGGAACCGCCAGCCTGGCCTCTAACGCTGCTTTACCGATTCATATAATACTCAATTGTCTATCCTCCAAATTACAGAATCTTACGTTCTATCTGTAGCTCACCATAGCATTTACAAGTGACCGCCAGGCACGATTTGGCCGCCTACCCAGGCGGCAGCCCTTTTTAGAGGCGTGTCCGCGATTGACCAATCAGGAGGCGATGCTCTAATTTATTCAAACCGGAAATTGCGCCTATTGTGTGAGCAAAACCAGAGCGCATGACAATCGCTAGTATAAATAGCTGCGTTTCCAACTCCCATCATGGCATTGTTGCGGATTCAATCGTCGCAAGATGTATATCAATTTGTTTGAACGGTACTTTTCCATGAAAGGCTAATCTTGCGCTACTGCACGGCTTGGAACTGCCGCTGTTCATCTAGAAATCGCGGCCCTGATCTCTCTCTCCGCGAACTGTAACGTATGGCGGCGCCATATGAATAGTCACAATATGCGTCACTTGCTCCGGCAAAATGGCGCGCTGCTCGACATTGATGGGGCGGGTTGCCTTAATTTTGTTCTCCTTACCAGTCGGCCGAAACGAAGCGTTAACACTCGCCAATTTAATTTTAAGATGTGAACTTTCGGTGCAGATCGCGATTAAATTAGGTTGGCCACTCGCTTTAAGGAAGCCATATTAAGATATCTCACTAAAGTCACTACCAGTAGAATATAGAAAGTAATGTGCCATACACAAAATATACTACTCACGATTTGTTAAGGATCACCTCTATGCAGAGATATCTGAGTGTATAACAGATGAATGTGTAATTCTGCTATAATACAGATAAACCTTCCCCAATCTGTGTCCAATCTGTTACTCGTGTGCCACCATGCATGGTAAAGGCAAACATCTTTGTATTAATAGTAGAATTACACAGTCACCTGTTATACACTGGTCAAAAGTCCTGATATTTTTAGTTCATATTATTTCCTGTTATGTACATTGTATCAATATTTAGATTTCGTAGTAAAAAAAGGCTCGCAAAGTCGAAAAACGGTCACATATAAATTGCATTCGCTAGGTGGCGCCACGGTGATCTCGCAGAAGGATCGTCGCGGACAGTTCCTCACGGCGTGATTTCACCCGTGATAAGGTGTCCAACCCGTGTAATTTCTCTGTCTTGCTTGAAGCAGGACTGAGGATGGTCGGACAGCCCACCACGGCGTGATTTCACCCGTGATAAGGTGTCCAACCCGTGTAATTTCTCTGTCTTGCTTGAAGCAGGACTGAGCATGGTCGGACAGCCCATCACGGCGTGATTTCACCCGTGATAAGGTGTCCAACCCGTGTAATTTCTCTGTTGCTTGAAGCAGGACTGAAGATGGTCGGACAGCCCATCACGGCGTGATTTCACCCGTGATAAGGTGTCCAACCCGTGTAATTTCTCTGTTGCTTGAAGCAGGACTTAGGATGGTCGGACAGCCCATCACGGCGTGATTTCACCCGTGATGAGGTGTCCAACCCGTGTAATTTCTCTGTCTTGCTTGAAGCAGGACTGAGGATGGTCGGGCAGCCCACCACGGCGTGATTTCACCCGTGATAAGGTGTCCAACCCGTGTAATTTCTCTGTCTTGCTTGAAGCAGGACTGAGGATGGTCGGGCAGCCCACCACGGCGTGATTTCACCCGTGATAAGGTGTCCAACCCGTGTAATTTCTCTGTCTTGCTTGAAGCAGGACTGAGGATGGTCGGACAGCGCACCACGGCGTGATTTCACCCGTGATAAGGTGTCCAACCCGTGTAATTTCTCTGTTGCTTGAAGCAGGACTGAGGATGGTCGGACAGCCCATCACGGCGTGATTTCACCCGTGATAAGGTGTCCAACCCGTGTAATTTCTCTGTTGCTTGAAGCAGGACTGAGGATGGTCGGACAGCCCATCACGGCGTGATTTCACCCGTGATAAGGTGTCCAACCCGTGTAATTTCTCTGTTGCTTGAAGCAGGACTTAGGATGGTCGCACAGCCCATCACGGCGTGATTTCACCCGTGATAAGGTGTCCAACCCGTGTAATTTCTCTGTCTTGCTTGAAGCAGGACTGAGGATGGTCGGGCAGCCCACCACGGCGTGATTTCACCCGTGATAAGTTGTCCAACCCGTGTAATTTCTCTGTCTTGCTTGAAGCAGGACTTAGGATGGTCGGACAGCCCATCACGGCGTGATTTCACCCGTGATAAGGTGTCCAACCCGTGTAATTTCTCTGTCTTGCTTGAAGCAGGACTGAGGATGGTCGGACAGCCCATCACGGCGTGATTTCACCCGTGATAAGGTGTCCAACCCGTGTAATTTCTCTGTCTTGCTTGAAGCAGGACTGAGGATGGTCGGACAGCCCATCACGGCGTGATTTCACCCGTGATGAGGTGTCCAACCCGTGTAATTTCTCTGTCCTGCTTGAAGCAGGACTGAGGATGGTCGGACAGCCCATCACGGCGTGATTTCACCCGTGATGAGGTGTCCAACCCGTGTAATTTCTCTGTCTTGCTTGAAGCAGGACTGAGGATGGTCGGACAGCCCATCACGGCGTGATTTCACCCGTGATAAGGTGTCCAACCCGTGTAATTTCTCTGTCTTGCTTGAAGCAGGACTGAGGATGGTCGGGCAGCCCACCACGGCGTGATTTCACCCGTGATGAGGTGTCCAACCCGTGTAATTTCTCTGTCTTGCTTGAAGCAGGACTGAGGATGGTCGGACAGCCCATCACGGCGTGATTTCACCCGTGATGAGGTGTCCAACCCGTGTAATTTCTCTGTCTTGCTTGAAGCAGGACTGAGGATGGTCGGACAGCCCATCACGGCGTGATTTCACCCGTGATGAGGTGTCCAACCCGTGTAATTTCTCTGTCTTGCTTGAAGCAGGACTGAGGATGGTCGGACAGCCCATCACGGCGTGATTTCACCCGTGATAAGGTGTCCAACCCGTGTAATTTCTCTGTCTTGCTTGAAGCAGGACTGAGGATGGTCGGGCAGCCCACCACGGCGTGATTTCACCCGTGATAAGGTGTCCAACCCGTGTAATTTCTCTGTCTTGCTTGAAGCAGGACTGAGGATGGTCGGACAGCCCATCACGGCGTGATTTCACCCGTGATAAGGTGTCCAACCCGTGTAATTTCTCTGTCTTGCTTGAAGCAGGACTGAGGATGGTCGGACAGCCCATCACGGCGTGATTTCACCCGTGAAAAGGTGTCCAACACGTGTAATTTCTCTGTCTTGCTTGAAGCAGGACTGAGGATGGTCGGACAGCCCATCACGGCGTGATTTCACCCGTGAAAAGGTGTCCAACCCGTGTAATTTCTCTGTCTTGCTTGAAGCAGGACTGAGGATGGTCGGGCAGCCCACCATGGCGTGATTTCACCCGTGAAAAGGTGTCCAACCCGTGTAATTTCTCTGTCTTGCTTGAAGCAGGACTTAGGATGGTCGGACAGCCCACCACGGCGTGATTTCACCCGTGATAAGGTGTCCAACCCGTGTAATTTCTCTGTTGCTTGAAGCAGGATTAGGATAGTCGGACAGCCCATCACGGCGTGATTTCACCCGTGATAAGGTGTCCAACCCGTGTAATTTCTCTGTCTTGCTTGAAGCAGGACTGAGGATGGTCGGACAGCCCATCACGGCGTGATTTCACCCGTGATAAGGTGTCCAACCCGTGTAATTTCTCTGTCTTGCTTGAAGCAGGACTGAGGATGGTCGGACAGCCCATCACGGCGTGATTTCACCCGTGATAAGGTGTCCAACCCGTGTAATTTCTCTGTTGCTTGAAGCAGGACTGAGGATGGTCGGACAGCCCATCACGGCGTGATTTCACCCGTGATAAGGTGTCCAACCCGTGTAATTTCTCTGTCTTGCTTGAAGCAGGACTAAGGATGGTCGGGCAGCCCACCACGGCGTGATTTCACCCGTGATAAGGTGTCCAACCCGTGTAATTTCTCTGTTGCTTGAAGCAGGACTGAGGATGGTCGAACAGCCCATCACGGCGTGATTTCACCCGTGATGAGGTGTCCAACCCGTGTAATTTCTCTGTCTTGCTTGAAGCAGGACTGAGGATGGTCGGACAGCCCATCACAGCGTGATTTCACCCGTGATAAGGTGTCCAACCCGTGTAATTTCTCTGTCTTGCTTGAAGCAGGACTGAGGATGGTCGGACAGCCCACCACGGCGTGATTTCACCCGTGATAAGGTGTCCAACCCGTGTAATTTCTCTGTCTTGCTTGAAGCAGGACTGAGGATGGTCGGGCAGCCCATCACGGCGTGATTTCACCCGTGATCAGGTGTCCAACCCGTGTAATTTCTCTGTTGCTTGAAGCAGGACTTAGGATGGTCGGACAGCCCATCACGGCGTGATTTCACCCGTGATAAGGTGTCCAACCCGTGTAATTTCTCTGTTGCTTGAAGCAAGATTAGGATGGTCGGACAGCCCATCACGGCGTGATTTCACCCGTGATGAGGTGTCCAACCCGTGTAATTTCTCTGTCTTGCTTGAAGCAGGACTGAGGATAGTCGGGCAGCCCACCACGGCGTGATTTCACCCGTGATAAGGTGTCCAACCCGTGTAATTTCTCTGTTGCTTGTAGCAGGACTGAGGATGGTCGGACAGCCCATCACAGCGTGATTTCACCCGTGATGAGGTGTCCAACCCGTGTAATTTCTCTGTCTTGCTTGAAGCAGGACTGAGGATGGTCGGACAGCCCATCACGGCGTGATTTCACCCGTGATAAGGTGTCCAACCCGTGTAATTTCTCTGTTGCTTGAAGCAGGACTGAGGATGGTCGGACAGCCCATCACGGCGTGATTTCACCCGTGATAAGGTGTCCAACCCGTGTAATTTCTCTGTCTTGCTTGAAGCAGGACTGAGGATGGTCGGACAGCCCATCACGGCGTGATTTCACCCGTGATAAGGTGTCCAACCCGTGTAATTTCTCTGTTGCTTGAAGCAGGACTGAGGATGGTCGGACAGCCCATCACGGCGTGATTTCACCCGTGATGAGGTGTCCAACCCGTGTAATTTCTCTGTCTTGCTTGAAGCAGGACTGAGGATGGTCGGGCAGCCCACCACGGCGTGATTTCACCCGTGATAAGGTGTCCAACCCGTGTAATTTCTCTGTCTTGCTTGAAGCAGGACTGAGGATGGTCGGACAGCCCATCACGGCGTGATTTCACCCGTGATGAGGTGTCCAACCCGTGTAATTTCTCTGTCTTGCTTGAAGCAGGACTGAGGATGGTCGGGCAGCCCACCACGGCGTGATTTCACACGTGATAAGGTGTCCAACCCGTGTAATTTCTCTGTCTTGCTTGAAGCAGGACTGAGGATGGTCGGACAGCCCATCACGGCGTGATTTCACCCGTGATAAGGTGTCCAACCCATGTAATTTCTCTGTTGCTTGAAGCAGGACTGAGGATGGTCGGGCAGCCCACCACGGCGTGATTTCACCCGTGATAAGGTGTCTAACCCGTGTAATTTCTCTGTCTTGCTTGAAGCAGGACTGAGGATGGTCGGACAGCCCATCACGGCGTGATTTCACCCGTGATAAGGTGTCCAACCCGTGTAATTTCTCTGTTGCTTGAAGCAGGACTGAGGATGGTCGGACAGCCCACCACGGCGTGATTTCACCCGTGATAAGGTGTCCAACCCGTGTAATTTCTCTGTCTTGCTTGAAGCAGGACTTAGGATGGTCGGACAGCCCATCACGGCGTGATTTCACCCGTGATAAAGTGTCCAACCCGTGTAATTTCTCTGTCTTGCTTGAAGCAGGACTGAGGATGGTCGGACAGCCCATCACGGCGTGATTTCACCCGTGATAAGGTGTCCAACCCGTGTAATTTCTCTGTTGCTTGAAGCAGGACTGAGGATGGTCGGACAGCCCATCACGGCGTGATTTCACCCGTGATAAGGTGTCCAACCCGTGTAATTTCTCTGTTGCTTGAAGCAGGACTGAGGATGGTCGGACAGCCCATCACGGCGTGATTTCACCCGTGATAAGGTGTCCAACCCGTGTAATTTCTCTGTCTTGCTTGAAGCAGGACTGAGGATGGTCGGACAGCCCATCACGGCGTGATTTCACCCGTGATGAGGTGTCCAACCCGTGTAATTTCTCTGTCTTGCTTGAAGCAGGACTGAGGATGGTCGGGCAGCCCACCACGGCGTGATTTCACCCGTGATAAGGTGTCCAACCCGTGTAATTTCTCTGTCTTGCTTGAAGCAGGACTGAGGATGGTCGGACAGCCCATCACGGCGTGATTTCACCCGTGATAAGGTGTCCAAACCGTGTAATTTCTCTGTTGCTTGAAGCAGGACTGAGGATGGTCGGACAGCCCACCACGGCGTGATTTCACCCGTGATAAGGTGTCCAACCCGTGTAATTTCTCTGTCTTGCTTGAAGCAGGACTGAGGATGGTCGGACAGCCCATCACGGCGTGATTTCACCCGTGATGAGGTGTCCAACCCGTGTAATTTCTCTGTCTTGCTTGAAGCAGGACTGAGGATGGTCGGGCAGCCCACCACGGCGAGATTTCACCCGTGATAAGGTGTCCAACCCGTGTAATTTCTCTGTCTTGCTTGAAGCAGGACTGAGGATGGTCGGACAGCCCATCACGGCGTGATTTCACCCGTGATAAGGTGTCCAAACCGTGTAATTTCTCTGTTGCTTGAAGCAGGACTGAGGATGGTCGGACAGCCCACCACGGCGTGATTTCACCCGTGATAAGGTGTCCAACCCGTGTAATTTCTCTGTCTTGCTTGAAGCAGGACTGAGGATGGTCGGACAGCCCATCACGGCGTGATTTCACCCGTGATAAGGTATCCAACCCGTGTAATTTCTCTGTCTTGCTTGAAGCAGGACTGAGGATGGTCGGACAGCCCATCACGGCGTGATTTCACCCGTGATAAGGTGTCCAACCCGTATAATTTCTCTGTCTTGCTTGAAGCAGGACTGGGGATGGTCGGGCAGCCCACCACGGCGTGATTTCACCCGTGATAAGGTGTCCAACCCGTGTAATTTCTCTGTTGCTTGAAGCAGGACTGAGGATGGTCGGACAGCCCACCACGGCGTGATTTCACCCGTGATAAGGTGTCCAACCCGTGTAATTTCTCTGTCTTGCTTGAAGCAGGACTGAGGATGGTCGGACAGCCCATCACGGCGTGATTTCACCCGTGATAAGGTGTCCAACCCGTGTAATTTCTCTGTCTTGCTTGAAGCAGGACTGAGGATGGTCGGACAGCCCATCACGGCGTGATTTCACCCGTGATAAGGTGTCCAACCCGTGTAATTTCTCTGTCTTGCTTGAAGCAGGACTGAGGATGGTCGGACAGCCCATCACGGCGTGATTTCACCCGTGATAAGGTGTCCAACCCGTGTAATTTCTCTGTCTTGCTTGAAGCAGGACTGAGGATGGTCGGGCAGCCCACCACGGCGTGATTTCAACCGTGATAAGGTGTTCAACCCGTGTAATTTCTCTGTTGCTTGAAGCAGGACTGAGGATGGTCGGACAGCCCATCACGGCGTGATTTCACCCGTGATAAGGTGTCCAACCCGTGTAATTTCTCTGTCTTGCTTGAAGCAGGACTGAGGATGGTCGGACAGCCCATCACGGCGTGATTTCACCCGTGATAAGGTGTCCAACCCGTGTAATTTCTCTGTCTTGCTTGAAGCAGGACTGAGGATGGTCGGACAGCCCATCATGGCGTGATTTCACCCGTGATAAGGTGTCCAACCCGTGTAATTTCTCTGTCTTGCTTGAAGCAGGACTGAGGATGGTCGGACAGCCCATCACGGCGTGATTTCAACCGTGATAAGGTGTCCAACCCGTGTAATTTCTCTGTTGCTTGAAGCAGGACTGAGGATGGTCGGACAGCCCATCACGGCGTGATTTCACCCGTGATAAGGTGTCAAACCCGTGTAATTTCTCTGTCTTGCTTGAAGCAGGACTGAGGATGGTCGGACAGCCCATCACGGCGTGATTTCACCCGTGATAAGGTGTCCAACCCGTGTAATTTCTCTGTCTTGCTTGAAGCAGAACTGAGGATGGTCGGGCAGCCCACCACGGCGTGATTTCACCCGTGATGAGGTGTCCAACCCGTGTAATTTCTCTGTCTTGCTTGAAGCAGGACTGAGGATGGTCGGACAGCCCATCACGGCGTGATTTCACCCGTGATAAGGTGTCCAACCCGTGTAATTTCTCTGTCTTGCTTGAAGCAGGACTGGGGATGGTCGGGCAGCCCACCACGGCGTGATTTCACCCGTGATAAGGTGTCCAACCCGTGTAATTTCTCTGTTGCTTGAAGCAGGACTGAGGATGGTCGGACAGCCCACCACGGCGTGATTTCACCCGTGATAAGGTGTCCAACCCGTGTAATTTCTCTGTCTTGCTTGAAGCAGGACTGAGGATGGTCGGACAGCCCATCACGGCGTGATTTCACCCGTGATAAGGTGTCCAACCCGTGTAATTTCTCTGTCTTGCTTGAAGCAGGACTGAGGATGGTCGGACAGCCCATCACGGCGTGATTTCACCCGTGATAAGGTGTCCAACCCGTGTAATTTCTCTGTCTTGCTTGAAGCAGGACTGAGGATGGTCGGACAGCCCATCACGGCGTGATTTCACCCGTGATAAGGTGTCCAACCCGTGTAATTTCTCTGTCTTGCTTGAAGCAGGACTGAGGATGGTCGGGCAGCCCACCACGGCGTGATTTCAACCGTGATAAGGTGTTCAACCCGTGTAATTTCTCTGTTGCTTGAAGCAGGACTGAGGATGGTCGGACAGCCCATCACGGCGTGATTTCACCCGTGATAAGGTGTCCAACCCGTGTAATTTCTCTGTCTTGCTTGAAGCAGGACTGAGGATGGTCGGACAGCCCATCACGGCGTGATTTCACCCGTGATAAGGTGTCCAACCCGTGTAATTTCTCTGTCTTGCTTGAAGCAGGACTGAGGATGGTCGGACAGCCCATCATGGCGTGATTTCACCCGTGATAAGGTGTCCAACCCGTGTAATTTCTCTGTCTTGCTTGAAGCAGGACTGAGGATGGTCGGACAGCCCATCACGGCGTGATTTCAACCGTGATAAGGTGTCCAACCCGTGTAATTTCTCTGTTGCTTGAAGCAGGACTGAGGATGGTCGGACAGCCCATCACGGCGTGATTTCACCCGTGATAAGGTGTCAAACCCGTGTAATTTCTCTGTCTTGCTTGAAGCAGGACTGAGGATGGTCGGACAGCCCATCACGGCGTGATTTCACCCGTGATAAGGTGTCCAACCCGTGTAATTTCTCTGTCTTGCTTGAAGCAGAACTGAGGATGGTCGGGCAGCCCACCACGGCGTGATTTCACCCGTGATGAGGTGTCCAACCCGTGTAATTTCTCTGTCTTGCTTGAAGCAGGACTGAGGATGGTCGAACAGCCCACCACGGCGTGATTTCACCCGTGATAAGGTGTCCAACCCGTGTAATTTCTCTGTTGCTTGAAGCAGGACTGAGGATGGTCGGACAGCCCATCACGGCGTGATTTCACCCGTGATAAGGTGTCTAACCCGTGTAATTTCTCTGTCTTGCTTGAAGCAGGACTGAGGATGGTCGGACAGCCCATCATGGCGTGATTTCACCCGTGATAAGGTGTCCAACCCGTGTAATTTCTCTGTCTTGCTTGAAGCAGGACTGAGGATGGTCGGACAGCCCATCACGGCGTGATTTCAACCGTGATAAGGTGTCCAACCCGTGTAATTTCTCTGTTGCTTGAAGCAGGACTGAGGATGGTCGGACAGCCCATCACGGCGTGATTTCACCCGTGATAAGGTGTCAAACCCGTGTAATTTCTCTGTCTTGCTTGAAGCAGGACTGAGGATGGTCGGACAGCCCATCACGGCGTGATTTCACCCGTGATAAGGTGTCCAACCCGTGTAATTTCTCTGTCTTGCTTGAAGCAGAACTGAGGATGGTCGGGCAGCCCACCACGGCGTGATTTCACCCGTGATAAGGTGTCCAACCCGTGTAATTTCTCTGTCTTGCTTGAAGCAGGACTGAGGATGGTCGAACAGCCCACCACGGCGTGATTTCACCCGTGATAAGGTGTCCAACCCGTGTAATTTCTCTGTTGCTTGAAGCAGGACTGAGGATGGTCGGACAGCCCATCACGGCGTGATTTCACCCGTGATAAGGTGTCCAACCCGTGTAATTTCTCTGTCTTGCTTGAAGCTGGACTGAGGATGGTCGGACAGCCCATCACGGCGTGATTTCACCCGTGATAAGGTGTCCAACCCGTGTAATTTCTCTGTCTTGCTTGAAGCAGGACTGAGGATGGTCGGACAGCCCATCACGGCGTGATTTCACCCGTGATAAGGTGTCCAACCCGTGTAATTTCTCTGTCTTGCTTGAAGCAGGACTGAGGATGGTCGGGCAGCCCACCACGGCGTGATTTCAACCGTGATAAGGTGTTCAACCCGTGTAATTTCTCTGTTGCTTGAAGCAGGACTGAGGATGGTCGGACAGCCCATCACGGCGTGATTTCACCCGTGATAAGGTGTCCAACCCGTGTAATTTCTCTGTCTTGCTTGAAGCAGGACTGAGGATGGTCGGACAGCCCATCACGGCGTGATTTCACCCGTGATAAGGTGTCCAACCCGTGTAATTTCTCTGTCTTGCTTGAAGCAGGACTGAGGATGGTCGGACAGCCCATCATGGCGTGATTTCACCCGTGATAAGGTGTCCAACCCGTGTAATTTCTCTGTCTTGCTTGAAGCAGGACTGAGGATGGTCGGACAGCCCATCATGGCGTGATTTCACCCGTGATAAGGTGTCCAACCCGTGTAATTTCTCTGTTGCTTGAAGCAGGACTGAGGATGGTCGGACAGCCCATCACGGCGTGATTTCACCCGTGATAAGGTGTCAAACCCGTGTAATTTCTCTGTCTTGCTTGAAGCAGGACTGAGGATGGTCGGACAGCCCATCACGGCGTGATTTCACCCGTGATAAGGTGTCCAACCCGTGTAATTTCTCTGTCTTGCTTGAAGCAGAACTGAGGATGGTCGGGCAGCCCACCACGGCGTGATTTCACCCGTGATGAGGTGTCCAACCCGTGTAATTTCTCTGTCTTGCTTGAAGCAGGACTGAGGATGGTCGAACAGCCCACCACGGCGTGATTTCACCCGTGATAAGGTGTCCAACCCGTGTAATTTCTCTGTTGCTTGAAGCAGGACTGAGGATGGTCGGACAGCCCATCACGGCGTGATTTCACCCGTGATAAGGTGTCTAACCCGTGTAATTTCTCTGTCTTGCTTGAAGCAGGACTGAGGATGGTCGGACAGCCCATCATGGCGTGATTTCACCCGTGATAAGGTGTCCAACCCGTGTAATTTCTCTGTCTTGCTTGAAGCAGGACTGAGGATGGTCGGACAGCCCATCACGGCGTGATTTCAACCGTGATAAGGTGTCCAACCCGTGTAATTTCTCTGTTGCTTGAAGCAGGACTGAGGATGGTCGGACAGCCCATCACGGCGTGATTTCACCCGTGATAAGGTGTCAAACCCGTGTAATTTCTCTGTCTTGCTTGAAGCAGGACTGAGGATGGTCGGACAGCCCATCACGGCGTGATTTCACCCGTGATAAGGTGTCCAACCCGTGTAATTTCTCTGTCTTGCTTGAAGCAGGACTGAGGATGGTCGAACAGCCCACCACGGCGTGATTTCACCCGTGATAAGGTGTCCAACCCGTGTAATTTCTCTGTTGCTTGAAGCAGGACTGAGGATGGTCGGACAGCCCATCACGGCGTGATTTCACCCGTGATAAGGTGTCCAACCAGTTAATTTCCGTCTATGTTGCTGGAAGCAGGACTAAAGGACGAAAATCGGGGTTTTGGGACTAAATCAATCAATCCAGACCCATCGCCACTCTATGATAACGTGTCTAACCCGTGTAATTTCTCTGTCTGCTGCTTAACGAGATGTCACCGGTGGCTGTTGGGCTGAGTGACTGTCAGCGTCAGACGAGCTAATGTCATAATCATCAAGGTTACGTAAACACGCTCCTTATATGGACTGAGCAGGCGAGGACAATCGTGCTCCGTTTGCAAATACAGATGATTCGCATGAAAATACGATGCTTCTAACAGTCTCATCAAACGGACCACATGCATTATGATAAGATAAACGTCTTCTCTTTAACTATCTTATGATTTTATTATTAGGAATGCCTGGACCAAAGCAAAGAAAAAACACTTTCACACCTACTCGATTCATTAGGCACAAACCGCGCCGCCGGCCGGTTCCCAACACTCAAACGTTGACTACAATGAGTGCGCGTCATGCAGTTTATAGCAAGGCACCAACGTGACGCACACTAGACCATCAACTCTATCATAACGTGTCCAGGCCGAACAGGTTATCACGGCCGGACAGTTTTTAGCGTTACACCGGCCAAGGACAAATTTTATGAATTTTGAAAAACGGTCAAATCAATTATCATTTCCCGCACCTTGCATAATCATTTTCAAGAATAAAACATTAAAGCGGGTGTCCAACGTAATTTAATCGAGATCTGCACCGAAAGTTTACATCTTAAAATTGAATTGGCGAGTGTTAACGCTTCGTTTCGGCCGACTGGTAAGGAGAACAAAATTAAGGCAACCCGCCCCCAGCAATGTCAAGCAGAGCGCCATTTTGCCGGGAGCAGTGACGCATATTGTGACTATTCATGTGGCACCGCCTTACGTTATAACTCGCGGAGAGAGAGATCAGGGCCGCGATTTACAGATGAACAGCGGCAGTTCCAAGCCGCACAGTAGCGCAAGATCTTAGTGTTTCATAGAAAAGTTCCGTCTAAACAAATTGATATACGTCTTGCGACGATTGACTCCGCAACAATGTCATGATTGGAGTTAGAATCGCAGCTATTTATATTAGCGACTATCACGCGCTCTTGTTTTGCTCACACAATAGGCGCAATTTCCGGTTTGAATAAATTATAGTATCGCTTCCTGATTGGTCAATCGCGGACACGCCTCCAAAAAGGGCTGCCGCCTGGGTAGGCGGCGAAATTGTGCCTGGCGGTCACTTCAAAATGTTATTGTGAGCTACAGATAGAACGAACAATTCTATAATTTGGAGAATAGACAAGGCTGGCGGTTCCCTTTAACTAACGAGCCTGTCATATTTAATATAGGAACATACCGAGTGTATCATTTGGAAAACACGATCATCGAGATCAACCAGTCGGGAAACCGACCGTCGGAAATTATCACAGGCAGAGTGTAGGCCTAAGCACCAGTGAAAAATCAGAGCGTTGCAAACTATCATCGCGTCATATATGCTATACAGTTCACGCGATCGGGCCGCGAAACTTTGGTCCTAAACAAATACACGTGCTCCATGTTGAAGTATTGGCAGCTATAAGTCAATTTTTTTCCAGGTTTATTTTAAGGACCATGAATCTCATTTCACTAATGTATGTATGTGATGCCATGTATCTCCCGTCATGTCCTAGAGTGAACAATGTTCAATGGCTTTTTTTAAGCAAGCAACCGGCTGAACATTTGGAACAAGAAGCCATCGATGTAGACCGCTGTATCTGTTACCCACTACAAAACCTAGTTATGGCGACGCTTGATTTAAAAATGGGGCGGTTGCAGCCTAGTTCACTTTCCCATCATCTACTGAATGACGCAGGCGGATTAATCGCTCAAGTATAACACAATTGAGAGTGACCATTTACCGACTGTAAACAATGATTAGGCCTTCAGATACACAAGTATTATTCTGTAATGTGGCTAGCGGTGATAGACATTAAGTATAATCTTTATGGCTCCCATATGTCTATGTTTATTTATTTGACTTTTGTTTCGGGTTTCTTTGTTAGCTTAGTTGCGTATCATTTTCAGCTTATCTAAATCCAGAGAAGTTTTCGCTTCCTCTCTTGTAAATAAAATTAACGAATGCAATTTGTGCTTTTGTGACAATAAACTGATTATTATTACCTAAGGTCATGTAGAGATATATGATTTAGTGGGTGAAGGGTTCCCCTACGCCCCCTGCTTGTTTAACGACATCACTTCGCTTGGCGGCAGTCTGTGGAAAAGGCTAATCAAGCTCTTTCACATACAGCCGCTACGTGGCGCTGCCGGCCGTCGCCCATATCGACAAGACGCCATATAAATTGGGGCTACTGTTACCATGCGTGTAATCTCATAGCATATGACACGACAGTGCCAATAGGGCGACCATTGAACGCTGCTGAAGTCAGGTCAAGATCAGAACCACTTATGGAGGAATGTGGAAGAGTGCCGCGCTTGTATCCATACGTCACCCTTCGTCATTCTACAACACGAACGACCCACGTCACTCAGTAGAAAATAGACCGCCCTGAGGCAGGTTTTATTGCTCCGTACATATCAATCGATCGAAGTATGTTGACGTCCGGCAACGATCGGGAGAGTAGAATTTCGGCAACAGCCCATAAGAAACTGGCTCAAGCTGAAGCTGAAAATATACGCCCCTGCGCGCACATAGCAACCGTAGTCAGGGGCGATAAACATTCCGTCACCATGCTAAGCTCTCCACTAACAAACACAGACGCAATATACACGACCTGATTCGGTTTTTAGTGTTACCAGCGCCGCGCGGTCTTTCACCAGATGGCGCTAATAGGCTATAGGCTTCATGCATTGGCGTGGAAATATAAATACCCAAATGAAGGTAACTTAACAATGGGTTTGAGTGAATGGTTCACAATTTAATCAACATGATAAATATAGGTCTAACAGAGCATACGTACTGAACGCTTATGTTATACAATTTGCTTTTTCCGTGTTTAGACGAAGTAGTTTTACTGCGGGCTTAATTACTGTCACATTGGGGTTCTCTACTCTGCCACAATGCGTGCTCTCCAAGTTCAGGGTAGGCATACATTGTTGGGTAATATAGCATACGGCAGGGCTAGAATCGATCCTTCTAGGGGTTTGAAACTGCACAGTACACATCTGTAGTGGAGCTTGCAATTAATTATTCTTGTATGTGCTAAATAACAAAGCATCCATTCGCATTTTGGACACAATATAGAACTTTAGCATGAGCAGTACCTCTGAATGTTTCTAACGGAATCAATAAATTCCACTAAAACACATGTATGATCATGGGCACAACAATTGCAACGTGAACTTGGTTTAGTTAGGGTATAATCAAGATACACGCTTCTGAAACACATTATTTACGAATACTAACTAAGAAATGCGAAGAAAAATCGTCCCAGATTCTAAATAAATATTTGAAGGCAAGCTTTTGGGTAAATTAATTATGAAATGATATATCCATGTAATCATGGAAACTAAATATTGAAGCAATCTGGGTGAAGCAATGTATAGCTCATGGTTTTTGCGGAGTGGTATTTATCATTGCGCACCGGTACAGCCCAACCAGCTCTTCAAACGGGAACCTTCATTTACGTCAAGAAACGTCGAATAGTAGCATTCTACTATATTCTTGATGTTTTATCGCATCGAGTAACAAAATGCAACTATTTCCAATTGCATACCCATATACATGAACGGGAATTCAATTTGGATGGCACAATATATTGGGATACATGTTTTAATAGTCCATTAGATCCAGGAGCTGGACTTTGATGGAGCAATTGTTGTTATATTTTCATTGTCATATGTACATATATCTCATCCGCTCATGTCATTTTATCATTGTCGGTCAATAGCACTTGTGCTAATGTATATTGTTGACTTTTACATACCGACGTTAAATAAAACTTTATCTTATCTTATCTCTTATGTTAATGGAGCACGTAACCTGTTTGGTTGCTGGGATTGAGCAAGATGTTTGAACCAGATCGCAACAATAGAAACGGTTTACGTAGAGAGAAGTCCACACGGCGAGTAACTCATTGCCAAAATAATATATAATGCGTAATCATATCGTCTGCACCGGTGGGGCTCGAACCACGCGCCGATCGCGGCCTACCAGAACACACTCGTCAATGGCCTAACACGCTACTTCTATACCACGAGGCGAACCCTATCCATTACGATCCCTGTTTGTCATAGTGCTAGACCTGTCCAGGCAAATAAGTAAGAACAGAATGTTGAGGCACATTAGGTGCTGTAATGTGTTCTACACCGTACCGCAGTTTCGGCCAAAAGACGAACTTAGTACAATTCTGTAACGCATTTTCAGAGAAGAGAACTTAATACAATTCTGTAACGCATTTTCAGAGAAGAGAACATAACTATACGAGTTTCGCATCCTGCATATCTAGGGTAACCCTACTATTGGTCGCAAAATGGCCAAATACTTGTATTTAGACTGTCCAATCTAGCTTGAATCAAGCCTGTGATTGACCCCTCACAAAAAATAGGGATAAAGTAGGGCTACATGGGCCAGAAAAGCAGGGGCAAAGTAGGGAACGGTGGGGACTCCAAGAAAAAAGTAGGGGCGTGTTGATGAAAATTAGCTACCCATAGCTACTGATATGACTTTTACCATTAACACAGGATAGATCACTTATCACTTTGAGACCAGGCCAGATAACATGCATTCCAATACCGAAGAGTAGGTACAAACTTTACTAATCAATATTATCTACTCCCTCGGCCAGTGTCATAGGTCATCGGGCTACAATCACACACTTGTGGGGTGATCCCGTTGTACCCGATTTCCTTGAAACAACATGTGCCTTTCATGTCATTTAGTTACATCACAGACCTGCTTGAATGTTTAATTCCGGTCGCGCTTCAATACACCTATTCCTTATAAGGTAAAATAATATATTGGCCTACCATTACACTATAGCTACTTTAATAGACCGTACGCAGAACATGTACTTAAATTGTGTTCCAGAAGTACAGAATTGCGCCCTAACCATTAGGACCAACCTTGAGGGCGCGCACGTATTTATGCGGATCACACGAGGAGAGGGAATTCCTATGACAGCTATCCCATTCATAAACCAATAGGTTCGTATCTATGACTCTACCGTTATCGGTAGATACGTAAATACCACTAGATTCGTACGTGAGTCAGTCTGAGAACTATGGCAGATTTCACGAACGCAGTTTAGCAGATTATGGGCCTTAGTAGGCTGAAATTACCATGTAATGATGGACAATTTTAGCCATTAAGTTCTACGATCGTATCGAATCGTCCATTCTTCATGACATCACTCCTCACTTGTTGATTGGACGTTCTGATTGGACCCGGTGTAGTTGATATGAATCATAGGATGCACTGCCACGTGACTTCCGGCCGGTTTGATGACCTTGGCGCCTGGACTTAGACACTTGGTCGGACGCGGCGCAGCGCGCAACCTTTTCCTTCTGTCCGAGCGAGATCCCGCTGAGTTCCCGCGTCTCGTCCTGTGAGAGGTCGTGCTACCCAAATAGCGCTGTAGTCTCTTGTGTAGATCCGCGCGATTGAAGAGAAATAAATTGAGGCAGCACAACAGCAGGGCCGCAGCGGCCAGACCGGCCACCACTGCAAACCACTTCACAACCGGAGTTACTTCCATCGGATAATCTCCGTGACCATCACACCCTACATGCAAGTGAGTCAAGCCATGATTTTCAGTCAAACTGAAAAAACAACAAAATAAATGTTCACCATCGTGATTAACTATACATATTAAGGCCCATTAATATATTCATTTGCAGCAATATATATTATTGATACGATGCCCCTGTTTCGTAAACAATAAAATTCATTTTAAGATCGGAACAAGTGACCTACTATTCAACTGAAAATGACTAATCTTTATATTATATTCTAATGTAGACTCGGGAAAGCCAAACCTAAAACCTGTCTCTTAGATGTATTGTTTTCGTTTGTTGCTGTTAGCTTACATTGAATTCATCAAATTACGTCTTCGGGGAATTCTATGTACAAAGCGACGTGGCGCAATCAAAGCAATACGTTCACCACGCCGGTCTATCTAAACGGTTTATCGTTATTTTTACGTCCGGGTTTGGCTCTCTGGAGACGCACACTATTGTACGCAAACGGCGGCCCGTAACTGCAGATATGGTCAACTAAAGATGGCGGAAGATAGTGTCAGTTGAATATTTTATTCGTCATTTGTTTGAAACTGTCTGTGCATCGGCCGTGATAAATGTTCTACATCGTCCAACAAAGTTATGAGGCTGCTATTGTGAAAACAAGGTAACAACCATTGCTCTAATGTAGTAAAGTCATGTAAAATATACATGATGTTGCCCGTAACTGAAATTGGCGTTTGACCGTAACTCTGGTAGCTGGCAAGATTCAGATACGGTCAACACTGCAAACACCCTCAAATGCTTTAAAAACGCAACTCATAGTACTAACAATTGAAGTAGAAAAAACTTGAAGGAATGTTATATCGAAAGGATATCACAGATGACTACGCAATGACATATTTCTCATGGTTTTACCGGGAATTGGCAATTCACCTAACATACCTTCCGCCGTCTTCAGTTGATCGTATCTGCAGTTACGGGCCGTTGTGTAGGCCTACAGTGACCACCTGTTCATAGGACGACCCCATCACACCCGTTTATGCCATACAAAAGAATTTGAAAAGGGTGGCTGAAAATTTGTCCTGAAAATGGGTCCGCCGTTTGTTTTACAACAGTGGGGGGTGGGGGGGGGGGGTGCGTCCATACCTCAGAACGCCTTGATTTTTCATAGAAACACGGCATTTTTCCTCAACAACGTAACAGTCCTTAACATCCCCTTGCTTGCGAGGGGGGGGGGGTTGAACTTCCTAAAGTCCACCCACCCCCCTTGGATCCGCCACTGAATCACTCAAAAACCAAACATAATCTTCCCGTCGATGCAAAACACAAATCAAAGATCGTGTGAACGTCTCCCAGGACTGAATGTAGGCTACAGCCAACAAGAGCAAAGGATCCATAACAGGCATACACATGTTCCTTCTTTAAGCTTTCTTTCAGGTAAACATTTGTGGTCAATGAAGCTTCATCATCTGCAGTATTTCTTTGGGTAATAGAGAAAGAAAATTAAACAAATCAATTTATTCGTAGTTTCGTGCAGCGCAATTGTGAATTTGACTTTAACTCAAGAGATGTTTGGCCAATCCGTTGGCAGTATATACTGATAGCGCAGCTTGCGAAACGCCACCCTGCGGCGACGTGTGGTACTACTTACCTTAAGATGTCAATACATTATGTCATTACAAATAGCTGCAACTAATGACTCAAGGTTTCAAGGAAACCAAAATCTACTTTTCTCCTCGATGGCAAACAAACATCAAAGCAAATCGGTTATACAACTCATGCATTCACATTTCTTTGCAATGTTTAGTTAATCACTGCATCGCCATGCACGACCGACAGATTCGTCTATAGTACAGCCAGGTTGTCCAACAAATAGCTTGTCCAATACCTTAACTGGTCTTCGCCCGCAGTAAAGTTCAGGCGATATGCACAGGTTGTTTCACCTCCCAAGCCAAGGTATCCCACAATGCATCCGGTCATCCATCTTGTTGCTGTATCCCTAGGGATCAAGTTACAGGCATAGATTTCGCGCCGTCGGGCATGGCCGTTATAATTCATATAGTCCATATGCAGCTTCTCGTCATATGAGAGAAGTTTTTCCTGTTCACTTTCCTTTGTGAGGTAACAAGGATGCTTTTTTAGCAGGTGGTAACGGTGTCATGAGAAAGACCGATGCCGGCACTGCAGTGTAAGCCTCACAGTAGAAGTTGGGCTGGGCTGCATGTGCAGATGACAAGAGCCAACGTTGTGTGCGTGTATGTGACACCCACTTGGTATGGATCTTCATGGAAATAGCGCGTGGATAAAAGGTCGCAGTTCTTTGTTGCTGTCTGCTCCTTTGAACATTTATAACGCATATATGAAAGCTTGACGCTTCGGGCAAGATTGGTCGATTTAACAGGTAAGACATGCCCATTCATGCGCCACCACAGAGCTGCCGACAGAGGGCCATCCGCCCACGCTATACTACCTCTGCCCCACGTTAGATTTAACCATCAGAATTATCATCCTTCATACGCGAAAGTTGAAAATTAATCTGATCGAAGATACATTCAAAGTTATGCATCAAATACAATACTGTTTAGCCTTTACTGTGCTACTCGTACCATACCGGCCGATTTCATTCGATTTTGATTAATTAGCTAGAGGCCATGTGACTTTGGAACTATGTTTTTGAGTTCGATCGAGGTAAAGTGCTTTGATCGTGTTATTTTGAAATATTAAATCGCTTAACTCCTCCATTGTGACTGAACGAGAACGGAAAGTTTACATTTTTCAAATTAAGTATTGAAAATGCAAAATTCAACCCAACTATATTATAACACTCGAAACCATTCGTGACCCCAGTGCTGTTGAGGGTCAACCATGATCCAGATAGGCAGTTGCGTGGTGCAGAGGTTATGTGAGGAACGAGCTCCCCCTAGCTGGCTCTCATCAGCATGTCCGCTGACTATCGACGTCATTAAAGAGGTTCCTTCGCCCCTAATTGGAAGGCACTTTAATCTGTAATGTCATATGGTATGATATTGCGTCTGATGGTCGATACAAGGAGAGTCAGGCGGGGTGGTACGGAGAGGCTCCAAGGTGACAGGGCAGGCGGGGTGGTACGGAGAGGCCCCAAGGTGACAGGGCAGGCGGGGTGGTACGGAGAGGCTCCAAGGTGACAGGGCAGGCGGGGTGGTACGGAGAGGCTCCAAGGTGACAGGGCAGGCGGGGTGGTACGGAGAGGCTCCAAGGTAACAGGGCAGGCGGGGTGGTACAGAGAGGCTCCAAGGTGACAGGGCAGGCGGGGTGGTACGGAGAGGCTCCAAGGTGACAGGGCAGGCGGGGTGGTACGGAGAGGCTCCAAGGTGACAGGGCAGGCGGGGTGGTACGGAGAGGCTCCAAGGTGACAGGGCAGGCGGGGTGGTACGGAGAGGCTCCAAGGTGACAGGGCAGGCGGGGTGGTACGGAGAGGCTCCAAGGTGACAGGGCAGGCGGGGTGGTACGGAGAGGCTCCAAGGTGACAGGGCAGGCGGGGTGGTACGGAGAGGCTCCAAGGTGACAGGGCAGGCGGGGTGGTACGGAGAGGCTCCAAGGTGACAGGGCAGGCGGGGTGGTACGGAGAGGCTCCAAGGTGACAGGGCAGGCGGGGTGGTACGGAGAGGCTCCAAGGTGACAGGGCAGGCGGGGTGGTACGGAGAGGCTCCAAGGTGACAGGGCAGGCGGGGTGGTACGGAGAGGCTCCAAGGTGACAGGGCAGGCAACGGTCCAGTAATGTAAAAAGGGGTGGGGTGGGTCCACTTCGGATTCGAAATCGGGGAGTAGGTAAATTTTGACACAGAGGGGGAGGTGTAGGGGGGGGGGGGGTTGCTAGCGGGTTGGTGGCGTGTAGTTCGCTCCTCCACCCCCCCCCCACCCACTTCCATCCCATACGCCCCGGTTTTCGTTTTCAGAGAGCTCACTCTACTCAAGGAGCCCACCGCCTCTTACAAATGGACCACCTTTTCCTTCCCAGAGGTCTCCATTTTGGTCAAATCTTTGATGGAGCACCATTCCGCTCCTACCCTTAAACTGATCGAGATGAAGACAATTATGTGTTAGTCTTACGCCTCGTGATACGTATATACATGCAATAAACATCTCTGTAACGTCTGCATAGACCAATATATAAATGTGGGTCTGGAAGGTGTAAATGTCGACACGCGACAAACACACGATCTCCGGCATTCCGACACTGAGGATCTGAAAAAAAGCGACATCGACACTTGCAGCTTTGAGGGACAGTTTAGAAAAAAAGACACGGAACTTAACCAAACAGCGACACGGGAGGTCGTGAAAAATTGACATTCGACAATGAGCATTTTGAAAAACGGACACTGCACACGGCACGCCCCCCCCCCCCCCCCCCCCCATCCACACACACACACAGCCTTCCAGACCCCCATATAATATATATACGTCTCTCGGCGAGCGCGCCCACCGAGCAACCGCTGCCTGACGACGGCGGAGATTGTCGGCCTACGTGGGCAGTGTCACGAATAAAGTGCATCCTTACCCACTCAATAAGCAAGATGACGGGATGCAACGAGGGGCCTGAAAGGCGGATATCTCTTTTAAAGGTTCTTTGTGCGGTCGCCCTGTGTGAAAGGCTGTGTGAAAGGGCTGCACCGATCGTTAACAGTGCAGCTCGGTTGTTCGCGATCACTGCTGCGCGGGCGACATCAGGGGCCGTAGCCTGCACGCGAGGCTATTCAAGGACTTGATCGCGGTTAATGGGCTTTGGCCGCCGTGCGCTTGCTTGTCATTCGGCTCAATATACTCTTTTTAGCATGTCTTAGGTCGCTCGATCGAGTACCGGGAGGTGGACGATAATGCTGACTATCTGGACAACAGATGTTTTGTCCTGACAGAGACCGAATGAGTACGAAAAGGTATTACTTTTCGCAGTACGTTCGCAGACCGTTCCAGATACCCCAGGCGACATCTATCGTCCAAAAAGAAAATCGATTTTCGCATGCGTTTAAAACGGCGACCTCCGGCACGTGGGCCTGGGGGACGTCGGCGACCTCCGGGACGTGGGCCTGGGGGACGGCGACCTCCGGGACGTGGGCCTGGGGGACGTCGACATTTGGGACGTGGGCCTGGGGGACTGCGGCGACCTCCGGGACGTGGGCCTTGGGGACGGCGGCGACCTCCGGGACGTGGGCCTGGGGGACGGCGACCTCCGGGACGTGGGCCTGGGGGACGGCGACCTTTGGGACGTGGGTCTGGGGGACGGCGACCTCCGGGACGTGGGCCTGGGGGACGGCGGCGACCTCCGGGACGTGGGCCTGGGGGACGGCGGCGACCTCCGGGAAGTGGGCCTGGGGAACGCCGACCTCCGGCACGTGGGCCTGGGGGACGGCGGCGACCTCCGGGACGTGGGTCTGGGGGACGGCGACCTCCGGGACGTGGGCCTGGGGGACGTCGACATTTGGGACGTGGGTCTGGGGGACGGCGACCTCCGGGACGTGGGCCTGGGAGACGTCGACCTTTGGGACGTGGGTCTGGGGGACGGCGACCTCCGGGACGTGGGCCTGGGGGACGGCGGCGACCTCCGGGACGTGGGCCTGGGGAACGCCGACCTCCGGGACGTGGGCCTGGGGGACGGCGGCGACCTCCGGGACGTGGGCCTGGGGGACGGCGACCTCCGGGACGTGAGCCTGGGGGACGGCGACCTCTGGGAAGTAGGTCTGGGGAACGGCGGCGACCTCTGGGACGTGGGCCTCGGGGACGGCGACCTCCGGGACGTGGGCCTGGGGGACGGCGAACTCTGGGAAGTAGGTCTGGGGAACGGCGGCGACCTCCGGGACGTGGGCCTGGGGGACAGCGAACTCTGGGAAGTAGGTCTGGGGAACGGCGGCGACCTCCGGGACGTGGGCCTGGGGGACGGCGACCTCTGGGAAGTATGTCTGGGGAACGGCGGCGACCTCCGGGACGTATAAATGTATAGCCATATTGAAAAAACAGTGTATACCGGTCCATAGCATCGCTTTATAACAAGTTATGATCGGTAAACATCTGGTATCATATGGCCGCTTTCCTGCCAAGCGCAGCGTAGTGACAGCCATTATACTAGATCAATATATTTTAAAAGGTGCCTGGAGTTATCGCCTTCTAAATCCACCACATGATTACTGCGGCGCATCGTTGGGCTTAGTTCGTAGATGGGCTATGTAGGTAAAGGTCCCAGAAATTCGCTTAACCATTGAACGATAGGTCCAAAATCGGTAAGATCGCTAGAACTGTCAGTGTTTTTTTGATCATCAATTGGCCAATTGGGCTCATAGTTTGCAAATGACCCATATAGTTATTCTGCCCTAAATTCCCCAACTTTAACATGGAAGCCTAGGAGACCATATTGGCGGGAAAGTGACCTCCTCAACTAGTCAGGCAAACGACAAATCATTATTCGGGCGCAGTTAACGCTATTGATCAGGGTCACAACAAATGCTTTTCCTTGCAACTCCGTTAATTTTGGATCTAGAGATCCGATGATTCTTTGAGAGTGACGCAAAAGCACTGTTGGCTCATCTTTTACGGATATGTACTCAAAATTATTCCAGTAATTGGCAATGATTTTTTTGTTTAAATCGCTGTCACTTGAATGAAGGTAGATATGGTGAAGTATCTATCACGGTTAGTGACCTCACGTGTGCCAAATGGCATTGACATCGAAGAAGTAGTTTACATGCCGCAATATTATGCAACATAGAAGCTAAGCCTTATATGGAAAGTAAAACTGTGATGTTGGCCCCGTCCGCTGGCTCCACCTAGCGATCAACGACGATGTTATGCGGAGTAGGGGGGCATTATGTGACACGTGACTCGACATCGCGTGTATACAAAGTCGCAGTAGGTCTTAATAGCGAGTAAAAGCGAGCTCTTAAGGTAACATGCATGGATATTCAAAGTCCATTTCAAGCATAGGCTTAGGACTTTCATTTCGCGTAACATCCCCCAAGAGACGTTTTCGGATTCGGAGTAAATATCAGCTGTACATAAATATGTTCAAGCAAAGAGAGGTCGAAGCCTATTATTTCAGGTCTTTAATAATTAAATCAGCTGCCCCACAGAATTAACGAATAAATTATTCAATATTAACACTGGATGTATAGATCTACTTCAAATTAAAGTTAATTTATAAGTGACGGGCTAAATTGCCAAGCAGCTTGGTGACCACCCATCGGCGGCTGTCATAGTGAGTAGGTGTGACGAAATGAAATGTTGGTGTTTTAGGCCACTTTTGTGCACATACAGGCTAAATTGGGCCAAGGAACCTCCTGGGACGATGAAGGATGAAGGAATGAAACATGCCCCAGATTAGGTGCCCGGGCCCGGATTCGAACCCAGGACCTATTGATCTGCGGTCTAGTGCGCTAACCACTACACCAGGGAGGCCCCCCGAGTAGTTGTGACGTCAAAATGTTATAAACATGACGTCACAATGGGAGTTCCTAAGCAACCGAATGATATGCCACCAGCACGTGCATGGTATACGTCATCCCGCCAAAGATATTCTTTATGGCAAGCCGAAGTGAGATTAATTTTGTATATTATTCTAGATGTATCCCCTCGGAATATCTGAATTAATAAATATACGCTCGCATTTTTTAGGTAGCACCTATCCATATTATGTTCCACTTGGAATTCCTTCCTACTTCTCACAATGGGTCTTAACATTGTTCATTTTCTCCCATAACCCATTTTTTCGTCTTTCTTTTCAAGCTATGCGCGTCTGCTTTGTTGAGTCAATTGAGAGTCCTCATACATACATACATGGTTAAAGATAAGTTAATTAGGAGAACAGAATAATTGTAATATATCGCTAGATAATGGTATTTGTTGAATTTTTTATTTTCCCAAAATAACCGTATGTAAATCTACGTCCGTGCTGTAGACCATATATAACATCTGGATTTCATGGCGCGGAATACGTGTCAACATCATAACGCACTCGACAAGATCCCAGTTTCTTGAATCTCATGTTATAAACAATCCTTTAGTTGAGTTGCAACCGCTCTTCTTTCATTGATGCCATTTCTCTTACATTGGCAAGTGTAAGCAAGACCATTCAGATCTGTGCAAATCGTGTGAACAGATGAATCATGCTATTTGGCATGTCTACACTTTAAAGTTCGAGTTCAGCAAATATTAACTTAGCCCGTTTTCATATTGTTACCGCACAATGGAACCGAGTGAGATAATTTATTCGAAAATATGCATTTCTCGTCTTCCTCTTGACGCTATGCTTCATAAGCCCCTGATTGGTCGTTGGCGGTATCCGCGTCCCGTGCTCCTTATGACGTCACGTCTTTAGATAAACCTGATTGGTCCTTTGCGACGTCGGCGTCCCTTTGTTCCGAGGACTTCACACGTTTGGATACACCGAACAGGTTGGCGCCTGATGGTTTGGCGCCCCGTCTAGGAATATAGGGTTCGTTTCCTTCAATGTCCTTTATGATGGAGCGTAAGTCGCTCACTCTGACTATACCAGCCTGACCCCCGAAGGCCAGCCACGTCTGCGCACATTTGTTGGGGTTAAACTGCATCTGTCAAAACAACGTACGATAGCTTTACAATAAATACCACAATGATATGATTAAATTCTGAATAGAACTGACAGGAAAGGCCTTATGAATAAAACAATTTGTGAAGCGACATAGCCAACAAGATGATGATAGATTGAAGGCATATAACAACGTATTCGACAGCATTCATTATGTCCTGTTCACACGATGCAATACATTGTAAAGTTCATTAAAACGAATCAACTTTTCAACCAACTCATCAATTGGTGGACCGGTTTTCCACGCATCGTAAGCTTAGCGCATGTTCTAAAGTTTCGATCAACCTCAAGATTTGGGAATTGTCAACAACTAATCAGCGTCGAGCATTTCAGCCAATCAGCGTTGAGATGATCACGTTGACTTTAGTGTTTGCATTATGACAATGATGTGGCATTAATGCATGACGCTATGACGCGAGATACCCTAATGGTATGTTCGCTAGGTGGTGCTAACGAAAATTGTTGAATCGGTTGGTACGCGGTTTGACCGTGTGAACTGTTGACCGACCGTTGTTACGCCTATTGAAGGAATGACCGTAGCGTGTAAGCCCGGCATTACGGAGAGCAAGGGAGAGACGACAGATTACGTTGCAATAATGACTTCGCGTTAACTTACGTATACAACGAGACATAGGTGAATCTAATTGTACCTGAAGACCAAGCAACGTAAGCAATACACGTACTCTATGAAATATGGTCGTGTGACCGTGAACATTAAGATACATGTATGATGCAGCGCCATCACGAATTTAATCGGAAACTCTCAGCGAGATCAAGTGTATTTTATAGGTCACTTCATGACGTAAGCTTGTCTGAGTTAACACACAATAGATCGATCCACACTCCGACACTAAGCCCCGCCCACGCTTGAGTCCTTTTTCCTAAATCGTGAGTATGAAATTGACAATCATAGCTGATGGTAGGTACAAGAGAGAAGTAAGCTCACTCATCTCTGAAACTGACACGCAAGTGACCTTTTTTCACTACATGATTAGATAAAAGCAACAGTGGCGTCAGTGAATGATTGACAGCCCGGGTCGGACTATTATCAAACGCCCTACTCTTCGAACGTAATTTAAGAAAGAAATGTTCATAGCTTCTCATTTGATAGATATGGAATATCGTTCTATGTTACAAATAGAATATATCGGTCCGGACAGCAATGTTTAGAAGAACGTATTGAGGCAGCATGAATGCCTATATCAATCAGAGGCTGATCAAGCAATTTGAAAAGCGAGGGTCCAAACTGGCGAACGGGGGCGGGTGGGGGGGGGGCGGTCTGAACAAGATTACGACCGGAGGTTCCACTAATTTCTTGACGAGCGGGGGGGTGGGTCCACTGAAATTTGCGACCGGGGAGCGGGGGGGGGGGGGGGGGGTCCACGCCGCCTCAAATAGCGTTTTTCTTAAAAAGGGAGGGGGGGGGGGTCCACGCCTCAGATGGCCTAAATTTTGCATTCAAGAACTTCCTCAAAAAAGGGGGGGGAGGGGTCCGGATCCCCTGGAAACTCCCTGGATCCGCCCTTGTTATTAATACAAAAAAGGTGTCATAAAACACATACATGAGGCACAACAGCGCAAACCATGGTTAATTACCATCAGCAATCCAATTTTGGTATGAACCTACCGTAAAGCATGCAATAATTGAATACACATAATAAAGATATAGAGATAAGGATAAAGTAACCCACCCTGTGGTAGGCCTTCAGGGAAGGTTGCGCGGGGTCTTGTTGCGGCAGCAGGGCAGAGTTAGTTAGCCTACCAAAATACTGAAAATGAAACGTATAGATTTGACAACTAAAAATTCCACCATAACATTATTTGTGCAGATATGTTTTTATTTACAAATAAAGAACCTGTTTTCGCGCCTAACTTCGATGTTGTTTGTCATTTAACATATGATAAATTATTTTTTTCGCCAAATTACCATTCACAGTCAGACAAGGTACGGTATAGGACGTTTCTCCAACAGATTCTTAACCTCATAATGTAGGTGGATAATAGCTTCGCGAGCAGCTTAAACCGCTTTTTTTTTTTTTTTTATAATTTTTCAATTTTAAATTGCCATCATACAATCATCAGACAGAGACAAGACATCATCGGCTTTAACTGCTGCTTTAGCTGCTGTGACTCGCACCTGCCACCCATCACGGTAGGTCAGCTGACTGCTCCGTAAGGCGTCCTTGGTAGGCAGCGGCTTAGCTTTGGTTACATCGTACGCGTCGCTACTTCCGGTCACATTCGTTATTCCGCTGGACTCTCGTTTTATGCCTCGGCCTGTCTCCGTGGTTAGTGGCGTAACTTCGGCCATTGTCATAATCTGAAGACCAAATGATGAAATGGTGAGTGTTTTAGGTCACTTTTGTGCACACAAAGGTTAAATTGGGCCAAGACATCTCCCGTGACAATGAAAATGGGGGTTTCAAGGTTCGTACCCACGACCTGTTGACTCATAGCTCTACCCAGTTTAATATCTGAGCTAGGGGGGCTACCTGCCAGGGTTCGTACCCACGACCTGTTGACTCATAGCTCTACCCAGTTTAATATCTGAGCTAGGGGGGCTCCCTGCCAGGGTTCGTACCCACGACCTATTGATTTATAGCTCTACCCAGTTTAATATCTGAGCTAGGGGGGCTCCCTGCCAGGGTTCGTACCCACGACCTATTGACTTATAGCTCTACCCAGTTTAATATCTGAGCTAGGGGGGGGGGGGCTCCCTGCCAGGGTTCGTACCCACGACCTGTTGACTTATAGCTCTACCCAGTTTAATATCTGAGCTAGGGGGGCTCCCTGCCAGGGTTTGTACCCACGACCTATTGACTTATAGCTCTACCCAGTTTAATATCTGAGCTAGGGGGGCTCCCTGCCAGGGTTCGTACCCACGACCTATTGACTTATAGCTCTACCCAGTTTAATATCTGAGCTAGGGGGGGGGGCTCCCTGCCAGGGTTCGTACCCACGACCTATTGACTTATAGCTCTACCCAGTTTAATATCTGAGCTAGGGGGGGGGGGGGCTCCCTGCCAGGGTTCGTACCCACGACCTATTGACTTATAGCTCTACCCAGTTTAATATCTGAGCTAGGGGGGGGGGGGGGGGCTCCCTGCCAGGGTTCGTACCCACGACCTATTGACTTATAGCTCTACCCAGTTTAATATCTGAGCTAGGGGGGCTCCCTGCCAGGGTTTGTACCCACGACCTATTGACTTATAGCTCTACCCAGTTTAATATCTGAGCTAGGGGGGCTCCCTGCCAGGGTTCGTACCCACGACCTATTGACTTATAGCTCTACCCAGTTTAATATCTGAGCTAGGGGGGGGGGGCTCCCTGCCAGGGTTTGTACCCACGACCTATTGACCTATAGCTCTACCCAGTTTAATATCTGAGCTAGGGGGGGGGGGGCTCCCTGCCAGGGTTCGTACCCACGACCTGTTGACTTATAGCTCTACCCAGTTTAATATCTGAGCTAGGGGGGCTCCCTGCCAGGGTTTGTACCCACGACCTATTGACTTATAGCTCTACCCAGTTTAATATCTGAGCTAGGGGGGCTCCCTGCCAGGGTTCGTACCCACGACCTATTGACTTATAGCTCTACCCAGTTTAATATCTGAGCTAGGGGGGGGGGGGGGCTCCCTGCCAGGGTTCGTACCCACGACCTGTTGACTTATAGCTCTACCCAGTTTAATATCTGAGCTAGTGGGGGGGGGGGGGGGTCCATGCCAGGGTTCGTACCCACGACCTATTGGTTTATAGCTCTACCCAGTTTAATATCTGAGCTAGGGGGGCTCCCTGCCAGGGTTCGTACCCACGAACTGTTGACTTATAGCTCTACCCAGTTTAATATCTGGGCTAGGGGGGCTCCCTGCCAGGGTTGGTACCCACGACCTGTTGACTTATAGCTCTACCCAGTTTAATATCTGAGCTAGGGGGGCTCCCTGCCAGGGTTCGTACCCACGACCTATTGACTTATAGCTCTACCCAGTTTAATATCTGATCTAGGGGGGCTCCCTGCCAGGGTTTGTACCCACGACCTGTTGACTTATAGCTCTACCCAGTTTAATATCTGAGCTAGGGGGGCTCCCTGCCAGGGTTTGTACCCACGAACTGTTGACTTATAGCTCTACCCAGTTTAATATCTGATCTAGGGGGGCTCCCTGCCAGGGTTTGTACCCACGACCTGTTGACTTATAGCTCTACCCAGTTTAATATCTGAGCTAGGGGGGGGGGGCTCCCTGCCAGGGTTGGTACCCACGAACTGTTGACTTATAGCTCTACCCAGTTTAATATCTGAGCTAGGGGGGGTCCCTGCCAGGGTTTGTACCCACGACCTATTGACTTATAGCTCTACCCAGTTTAATATCTGAGCTAAAGGGGCTCCCTGCCAGGGTTTGTACCCACGACCTATTGATTTATAGCTCTACCCAGTTTAATATCTGAGCTAGAGGGGCTCCCTGCCAGGGTTCGTACCCACGACCTGTTGACTTATAGCTCTACCCAGTTTAATATCTGAGCTAGGGGGGCTCCCTGCCAGGGTTTGTACCCACGACCTGTTGACTTATAGCTCTACCCAGTTTAATATCTGAGCTAGGGGGGGGGGGCTCCCTGCCAGGGTTCGTACCCACGACCTGTTGACTTATAGCTCTACCCAGTTTAATATCTGAGCTAGGGGGGCTCCCTGCCAGGGTTTGTACCCACGACCTATTGATTTATAGCTCTACCCAGTTTAATATCTGAGCTAGGGGGGCTCCCTGCCAGGGTTCGTACCCACGACCTATTGATTTATAGCTCTACCCAGTTTAATATCTGAGCTAGGGGGGCTCCCTGCCAGGGTTTGTACCCACGACCTGTTGACTTATAGCTCTACCCAGTTTAATATCTGAGCTAGGGGGGCTACCTGCCGGGGTTTGTACCCACGAGCTGTTGACTTATAGCTCTACCCAGTTTAATATCTGGGCTAGGGGGGCTCCCTGCCATGGTTGGTACCCACGACCTATTGACTTATAGCTCTACCCAGTTTAATATCTGAGCTAGGGGGGCTCCCTGCCAGGGTTTGTACCCACGACCTATTGACTTATAGCTCTACCCAGTTTAATATCTGAGCTAGGGGGGCTCCCTGCCAGGGTTTGTACCCACGACCTGTTGACTTATAGCTCTACCCAGTTTAATATCTGAGCTAGGGGGGCTCCCTGCCAGGGTTCGTACCCACGACCTATTGACTTATAGCTCTACCCAGTTTAATATCTGAGCTAGGGGGGCTACCTGCCGGGGTTTGTACCCACGAGCTGTTGACTTATAGCTCTACCCAGTTTAATATCTGGGCTAGGGGGGCTCCCTGCCAGGGTTGGTACCCACGACCTATTGACTTATAGCTCTACCCAGTTTAATATCTGAGCTAGGGGGGCTCCCTGCCAGGGTTTGTACCCACGAACTGTTGACTTATAGCTCTACCCAGTTTAATATCTGAGCTAGGGGGGCTACCTGCCAGGGTTCGTACCCACGAACTGTTGACTTATAGCTCTACCCAGTTTAATATCTGAGCTAGGGGGGCTCCCTGCCAGGGTTTGTACCCACGACCTGTTGACTTATAGCTCTACCCAGTTTAATATCTGAGCTAGTGGGGGGCTCCCTGCCAGGGTTTGTACCCACGAACTGTTGACTTATAGCTCTACCCAGTTTAATATCTGAGCTAGGGGGGGTCCCTGCCAGGGTTGGTACCCACGACCTATTGACTTATAGCTCTACCCAGTTTAATATCTGAGCTAGGGGGGCTCCCTGCCAGGGTTTGTACCCACGAACTGTTGACTTATAGCTCTACCCAGTTTAATATCTGAGCTAGGGGGGCTCCCTGCCAGGGTTTGTACCCACGACCTGTTGACTTATAGCTCTACCCAGTTTAATATCTGAGCTAGTGGGGGGCTCCCTGCCAGGGTTTGTACCCACGAACTGTTGACTTATAGCTCTACCCAGTTTAATATCTGAGCTAGGGGGGGTCCCTGCCAGGGTTGGTACCCACGACCTATTGACTTATAGCTCTACCCAGTTTAATATCTGAGCTAGGGGGGCTCCCTGCCAGGGTTTGTACCCACGAACTGTTGACTTATAGCTCTACCCAGTTTAATATCTGAGCTAGGGGGGCTCCCTGCCAGGGTTTGTACCCACGACCTGTTGACTTATAGCTCTACCCAGTTTAATATCTGAGCTAGTGGGGGGCTCCCTGCCAGGGTTTGTACCCACGAACTGTTGACTTATAGCTCTACCCAGTTTAATATCTGAGCTAGGGGGGGTCCCTGCCAGGGTTCGTACCCACGACCTGTTGACTTATAGCTCTACCCAGTTTAATATCTGAGCTAGGGGGGCTCCCTGCCAGGGTTGGTACCCACGACCTATTGATTTATAGCTCTACCCAGTTTAATATCTGAGCTAGGGGGGCTCCCTGCCAGGGTTTGTACCCACGAACTGTTGACTTATAGCTCTACCCAGTTTAATATCTGAGCTAGTGGGGGGCTCCCTGCCAGGGTTTGTACCCACGACCTATTGACTTATAGCTCTACCCAGTTTAATATCTGAGCTAGGGGGGCTCCCTGCCAGGGTTTGTACCCACGACCTGTTGACTTATAGCTCTACCCAGTTTAATATCTGAGCTAGTGGGGGGCTCCCTGCCAGGGTTCGTACCCACGAACTGTTGACTTATAGCTCTACCCAGTTTAATATCTGAGCTAGGGGGGCTCCCTGCCAGGGTTTGTACCCACGAACTGTTGACTTATAGCTCTACCCAGTTTAATATCTGAGCTAGGGGGGGTCCCTGCCAGGGTTCGTACCCACGACCTGTTGACTTATAGCTCTACCCAGTTTAATATCTGAGCTAGGGGGGCTCCCTGCCAGGGTTGGTACCCACGACCTATTGATTTATAGCTCTACCCAGTTTAATATCTGAGCTAGGGGGGCTCCCTGCCAGGGTTTGTACCCACGAACTGTTGACTTATAGCTCTACCCAGTTTAATATCTGAGCTAGTGGGGGGCTCCCTGCCAGGGTTTGTACCCACGACCTATTGACTTATAGCTCTACCCAGTTTAATATCTGAGCTAGGGGGGCTCCCTGCCAGGCTTTGTACCCACGACCTGTTGACCTTTAGCTCTACCCAGTTTAATATCTGAGCTAGTGGGGGGCTCCCTGCCAGGGTTTGTACCCACGACCTGTTGATTTATAGCTCTACCCAGTTTAATATCTGAGCTAGGGGGGCTCCCTGCCAGGGTTGGTACCCACGAACTGTTGACTTATAGCTCTACCCAGTTTAATATCTGAGCTAGTGGGGGGCTCCCTGCCAGGGTTCGTACCCACGACCTGTTGACTTATAGCGCTACCCAGTTTAATATCTGAGCTAGGGGGGCTCCCTGCCAGGGTTTGTACCCACGACCTGTTGACTTATAGCTCTACCCAGTTTAATATCTGAGCTAGGGGGGCTCCCTGCCAGGGTTTGTACCCACGACCTATTGACTTATAGCTCTACCCAGTTTAATATCTGAGCTAGGGGGGGGGGGGCTCCCTGCCAGGGTTCGTACCCACGACCTGTTGACTTATAGCTCTACCCAGTTTAATATCTGAGCTAGTGGGGGGCTCCCTGCCAGGGTTCGTACCCACGACCTATTGACTTATAGCTCTACCCAGTTTAATATCTGAGCTAGGGGGGCTCCCTGCCAGGGTTTGTACCCACGAACTGTTGACTTATAGCTCTACCCAGTTTAATATCTGAGCTAGTGGGGGGCTCCCTGCCAGTGTTTGTACCCACGAACTGTTGACTTATAGCTCTACCCAGTTTAATATCTGAGCTAGTGGGGGGCTCCCTGCCAGGGTTCGTACCCACGACCTATTGACTTATAGCTCTACCCAGTTTAATATCTGAGCTAGGGGGGCTCCCTGCCAGGGTTTGTACCCACGAACTGTTGACTAATAGCTCTACCCAGTTTAATATCTGAGCTAGGAGGGCTCCCTGCCAGGGTTCGTACCCACGAACTGTTGACTTATAGCTCTACCCAGTTTAATATCTGAGCTAGGGGGGCTCCCTGCCAGGGTTCGTACCCACGACCTGTTGACTTATAGCTCTACCCAGTTTAATATCTGAGCTAGGGGGGCTCCCTGCCAGGGTTTGTACCCACGAACTGTTGACTTATAGCTCTACCCAGTTTAATATCTGAGCTAGTGGGGGGCTCCCTGCCAGG
This sequence comes from Arenicola marina, assembly GCA_964019135.1. Lineage (NCBI taxonomy): Eukaryota > Metazoa > Annelida > Polychaeta > Arenicolidae > Arenicola > Arenicola marina. The sequence goes on along the minus strand of OZ025256.1, from coordinate 21,550,729 downwards.
GTTCGTACCCACGACCTATTGACTTATAGCTCTACCCAGTTTAATATCTGAGCTAGGGGGGCTCCCTGCCAGGGTTTGTACCCACGAACTGTTGACTTATAGCTCTACCCAGTTTAATATCTGAGCTAGGGGGGCTCCCTGCCAGGGTTTGTACCCACGACCTATTGACTTATAGCTCTACCCAGTTTAATATCTGAGCTAGGGGGGCTCCCTGCCAGGGTTTGTACCCACGACCTATTGACTTATAGCTCTACCCAGTTTAATATCTGAGCTAGGGGGGCTCCCTGCCAGGGTTGGTACCCACGAACTGTTGACTTATAGCTCTACCCAGTTTAATATCTGAGCTAGGGGGGCTCCCTGCCAGGGTTCGTACCCACGACCTATTGATTTATAGCTCTACCCAGTTTAATATCTGAGCTAGGGGGGCTACCTGCCGGGGTTTGTACCCACGACCTGTTGACTTATAGCTCTACCCAGTTTAATATCTGAGCTAGGGGGGCTCCCTGCCAGGGTTTGTACCCACGAACTGTTGACTTATAGCTCTACCCAGTTTAATATCTGAGCTAGGGGGGGGGGGGCTCCCTGCCAGGGTTCGTACCCACGACCTGTTGACTTATAGCTCTACCCAGTTTAATATCTGAGCTAGGGGGGCTCCCTGCCAGGGTTTGTACCCACGAACTGTTGACTTATAGCTCTACCCAGTTTAATATCTGAGCTAGGAGGGCTCCCTGCCAGGGTTGGTACCCACGATCTATTGACTTATAGCTCTACCCAGCTTAATATCTGAGCTAGGGGGGCTACCTGCCAGGGTTTGTACCCACGACCTATTGACTTATAGCTCTACCCAGTTTAATATCTGATCTAGGGGGGCTCCCTGCCAGGGTTTGTACCCACGACCTATTGACTTATAGCTCTACCCAGCTTAATATCTGATCTAGGGGGGGTCCCTGCCAGGGTTTGTACCCACGACCTTTTGACTTATAGCTCTACCCAGTTTAATATCTGAGCTAGTGGGGGGGTCCCTGCCAGGGTTCGTACCCACGATCTGTTGACTTATAGCTCTACCCAGTTTAATATCTGAGCTAGGGGGGCCCCCTCCCTGAGCCTGCTTACAAACTGAGCAATGAAGACTCCCCATAATCTGAATAGAAGGCAAGATTGTGATTGCGAGCCTCAAAAAATTACGTCTACTAATCTCCCGGTTCTCAGGGTGATAGTTATGGATTAAGGCAATTACTATTCGCTCGTGGTCGTTCCTGGACTTGGGGAGGCTGATGTCACCGGTGACGTAGATCTGAACGACCCCAACCTCGTCACAGCTGCCCACCGCGTTCAGCCAGTTGGAAAACGTCGACTCCTACGACAGTGTTAAATAGATAACTGTTGTTAACATGGAAAAAACATGGAACACACAAAAAAAAGCCTACCCACTTATTTGGGCGACAAATATATTCCAGTACAGTGAGGGGTAAAACGGTCGTTCATCCATGTAAGGGCGAACCATTGTTTCAGCATAGCTCACGTATTACTCACGCCTAACGTTTACTACAATAATACATTTCGTGGGTTCTTATATGGAAGATGGGCCGGAAAAACGAATAGCCGGAGAAAAGCCCAGGTGCATGATATTAGATAACAAGCTTTCTTCTTTTCCTCAAAACATGGGTTCTCATATTTGAAGGCGGGCGGAGCCTTCGATGCGTGTGCAGCATGATATAGCAGTAGCAGAGAGCAGTAGCAGATATAGCAGTAGCAGAGAACAGTAGCAGGAGATGTAGCAGTAGCATGAGATACAGAGATGGCCTGTAGACTTACCCACATACAGGCGTTGTGGATGGGTCCGTTGCGCGTTATAGGTGGGGATCCCCAAGACAGGAACTGGGACGGGTTGTGCTTGTACCTGACCAAAGGGAAAGAGAAATTACGTGAAACGAAATGAATCCGTGGTGCTTTTAGGCCGTTTTGGGCCATGGGCAAAAACGCCTGTTATACAAGACAAGAACACTGTCCAGGTTATGGGGTAGCATATAACCTCTGTCGCACGGCTTTTAAACTTGCTTAATGTCATGCAAAAACGGCATTTTTCTCATTTATTATTTTTTGCTTATGCTTTAGCTATAGGCTCAACATAATCTTCGGTTTGACCTTTTGCCACATACACTATTCCAGGTTGAATTTGTTCTTAATAAATGACACGTAGTAACTAGTCGCAGATGGTTGCTGGGTCGACAGGGCCCACTTCTCGCATCGCCGTCAACCGCCGCGCACAATTTTGGCGACGATGAAATCGCTTTGGAACGACATTGGTCACTTGGAACTATTTGCCGCGGGCATATCCACTAAATAATTAACCCTAATTTGGAAATAATAGTACAGTCTAAATAGCGTAAAATATTGATAAATGAAGGATAATGATTACGCATCGATACTTATTACTACGTATATCAAAAGAATCGTCGTTCAGAGCTTAACATTATGATGCAGGACTGTTCTCGCTCGCGGCGAACTATATCCCACTTCCGGTTCAAATTTACCGCGTCCTTGACCAATCCGCCAAGCTCACATCCTTATAATGTCCTGCCGTATTGCGTGCGACCGCGGTCGACAGCCATACGGCACGCACCCCAGCCGGTCGGCCGCGTGTTAAGCACTCACGAGTAGCAGTCGTCCCAGGACACGCTGACGCAGTCCCACAGCAAGGGCCACTCCACGGAGGTGGGGACCGACTTGGTGATGGTCGACAGCGGCCACTCCGGCTGTCTGCTGTCCCACAGCTTAATGGTTCTGGACAGGAAGAACACTGGCACTTTAAACAGGTGGCAGAAATGTTATATGGAGTCCATCAATGTAACCTTAGACATCAAGCTGTAGCAGCTCGCCAATTTGAAAATGAAGGGCTGCTACAGTCAGGTTGATGAAGGGCCAATAAAATGTCTAACGCCATGCAAAACTCGCGCTATTACTATCATTAAGAGTTAAATTTAAGTTCTAGTTTACCTCACATATGTGCTGGGCATTAACATGTCTCCTTGCTGATTTGGCTGAATTCACATACAACGTTCCAAGTAAAATGTTTAGCGCTCACAAGCTTTCCCATATATTGTAAGCCAGTCGCCTTCTTTACACCATTACAAGTATATACACAGAGTAGGTATTATACAGTGTCATATCTACTCTGTGGTATATATCAGTATATCATGACTAAGAAACAGCACGCGTAGCTAGGCAACTAGGCGACTATGAGGGCTACTAACATCAATAACCACAAATTTTGTGTGTGACGTCATGTTTCATTGTTCTACGCCATGGAACTATGGCAACGATTGTCTATTGAACGGGCCGAAGGGCGGCTTGGGTCAGATTACAGCTTTAGCCGCCTTCAGATTTAATGCTTAACACGAACATCAAGTCGTAATTAAAAACATGTCTTGGCAAAATTTCTTTACAAATTATTGAGCTAATTGGTATGTTTCTGGATGACTTGTCTTCCATTTGTCTTCCATTGCCCAAGATTTTAGGATACGTCACGATTGTAGCTCATACTGAGACAATGCAAAGGGCTAAAAGAATCACGTCTCCAGGAATAATCTAGTCTTTGGGAAAGCATATCTTTACCCTTAATAAGCATAGACATTCGGGGAGGTGGGGGGGGGGCGTGACAACTGGTCAGGTGTGAGGTCTTCGAGACAATATACGACCACTGGCAATCGAGGGGCTGGGATGGTGGGAGTGAGTGGGTTCGCACACAAATCCGCAACAAATGAGTAATACCCAATGGCAGACGTGAGGCTGACTACAGATCTCGACCACGTACCTGTCGTGCCCTGCAGTCGCCAGATAGAGGTCGCCGTTCGGTCCGTTCCAGTCCACGGACGCTACACAGTCGCTGTGCGCCACGAAGACGCGGTAAGGGAACAAGGTGACAGTGTCGCCATCTGCAGGCTGTCTGCGCAACAAACTGGAGTGCGTGGTCAGGTCAAACAGCGCCACGTGGCCTGGTAGGCATGGAAACAAAGAAAACATAGCTCAGAGGATAAACAGTAAATTTAAATTAAACAAATTTAAATTAAATACTGTGTATTGAATAGTAGTAAATAGAGTATTAATCGTTTCAAATATGTAATTAAGTGTTCGTCAAATACTTCACAAATGAGTAAAAAGGCCATAATATTTTTTGGGAAACTACAGTATTGTGTATATGTATATTAATTATAGGTACAAGATATTTCAGAACCAAGATGCTAGGTCAGGAAGACAACTTTGCATTAATAGGCTCTTTATATCATTTGATATTCACACTTTTAGCTTAGCTTATCATAGCCGTTACAAATAACACTAAGTCATGCAAAGATTTACATTTTCGCATAATATAGGAAACCTGTGATCATAGAGAACCTGTTCTGCTCGATATCATCAAATTCGAATAAACGCATTAAAAGCACTTAAATACTTAAAAAACTATACACTCCAATATATATGATATTAAAATAATTAATATCACGGAGCATTGAACCTACCGTCGGCATACCCGGTAGCGATCACGTGACATCCCTCCGACATCGACCAGGATATGGAAGTGCACATGATCTCTGGAACGCAAAAGTCATAAAAAAAATTATTCATACAAACTATAAATAATTGACATTTTGGGTTAAAATCTGTTCAAAAGAACAACCAGACAGTGATCATTATTGTTTTATGGCACAGCGGCTGTTATTAGCAGCATAGATAACTCATTGGTATAGTAAATGCCTTACGTGGGCAGTTCTTAGCTTATTCCTAAGCCTACGTAAGCTAAGTATATTATGACATTAGCGTGAGTGTACAGGGCGTTAGGGTATTATATCAATCTTCAGCAACCAAACATTTTTCTCACTACAGAATGAAAGTGCAGAAGCCCTACAGATAAAAAAGGATCCATACAACCTACGGCATTGGCGTCTGTACTATTATTACGTTTTAAAGAAATTGTACAATCGCGCGGAACTTTTTAATTCGGTCAATGGAAACGGGCCGTTATAATCCGTTTGCAAGATGGATGGACGGACAGATGGACGGATGTGTGTGTGGAGGTAGGGGTGGACCGATGGACGAACGGATGGATAGATGGGGAGATGGACTTGGGGCGACTTTGTACGTATGAAGGCTAAACCGCGCCAATGAACCTCTTGGAAGTACGGGATGAGAAGCAAGCTCCCCGCACGGTGGCGCTACGCAAGCTGGCTTTTACCGCTGCTGTCGGCCGGGGGCAAATTTCAAGATTCTTGAAAAACGGTCAAATCAGCTGTAATTTCTTGCAACAATATAGTTTTCAAGAATAAAACATCCCAATAACGAGCTTTGTGTATTTAATACACCCAAAACATCTTGTACCCTTTCGAAAAAGTCATAATTGTGACAGAACTCTTTCTTTTCATCGCCTGATTTCATGTATTATTAGGCTTAGGCTGGGTCCCAGCACTAAATTGTAGAAATGCGCGATGCATATTTCCTATCAATTTGGGCAGCGCAGCCCTGGCGAGCGAGTGTGAAATTGCATTGAGGACGTAGGCGATAACAGAGATATAATGGAGCCCTAGCGGAGTGAGTCGAAGGCAGAGAGTGGATGAGAAGAGGAGCGGCCCCAGACACAGACTGGGTTCGAACCCGCAGGCCGTTTGTCTGCAGCCATGGCGGCTGTTCTAGAAGCATGAGCGCATCGTGACAATACGCTAGTACCATCTAACCCTAGCGCCCCTTAGTGACACGTGTACCGACTGGTAATATTACCATAGGAGTTCTGCATACCCCTACAAATTCAAATCGACAACGTGTAGATTTGATTTCGAAATTCGTGAAGACGAATGTACTCTATTCCACTGATATCGATGTTAAAACGGTTAAGCTGGCGTTGGTGAAGGTCAAGGGCGTCACATACCTGGTTCACCTTTGTAGTTTCTGGTCAAGGTGACTACCGGGGTGGGTTTGTAGACTGGAACAGCCTCATTATCTTGCTTCAGAGCACTCAGATTTGGTATGCTGTAATAAGAAAGATGCATATGTTTCTAAAGCAACACCAACCCCGATTTCTTAACATATAGCATGGGTAAATTATCGTTGTTTACCTTTGCATGGGCGCCGCCAATATTTTTCAATTCATTTTAGGACCCTTGTATCGTACACACAGAAGGGATTAGTTGAGGTATGAAAATGACTTTCTCTACAGTGGTTGCAAAGTCTTTACCAGTAGATGAAAGCGAGGCCGCTCGCCGTTGCCATGGCGAGAAGTCCCATGCGCGAATCACCTGTCGCCTGTGGAAAAAATATGTCAGACGTCAGAAATCGTTTATTGTATTATTTGTCACTTATACATTTACATTATTTGTTATTTATACATTACATTATTTTCTCAAAATCATCCTGCGGATTATATGCATCCATTATCTTATTATTGCATTATCCTGTGTAACATCACTGTTCTTTTCTCTTTTTCTTTAAAAACTTTATCCATTTCGAATGAACAAAAGTACACGTTTCCTCAATATGATGTATTCAAGCAGTCACATATCTTCCCTTCCCGGAATCAGGCAGGTGCAACAATTACAGGTGACACAGGATCCCGATACATGTACGGAAATTTATTATTTGCCATTATTATTCATAAATCAAATGTATATAAAAAAATCATTTACAAGTATAAAATACCATTGACCTTCTATAAATACATTTAAAAAAATATAAAAGACAATATAAGAAATAAAATAAAATTTAAAAATAGATAAAATATAATTATTAAAAAATAGATAAAATATAATTTTTACAAAATAGATAAAATATAATTTTTACAAAATAGATAAAATACAATTAAAAAAAATATATATAAAATGCAATTTTTTTTTTCATATAAAACTCACCCCGTCATTGGGATCTTCCCAGATGCCCATTGGGCACCACTTCATCTCTATAACGGCGCCGTGATCGCCAGCCAGACACGCAGAGACCTCCAGAGGCGCGGCGCACGAACTGACCAGGAGGGAAATAACTGCTGTTTAAAGCCCGTGTTGTGAACACGAGGGCTAAACAAGGCCAAGGAACCACCGGGGATAATTAATTTATATGAAATATACCCCAGATGAGACAGAGTTTCAAACTTACGACCTAGTGATCTGCAGTCGAGTGTTGTACCACCCACGGAATCTGATCAGGAGACATCCCTCATATATTCCAGAGCAAATAAATGTGTACGTTATGTGTGTCCTCGACCACAGAGGGTCGAATCTCATTATTTATTATTTATGTCGTGACTGATCATGGGCTTAAGCAACGTGTGTTTTTTGTCAACACTTTCAAAATGAGGTAACGATGACATATTTATGGCACATTTCACACCTAAGCTTTATACATAATACCATCGTCATATGAAATGCCTTATTAATCACAGAAGTAGGTATTGCATAAGCGCTGAAAGAACCCCCCAAAACACTACATAATGCTAGAAACAAGACATACAACATTGCGGGCAAAGAACAAAAGAAGCATTCACCCTTTGAGGGATGACTTTTACTCCTCCTAACCGAGGAAAAGGGAGGGAAGATGGTGCTGATTAAATGAAACATTAATGACACACAAAACCCTGAGTCCGCCTTCTGTAACATGCATGTGGTCGCAGGACAAAGATCCCATGTCTTTCTCCGCAAAGAGTAGGGGATTACCCCGGAGACATGGCTCCGCTCTTCTCTTTTTTCTCGCATTGACGCGATATGACCACAAATGGTTAAAGCGTCCTAAATATACAACTAACTTATACGTGGTCACGTGGTCGGCACTGACCTTGCGACCTTGAGGCTGTAGAGCTGGACGAGGGCGGGGCCGCTGTGGGCGCGATGCAGGGCGGTGACCTGGTCCGGGTCACGGTGGCAGTAGACGGCCAGACACTGGTCCGCCGTCACGCCGATGGGGGTGGGGCACCAGGCCAGGCTCCACACCGGGCCGCCACCGTACACGAAGTAGTCGTCTTGGAATAACAATAACAGTACTGAGGATAATAATAATACTATTAACAATAATAAGAATAATAATAATAATAATAATACAAATAACAGTAATAATAAAAACAATTATAATAAAAATAATAATAAAAATAATAATAAAAATATGATAATAATAATAAAACTTATGGTAATAATAATAATAATAAAAATTATAGTAATAATAATAATAAAAATTATAGTAATAATAATAATAAAAATTATAGTAATAATAATAACAATAACAGTAATATTAATAGTCATACTAATATTGTCCATGATCAATTAATTATTATTAAATATGATATGATTTTAATAATGTATAGATACAAAAACAACACCTACATGGCGAACGAATCTAAATCTCCAAATCCAATTTTAACATTTCAAATCGATTTTACCCTCTGTGATGTATTATAACCTCGGGGGGTACTAAACTTGGTCGAAGTCATGTGATTAGTCATGTGACATCTGTCACCCAGCCTCGAGAGTTGCAGTGCAATCCCGAACGAATGAGGATATTCGAAATGCAGGCTTTCAAATATTGTTAAATAACTAGATACAAGAGATAGAAGACACGGCCTACCATTATGGCTCCGCACCTCGAAGAGGCGAAGCCTCTGGGGTTCTAGACATGGCTTTAAGGGTGGCGACGGCGTCTGTTTGAACAGCGTGTAGCGGTCGCTAGGAGACACCTGTTCCAGCGCCATCACAACGGACTTCCGCTCCGTCGGTAAGTAGCTATCCGCGTCACTGTGGCGGGAAAAGAACGACATTAAAGCAGCCTACTTACATGCGCCATCTTAGATTTTTTACATTTTAGAATCAAGACTAAAAGTATCTCAAAATTATGATGCATATATGTTTTAGATTTCTGAGAGTCTGTAAAACAACAATTTCAACATAAAACTGCGCGGTTTATTTATATCGCGCGCGGACGTGATAGCGAGCCGCGGTCGACATCACACACAAAATACCGAACAGTGAACAGGCGCGCAGGGATATAAAGCCGGCCACCAACTTCTGCTCCGGTGACCAAATTGCTTCTCTCCGAATAGCCCCCAAGCTTTCAGGATTGAAATTCTAGACAGAATATACTTATTTGACATGGGGAAGAGGTTGGTAATACAAAAAATACAGAATATATTGCTTTAACCGGTGTCGGATTTCACAAACGCATTTGAGCCGACTACGGGGCTTAGTCGGCGAAGAGTACACGAACACAAAGAGTTGCGAGCTCAAAACCATATTTTTTACTTGCTACTTGTATTTATGATTTTGACTTGTATATACCATGGGGCGCAATAAACATTACACACATTTGTAAAGTTACGAAAAAGAAATTACTACTAGTGTACAGACAGCGTCGGGCACTTTCCAGTCAATTCAATTCAATATCATTTATTTGAGCAAGATCGGATGCATACAAACGTAAAATAAAAAACAACGTGATAACTTAACCCATTCTTACTCTGGAGACTCCTATTAAGACCACGAAGGTCGCTAGCATAGGAGCCATCAAAAAAAAAAAAAAAAAAAAACAGGGAAACAAAAATCATCGCATAATCGTAATGGAACAGGTATGGGACAATATAAATGGAGTTACATTGCACTTATATGTATGTAAATGTAGGGATCTTGCGACAAATAAATAAAAGATTTACACATAGCCCATTTCTAGAGATATTAAAACAGGGGAGGACCTCTAATAACCTAATCATTTTTACAAATATAACAATTAACTAAATGACATTCCAGAGAATACCTCTCGACTAAGAAATTGTATTGTGAAAATCCGTCCAGTACATGTGTCTCAATCTTATTCGATATAATATCTGGCATTTGGTTTATACATCTAGCAACGCAATATCTCTTTCCAGTCAATGTTATCCAAAATAACATTTGCAATATATTAAATGGCTATGTGTCAAATTTTTCGTTCGTCTTGGTTGCTTGTATATTTAGGGCGCTTTAACCAATTCTGTTCATATCACGCCAATGGGAGAAGCAAGGGAAAAACGGAGTCGTGTCCATGGGGTAACGATGCCATGTCCCCGGGGTAACGATGCCGTGTCCGCGGGGTAACGAGGCCGTGTCCGCGGGGTAACGATGCCGTGCCCCCGAGGTAACGAGGCCGTGTCCCCGGGGTAACGATGCCGTGTCCCCGGGGTAACGATGCCGTGTGCCCGGGGTAACGATGCAGTGTCCCCGGGGTAACGATGCCGTGTCCCCGGGGTAACGATGCCGTGTCCCCGGGGTAACGATGCCGTGTCCCCGGGGTAACGATGCCGTGTCCCCGGGGTAACGATGCCGTGTGCCCGGGGTAACGATGCCGTGTCCCCGGGGTAACGATGCCGTGTCCCCGGGGTAACGATGCCGTGTCCCCGGGGTAACGATGCCGTGTCCCTGGGGTAACGATGCCGTGTCCCCGGGGTAACGATGCAGTGTCCCCGGGGTAACGATGCCGTGTCCCCGGGGTAACGATGCCGTGTCCCCGGGGTAACGATGCCGTGTCCCCGGGGTAACGATGCAGTGTCCCCGGGGTAACGATGCCGTGTCCCCGGGGTAACGATGCCGTGTCCCCGGGGTAACGATGCCGTGTCCCCGGGGTAACGATGCCGTGTCCCCGGGGTAACGATGCCGTGTCCCCGGGGTAACGATGCCGTGTCCCCGGGGTAACGATGCCGTGTCCCCGGGGTAACGATGCAGTGTCCCCGGGGTAACGATGCCGTGTCCCAGGGGTAACGATGCCGTGTCCCCGGGGTAACGATGCCGTGTCCCCGGGGTAACGATGCCGTGTCCCCGGGGTAACGATGCCGTGCCCCCGGGGTAACGATGCCGTGTCCCCGGGGTAACGATGCCGTGTCCCCGGGGTAACGATGCAGTGTCCCCGGGGTAACGATGCCGTGTCCCCGGGGTAACGATGCCACACTTGCACGTACGTACCCGGGAGTGAGTAGTTGCCAGGACCCTGCGTTCGGTCTCCAGTCGGTAAACAGGGACGCCACGTCGTTGGCCGTGAACCACGCGCTGACCAGGCGATCTGCCGGCGTCCACCGCACGGGAGGCACGTAGCGTCCTTTACCCCCTGCCAACGGTACAGCAATCGTGAGTGCGTTGGATTAAGCAAAACGCTATAACCTCTTTAGGTCATATCGCGACAATGGGAAGGGTCAAGATAGAGTCAAGAAGTCCTGTAACCGGGAGTACCCCTCTGATGGTCGACATGCAAATGTTGTCCTTTACAAGCATACATTTGCACAGGCAGTGCTCAAACCACGCACCAGTCGCTAGGGCTGGCCAAGCAGAGGACACTGTGCAATAGGCAAATGCCCTGTCCAATAGGCCACGGGGTGACCCCTCACCTAGCCTCACAACCGTGCCTCATTGTTGTCCGAATTCACTTCCCACCTTTTGCTCTGTTGGATAATGTAGCTTTACATCTTACATTACAGTACAACTGACATTACAAGTTTCCTTGTGTGACATATAATTAGTGAAATTGAGTAGCGATACGAATACAATTTCTCCTCTTAACAAGAGTATTTCTAATCCTAATTCGATAATCAAAGTGTGTTACAATCTTTGCGCTTAACCGGACTCACCCTCAGCCGCCTCCAATAAACAAAGCGATCCCGCTCAGCTTTATACTTCTATCATCTATTTGGTCGTAATGACGTTTTTCAAGAAAGAAATCGCGATCGCTATTCTGGTTGCTTTAAGTAGGACGATTATACTCTTTTGGACATATCGCGACAAGGTGAAGCGTCAAAGTAGGGTCAAGGTAGGGTCAAGGTAGGGTTAAGGTAGGGTCAAGGTAGGGTTAAGGTAGGGTCAAGGTAGGGTCAATGAATCATGTCCGCGAGAGTAGCCCCCTGGTTGTTGCGAGAAAAGACAAGGGATCTTTACCACAATAATAGACATTGCACAGGTGGGACTCGACCCTCTGACAAATCAACATCAGTTACCCCGGCAGAGCACAAGGGCGGCGAGCTCCGACTATGAACGAACCAGTGAAGCAGAATACGAACCGACCTTGGCATTTGCGGGAGCTGTTTTTTTCAGTCTCAGGCTCGGAGAAAACATATTCGTCTTCGTCCTCATCGTCGACAGCTTCAACGTCTCCACCTTCAAAGTCCCGGTCCTCCTTGGCTTTCCGCCGCTGAGGAAACCATTTATTTGACGTATATAATATGAATAAATAGAGATAAAAGTTAGTGACGAATTCAGCATATAACAGGATTGCTAGCTCAGAGCCATGTTTTGCACCATGGCCAATACAATTCCTTACACCGCATAAAAAATATATTGGCAAATATATGGAGAATAGCAAAAACTATAGCACGTGGAAATAAACAAACTATAGCACATGGATGGCATGGATTATTGATTTTATCCATTGTTGTTCTTTTTGTGATTTTGTATATACTCGTAACTTATCCAAAACTAGAATTTTTATTTTATGTGAATATAACTTGATATAGGGTTGGTTTCGTTCGTTCATGCATTTACACGACATTTTACATATTTATCAGCATTGAACAGTTAAGATAGATGGCAGATGATGACAGTGAGATGAACCTTAAGACTTCTTACCGTATGCTCTTTAAATGCATGCAATCGATATTCTTCTAAAGACCAAATACTATATATAACAACAAAATTCTCCATAAACACGAAGGAATTAAGAAAAGTTCTTGCCAAGTTAAATATGACTATAAAATTCATTTGTTTTACGGCGTCCGGCATACATAAATAGTAAATACGCGGAAGTCGGTAATATGAAGAGAGTCGAAGTTATACACGTGTTTTTAGTAAATGAAATAACCTTGTGTGGATCATCGTCAACTTCGTTCTGAGTCAATTCTTTCAAGTGTTTAAGGGCCCTGAAACAGACAAATAAATTAATAAGAGTGGGCGATAATAAGATGCAATGAAAAACAATGTTGCATAGAAAATAACAGGAATAATAGGACGGAGTGAGATGAACCGGTAGGATGTTACCTTGTGACAAATATATACAAACAAGTGTCATGGTAGGTCTATACATTTCATTTAGAGATATTTGGTAACTCATATTACATATAGTACCTTGCATGTCTTTTCTTTCAAATGCTACATGTGGGGAACAGTATTTAACTAAGTCACATTTAATCGACTTGCTCTGCAGTCCCGTGTGTACATACCTCTTGGCGGCGGTCTTTGGCTTGCTCTGCAGTCCCGTGAGTACATACTTCTTGGCGGCGGTCCTTGGCTTGCTCTGCAGTCCCGTGTGTACATACCTCTTGGCGGCGGTCCTTGGCTTGCTCTGCAGTCCCGTGAGTACATACTTCTTGGCGGCGGTCCTTGGCTTGCTCTGCAGTCCCGTGTGTACATACCTCTTGGCGGGGGTCCTTGGCTTGCTCTGCAGTCCCGTGTGTACATACCTCTTGGCGGCGGTCTTTGGCTTGCTCTGCAGTCCCGTGAGTACATACCTCTTGGCGGCGGTCCTTGGCTTGCTCTGCAGTCCCGTGGGTACATACCTCTTGGCGGCGGTCCTTGGCTTGCTCTGCAGTCCCGTGAGTACATACCTCTTGGCGGCGGTCCTTGGCTTGCTCTGCAGTCCCGTGGGTACATACCTCTTGGCGGCGGTCCTTGGCTTGCTCTGCAGTCCTGTGAGTACATACCTCCTGGCGGCGGTCCTTGGCTTGCTCTGCAGTCCCGTGAGTACATACCTCTTGGCGGCGGTCCTTGGCTTGCTCTGCAGTCACGTGGGTACATACCTCCTGGCGGCGGTCCTTGGCTTGCTCTGCAGTCCTGTGAGTACATACCTCTTAGCGGCGGTCCTTGGCTTGCTCTGCAGTCCCGTGAGTACATACCTCTTGGCGGCGGTCCTTGGCTTGCTCTGCAGTCCCGTGTGTACATACCTCTTGGCGGCGGTCCTTGGCTTGCTCTGCAGTCCCGTGTGTACATACCTCTTGGCGGCGGTCCTTGGCTTGCTCTGCAGTCCCGTGAGTACATACCTCTTGGCGGCGGTCCTTGGCTTGCTCTGCAGTCCCGTGTGTACATACCTCTTGGCGGCGGTCCTTGGCTTGCTCTGCAGTCCCGTGTGTACATACCTCTTGGCGGCGGTCCTTGGCTTGCTCTGCAGTCCCGTGTGTACATACCTCTTGGCGGCGGTCTTTGGCTTGCTCTGCAGTCCCGTGTGTACATACCTCTTGGCGGCGGTCCTTGGCTTGCTCTGCAGTCCCGTGTGTACATACCTCTTGGCGGCGGTCCTTGGCTTGCTCTGCAGTCCCGTGTGTACATACCTCTTGGCGGCGGTCCTTGGCTTGCTCTGCAGTCCCGTGAGTACATACCTCTTGGCGGCGGTCCTTGGCTTGCTCTGCAGTCCCGTGTGTACATACCTCTTGGCGGCGGTCCTTGGCTTGCTCTGCAGTCCCGTGTGTACATACCTCTTGGCGGCGGTCCTTGGCTTGCTCTGCAGTCCCGTGTGTACATACCTCTTGGCGGCGGTCCTTGGCTTGCTCTGCAGTCCCGTGAGTACATACCTCTTGGCGGCGGTCCTTGGCTTGCTCTGCAGTCCCGTGTGTACATACCTCTTGGCGGCGGTCCTTGGCTTGCTCTGCAGTCCCGTGAGTACATACCTCTTGGCGGCGGTCCTTGGCTTGCTCTGCAGTCCCGTGAGTACATAACTCTTGGCGGCGGTCCTTGGCTTGCTCTGCAGTCCCGTGTGTACATACCTCTTGGCGGCGGTCCTTGGCTTGCTCTGCAGTCCCGTGTGTACATACCTCTTGGCGGCGGTCCTTGGCTTGCTCTGCAGTCCCGTGTGTACATACCTCTTAGCGGCGGTCCTTGGCTTGCTCTGCAGTCCCGTGAGTACATACCTCTTGGCGGCGGTCCTTGGCTTGCTCTGCAGTCCCGTGAGTACATACCTCTTGGCGGCGGTCCTTGGCTTGCTCTGCAGTCCCGTGAGTACATACCTCTTGGCGGCGGTCCTTGGCTTGCTCTGCAGTCCCGTGTGTACATACCTCTTGGCGGCGGTCCTTGGCTTGCTCTGCAGTCCCATGTGTACATACCTCTTGGCGGCGGTCCTTGGCTTGCTCTGCAGTCCCGTGAGTACATACCTCTTGGCGGCGGTCCTTGGCTTGCTCTGCAGTCCCGTGAGTACATAACTCTTGGCGGCGGTCCTTGGCTTGCTCTGCAGTCCCGTGTGTACATACCTCTTGGCGGCGGTCCTTGGCTTGCTCTGCAGTCGTGTGTGTACATACCTCTTGGCGGCGGTCCTTGGCTTGCTCTGCAGTCCCGTGTGTACATACCTCTTGGCGGCGGTCCTTGGCTTGCTCTGCAGTCCCGTGAGTACATACCTCTTGGCGGCGGTCCTTGGCTTGCTCTGCAGTCCCGTGAGTACATACCTCTTGGCGGCGGTCCTTGGCTTGCTCTGCAGTCCCGTGAGTACATACCTTCTGGCGGCGGTCCTTGGCTTGCTCTGCAGTCCCGTGAGTACATACCTCTTGGCGGCGGTCCTTGGCTTGCTCTGCAGTCCCGTGAGTACATACCTCTTGGCGGCGGTCCTTGGCTTGCTCTGCAGTCCCGTGAGTACATACCTCTTGGCGGCGGTCCTTGGCTTGCTCTGCAGTCCCGTGGGTACATACCTCTTGGCGGCGGTCCTTGGCTTGCTCTGCAGTCCCGTGTGTACATACCTCTTGGCGGCGGTCCTTGGCTTGCTCTGCAGTCCCGTGTGTACATACCTCTTGGCGGCGGTCCTTGGCTTGCTCTGCAGTCCCGTGAGTACATACCTCTTGGCGGCGGTCCTTGGCTTGCTCTGCAGTCCCGTGAGTACATACCTTCTGGCGGCGGTCCTTGGCTTGCTCTGCAGTCCCGTGAGTACATACCTCTTGGCGGCGGTCCTTGGCTTGCTCTGCAGTCCCGTGAGTACATACCTCTTGGCGGCGGTCCTTGGCTTGCTCTGCAGTCCCGTGTGTACATACCTCTTGGCGGCGGTCCTTGGCTTGCTCTGCAGTCCCGTGTGTACATACCTCTTGGCGGCGGTCCTTGGCTTGCTCTGCAGTCCCGTGTGTACATACCTCTTGGCGGCGGTCCTTGGCTTGCTCTGCAGTCCCGTGAGTACATACCTCTTGGCGGCGGTCCTTGGCTTGCTCTGCAGTCCCGTGAGTACATACCTCTTGGCGGCGGTCCTTGGCTTGTTCTGCAGTCCCGTGAGTACATACCTTCTGGCGGCGGTCCTTGGCTTGCTCTGCAGTCCCGTGAGTACATACCTCTTGGCGGCGGTCCTTGGCTTGCTCTGCAGTCCCGTGAGTACATACCTCTTGGCGGCGGTCCTTGGCTTGCTCTGCAGTCCCGTGAGTACATACCTCTTGGCGGCGGTCCTTGGTTTGCTCTGCAGTCCCGTGGGTACATACCTCTTGGCGGCGGTCCTTGGCTTGCTCTGCAGTCCCGTGTGTACATACCTCTTGGCGGCGGTCCTTGGCTTGCTCTGCAGTCCCGTGTGTACATACCTCTTGGCGGCGGTCCTTGGCTTGCTCTGCAGTCCCGTGAGTACATACCTCTTGGCGGCGGTCCTTGGCTTGCTCTGCAGTCCCGTGAGTACATACCTTCTGGCGGCGGTCCTTGGCTTGCTCTGCAGTCCCGTGAGTACATACCTCTTGGCGGCGGTCCTTGGCTTGCTCTGCAGTCCCGTGAGTACATACCTCTTGGCGGCGGTCCTTGGCTTGCTCTGCAGTCCCGTGAGTACATACCTTCTGGCGGCGGTCCTTGGCTTGCTCTGCAGTCCCGTGAGTACATACCTCTTGGCGGCGGTCCTTGGCTTGCTCTGCAGTCCCGTGAGTACATACCTCTTGGCGGCGGTCCTTGGCTTGCTCTGCAGTCCCGTGAGTACATACCTCTTGGCGGCGGTCCTTGGCTTGCTCTGCAGTCCCGTGAGTACATACCTTCTGGCGGCGGTCCTTGGCTTGCTCTGCAGTCCCGTGAGTACATACCTCTTGGCGGCGGTCCTTGGCTTGCTCTGCAGTCCCGTGAGTACATACCTCTTGGCGGCGGTCCTTGGCTTGCTCTGCAGTCCCGTGAGTACATACCTCTTGGCGGCGGTCCTTGGCTTGCTCTGCAGTCCCGTGAGTACATACCTCTTGGCGGCGGTCCTTGGCTTGCTCTGCAGTCCCGTGGGTACATACCTCTTGGCGGCGGTCCTTGGCTTGCTCTGCAGTCCCGTGTGTACATACCTCTTGGCGGCGGTCCTTGGCTTGCTCTGCAGTCCCGTGTGTACATACCTCTTGGCGGCGGTCCTTGGCTTGCTCTGCAGTCCCGTGAGTACATACCTCTTGGCGGCGGTCCTTGGCTTGCTCTGCAGTCCCGTGAGTACATACCTTCTGGCGGCGGTCCTTGGCTTGCTCTGCAGTCCCGTGAGTACATACCTCTTGGCGGCGGTCCTTGGCTTGCTCTGCAGTCCCGTGAGTACATACCTCTTGGCGGCGGTCCTTGGCTTGCTCTGCAGTCCCGTGTGTACATACCTCTTGGCGGCGGTCCTTGGCTTGCTCTGCAGTCCCGTGAGTACATACCTCTTGGCGGGGGTCCTTGGCTTGCTCTGCAGTCCCGTGAGTACATACCTCTTGGCGGCGGTCCTTGGCTTGCTCTGCAGTCCCGTGTGTACATACCTCTTGGCGGCGGTCCTCTGCTTGCGGCCTGTCGGAGTGCTTTCATCCCGCAGGTCCTCCACCTCCGCCTCCACCTGCGGCTGGTCCGGCTTCGTCATGTGAACCTTCATATGCTGCTGCTTCCATATCAGCTTCTTCTTTTGGTGGCAGACGGGACAGATGTAGGTCTCATCCTGCCGTATAACAAGCAGGTCGCAAAATTAAGGCATAGAAAAAAGAGATGATATTCCGGTATGCAGATCTATAAGAGTGTCTGTCTCTGACCAATCCCGCAATGTCGATGCAGGTCTCATCCTGCCTCAAAAATGACAGGCGGCAGCATTAAAGGTATGAACAAATAAATAATATATGCAGATCTATAGGAGTGTATCAGTCCTATGTAGATCGATATCGTGTTTTTTATAACACACTAAATGGTTAATTTTCATTATCTCAGAGGTAATACACGAACTTTATATAAAATAATAATAGCCTAATTCCATGTCATATCAATATTACAGTGCAATGACAATGCGGCAAATTGAGCAGAACCAGTGCTTACATGCGCGTGAATGAGTGAAGAGAAGACAAGGACACTCTTATCACACACAATTCAATCAGTCGGTCAATCCAACAGTTCAGTTAAGTACATGCATCTTCAGCTTTGTGGTTAGCACTATGTATTCTTTTTTTTTTCTTTACAAAATATCCTATACACCTTACAAATCTTACTATGCAGTTAGAAACATCGTGCTATACCATAGTGTACGCATTACAGACATCGTGCTATACCATAGTGTACGCATTACAGACATCGTGCTATACCATAGTGTACGCATTAGACATCGTGCTATACCATAGTGTACGCATTACAGACATCCTGCTATACCATAGTGTACGCATTACAGACATCCTGCTATACCATAGTGTACGCATTACAGACATCGTGCTATACCATAGTGTACGCATTACAGACATCGCGCTATATCATAGTGTACGCATTACAGACATCCTGCTATACCATAGTGTACGCATTACAGACATCGTGCTATACCATAGTGTACGCATTACAGACATCGTGCTATACCATAGTGTATGCATTACAGACATCGTGCTATACCATAGTGTACGCATTACAGACATCGTGTTATACCATAATGTACGCATTACAAACATCGTGCTATACCATAGTGTACGCATTAGACATCGTGCTATACCATAGTGTACGCATTACAGACCGTACACATTATGTGTTCTCACCTCTCGCCCGCACCATTGCATGTGAAACCGGAAGTAGCTGAGGAAGCGGAATTCCTTGCCACATTGCAGACAATTTATCGATTTGAGGTTCTTGAACGTTATCAGTTCGTTGTGGACTCCTTCCTGGTAGTTTCTGTGCCACTGTGAAGAGCAAAACTTAGCATGGATTACGCGGAACCCAGCAATTGAACACGAAGAGTTACGAGCTTGTAACCCTATTTTTTACATGATATTTTTATTATGATTTTGACTTGTATAGTCAAGTTACCATAATCATGCCATAATCATGCCGATCCATTGGTATAATATGGATGACATTAATTACTAATCAAACTACATTTATGCATAATGTATATATATATACATAGGAGTGCAATTACAAATGATATTGAACTTACGATACGGTGATGAAACCTCAACAAATGACTTTTGAGTCCGGATAGTGATGTGATGGGCTTCGGGCAATGAGGGCAGATCGAAGGAACCTCCACTGGTTTACATGACACTGATTTTCCTTCAGCTTGGACAGTCCTTCGGCGTCTCCTCCGCTTAGGCACGCGCACTTCAGAATCCGAAGCGTCTTCTTCGGTGACGTCACTATCGTCTGGTTGAATTGCAGCCTTCGGGGAACTCCGCCAGGGTCTCTTCCGAGGTCTCCTGCGAGGCCGCCGGATTAGAATTACTTCCGGGTCATCGGGATCATCGTCGGCGTCGTCATGTGATCCCGCGCCTGTCTGTTCTGAAGCGACAACAGCGTCTTGTTGTTGAAATCCAGCTCTCGGGAAACTCCGCATGGGACTTCCCCGAGGTCTCCCCGGAGGTCTCCCCGGAGGTCGCCGGATTGGAATTACTTCCGGGTCATCGGGATCATCGTCGGCGTCGTCATGTGATCCCGCGCCTGTCTGTTCTGAAACGCCAACAGCGTCTTGTTGTTGAAATCCAGCCCTCGGGAAACTCCGCCTGGGACTTCCCCGAGGTCTACCCGGAGGTCTCCCCGGAGGTCGCCGGATTGGAATTACTTCCGGGTCATCGGGATCATCGTCGGCGTCGTCATGTGATCCCGCGCCTGTCTGTTCTGAAGCGACAACAGCGTCTTGTTGTTGAAATCCAGCCCTCGGGAAACTCCGCCTGGGACTTCCCCGAGGTCTCCCCGGAGGTCTCCCCGGAGGTCTCCCCGGAGGTCGCCGGATTGGAATTACTTCCGGGTCATCGGGATCATCGTCGGCGTCGTCATGAGATCGAACGCTTGTCTGTTCTGAAGCGACAACAGCGCCTTGTTGTTGAAGTCCAGCCCTCGGGAAACTCCGCCTGGAACTTCCCCGAGGTCTACCCGGAGGTCTCCCCGGGGGTCGCCCGATTTGAATTACTTCCGGGTCATCGGGATCATCGTCGGCGTCGTCATGTGATCCCGCGCCTGTCAGTTCTGAAGCGACAACAGCGCCTTGTTGTTCACATCCAGCCCTCGGGAAACTCCGCCTGGGACTTCCCCGAGGTCTCCCCGGAGGTCTCCCCGGGGGTCGCCGGATTGGAATTACTTCCGGGTCATCGGTATCACCGTGGGTGTCATGGGATCCCGCGCCTGTCTGTTCTGATGCGGCATTACCAGCACGTGGATTCGCGGGCTGGCTTCCACGGCGCCTCGACTCGTTCACGTCAGAGTTTGATATGCTCATATCACTGACTAACACACCCGATTCTGTACCCATTGGATCTGAAATCGGATTGTCCCGTGATGTTATAGCTTGGCGAGTTCCCTGTGGTCGCCTAGCAACAATATCCAAAGTGCCCCGTGTTGCCTCATCGTGGTCAATGGCAACGGAGGATTCGACGCTCGCCTCTTCCAACGTGGTGTTTGTTCTTTGCTCTACATCTTGACTTACGACATGGCGTCGCGCTCCCACAAGCTTATAGTCCGGCGTACCTATATCACTGACCCCAGATTCGAGACCCTTGTATTTGACAGTGTGACTTTCGCGAGGCTCTATAACCTGACGGCCACTGCGACGACGCTCAGCAATAGTTATCTTCGTATCACGATGACCTTCACCGGCGTCTGCAGTCCCTCCGGGGCTGTCGCCTGCGTCCTTATTTTGTCGTTTGTTACGCGGGTTACTAATGTTACAATCCGCAGCATGCAAGTCGACTTCATTTCTGGTGGCTAAACAGCTAGGCTTGGGCCGCTCGGAAAATGCGACACGCCCGGTCGCAAAGCCACGTCTCCCTCTCCCTCTACCCCTAGCGACAGCCACAGCCGCCTCGGCTTTACCCGATGTCTCAATACCCGTGGATCTGTTGTCCCTGTCATAATGTTGAGCATCGGAAACATCTGCTTCAACAACCTGAGACGAGGAAGCGGACACACGAGGCCGTGCAAGTCCCATATTTGAAGGGTCACGGCCGGGCGAGTGTCTACTGGGTTTCCTTCCATTATCGCCCTGAGATTCCACAGAAGCCATGTTACCATGTGGGGTAATATTCTTTTCGATAGAACTTTCCTCCTTTGGCATCTCTTCAACCGGTGGTTTACGTCCCCGCTTACGAGGTTCACCCCCCGGCGTGAGTCTCGTTGGAGTCCTGGTATTGTCGCCCGGAGACCCTGTAGACACCTTAGCACGTGGAGTGACTTTCGTAGCTACAGCCAATGAACTGTCCATTTCTTGGTCTGCAGAATCCTTTCCATGAATCGAGCGAGGTATCTTCTCTATCGTCCGTTGGCGTCCCCTTCTAAGAGGTTGATTCCCTGCCGTTCTTGTATTATCGCCCGGAGAGTGCGCGAACGCCTTACCGCGTGGAGTAACATACGTGGCCATAGTCAATGAACTGTCCATTCCATGGTCTAAAGAGTCATTCCCTGGCATCGAACGACCCTCCTCAGGCATTTCTTCGACCAGTGGTTTACGTCCCTGCTTTGGAGGTCCACCCCCGGGCGTGAGTCTCCTTGGAGTCCTGGTATTATTGTCTGAAGCCTTTGTAGACACCTCACCACGAAGAGTAACATTGGTGGTCACAGTCAATGAATTGTCCATTCCATGGTCTAAAGATTCATTAATCTCTTCAACCATCCGTTTACGTCCCCGCTTCGGAGGTGCACCCCCTGGCGTGAGTCTCGTTGGAGTTTTGGCATTATCGCCTGAGGACTCAGTCGGTACCTTACCACGTGGATTAACATTCGTGACCATTGTCAATGAACTGTCCATTCCACGGTCTACAGAACCATTACTTGGCATCGAGTGACCCCCCTTTTGCATCTCTTCAATCGGTGATTCACACCCCCGCGTAGGAGGTGCATCCCCCGGCGTAAGTCTCGTTGGAGTTCTGGTATTATCGCCCAGAGACGCTGTAGACACCTTACCACGTGGAGTAACATTTGTGGCCACAGCCAATGAAATATCTAATCTATGGTCTGCAGAATCCTTGACCTGAACAGAGCCTCCCTCCTTAGGAATCTCCTCAACCGTCCGTTTGCGTCCCCGCTTAGGATGTTCACACCCCGGCTTGAGTCTCATTGGAGTTCCGGTATTATCGCCCAGAGACCCTGTAGACACCTTACCACGTGGAGTAACAGTCATGGCCATAGTCAATGAGTTGTCCATTCCATGGTCTGCAGAATCATTACTTCGCATCGAACGTCCTTCGCTCCGTATTTCCTCCACGTCTGAAGCAGTGACTATAGGAGACCTTTTTATTGATCTCCTAGAGTCACTTTTCCCAACTGCTTTACTACTGAGATTGACATGATCCGACCTCGTCACATCCCTGTCTGCTGAACTTATATCTGCCTGGTGTTCAGCTTCCAGCGGCCATTTGGGTTCATCACTAGCAATCAGTGATTTTCTTGGCCTCCCCCTCCCACGGGCTGGCTTTAAACCAGAATTGTGGAGACTCATTTTATTATCCTTGATCTGTGATTTCGACAGGCTGGAGTCACTAAAAATAAAATATGGCAAATGGTCAGGAACATTGGTTGCTGAAGACACTACTGTATACAATACTACAAGATGGTGTTATAGCATCACACAGCATAGGGTTTTTGTGCTAGATCTAGATACCAGATCATTTAGTAATTTTCATTCTTACAAAACTGAAAAAGATAACTGTTCCTAATAACTCAGTAGATAGCAAAAATATGATTAAAATATATATTTTACTTCGAGCACAGATATAAGATATTTTATATATTTTTTTTTTATTTTGAATCTGCATTACACTATACACCTAGACATCATAATCATTTCATTTGTTGACACCACAAGGTAAGTGTACCTTGATTAAGAACTACAAGACAGGCAACAGGCAAGCAGGGTATTAGCCAGAATTTTTTTGTTAACAAAAAAAATGTTCACATTTTGAGCTCGCAATTTACAATTTTATCTAAAAATGCCTGGGAAAAGAGCATCTTTTACGACGCAGCTTGCAAGTTGAATTATCTCCCGACTTGTATGACGTTATGATACAATAAATTATTTTGGCAGCATCGGTAAATGTTCATATTACCCCCACCCCCCCGCTTGTCTCACCACGCTCACTTGAAATCGACAAAAGGCCCTATTTTAAGCTGCACCCTGACTTGCGACTCAAACCTGGAAAGTGGAACCTACAACTTCCTAATATAAGCTGCGGCTTCAAATAGGCAGTTTACGGTAATCTGCTTAAACATCATCCTGAACACCAGTTTATTAATCTATAAAAGTTCATCTTTTATTCAATTTATATACATATATAGATCTAGATGAGGTTAGCCTACCATCCTCTGATTCAATGGCATAAAAGAATTTTTAGAAGGCATGAAAAGGCATGTATGGGTAGTGTGTGAGCTTTACAGTCGAGTTCTTTGCGGGCTGATTTTTGTCGGTTGAGATTTCATGAGCATCTTGTATATTTCTTGCTGCTGTCAGTGGTGGTCGATTTCACTAAAGCTGACCCCATCCTTTTCTTTCTTGTATAGATCTGTCATCAATGTCTCTTTCTATCCATAGCGCCTTTATTTTGCTTTACTAATATATCTCATTGGTCCAATTTTCCATTCCTGCGCAGAGCATATCCATCCCACTTCTCCATGGGTAGCATATCAGTTTTACTCTTGGTAGTCAAGACATACCTTTTGCAGCCAGCAGCCAGACCGGAGCTGTCAATATCATCTATATGTTACAGATAAGCGGGAAGTGGGATTTAGCTATGATGGGTCTCATCCCTATTTTATTGCTTAGTCAGATAATATGTATGAATGAATAATATTTCACGATACTTATACTGAAGTAATACGTAAGAAGCGATTGATATAATTGATGTAATTCCTTGATATGTTTGATTGATTGACATCATATAAATGATGTTAGTGCTTAGCATTTAATATGTCTATTAAATATAGAGATGAGCAAATATAGCATTGCCATTTACCAGGCCTGTCTCCAACGCATCACAGGGTGCCGTTAGAGCCAGACAGCATTTGCTGTCTTTGCGATGTTGCAGCGCATATATTCGAGTATAGGGCGCACAGTTTTTAACTAGCTGACAAAATATGGATCTTTCCAGAATCCTTATGCAATTTACTGACCTCCGTTGCCAAAGTAAAGTAATGTGGGCATACACAGCAGTGCTTAGACTTAGTTTTACTCACAGGCACACGGGACGGTAGGGGCTGGGGGGGGAGGAGGGGGGGGCAGGGCGCGGGAGGGGAAGAATTAACCCCTGCTCCATCGGCCTACTTGTTAAGTTAGGCCTACTGTAGCTCTGATATCAAAACCACCACCAAGGTGAAGGTTTTGAATAGCACAACACTTTATGATGTAGAAAGCAAGCATGGCAGCGTGCGCAAACTGAACTCTTAAATGACTTATATTTCAGATATATTGCCGGCTTTCGACTTCAGTAAAGGCGCCGGGACAATACAGTTTGTAGATTGCAAAAATGCCAATATTTAAAGTTGCATGTCAAGCTCTTTCCCGCCAAAACTAATGAGGTCAGAATACATATAAGAATC
Source organism: Arenicola marina (assembly GCA_964019135.1). Lineage (NCBI taxonomy): Eukaryota > Metazoa > Annelida > Polychaeta > Arenicolidae > Arenicola > Arenicola marina. The sequence continues at coordinate 21,525,854 of OZ025256.1, read as the reverse complement.
AGTCCTTGAATCATTCAGACTTCTTTTATCTATACTCCACCCATACCAGACTGCCAAATAGTGTCTCTTAGCCTTGTCCGTGATATCAATTTACCACAAGTTTTCATTTTAGTGGTAAACGTCATCAGTTTGTATGCTTCGCGATGCTTTGGTATAAGTAGCAGTGCCGCGACCGAGTTCTGTGGTGTCCCAGGATAGACACGTTTGCCACAGCACAGCCGAAATGGCCATATTTATCAGGTTTCTGAATTTATAGCGAGCTCTAGCGAGCTATTATGGTAACGTATACGAAGAGAAAAAAAAAATAAATAAATAAATAAATAAATAAATAAATAAATAAATAAATAAATAAATAAATAAATAAATAAATAAATAAATAAATAATTTTTTTTTGGCTTGCCATACATTGCCATACTATGCGATTCAAAAAACGTCGGCCGCGCGTCATGGCCGAGAATGAAGGCGATAATAGGAGCCATTTCAGAAAGTTCCAGACTATATAACAGAATATAAGCCTAAAATTATAATTTTATTGCTTTATTTGTCTGAATATTGAAGGATTATGATTATGAAAACTATAAAACATTGATTACACTTTTATTCACCATTTCTCCCGGCTACTAGCGGAACGCCCTCTGTTGGGACATTGATGCTAACATCCGGCAAATGCGAACCCTGGCGAACGCGTTCGAAACTCGACTCAAAGTTTTGTTTGTTTTTGCTGTTTGGCATAGATCTAAGTGATAAGAAATTTAGACGAGGTGTGTATTATTTTTGAAAGTCATCTGTTTATTTCAACTGAGTGCTATGACAGTTTTCATGAATATTTCAGCCCCTGGTTGTCAATTTTTTAAGTCAGATAAGTGACCAAGTCGAGTGTCGTCTTCGCGTCGGTCTGTCAAACGGTCGTGTCACTGTCAACCCTGGTCAAATTAGACAAATAACTGACTCAGTCGTTGATTTGTTGACGTCTACTTGTCAGTACGTTTTGTTGAGATTGAAGGTTGGTATTTTGATATAAAACCATCTAACTTGACAGCTTTGGCTAATTTTGATCTTGAACTAAAGTTTTAGTCCAAGCTAAAACAAGTCAGATAGTCCTCGATTAGCCTGAATGTTCAGACGGTACAGTCTTGACACTTGTTCTTGTGACTGTAACAGTAAGCATCAGACTGTCAAACTGTAACGTCTGAACATTCAGGCTAGATATCATATGGATATGGTCAGGGAGACAGGAATGTCTGATGAAATCAATCTGGACTGGTTGAAAGAACAAGCATAGCTGTGGTCAACACCAGTGTCAGTGACCCTGACAGTAGCCTGAAAGTTCAGACGCTACAGTCCTGACACTTGTTCTTGGTGACTGTAAGAACAAGTGTCAGGACTGTAGCGTCTGCACTTTCAGGCTGTACAGTCACCAAGAACAAGTGTCAGGACTGTAGCGTCTGAACGTTCAGGCTACCCTGACAGAAGTAGGCCTATTGCTATTTGGAATGCAGATTTTACTTTGATGTTTTTGGAATCATGTTTAGACCGAGTTATTTTGGGCCAATTGGGGCCTTTGGCTTTAAACCACTGTCTGTGACTGTAAAACTAAAAAGTAGGTAGGGTAAACACTAAATTTTCCATATGACATCAAATTTCAGCTGCAGTTTTTGCCTTTTTAAATATAACAATTTAATTCTGGTCTCTATTATGATTCCAAACCTATATTTTAGATGCCTCCACCCATGAAATATATATAGCTCTAATTTGAAGAGTTTATTTGAGACAGATTAAATAGGATTTTAAACAAAAACTGTAAATATTTTATTACCGGTATATATTGTTCATAGATCTATACTATTTCCTAACATTTGACACCTTTTGCCTAATTCTGACACATATATCTAGGACATCAAAATTTCAGCTGCAGTTTTTGTCTTTTTAAATATAACAATTTAATTCTGGTTTCTAGACTCCAAACCTATATTTCAAATGCCTCCACCCCTGAAATATATAATTTGAAGAGTTTAATTGAGAAAAATTAAACAGGAGTTAAAACCAAAACTGTAAATATTTTAAGAATATTTTATTATATATCATTCACATGACTTACTATTTCCTTTTTTTGACACATTTTGCCTACTTTTGACACCCCAGGATAATTCAGATTTATTCACAACCATATCACTCATCTATGATTTGAAAAAATAGCTGTTTTTCAGTGCTATTTTTGTTAATTTTCAAATGATTTTAATCTATATAACTTATTTAAATTAATGCCATTATTACGATTTTTAATCAAATGCAGAATTATATATTTTATTCCCCTTAAAGCAACATTTTAAGTTTAAAATTGTCCCAATACAATCATTTTCCATGTCAAATGTCAAAAACTGGTTTCCCTGCCAGACACATATAGATCTAGATAACCATCACAAAACAATATAGGACATACAAATATTTTCACTTCCAGTCTATTTGGGCATGAAATTTAAACATATCACTGGCAAAAATATAGCTAGGATATCAACAGTTTAACAAATATTGAATGAAATCCCTTTTCCCGAAACTAAACAGCCCCTCTTAAAATGTCAAGCTTTGAGTATATTCACACAAAAAATGGTTGTACTTTGTATTGTCAACATCCCCTTGCTGACAAATAATTAAAATATTAATCAAAAAGGCAACAATTATTTAATAAAAAGTTTAATAAAAAAGGCAACAATTATTGAATTAAAAGTTTAATAAAAAAGGAAACAATTATTGGATTTAAAGTTTAATAAAAAAGGAAACAATTATTGGATTTAAAGTTTAATAGAAAAAAACAACAATTATTGAATTAAAAGTTTAATAAAAAAGGCAACAATTACTGAAACAACGGTTTTAGTAGTTCATATTGATAAGCAACACAAATGTGTACCATTTTGAGGATCAGAAAACTGTCTGGACTACTCCTACTCAAGCAGTATTACTTTCAAATAGATACCAAGTATACATAATAAACAGGGTTTAGCATGTAAAAGTGTCTACCGGTAAATAGGCAATAGGCAACATATGGTCAGTTTACTTCATTTTACTTATACACTGCTGCGACTTATCTATGGCTGAAGTCTAATAATTTCTCAAAATCGGTGGGTGTGACTTATACACTGGAAATTTGGTAACATATGCCCAGTTTACTTATCTTTTTTTATGTTTACTTTCTAAAAACATTTTTTGTGAGAGATACCAATATTACATTGGTAGCAAATTGTATAGATCTAGGATGATAGAAGAAGACGGATGATGATAAAACATACATTGTACTTCTGACATGTGGTGAGTGTTCAAGAAACTTACTCATGGTGTATTTAGCAACAATCGAGTATATGTTCTCATGGACAGGTCACAACTGCATAAAGCCTGCTATAAAACATGTTATAGATTGCTAGAATGGTAGAAGAAGAAGGATGATGATAAAACATACTTCTGACATGGTGTGAGTGTTCAAGAAGCTTACTCATGGTGTATTTAGCAATTGTTCAGTATCAGTTCTCATGGATAGGTCACAACAGGCAATGAAAATATGTTTTTCATGAAGGAGTTACCTCCGAAAATAGTTTTAATAGAAATGATATAGATCTATTAAAGTCCTTCTAATATAAATAAAAATATTTATGGACATGTTGTCATCAATTTTTGTTGGCCATATTGGGGCATATTTAGCTTTTTTATGAACATATACCTGGTACATAGATAGGTATAGATTGCTATAAATCTCTGACCAGGTATAAACTTGATTTAAAAATATCTCATCAACCTATATATAATTTTAGCAAAAGGAAAAAAAATGAATAAGATATTAATTATCATAAAATAGATCTAATATGATTAATTATAGACTCAAGCAACTACTTATTTTTGTATTTCTCTGCATATATGACTTTAAGCCCAAATATTACCGTTAAACAACTAAGCCATCCATCTTATTTTTAATTAAAAGAAATAGATAAAAATATCAGTTCTATAACTTAAATAATATATTTCAGTACAGGTAGTTTTAAGAATATAAACTACTTCAGCTAATACAGCAGATATAAGACAGCATCTAGTCAACTCGACCCACGACATACCCGACCCATCACCTACTCAACCCCAAGCCAACTCGACCCCAAGCTAACTCAACCTCAAACCAACTATACCTGTGTTGGTTTTGAGTCTAGTTGTCTAGAAACCTATAAGATTAGGACAGCTGGCTGCTGCCGTTGATACAGCAGCTTTAAGAGCTAGGCCTTTATTATTTTTTTATTTGGGTGAGCTCGCAACTTAGGCAATGCCTATTCATATTAGCGAGCTCTAGCGAGCTATTATGGTAACGTATACGAAGGGAAAAAATAAATAAATTAATTAATTAATTAATTAAAAATAAATAAATAAATTAAAAATAAATAAATAAATTAATTAAAAATAAATAAAATGTGTTTGGCTTGCCATACATTGCCATACTATACGATTCAAAAAACGTCGGCCGCGCGTCATGGCCGAGAATGAAGGCGATAATAGGAGCCATTTCAGAAAGTTCCAGACTATATAACAGAATATACGCCTAAAATTATAATTTTATTGCTTTATTTGTCTGAATAATGAAGGATTATGATTATGAAAACTATAAAACATTGATTACATTTTTATTCACCATTTCTCCCGGCTACTAGCGGAACGCCCTCTGTTGGGACATTGATGCTAACATCCGGAAAATGCGAACCCTGGCGAACGCGTTCGAAACTCGACTCAAACTTTTGTTTGTTTTTGCTGTTTGGCATAGATCTAAGTCATAAGAAATTTAGACAAGGTATGTATTATTTTTGAAAGTCATCTGTTTATTTCAACTGATTGCTATGACAGTTTTCATGAATATTTCAGCCCCTGGTTGTCAATTTTTTAAGTCAGACAAGTGACCAAGTCGAGTGTCGTCTTCGCGTCGGTCTGTCAAACTGCCCCTGGTCAAATTAGACAAATAACTGACTCAGTCTTTGATTTGTTGACGTCTACTTGTCACTGTCAGTACGTTTTGTTGAGATTGAAGGTTGGTATTTTGATATAAAACCATCTAACTTGACAGCTTTGGCTAATTTTGATCTTGAACTAAAGTTTTAATCCAAGCTAAAACAAGTCAGATAGTCATAGATTAGCCTGAATGTTCAGACGGTACAGTCTTGACACTTGTTCTTGTGACAACAGTAAGCATCAGACTGTCAAACTGTAACGTCTGAACATTCAGGCTAGCCATAGATATCATATGGATATGGTCAGGGAGACAGGAATGTCTGTAGCCTCGGGAGACCCACTCTGTTCCGCCAGAGTGGGTCTCCCGAGGCTAGAATGTCTGATGAAATTAATCTGGACTGGTTGAAAGAACAAGCATAGCTGTGGTTTGGCGCAAGTGCCCCCAGGCAAGCCCGCTTCTCTAGGGGCACAACGGTAACAATGTTAAAATCCTTCGACGTTAGTAGGGAATCGACTGTAGCTTTTATTATAATGTGTCCTCGAACAATCATAGTGTTTACGTATTCTATATACCTTGTTCTATCATCTGACATCAATAAAGTGTGTCGACACTAGGTTGTTTCGATTATATTTTTGCGAAGAAATGTTGGAGCACACAACTGTTCCCGACCAGCCATCCGCCATATTTGTTTTGGGCGGATGCCGGTACCTGTGAATGCGACTTGGTTCCTCCTCTCCGTTAGCATGTGACTCTCCGCTAGAGGGCCTTGTCAGTCGCTCACTTTGAACTTAAGGACAACAGCAGCGCCCTCTTTCACAGATCATTGACTGTTACGGAGTTTGGGACCCAGGCTACATATGGTTCAAATGGTGGCGGGATTCGCCAGGTGGCGCTGCATACACATGGCGGTTGGTAGGGAAAAGTCGCAAGCTCCAACATTTGTTCGCGAAAATATGACTGGAACAATCTAGTGTTGACACACTTTCTTGATGTCAGAAGATAGAACAAGGTATATAGAATACGTAAGCACTATTATTGTACGCGCTCGCATTATAATAAAAGCTACAGTCGATTCCCTACTAACGTCGAAGGATTTTAACATGGTTACCGTTGTGCCCCTAGAGAAGCGGGCTTGCCTGGGGGCACTTGCGCCAAAGCTGTGGTCAACACCAGTGTCAGTGACCCTGACAGAAGTAGGCCTATTGCTATTTGGAATGCAGATTTTACTTTGATGTTTTTGGAATCATGTTTAGTTATTTTGGGCCAATTGGGGCCTTTGGCTTTAAACCACTGTCTGTGACTGTAAAACTAAAAAGTAGGTAGGGTAAATACTAAATTTTCCATATGACATCAAATTTCAGCTGCCTTTTTAAATATAACAATTTAATTCTGGTCTCTATTATGATTCCAAACCTATATTTTAGATGCCTCCACCCATGAAATATATATAGCTCTAATTTGAAGAGTTTATTTGAGACAGATTAAATAGGATTTTAAACAAAAACTGTAAATATTTTATTACCGATATATATTGTTCATAGATCTATACTATTTCCTAACATTTGACACCTTTTGCCTAATTCTGACACATAGACTCTATATCTATAGGACATCAAAATTTCAGCTGCAGTTTTGGCCTTTTTAAATATAACAATTTAATTCTGGTTTCTAGACTCCAAACCTATATTTCAAATGCCTCCACCCCTGAAATATATAATTTGAAGAGTTTAATTGAGAAAAATTAAACAGGAGTTTAAACCAAAACTGTAAATATTTTAAGAATATTTTATTATATATTGTTCACATGACTTACTATTTCCTTTTTTTGACACATTTTGCCTACTTTTGACACCCCAGAATAATTCAGATTTATTCACAACCATATCACTCATCTATGATTTGAAAAAATTGCTGTTTTTCAGTGCTATTTTTGTTAATTTTCAAATGATTTTAATCTATATAACTTATTTAAATTAATGCCATTATTACGATTTTTAATCAAATGCAGAATTATATATTTTATTCCTCTTAAAGCAACATTTTAAGTTTAAAATTGTCCCAATACAATCATTTTCAATGTCAAATGTCAAAAACTGGTTTCCCTGCCAGACAAATATAGATCTAGATAACCATCACAAAACAATATAGGACATACAAATATTTTCATATACAGTCTATTTGGGCATGAAATTTAAACATATCACTGGCAAAAATATAGCTATAGGATATCAACAGTTTAACAAATATTGAATGAAATCCCTTTTCCCGAAACTAAACAGCCCCTCTTAAAATGTCAAGCTTTGAGTATATTCACACAAAAAATGGTTGTACTTTGTATTGTCAACATCCCCTTGCTGACAAATAATTAAAATATTAATCAAAAAGGCAACAATTATTTAATAAAAAGTTTAATAAAAAAGGCAACAATTATTGAATTAAAAGTTTACTAAAAAAGGAAACAATTATTGGATTTAAAGTTTAATAGAAAAACAAAACAATTATTGAATTAAAAGTTTAATAAAAAAAGGCAACAATTACTGAAACAACGGTTTTAGTAGTTCATATTGATAAGCAACACAAATGTGTACCATTTTGAGGATCAGAAAACTGTCTGGACTACTCCTACTCAAGCAGTATTACTTTCAAATAGAGATACCAAGTATACATAATAAACAGGGTTTAGCATGTAAAAGTGTCTACCGGTAAATAGGCAATAGGCAACATATCTGGTCAGTTTACTTCATTTTACTTATACACTGGTGCGACTTATCTATGGCTCAAGTCTAATAATTTCTCAAAATCGGTGGGTGTGACTTATACACTGGAAATTTGGTAACATATGCCCAGTTTAGTTATCTTTTTTTATCTTTACTTTCTAAAAACAATTTTTGTGAGAGATACCAATATTACATTGGTAGCAAATTGTATAGATCTAGGATGATAGAAGAAGATGGATGATGATAAAACATACATTGTACTTCTGACATGTGGTGAGTGTTCAAGAAACTTACTCGTGGTGTATTTAGCAACAGTTCAGTATATGTTCTCATGGACAGGTCACAACCGCATAAAGCATGCTATAAAACATGTTATAGATTGCTAGAATGGTAGAAGAAGAAGGATGATGATAAAACATACTTCTGACATGGTGTGAGTGTTCAAGAAGCTTACTCATGGTGTATTTAGCAATTGTTCAGTATCTGTTCTCATGGATAGGTCACAACAGGCAATGAAAATATGTTTTTCATGAAGGAGTTACCTCCGAAAATAGTTTTAATAGAAATGATATAGATCTATTAAAGTCCTTCTAATATAAATAGAAATATTTATGGACATGTTGTCATCAATTTTTTTTTGCCATATTGGGGCACTTTCTGTGAAAGGGTGTAGCTATTTTATGAATGTATACCTGGTACATAGATAGGAAAAGATTGCTATAAATCTATGACCAGCTATAAACTTGATTTAAAAATATCTCATCAACCTATATATAATTTTAGCAAAAGGAAAAAAGGATAAAAAATGAATAAGATATTAATTATCATAAAATAGATCTAATATGATTAATTATAGACTCAAGCAACTAATTCTTAGTTATTTTTGTATTTCTCTGCATATATGACTTTAAGCCCAAATATTACCGTTAAACAACTAAGCCATCCATCTTATTTTTAATTAAAAGAAATAGATAAAAACATCATTTCTATAACTTAAATAAGATATTTCAGTATCGGCAGCTTTAAGAATATAAACTACTTCAGCTAATACAGCAGATATCAGACGTATCTAGTCAACTCGACCCACCACCTACTCAACCCCAAGCCAACTCGACCCCAAGCTAACTCAACCTCAAACCAACTATACCCATGTTGGTTTTGGGTCTAGTTGTCTAGAAACCTATAAGATTAGGACAGCTGGCTGCTGCAGTTGATACAGCAGCTTTAAGAGCTAAGCCTTTATTATTTTCTAATTTGGGTGAGCTCGCAACTTAGGCAATGCCTATTCATATTAGAATGAAATAATCAAGTTTTCTTTCAAATTTTGATATAAATTTCGCCTAGGCTCAGTTTTGGCGGGAAAGAACTCCACATGCAACTTTAAAAATGCTGTTGACATATTTAGCACCGGGAGCTTTCGAAAGAACTCTACACGGGACAATGTTGTGCTGTTCAAAACCTTCACCTTGGTGGTGGTTTTAATGTCAGAGCTAGGCCTACTGTAGCCTGAATGTTCAGACGTTACAGTCTTGACACTTGTTCTTGTGTCAAGAACAAGTGTCAAGACTAACGTCTGAACATTCAGGCTAGGCCTACTGCTGTAGTAACTTACTGTACTGTGTCTGGTTTCACTTTTACTGATAAATCACTTTCCGAAGTTTTCGACAGTTACAGCACTTCACAACTTACATATGAATGGCAGTGCTGTTGAACCATCCTATGGCAATAACCATGAACCAGTTTAAACGGATATTGTTTAGTCAAGCGACATAAATAACGCGAGCCCTACTGAAAAGCAACATCCAGAGGGGGACCGCTTCTGTTGTAATCTCTCTCATTATCGCTCAATTACATGTGAAGGTTTAAACCATGCCTGCAGTCGAAGGTTCCTTTATACATTGTAGATACCGGGGCTGACTGGAATATTTTTTTACTCTTTTTATCAATCCTTTCATTGTCAAGATAATGCACTGTTTTTTCCGCCATTATTTGAATGACTCACACTTATGCTAATAGTGCATGGTTCGGTCTCAAATAAAGAACTCTTTCTGTTTTCTGGTGAATTCGTCAAAATAATGAAACACTGAAAGACAATGGCGGGATGTCACAAAACTGTTTAACTGCAGATATCAAAGGAAGCCGCCAGCCTGGCCTCTAACGTTGCTTTACCGATTCATATAATAGGACACATGTGTCTATCCACTGAATTTTCCATTCTGTCTGTAACTCACATTAAAATTGAGAAGTGAACGCCAGCCGCTTATAACCATGCAAGCAAGTGGCAGCCTTTTTCGGAGGTGTGTCAGAGATTAACCAATCAGGAGGCGATACTCTAATTACATTCAAACCGGAAATATATATATCTTTATTCGTACTGAAGGTACACATATAAACATGGAATGAGCAAGTTAGGCTAAACAATGCCGCCCGCCTGAACAATTAACGATTTTAACTAAACACTAAAACAATAGAAACGATTTTAACTAAACACTAGAACAATAGAAACGATTTTAACTAAACAATAAAACAATACAAGCTCAGGTATATACATTAATGGATGGATGCCTGTTTAACTAGTGCACAATACATTAATTATTTCTCGTAAATCAGCAACGTTTGAATCTTGTTCCCCATGAATATAGCTTGAGTCCCTAAATAGTGCAAATTCGCGAATGGAGTTAGCTGTTTCTAAGTGCGTGGCATCGATCTTATCATAAAGCTTATACTTGACATCAGGCGTGCGACTCAAATGAAACTTATCCAACCCATACTTTTGACATACAAAGGTTAAACTGTTGCCAACTGCAGACTGGCTTCCATCAATGGCATGTTTTTGGCACATAGAAACATATTTGTTTTTCGACCTTCCAAGATGACTAAAATTTTTTAGGAAACGTTTATGGATATGCACGTGAGCGGAATCGTCATTGCATATGAGATGGAGCAGATAGCAATGAGTGGTATTTGGGATGTCCCATATCCTACGAACGCACTTGCTCCAAGCAACGAAAAACCTTTCCACACTTGCATGACTGAGGTCCCAGAGAGGGCAGCCATATAATGGCATACAAAAAGATTTAAATAATTTATATTTGGTATCCGCATAGACATGTCCAAATTGAGCCAGTGTGATATTGACCCGTCTGTAAAAATCATGTGTGCATTTCTCGATGTCATTAACAGTCTGACCCAAATGGTTTCTTAGATGCACAACCGCAGGTACATTCCTCAGTATTGATCCGTTAAACGCTATGGTAGTATTAACATTTTGTGCATTGGAGAAAACGATTAGTTTGCTTTTGGTGGGATTACAGTTAACATTAAATTCTTTGGAAAAGGTATCAGCTATATTTAGCATACGATAGAGGGAATATTTGGTGGGTGCTAGCAGAGTCACATCGTCTGCATATGCACTTGCGCCCGCAAATAACTGCCCTATGTGACATCCATATCCAGACATTTTAAGTCTATCTAATAGTTCGTCCAGATAAATTCCGAAGAGTATAGGGGACATCACTCCCCCTTGTTTGACACCATTTTTTGTTCGGAAGCAGTTTGAAACGTGGTCGCCCCACTTTATTCTTACCCCCTGTGATGTGTACATGACTGCCAGGACTCTTGCAACTACGGGACATAATCGTTTGCTGAGCAGCAGATTGAACAATTTGATATATTCTACTTTATCGAACGCTTTAGATGCGTCGAGGAACATGGTATATACTTGGCTGCCACGATTAATATAGTATTGGATAGTTTCTTTCACAACAAAAGAGCACTGGATGGTAGAATGACCGGCTTTGAAGCCAAATTGCAGGTCTGAAGTCGTAAATACTTTAGCATTCTTTTCTAGTAGTATATGATCCAGCAGTTTTCCCAAGACACTACTATAAGAACGATTCCTCGATAGTTTTCCGAATCATTAAGAGATTTGCGCTTATTTTTTGCAATAGGAATAATAGTGGAGGATAGGAATCCTTCTGGTGTACATCCATGTGACAGCATGCTGGTATACAGCAGAGACAGATACGAGTACAATTTCTCCGTGCCAAATTTTATGTGATCTGTGCAGTGACCAGTATTCCCGTCATGTTTATGCTGTTTTAATAGCTTAACATTTGATTTGACGTCAGACATGGTGACAGCATGGTCGGAATAACAGTCTTTATGCTGACACGAGTGATAAATTTTGCTATTCATGGTTTGCAACAAGTCGGACATATCCTTGTCGTTATAAGTGGTACTTGAGTTGTACAGAGACTCGTACTTCTTAGCAAACAAATTTCCTATTTCGCGCTTTCCATTCATCCCATCTACAGTAGTGGGCAGGAGATTATTGGTTTTTGCTCTTTTTTTGCTCACTTCTGACCAGAAGTCTCTCGATTTGTTAGCGAGTACAGCCTCAGACATGTTAGTGGCAATATGGAAGTCTTTGTTTTGCTTCACGCTTCTTATTGCATAGTGATACCGTGCTCTGGTTGAGCGTCTGATATTGGCCAGGAGTCCCTCCCGTGGTGAATAGTTTTCTTTCCATATCTTGTGCCAGAATATAGCACGCTCCTTTTGTGCTTGGACTTGGTCGTTCCAACCCGGTATCACTTTTTCTTTCGCCCCAATTGCAGGTATACACTCGGAACTTGCCTTCAGACAGGCCTCAATTAAATTATTATGAAAGTTATTTATATCTACACAATGTCCCTGGTTATCACATAACAGATCGTTACACTGTAGCGCTTGCCATGGTATCGTAATATTTGACAAGTTACTTGTCCTTGTATGACACAATATCAGGGGGTTTAGCCCGTTTCCAGTTATGTATACGGTCTCCATGCGGCGGGACGTCATTCATTTCAGCATGTTGAATATCTAATGCGATCGTAAGAGCAAGAGGCATATGATCTGATAAATTATCACCGTCATGCATTGAGCAATATGACTGAATCGTTGGGACTGCATTAGGAGTAACCAGAAAATGATCAATAGTGGACCGATTACTTGTCACTTTGCTTTCGTACGTAAAGACAACATAGGCAGTTGGGTGTAACAGACAATTATAGAGGTCTTCATTCGTAATGAAGCTAACAAGTGACTTGGTGTGTAATGAGTTGAGGCGGGACGCATCAGTATTGAAGTCACCACCGGCCACAATAATGGAACCTTCATTACGTTGTGATATTTCAGATATTTCGATCAGAATTGATTCATACTCCTCAGCGTTTTTCTTATCGTATGTCGTGTCACAAGGCATATAGACATTAAATAATACGACAGACTTTGGCTTAAAATTAATATTTATCGCGCAGAGCCGTCTACTTCTTGTATTGACAGGTGTCACAGTTGCGACGAGACTATTCCTCCACAGAAACGCACAGCCACCGTACGACCTACCAGTCAACAGATTATTACATTCCATTCCGGACACACCATAAGAGGAGACGTTCTTTATATTATTCTCGAAGAAACTATTGGTTAGCTCATCGCTTAAAAGCCAGTGCTCTTGAATGCGCAAGAAAACACATTTCGTCATTAAACTCATACGCCATCCGACCTTCTCCGTGCCCCTGGGAGTTATATGTTGCAATAGAGAGAATAGAATCCATGATAACAATACGTAGGATCAAGAGTAACATTATAGCTATGCGTTTTGTCCATCCACCCGACCTGGTGGGACATACCTTCTGATTCGAACCCCATCGGGCCACAGCGTCTCGTCAAACAATGCGTCGAACTCAGAGGCGGGAATTGTTAAGCGGAATGATTTAAATTTACTGTCCGGATGAGACACCATTTGTAGAGATCTCACCGTGAACCGTTGATCTGTTAGATGTTCACGGAGTTCATCGAGCCCCGTCTCATAATGCACTCTGTGGATGAATATGTCTCTGAATGGTTGCGGGGCCCCTTTGAAGTTTCCGGCACTTGCCTTGGTACCAGTGATCACTCTCCTTCGCTGCCGCTCTTGACGTTGGTGTTTCCTCTGTGCGGAAGCCGGTAAACGGAACCCCTCCGAGTCCGCGGATCTGTCTCTGGTGCGCGTATCGGTGTTCGTCTCGCGCAAGGACCGCCGGGATGTATCCCTACAGCCACCAGATACCATAGATACGGAGCTGTACCTATCCAGTGACACCAGGGATTCGACTCGGTCTCCCTGATGTAGTGAACGACCTCCTCTAGCGCGTCCGCGATGTCCACCACGCCCATGGCCTCGCCCACGGCCTTGACTGCGTTGGTCGCGTCTATAGCCACCTGCTGGTGGCTGGTGCCGGGCAGTGTCGCCGTTGTCTCTGCTTCTCCCGGGTAGACTCTCTGATTGCTGGTTATCCTCACTTGTCGCCGCGTCGGCTCCCGCTTCCTGCAGTTGCCTGGGTTTGAGAGGGAGAGATGCACTGTCTGGTGTCCCTCCTGTGCGGACTGGGCCCATGCCCTGGCATGCTGTTGCTGGTTGTTTTGGGCTGCGAGCCGCGTCCGCATAGTGGGGCTTCCTTTCAATCTTTTCTTTGATTTCAATGTTCTCACACACAGTTCTGTCTACAACTTCCTGTACCTGTGTCAGCCTCTTTTCAAAACGATTAAGCCTGTCCATCAGGGAAATATTGTTCAGCTCTTCCGGGTGAGACCGGGGAATAAATTTCAGATCCATGGCATTAATGTGTACTGTTGGCATTTTATCCGCTCTGTCTTGAGCTGCCAATGCTGTGAGAATGTCACCCGCGTGAGTATCTCTTGCAGGCTTAGTGGCAGTATCTCTGCGCTTTTTCTTCTCACTAATTAAGCCTGTACCACATTTGTCCCATAAGGTATGCCTGGCCTCTATGATCTGCTCGAGTGTGAAGTGACCCTCTACGGCATTCTTAATGTTGTCACTGGTACCAGATTGCATGGCGAAGATCATATAAGCCAGCAATGGCTGCACAATTGGCTCCCCTTGGTCTGAGCTATTCGCTGCTTCATCGTCCTTTTCGGCATCAATCGCTGCTCCACTCACAGGAAATCGAACGCTCTCGCACTCCTGGCATAAAAACAGGTCTCCCTGACTGCTTCTGACATCAGAACCGTCTTTGTTGTGGGGGCAGGGGCCGTCTGCTAGGCCCTGACAACGAGTCATTCTGCCTCCGCAGTAGAACCACTAATCCGCTTGACTAGGCCAGCGAATATCAGGTCAACCGTGACGAGTATAGCATATGGCGGCTTTAACCATCATCTCCCACCAACATGTTGAGAAAAAAACACCATCAATGGCTATATTTCTCAGATTATGTCCATTAGCATGAATTACCAATCTCGAAAATCCGCCTCCGTCAGACTCACTTTCAAGTGTCGTAATGAATCCATGAATTCAGATATCCGTTCGACAGAAAAACAGCACTGAGCGAGAGCTTTGCTCACATACGTCTTTCACCACCAGTGGCCCCGCTAATGACGCCTACTGTGTGAGTAAAACAAGAGTGCGTGATCGTCGCTAACATAAATAGCTGCGATTAGAACTCCAATCATGTTTTTTTATGGAGACAATCGCTGCAAGAGATATATCAATATGTTTGGATGCTATTTTCGATCAAACACTAAGATAATGGTCTACCTCGCGGCTTGAAACTGCTGCAATTCATCCGCAAATCGCGGACCTGATCTTTCGTTTCACGCGTTTCCCCTGCAAGCTACCTCTACTGTGAATAGTTTCTTCCGCGAGATAACTTCCAGTTAAAACGCAAGGCGGCGCCACATGAAGGGTCAGAATATACGTCACTTGCTCCCGGACAGGCAAAATGGCGCGCTGCTCGACATTGATGATGGCGGGTTGCCCTTTGTTCTCCTTACAGATCAGATTAGGTTTTACACACGCTTTAATAACAAGGTCGGATCTGTCCCATTTCATAATAAGGGTTGGTAGGGGTAAATGCGACACGCGATATTGCTGTTTAAAAAAGTCGAAACTGGACATTGGCATCCAAATTGACATGGACATGTTTTATCCAAGGACATAACATAAACATGAAAGGTTAAACAGCAATTCAGCCACAGAATATATAACAGCGAACAGGTGTGCAGGGATATAAAGTCGGCCAGCAACTTCTGCTCCGGTGAACAAATTTGCTTCTTTCCGGATAGCACACAGGCTTTTATGATTTAAATTCTAGACAGAATGTATACTTATTTGACATGGAAAAGGGGTTGGTAATACAAAAAATTACAGAATATATTACATGTACTTTAATGTAGTGTAGTTGCATTATTTATTTCACAACAGACCAACGAGGCAGAGGGCACGAAGACAAACGAGAGAGAAGATAAATATGGCATCTCAATACTTTTTATTATTACAATGTGAACAGCGTGCCTCAGCGCACTCTGAAACTTGTCGCATCTAAAATCCGCCTTTAATTATCACACGAGGGGATGCTTGATGTGGCACATAATAATTTTATGAAACCCAACTTATAATACAGAGGCTGATGCGAACCTTGTTCGGCTTAGACTATGGCTTGTTTCAGATATATCGTTGGCTGATGGTTAAAGCAGTTAAACTAGTCCAGGAGGCACCAACCTCCATTGGTCTGGACTGCTTTATGCCTTGATGGCACCTGTTACGAATTAACGTATCTCTGATTGGTCCGTTTGGATGAAGAGGATGTGTAATATCGATTCTCTGTATGTTCTTTGGCAGATCTTTATCCCCCATTGGTCATCCCTCAAGTTGCGTATTCGCATATAATTCTTAGATTGCTGCTTATAAAAAGCTTATCTCTGATTGGTCTCTTACTTGGTAGAAGCATATATATATCTGATTGGTCCCTGGTACAACGCCTTGGTAGAAGCATTTGTGTGATTGGTTCCTGATGTGACGCCTTGGTAGAAGGTTTAAATAAACGATATTTGACTTGACTTGACTTAGAACCATTTATGTGATTCGTTCCTGATGTAACACCTTGGTAGAAGCATATATATGATTGGTCCCTGATGCAACGCCTTGGTAATAACATAGATCTCATTGGTCCCTGATGCAACGCCTTGGTAATAACATAAATCTCATTGGTCCCTCATGAAACATGTGTAGTGATCCGATTGGTCCATCATTTAAATTACTTGGGAGTAGCATAGGTCCGATTAGCCCCTCACGACACATTTCGGAGGAGCATTAGATCCGATTGGTCCCTCGTGAAGCTATTTGGGAGGAGCACATATTGTCTCTGATGAAAGCATGGATCAGATTGGTCCCTCATGAAGTTACTTGGGAGGAGCATAGATCCGATTGGTCCCTCATGAAGTTATGTGGGAGGAGCATAGATCCGATTGGTCCCTCATGAAGTTATTTGGGAGGAGCATAGATCCGATTGGTCCCTCATAAAGTTATCTAGGAGGAGCATAGATCCGACTGGTCCCCAATGTCACAGCTTTGACAATGTCTCACTGCAAGGTCCCTGGTATACCCATGGGGACACATGGTCTAGCGTCGGCAGCTTCCTAGTGTAAGGCCCGTTCCATTGGTACCATAAACTGCTCTCACTGTGAGCCTGTATTTATTTAATGACGAAGTCCATTGGCGCCCGGCGCCATCTTTTTCTTGTCCAGTTCATCAAGTGGCAATTTGAAGCCTCGGCACCGGCTCTGGAGGCTGAAGCCTCTGTTTATCTAAAGAGCCATATTCCGAGATGAGGAAGTTAAGCGACTCCAGACTTTCTTGGAAATCCGATATTTCCATCGTGTCTATGTGGGTGTAATGATGCATGTGGGCCTAAAACGAAAGGAAAATAGAAATCTGTAGGAGTCGTTTTGAGCCAAGGAATCCACTTATACTATTACACGTGATTTGACTGCGTCATATACTACCCGGGCCCACATTTTGACCAATATACTACGCAAACAGATCCAGAAAAAGGTGAATACTCACATGGTTCTGTATCGTAATGAGAGGTCAATATTCATATAGTGATTTAACAGAGATTGTATTTAATGTATTTCACTTAAAGCTAAAATATCAGAATATCCATTATTACGTCATACGTTAAAACATTTCTAAGTTGGCCCTCATGACGCAGATGTTCAACTTACACCAAACATATCTAGATTTCCATCATCTTATCAACAAATATGTTACTACGTTGGCCTTTATGATACACCATACGGAGAATGGTCCTACGTTGGCCTATATGATACACCATACGGAGAATGATCCTACGTTGGCCTTTATGATACACCATACGAAGAATGGTCTTACGTTGGCCTTTATGATACACCATACGGAGAATGGTCCTACGTTGGCCTATATGATACACCATACGGAGAATGATCCTACGTTGGCCTTTATGATACACCATACGAAGAATGGTCTTACGTTGGCCTTTATGATACACCATACGGAGAATGGTCTTACGTTGGCCTTTATGATACACCATACGGAGAATGGTCCTACGTTGGCCTTTATGATACACCATACGGAGAATGGTCCTACGTTGGCCTTTATGATACACCATACGGAGAATGATCCTACGTTGGCCTTTATGATACACCATACGGAGAATGACCCTCTGCTGACCTTTCTCTTGTACAGCTTGAAGAAGCGATCCCGGAGGTCGACGAAGTTGTTCCTGATGCACGTGTTATTTGCCATGGTGAGTAGCGAGTAAGGATGTCCGACAGGGGGAACGGAACACAGCCCCGTCTTCCAACCCTCCTGGTTCCAGTGGATGAACTGCAGGGAGGGCTGTAACCTGGTACAAGATACCATACGGATAGTCATTGAACGTCAGGAAGGGTCAAGACTGCCAATGCTTTGCCCCAGCTCGCTGGATGTCGCACCATGCTTTAATTCACCCAGATTTACAGAGCTCCTGATGGAGATTGTCAAAGGTATAGTGTCTCATCATATAAAATGATCTTGATATAAAATTATATCATTGATGATTGTAGAGCAAAGTGGCAGCTTAACGAGTTTTAACGATAGTTCCTTGCTTGGGGAAATATTTTGATAATGCATCAAGGAACATATCGCAAAGTATAATATCGTCGTGAAACCATATTTAAAAGTAAATGGAAACATTTTATTCATCTTTAAATTAACTCAAATATGATTATTGGTCAAATGTGCGGTATCTGCCTAATGCCATATCTTCCTGTACCAACATGGAAAGATGGAAACGAAGAAAGATGAATTTACCTGTCGATGTTTCTCCTGATGTCGGAGATCTGGACGTTGCCACGCACCATGAGGGCGCACGCCAGGTAGAGGCCGTGCTTGGGGTCAGCACGGAGCAGCTGGTGGTCGCGGGAGAACGCGTCCGAAAACATCTGGTCAAGTCTGGGAAGAAACGAAAACGGCATTAGACGTCGTTGCAAACCTATTTAAATCAATATTACTAATGAATAAATAAAAGATTGTTCATGAATGTACAAAGAATGAATAAATGAAAGGTTGTTCAGGCAAGCACGGATGTGGTGTACGTGAGAGAAACTGGTGTGTTTTTAAAAGAACCAAGTGATACAAGATGGGCAAAGGGTGTTAAATATGATCCTTATAGGAAACAAATCTTTAGGTATCGTTACAAAGACCCCAACGAGATTCAATTGCGACACACCTGTAAACCAAAATGAAAAAGTTGACTATCGAAAAGAAACTAGGGTATAATTTTACATTCACTATTTGCTGGTCAGCGGGTAATTTACTGTTTACTGGTCAGCGGGTCATTTACTGTTTACTGGTCAGCGGGTCATTTAATCTTTACTGGTCAGCGGGTCATTTACTATTTACTGGTCAGCGGGTAATTTACTGTTTACTGGTCAGCGGGTCATTTAATCTTTACTGGTCAGCGGGTCATTTACTATTTACTGGTCAGCGGGTCATTTACTATTTACTGGTCAGCGGGTAATTTACTGTTTACTGGTCAGCGGGTCATTTACTCTTCACTGGTCAGCGGGTTATTTAC
Source organism: Arenicola marina (assembly GCA_964019135.1). Taxonomy (NCBI): domain Eukaryota; kingdom Metazoa; phylum Annelida; class Polychaeta; family Arenicolidae; genus Arenicola; species Arenicola marina. Next base: position 21,506,250 of record OZ025256.1, on the reverse strand, counting down.
TCCTTACTGGTCAGCGTGTCACTTACTATTTACTGGTCAGCGGGTCATTTACTATTACTGGTCAGCGGGTCATTTACTATTTACTGGTCAGCGGGTCATTAACTCTTTACTGGTCAGCGGGTCATTTACTCCTTACTGGTCAGCGGGTCCTTTACTATTACTGGTTAGCGGGTCATTTATTATTACTGGTCAGCGGGTCCTTTACTATTTACTGGTCAGCGGGTCATTTACTATTACTGGTCAGCGGGTCATTTACTATTACTGGTCAGCGGGTTATTTACTCCTTACTGGTCAGCGTGTCACTTACTATTTACTGGTCAGCGGGTCATTTACTATTACTGGTCAGCGGGTCATTTACTATTTACTGGTCAGCGGGTCATTAACTCTTTACTGGTCAGCGGGTCATTTACTCCTTACTGGTCAGCGGGTCCTTTACTATTACTGGTTAGCGGGTCATTTATTATTACTGGTCAGCGGGTCCTTTACTATTTACTGGTCAGCGGGTCATTTACTATTACTGGTCAGCGGGTCATTTACTATTACTGGTCAGCGGATCATTTACTCTTTACTGGTTAGCGGGTCATTTACTATTACTGGTTAGCGGGTTATTTACTATTACTGGTCAGCGGGTCATTTACTATTTACTTGTCAGCGGGTCATTTACTCTTCACTGGTCAGCGGGTCATTTACTATTTATTGGTCAGCGGGTCATTTACTATTTACTGGTCAGCGGGTCATTTACTATTTACTTGTCAGCGGGTCATTTACTGTTTACTGGTCAGCGGGTCATTTACTATTTACTGGTCAGCGGGTCATTTACTCTTCACTGGTCAGCGGGTCATTTACTATTTACTGGTCAGCCGGTCATTTACTCTTCACTGGTCAGCGGGTCATTTACTATTTACTGGTCAGCGGGTCATTTACTATTTACTTGTCAGCGGGTCATTTACTCTTCACTGGTCAGCGGGTCATTTACTATTTACTGGTCAGCGGGTCATTTACTCTTCACTGGTCAGCGGGTCATTCACTATTTACTTGTCAGCGGGTCATTTACTCTTCACTGGTCAGCGGGTCATTACTATTTACTTGTCAGCGGGTCATTTACTCTTCACTGGTCAGCGGGTCATTTACTATTTACTGGTCAGCGGGTCATTTACTATTTACTTGTCAGCGGGTCATTTACTCTTCACTGGTCAGCGGGTCATTTACTATTTACTGGTCAGCGGGTCATTTACTATTTACTGGTCAGCGGGTAATTTACTGTTTACTGGTCAGCGGGTCATTTACTCTTCACTGGTCAGCGGGTTATTTACTCCTTACTGGTCAGCGTGTCACTTACTATTTACTGGTCAGCGGGTCATTTACTATTACCGGTCAGCGGGTCATTTACTATTTACTGGTCAGCGGGTCATTTACTATCTACTGGTCAGCGGATCATTTACTCTTTACTGGTTAGCGGGTCATTTACTATTACTGGTTAGCGGGTCATTTACTATTACTGGTCAGCGGGTCATTTACTATTTACTTGTCAGCGGGTCATTTACTCTTCACTGGTCAGCGGTTCATTTACTGTTTATTGGTCAGCAGGTCATTTACTATTTACTGGTAAGCGGTTCATTTACTATTTACTGGTTAGCGGAGCGGTTCATTTACTCTTCACTGGTCAGCGGTTCATTTACTGTTTATTGGTCAGCAGGTCATTTACTCTTCACTGGTCAGCGGTTCATTTATTATTTACTTGTCAGCGGGTCATTTACTCTTCACTGGTCAGCGGGTCATTACTATTTACTTGTCAGCGGGTCATTTACTCTTCACTGGTCAGCGGGTCATTTACTATTTACTGGTCAGCGGGTCATTTACTATTTACTTGTCAGCGGGTCATTTACTCTTCACTGGTCAGCGGGTCATTTACTATTTACTGGTCAGCGGGTCATTTACTATTTACTGGTCAGCGGGTAATTTACTGTTTACTGGTCAGCGGGTCATTTACTCTTCACTGGTCAGCGGGTTATTTACTCCTTACTGGTCAGCGTGTCACTTACTATTTACTGGTCAGCGGGTCATTTACTATTACTGGTCAGCGGGTCATTTACTATTTACTGGTCAGCGGGTCATTTACTATCTACTGGTCAGCGGATCATTTACTCTTTACTGGTTAGCGGGTCATTTACTATTACTGGTTAGCGGGTCATTTACTATTACTGGTCAGCGGGTCATTTACTATTTACTTGTCAGCGGGTCATTTACTCTTCACTGGTCAGCGGTTCATTTACTGTTTATTGGTCAGCAGGTCATTTACTATTTACTGGTAAGCGGTTCATTTACTATTTACTGGTTAGCGGAGCGGTTCATTTACTCTTCACTGGTCAGCGGTTCATTTACTGTTTATTGGTCAGCAGGTCATTTACTCTTCACTGGTCAGCGGTTCATTTATTATTTACTTGTCAGCGGGTCATTCACTATTCACTGGTCAGCGGGCTATTTACTATTTACTGGTCAGCGGGTCATTTACTCTTCACTGGTCAGCGGGTTATTTACTCCTTACTGGTCAGCGTGTCACTTACTATTTACTGGTCAGCGGGTCATTTACTATTACTGGTCAGCGGGTCATTTACTATTTACTGGTCAGCGGGTCCTTTACTATTACTGGTTAGCGGGTCATTTACTCCTTACTGGTCAGCGGGTCCTTTACTATTACTGGTTAGCGGGTCATTTACTCTTTACTGGTCAGCGGATCATTAACTCTTTACTGGTCAGCGGGTCATTTACTATCTACTGGTTAGCGGGTCATTTACTCTTTACTGGTCAGCGGATCATTAACTCTTTACTGGTCAGCGGGTCATTTACTCTTTATTGGTCAGCGGGTCATTTACTATCTACTGGTCAGCGGGTCATTAACTCTTTACTGGTCAGCGGGTCATTTACTCTTTACTGGTTAGCGGGCCATTTAGTCTTTACTGGTCAGCGGGTCATTTAGTCTTTACTGGTCAGCGGGTCATTTACTCTTTACTGGTCAGCGGGTCATTTACTCTTTACTGGTCAGCGGGTCATTTACTATTTACTGGTCAGCGGGTCATTTAGTCTTTACTGGTCAGCGGGTCATTTAGTCTTTACTGGTCAGCGGGTCATTTACTATTTACTGGTCAGCGGGTCATTTACTCTTTACTGGTCAGCGGGTCATTTACTGTTTATTGGTCAGCGGGTCATTTACTATTTACTAGGCAGCGGGTCATTTACTATTCACTGGTCAGCGGGTCATTTACTCTTCACTGGTCAGCGGGTCATTTACTATTTACTGGTCAGCGGGCCATTTACTCTTCACTGGTCAGCGGGTCATTTACTATTTACTAGTCAGCGGGTCATTTACCCTTTACTGGTCAGCGGGTCATTTACTCTTCACTGGTCAGCGGGTCATTTACTATTTACTGGTCAGCGGGCCATTTACTATTTACCGGTCAGCAGTTCATTTACTATTTACTGGTCAGCGGGTCATTTACTATTTACTGGTCAGCGGGCCATTTACTCTTTACTGGTCAGCGGGTCACTTACTCCTTACTGGTCAGCGGGTCATTTACTATTCAGTGGTCAGCGCGCTATTTACTATTTACTGGTCAGGGGGTAATTTACTATTTAAAGGTCAGCGGGTCATTTACTATTACTGGTCAGCGGGTCATTTACTATTTACTGGTCAGCGGGTCATTAACTCTTTACTGGTCAGCGGGTCATTTACTGTTTACTGGTCAGCGGGTCATTTACTATTTACCGGTCAGCGGGCCATTTACTCTTTACTGGTCAGCGGGTCATTTACTCCTTACTGGTCAGCGGGTCATTTACTATCTACTGGTCAGCGGATCATTTACTCTTTACTGGTTAGCGGGTCATTTACTATTACTGGTTAGCGGGTCATTTACTATTACTGGTCAGCGGGTCATTTACTATTTACTTGTCAGCGGGTCATTTACTCTTCACTGGTCAGCGGTTCATTTACTGTTTATTGGTCAGCAGGTCATTTACTATTTACTGGTAAGCGGTTCATTTACTATTTACTGGTCAGCGGTTCATTTACTCTTCACTGGTCAGCGGTTCATTTACTGTTTATTGGTCAGCAGGTCATTTACTCTTCACTGGTCAGCGGTTCATTTATTATTTTCTTGTCAGCGGGTCATTCACTATTCACTGGTCAGCGGGCTATTTACTATTTACTGGTCAGCGGGTCATTTACTCTTCACTGGTCAGCGGGTTATTTACTCCTTACTGGTCAGCGTGTCACTTACTATTTACTGGTCAGCGGGTCATTTACTATTACTGGTCAGCGGGTCATTTACTATTTACTGGTCAGCGGGTCCTTTACTATTACTGGTTAGCGGGTCATTTACTCCTTACTGGTCAGCGGGTCCTTTACTATTACTGGTTAGCGGGTCATTTACTCTTTACTGGTCAGCGGATCATTAACTCTTTACTGGTCAGCGGGTCATTTACTATCTACTGGTTAGCGGGTCATTTACTCTTTACTGGTCAGCGGATCATTAACTCTTTACTGGTCAGCGGGTCATTTACTCTTTATTGGTCAGCGGGTCATTTACTATCTACTGGTCAGCGGGTCATTAACTCTTTACTGGTCAGCGGGTCATTTACTCTTTACTGGTTAGCGGGCCATTTAGTCTTTACTGGTCAGCGGGTCATTTAGTCTTTACTGGTCAGCGGGTCATTTACTCTTTACTGGTCAGCGGGTCATTTACTCTTTACTGGTCAGCGGGTCATTTACTATTTACTGGTCAGCGGGTCATTTAGTCTTTACTGGTCAGCGGGTCATTTAGTCTTTACTGGTCAGCGGGTCATTTACTATTTACTGGTCAGCGGGTCATTTACTCTTTACTGGTCAGCGGGTCATTTACTGTTTATTGGTCAGCGGGTCATTACTATTTACTAGGCAGCGGGTCATTTACTATTCACTGGTCAGCGGGTCATTTACTCTTCACTGGTCAGCGGGTCATTTACTCTTCACTGGTCAGCGGGCCATTTACTCTTCACTGGTCAGCGGGTCATTTACTATTTACTAGTCAGCGGGTCATTTACCCTTTACTGGTCAGCGGGTCATTTACTATTTACTGGTCAGCGGGCCATTTACTATTTACCGGTCAGCAGTTCATTTACTATTTACTGGTCAGCGGGTCATTTACTATTTACTGGTCAGCGGGCCATTTACTCTTTACTGGTCAGCGGGTCACTTACTCCTTACTGGTCAGCGGGTCATTTACTATTCAGTGGTCAGCGCGCTATTTACTATTTACTGGTCAGGGGGTAATTTACTATTTAAAGGTCAGCGGGTCATTTACTATTTACCGGTCAGCGGGTCATTTACTATTTACTGGTCAGCGGGTCATTTACTATTTACTGGTCAGCGGTGCATTTACTATTTACGGGACAGCGTGTCATTTACTATGTACTGGTCAGCTGGTCATCTACTATGTACTGGTCAGCGGGTAGTTTACCATTTACTGGTCAGAAGGTAATTTTACATTTACTAGTCATCGACTTAACCCAGTGTTCGCAAACTATGAATTGGGTAGTGCTTAAGGTGCACAGGATAGATGTATACAACGTATTCAGGACGCTTTATCCAGAGCGCTCAATGCGAGGGCCTTAACCCACTGAGCTATGGCGGCCCTCAAGGTGCACACGGAGCGATGTATTGGACGAACACGCCGGGTCGAAGCTATAACCACGCACCTTCTCGAGGGCACCTTGATGTCAGCCAGGGCATAGAGGGGAGTCTGACTTGTCACCAGGTAGTGCAGTTTGGGAAACGGCACCAGATTCATCGTTATCTCGTTCAAGTCAACGTTCAGTGAGCCCTCGAATCTCGCCGAACTGTGAGACACCAGAAAGGACAATAACAATAAACGAACCAGTAAACAAACATACCAACACGACGGACCGACATATGACGAAAATCTTCGTAATAGCAATTAGTTGTTATGCATGTAATGAAATCACACCCATAGCGATGGTATTTGCATGTAAATTGAGTGGTTCTATATTTACATCAAAACGTAATAGTTCCCCTTTTACAGAATAACTGATATACTATTTAAAGAACACAACGAATAAACACGGACTCATAACGTTGTCACACCAGATTTCTTTTACTTGTAGAATCAACGACTGAGGAGATTTCAGTCCGAAGATGACAGGCCTGAATTTATTTGTTTTACTTAATTTCTTTACCGTGGCAAAAACTGCCGGGTCCCGGACCAATCATCAAGTCGACATAAAGCAGGCTGGTTGGGCCATCTGTTGGGCCATTAATGCAGCTAGGCTGGTTCTCGGTCCAGATCTAGCAAGTCCATTCTGTGGACGGACTGGTTCCCGTTTAATAAGGCGGCGAGGTCAATGCAGTGACGTCTACTCAAATGAGGTCAACAGTAAAAAATATTTCAAAAAGCCTCACATATTACCTGGTCATGTTAAGGAGTAAGTTGGCGGCGATGTTGTTCATGCTGTCGAATGGTCTCTCGTCCTTGGTCTTGGTTAGGCCCCCGGTGTGGGCGGTCAGGGCGCTCTCGGCCTTGACCCTGCTGCCCGCCCCCAGCGCCCCAGGGCCGTACGTCCTCTTACCTGTCTTCTCTGCTGGGAGTGCCAGGCCAATCTTACCCACCAGGTCTGCCAGGGCCTGCCACATACAATTTCAGATATACTACTTAAGCAACACAGCGAAGAAACACGCACTCATAAACGTTGTTCCACCAGATTTCTTGTTGTAGAATCAACGACTGAGGAGGTTTCAAGCCGGAGTTGAAAGGCCTGAATTTTTCATTTTTAAGTTTTTATTTCTCTAACGTGGCAAAAACTTCCGGACCAATCATCATGCCCACATAACGCAGGCTGGTTCCAGCGAACATGGCCGGCTGTTGGGCCCTCTGTTGGGCAATTAATGCGGCTAGGCTAGTTTTGACCACACTGACCTAGTGTCCACTAGTCCCACCCCAAGTCCTGACCACGTTGAGCTGGTTTCCACCTGCTGCACCCCAAATTCTGACCATACTGACCTGGTTTCCACCATCCCCACCCAGTCCTTACCACACTGACCTGGTTTCCAATAAATCTATGACAAGTTTTGACCACACTGACCTGGTTTCCAGAAAACCCATCCCAAGTCCTGACCACACTGACCTGGTTCTCGATGGGGAGCACCCCACCCACCGCAATGATCTGTCCCCACTGACCTGGTTCTCGATGGGGAGCACCCCACCCCACCCCAATGATCTGTCCCCACTGACCTGATTCTCGATGGGGAGCACCCCACCCCACCCCAATGATCTATCCCCACTGACCTGGTTCTCGATGGGGAGCACCTCACCCCACCCCTATGACCTGTCCCCACTGACCTGGTTCTCGATGGGGAGCACCCCACCCCACCCCAATAATCTGTCCCCACTGACCTGATTCTCGATGGGGAACACCCCACCCCACCCCAATGATCTGTCCCCACTGACCTGATTCTCGATGGGGAGCACCCCACCCCACCCCAATGACCTGTCCCCACTGACCTGGTTCTCGATGGGGAGCACCCCACCCCACCCCAATGATCTGTCCCCACTGACCTGTTTCTCGATGGGGAACACCCCACCCCACCCCAATGACCTGTCCCCACTGACCTGGTTCTCGATGGGGAGCACCCCACCCCACCCCAATGATCTGTCCCCACTGACCTGGTTCTCGATGGGGAGCACCCCACCCCACCCCAATGATCTATCCCCACTGACCTGGTTCTCGATGGGGAACACCCCACCCCACCCCAATGACCTGTCCCCACAGACCTGGTTCTCGATGGGGAGCACCCCACCCCACCCCAATGATCTGTCCCCACTGACCTGGTTCTCAATGGGGAGCACCCCATCCCACCCCACCCCATGTCCTGACCACACTGACCTGGTTTCCACCAGCCGCACCCCAAGTCCTGACCACACTGACCTGGTTACCACCAGCCTCACCCCAAGTCCTGATCACACTGGCCTGGTTTCACCAACCCCACCCTAGGTCCTGACCACACTGACCTGGTTCTCGATAGGGAACACCCCGTCGGCGTGCTCCGTCAGCTGCCGCATGGCGAGCACGCTGTTGTAAGGTGAGGTGACCACGTCGTCGTCCGCCGAGGGGTACACTGCAGTCACGAACCTGCCACCACAAGGCAGAGGAATCAATTTATTTGACGAATACAAAAGTAGTGGACATTGTATGTTACGGCTTTCCGAAAAGCTGCGGTCAAAGAGAGAGAATATCATTTATTTAACCAATGCCATGTTTCATGGAATACATAATGACTTTTCTACCGAATTGCAGGCGAGTAAATTTCGTAAAATAAAAGCGATCTGTCATAGAAAAATCGCCATCGCCTTACGAAGACGCAGCCGTCAAGTACATCAGCTTCTGAATCTGTCTTATTTGATATGTCTCATATTCAGTTGAAGTTGCATAACGCAATTCAAAGCCCAGTCAAAGCTGTTCACAGATCGAAATATACCGGTACGTCGTTACACCGGGTTTAACATCGATTAGGTTAATATATTCTGTCTTGCCTGTAGACATCTGGATATTCGTCTTCAAGTAAGCTTAGAATATAGCTTCCCACGCCAGAACCGGTCCCTGAGGTAAGATGTAAAATGAAATGGAAACATTGGTACTTCAGGCCATTTGTGCCCACACAAAGACCACAGTAGACAAAAATCTCCCAAGAAAATGAGAGGGTACAATAAGGCCAATATATCGAAAACAGACTAGTCATATATATGTACCTGTATATTATTTACACTTAACCAATCCAGTATACAGTTGATCCCATATATGACGAAGAATTGCATTTATATTTCCCTTGCCATGAGAGCCCCTTTTTAAATAGTCCAGTCCGCATAATTTAATAAAAGTAGTCCAAGAATATTTTTGGGCTTGGATGATAATTTAGATAAGCAGACAATATTGTTGCTGGCCCTGGGATGCTGGAAGATGGACCGGTACAGGTATTAACTGTGTTAACACCCAGGCGTCGCTTCACGAAAGAGTGTTTGACCACTAAAGTCTCTATAAGAGGTCCACGTGCTCATGCAGAGCAGAGGGAGCTCGTTTCATCATATCACGGACTATGGCGCAAGCGTAACGCCCTCTGCCGGGAGATCGGTGCTCATGCTAATGTCGACGCACCCACGAGATTACCACGAGACGACGTTGGATGGGTGGGAGTGTGGGGGAAGGGGGGGCGGGTATCCCCCTGCCGTCTTGGCGGGACCTGAAACCTCATGGTCACGCCGCCGCACGCTGCATGCCCAGAATCCACGCGTCTATTGATTCGTCAGGTGAGCGCCGAACGCTAAGCCCACGTTGCTATGGTGATAGAGCACACGTAAACAAACCGTTCACGGATCGATAGATACAGGCGCGTCGTTACACTGTTACCGTGGAGACGCATATAAACATATCGTGTTTCTGTTAATTAAGTATTAATGATACCATAAAAGGGCATAACGGTGTATTTGTCATTGACTTTAATTTCAAGGCCATCCCTTTTCAACAAAATGGTTTACAATAGGCCCACACCGATATGTGTGTTAAGAGTCTGAATAAAGAAAACCGGGTTATTTAAGGGCTTAATTTGCAGATAACGGCATGAGTCTCCTGATAGGCTACTCCTAATAATATCTAAACTTAAAGATACTTTCCATTATGACTAAAATTCTGACTAAAATATATGTTTATAAAGATCAAAAGTTCGGAAACCTGGAAGATTTCAATGTCAGATGTCATATTTATTGACAGCGAAGACGGGGCTGGAAAGTTGCCTCATTACCACGGTGGATCCAAGGAAATCTTGGGCGGATACGACTAAAGGTAACAAGACTGTGTAACCAATCATGCATAGATGATAAGGCAGACGAACGAGCACCGCCGGTTATCAACCCATCTGCGAAACTGATACCGAAATGACAAGGGGATTAGCAGACTGCCGGCCACATGCCCATTGAAGCGAGACGGCCAGTGCCCATGACGGCGTCACTTGTCCCAAGGGGTGCAAGGTACGTCAGTGGCTGTGTCACCCACTGGAGAGAGCTGAAATCGACCGGCACGACAAGCCGTGACAGAGCGCGGCGCATGGCATTCCTGTGGCACCCACCAGCAGACGGTACAGGGTCGAACGAACACAAGAGACAGACAGACGTTGGTGGACACCAATATTGTCAATATTTCAGAGGCGAAAAGGTGGGTTTATATCTGCATTTGGCCCTTAATATTATGCTTTATCTCAGGATAAAGTGAGATATCGTTGGCACATTAATAATTAACTCATTAATCAATGATGATCCCTGTGGTTTATATTAATACCAATGGCAATGATGGACGTGTATTATAATAAAGTCATTGTTGACAACCGACTCCGTCCTATCCAGTATCTTGCCCATCATCCACACAGTTCAACATTTATTTAAAATAAGAGTGGCACACGTTTTCAATGAAGCGCATTATGGCGAGAGTCTTTGTCAATCGTTTTTTCTAACTACATGTACAATCTCGTACCGAATGATGATTCACAGCATGGATACCAATGGTGGGCGTGTGGCATGTCCAATGTCTCACAGATCATTCACGCATTACAGTGTCTAATTAAGAATACGAGTGGTTTTAGTCAATCATTTCAATCCCCAATATGGCTCATGGACTACGTCTATACGTCGATTATTTCCTGAGTGGGCAATCTGCTGTACAAACATCTAATGTTATCAAATGGGCTGTACAGACATCTAATGTTATCAAATGGGCTGTACAAACATCTAATGTTATCAAATGGGCTGTACAAACATCTAATGTTATCAAATGGGCTGTACAAACATCTAATGTTATCAAATCTGCTGTACAAACATCTAATGTTATCAAATGGGCTGTACAAACATCTAATGTTATCAAATGGGCTGTACAAACATCTAATGTTATCAAATGGGCTGTACAAACATCTAATGTTATCAAATGGGCTGTACAAACATCTAATGTTATCAAATGGGCTGTACAAACATCTAATGTTATCAAATGGGCTGTACAGACATCTAATGTTATCAAATGGGCTGTACAAACATCTAATGTTATCAAATGGGCTGTAAAAACATCTAATGTTATCAAATGGGCTGTACAAACATCTAATGTTATCAAATGGGCTGTACAGACATTTAATGTTATCAAATGGGCTGTACAAACATCTAATGTTATCAAATGGGCTGTACAAACATCTAATTTTGTCAAATGGGCTGTACAAACATCCAATGTTATCAAATGCATTTTTCTTTTTTAACGTAGGCGTCTTGCATATGACTAGCATTCGAGTTAAAACATAAAATGCATATTGGACTTCGTGTATCAAATTTTCCTAAAGTTTAAACATGTATATTATATACCAGGGCGTTGAAATGATGGTGAATCATAAGCCAATGTAATAGTCCCTACCCCGATCCCCTGGGGTCAAAATTTCTTCAAGCTGACATTGCTCGTGCTGAATGTGGCGTCCTTCCCCTATAACGGAGGCGCACTTCTTCGACAAAATATATAAAAGCGCTCAACTTCATAACTGTTCCATTTTTCCTCTGCAGGCATTTCCAACCACCTGATGATCCCTGTGGTTTATATTAATACCAATTGCAATGATGGACGTGTATTATAATAAAGTTATTGTTGACAACCGACTCCGTCCTATCCAGTATCTTGCCCATCATCCACACAGTTCAACATTTATTTAAAATAAGAGTGGCACACGTTTTCAATGAAGCGCATTATGGCGAGAGTCTTTGTCAATCGTTTTTTCTAACTACATGTACAATCTCGTACCGAATGATGATTCACAGCATGGATACCAATGGTGGGCGTGTGGCATGTCCAATGTCTCACAGATCATTCACGCATTACAGTGTCTAATTAAGAATACGAGTGGTTTTAGTCAATCATTTCAATCCCCAATATGGCTCATGGACTACGTCTATACGTCGATTATTTCCTGTGTGGGCAATCTGCTGTACAAACATCTAATGTTATCAAATGGGCTGTACAAACATCTAATGTTATCAAATGGGCTGTACAAACATCTAATGTTATCAAATGGGCTGTACAAACATCTAATGTTATCAAATGGGCTGTACAGACATCTAATGTTATCAAATGGGCTGTACAAACATCTAATGTTATCAAATGGGCTGTACAAACATCTAATTTTGTCAAATGGGCTGTACAAACATCCAATGTTATCAAATGCATTTTTCTTTTTTAACGTAGGCGTCTTGCATATGACTAGCATTCGAGTTAAAACATAAAATGCATATTGGACTTCGTGTATCAAATTTTCCTAAAGTTTAAACATGTATATTATATACCAGGGCGTTGAAATGATGGTGAATCATAAGCCAATGTAATAGTCCCTACCCCGATCCCCTGGGGTCAAAATTTCTTCAAGCTGACATTGCTCGTGCTGAATGTGGCGTCCTTCCCCTATAACGGAGGCGCACTTCTTCGACAAAATATATAAAAGCGCTCAACTTCATAACTGTTCCATTTTTCCTCTGCAGGCATTTCCAACCACCTGATGATCCCTGTGGTTTATATTAATACCAATTGCAATGATGGACGTGTATTATAATAAAGTTATTGTTGACAACCGACTCCGTCCTATCCAGTATCTTGCCCATCATCCACACAGTTCAACATTTATTTAAAATAAGAGTGGCACACGTTTTCAATGAAGCGCATTATGGCGAGAGTCTTTGTCAATCGTTTTTTCTAACTACATGTACAATCTCGTACCGAATGATGATTCACAGCATGGATACCAATGGTGGGCGTGTGGCATGTCCAATGTCTCACAGATCATTCACGCATTACAGTGTCTAATTAAGAATACGAGTGGTTTTAGTCAATCATTTCAATCCCCAATATGGCTCATGGACTACGTCTATACGTCGATTATTTCCTGTGTGGGCAATCTGCTGTACAAACATCTAATGTTATCAAATGGGCTGTACAAACATCTAATGTTATCAAATGGGCTGTACAAACATCTAATGTTATCAAATGGGCTGTACAAACATCTAATGTTATCAAATGGGCTGTACAGACATCTAATGTTATCAAATGGGCTGTACAAACATCTAATGTTATCAAATGGGCTGTACAAACATCTAATTTTGTCAAATGGGCTGTACAAACATCCAATGTTATCAAATGCATTTTTCTTTTTTAACGTAGGCGTCTTGCATATGACTAGCATTCGAGTTAAAACATAAAATGCATATTGGACTTCGTGTATCAAATTTTCCTAAAGTTTAAACATGTATATTATATACCAGGGCGTTGAAATGATGGTGAATCATAAGCCAATGTAATAGTCCCTACCCCGATCCCCTGGGGTCAAAATTTCTTCAAGCTGACATTGCTCGTGCTGAATGTGGCGTCCTTCCCCTATAACGGAGGCGCACTTCTTCGACAAAATATATAAAAGCGCTCAACTTCATAACTGTTCCATTTTTCCTCTGCAGGCATTCCAACCACCTTTGTGACATCTGGAGCACCCAAGGCATACGGCAACCGATCCATGATCTAGAAACACCGCATATGGCAGCGATCCAGAGTGAAAACCAACGGGTAAAATGTCTGCCCATGCGGCCAACGAAATCCAATCAGACTTCCTGACATGCAAGATCTGTAAAAAGCCGTTCAACCGGCCCAAGACACTGCCGTGTTTGCACACGTTCTGCAAGGCGTGCCTCGTGACTCACGTCGACAAACACGGTAAGAAGGGTCAGGACGGTACCATCGGGCTCTTCTGCCCACTGTGCACACAAGTCTGTGATTTGCCCAAAAAACGGGGAGTCAGTGGTCTGCCAGACAACAATCTCCTGCAGAACTTGATTTCGATCATCAACACGCAGGCACTTCAGGACTGCGATCTATGTGGAGAAAGCGGCGATGCCATCCCAGCAACGTATTGCTGCATCAAGTGTGAGAGTTTCCTCTGTGACGAATGCGCCAAAGCACATAAGAGGAACGAACTGACCAAAGATCATATGGTTATTAATGTCGGCTCCATCATGGATGCATATCAAAGTTTACTTGGGAAGAAACAGAATCCCGGAATCAACGCAAGGCTTTTGACAAAGTTGGGCAGTCACGGTAAAGAGTTATTTAACCCGATATCGGTGTGCGTGACGAAAGCAGATGACATCCTTGTGTCCAACGATAACGGCACGATTACTGTTTTTACACTGGCCGGTAAATATGAAAAGACTTTGTCGCAACAGCCGTTTTACGGGTCAGAGGAAAACAGACTTCCCAGTCGCTGCATTGACATCACCTCTGAAGGTTACATTGCTGTAGCCATGAGAAAAGACTTCACACCACAGGAGGTACAGGTTGGAGTGCTCGAGTCATTGGCGGGGAGAGAGACCGGCATTTGCTCTGTGAAAACTAAGGCTGGCGCGGACTCCCAACCCCATGGCATAGCAATCACCGCCTCAAATCATATAGTGGTCACAGACATCGGGAAACATTGCGTATACGTCTTCGACTCGGAACTACAAATGTTAAAGCAGTTTGGCAAGAAAGGCAGCCGGGGAAGACGCCATTTTAAGAGCCCGTATTTCGCCGCAGCGGCTCCCAACGGCGACTTCATCGTATCCGACTACGGCAATCACATGGTGAAAGTCTTTGACGTCAGCGGCAAACCGCGACTCATGATTGGTCAAATGGGAACGCAAGACGGACGCTTTATGCATCCAATGGGGATTTGCGTCGATCGTTTCGGCAACATCTTCGTCGCCGATCGCGATAACCACCGAGTGCAGATGTTTGACTCCCAAGGGCGTTTCATCTCTAATGTCATCACCGCCACGCACAGAGACGGACATGACGTCAGACCGCAGGATGTTGCCCTGACAACGTACGGCCACTTGGTCGTACTGCTAAAGGGTATCGAGGGGGTGAATATAGCGGAGGTTCGCGTGTATCAATACGGCTCTAGAGTATCCCAGGCGGAGTCGGCGGCTCCGGCAATCGCAGGTTTCACCCCTCTTCAGCGAGAGACGACCAGGGGTAAGAAACAATCGGCTAAAGAGGGGCCAAACCAAGACGGACAATCTGAGGACCAAAAGCAAAATGCCATGGCGGCACCGGACCTTCTTATGTACACGAAGGATGGTTATAATATCACCAGCAAAGATCTGAATTCACAAGTCTGTGTTATCCTTTAAATAAGACTTACAGGGTTGTGGAAACGCACCGAAGTTGGATGAACTATTAAGCTAGTTATGCCTAATGCATGTGGGAGGACAGCAAACGTTCTTACATTTATTTAACGTGACTGGAATTTATATATACAATACTCAGTGGATCACAAGATTGTTGTTTATTAATATTTTTAATATCAAGAAGACTGTCCAAAACTTTAAATTTGCGGCATCACATTGGATTGTGTAATCAAATCAATCACAAGATTGTTGCTTATTAATATTTTTACTATCAAGAAGATTGTCTAAAAATTTAAATTTGCTGCATCACATTGAATTGTGTTATCAAAATAAAATTATTTTGCCAACGATGTGCGTGGACAGAATTGTATTAAGTAGTCCTTAACTACAGGACAGGCAAAAAAGATGTTTGCTCATCCTACAGCCACAGAACTAATGTCATAGAGGTCATGGTAGTCAAGATGTGGCAGTCAAGATCGAGCTTCAAGTTTGAAAAAAAGGTGGCACATATTTATTAACCTAATAGTATATGGGATGCACCCCCCCGCCCCACCCCCCACACACACCTGGGCATATCATTGACTTTACGGATTCAGGTGGTCCGCTGACATTGTCATAACGCACTCACTTTGGACAGCCACCGGGTCAGTAGGTGGCGCTCCACGTTCGCCGTTCTATTTGACAAACATTGACCCCACGTGCCCCACTTTCTCTTACTTACCTAATAACAAACATTTCACAATATGCAACTAGAAACCATTATCATTTGCATAACATGATATTTCCTGGGTCTATAAATTGTACACAGCTGGATAGAGACATTTTCAAAACTTGGACCGTTCAATTTGTGTGTGAGTAACAGAGGGAGACTGGACACCCTTGGAACAGCCCCAACAGCTACTTCCGGATGTCAACAAACCGGCGAACCCACGCTAACTTTTCATGTGACGAGCGCGTCCAGATTCTGGAGACTGGAGAAAGAGTGTGGAAAACGATTGATTAAACACGAAGTAGCCACATTTAATCACTGATAGTGATACGTCAAACATGCGCCAAAGGTGAGCATTATGAAATATTGGCAAACCACGATTAAACGCATGTAACTCTTTTAAAAGTAAATGTTTTGTTTTTCACGGTTCACTGACCACACTGGTGCGGTGGTTTGGGGAGTGGGGGTGTAGGGGCCCCACAACGTATAAAAACACGTGTTTTGTTAGTTCCATCACATATCATTTTACTACTTGTTCTCTGCAACAAGCCCACAAGTTTGAAGCTACTGACACTGTTTTGTATACATCTGTACACTGCAGGGTCCCCATACCCCCACCCCGGTCACTGACGCTATGTCCATACTACACTACAGGTAGTACAGCTGCCTTGTCGGGCAGTAACGTATCACAGGAAGTAGCGGATCACTTCGCTGTTCATGTTGAATCGTTTCTATTAAAAGCCACTAAATGTAATAAATTAGAACTTATTTCAAAGATAATTACCCACTGACTTGAAATAAGTCCAAAAACGCGAGGTTCTACCAATGTTTTCATTAATTTTTACCTCAAATGCACTACCGGTAGCGAGCTCTTTGCTCCGCAAGTTCTCGTACAACACAGCAACTTCCATTTCAACAGGCCATTCTTGCCAAAGTGAATACATCTGTACACAACTGAGGTAATTTTTTCATAGCTGTATACAGGTATATACCATGAACCTTCATAAAAATAATCAGATCCCTCCATAAATCAGAATTGCTGTTGTCATCCAAATTGCGTTTGCTGCTTTCTCAGCAGTAGCGGATCAGTGACGCACGCCTTTGCCGCCAAGCTTTACCGGCAAGCTTGGCCGCCAGATGGCATGAATCATTGGTCCCATATAAGTAGCGGTACGGCTCCGAAAATATCAAAATAAGCTATGAATTTTTTACCAAACTATAAACTATGTGCCATATTAAATCGTCGACCACCTGATTTCCTATTTTTGAGACAGTCAATGTATTATGATACCTGTTTACTGTCAAAACAGGCTGCAAGATGGCGTGATCCGCTACTGCCTAAAGTGATCCGTTACTGCCTAATACAGTACCCTACAACATTGACCATTTTTAGACAGGTTGTTGCCGGAGAATGATGAATTCGCTACACATGAAAAGAGCCTACATTTCTGAAAAGAATGAGCCTAAGGTGATGCACCAGCTCCCCAGAAAACATTCTCAATCACTCCTTGGACAAAAGTGATCCGCTACTGCCTGACAAGCTGTATACTATAGTTGGCGAGTAGGCCTAACCAGACATCGCCGCCGAATAATGCCCTGGCTGAACGCTGAGATGCAACTTTCATTTCAACAGTTAACATATTCTGATCCACAGGAGTTTTGATCCGTATCCAAGAACCTCCAACTCGTAGAATCCCCCCAAAAAGTCATCCCTAAAAATAATTTTATGAATGATCAAAGCACCCTGTCAAGGTGGCTGTGTAAGTACTAGGCCTAAGGGGTGGGCCAAGATGTTGTTTGTTAAAGGGATTAGACATTAGTGCTAACATCAACAACTACAGCATATACATACAGGGGTGCACCCCCCCCCCCTTGGAAACTTTAAACAATGACTGCAGACCACATCAAGAACATCCTCAAAGATAGCCTATTATGACCATTAGAAGCTCTATGCTTGTAATGGTCATGTGTGGCTACCCCAAATAAGGTAACCTACCACTCTCCCATCTCTGCAATCACAAGCACTGAGGAGCAATAAGGATACCTAGCATTGCGGAACAATCAAGGCATTGTTTCTTAGGTTTTACAGTGTCTAAAAACATATATATGTGTGAAAAAATACCTGTGTTGGGTATCTGAAAACTTGCATTACATTAAATTCATAACTTTCCTGGCTTTAAAAGGGTGTCTGAAAACATATGTGAAATATGGTATCCTTCCTATATGATCACTTAAATTAAACCTAAATTAATCAAATAAGTATTTGTAGCATTTATAGCCTTTACTATGTCTCTAGTAACTAATTTATTTCTGGTTCATGTTAATTTTTTAAGTGGTGGTTATATCATTATTTTCTCTCAAAAGCAGCGTAAATAAATCTCATATACTGGTTCCAAGTCACTGCAAATAATAATGGATATCCAATACTTCAGTAGGTTTCAATTCTTAGCAATCCTGGATGAAGAACCTCTGTAGCATTGCTATTTTATATGAGACATACTTCAATACAAAAAGGTGTCTCCAATCCCAATTCTTTCCCATCCATCCTTCTCCCAAGTACCGCTGGTAATTATATAGATCTTGGAAGTCAGCTACAGTGAATGACAAAATATCATTGACCACACACGTCTTACAAATGTTACATGTGTCTCCTTTTACTTCGTCACCAGGGCCGCACACAGGATTGAACGCTGCAGTTAATCGACCTGGATTTCAACTCTAAGTGGACGATATGGCCAGTGCCCCTCCCGCCGAGACTGCCGACCCTGACAGCCCATCTAGCGTGGACGTGTCTGGTGACCCGGCCGCCAACGTCATAGAAAAGATAAAAAACGACTGTTTGACGTGTCGGATCTGCCACGGCACGTACGCGCGCCCCAAGGCATTGCCCTGTCTCCACACGTTTTGCCTGCAGTGCCTCTCGGACTACATCTTCAGCAGGGCCTACGAGTCCCTAGGAAAGTTTCCTTGCCCTCTTTGTCGGGCCGACGTAGACTACCCGAAGAGCGGCGCCGAGGCACTTCCGGACAACCATCTGGTGATTAACCTGCAGGACGCCATTTGCAATGGAACGCTGCCTCCCGATTACGTGTACCGGAAGTTATATCCCACGCTGTCCCTGGAGGATCTGAAGCTGGATGCCGCGCAGGAAGAGGCGTCAAGGCCGCCGACCAGGCCGCCGCTTCCCAGCCAGGATCAAGGCGGCAGGACTCTAGGTCGAGGTCAGCGTCTGACACCCACACAGCCGTCCCGCCCGGCGCCGCCGGCACGCGCAGCACCACCCAAGCCGCCCAGGCAGATGAGAGCGGAATCACCAACGCCTAGTTCCCCGGGTCATCCGCGGAATGGTCAACCCAACCAAACGAACGTGAGTCCAGGTAGCCAAGCGACGATACGGAACAGCCCACGTGGTCATAACTCCCCCAGGGTTGTTGCCAATAGCGCGCGTCCCGATCCGCCGCCACGACCGTCACTTCAGCGCCGCCTGGTGATATCCGGAAGCGCCTATCCGATCCCCATGGAGACGAAACGCCACGGAGCGGATATCTCTTTCGGTCGCTATGGCACTGATTTGACGGATTTCACAACCCCGGTGGGGCTGGCCGTCTCTCCCGAAGGGTACATCGTGGTGAGCGATGAGAGGCAAAACAGAGTATTCGTGTTCGAGCAGAACGGAACTCTGAAGACCATGTTCACATGCCAGGGGCACATTCACGACGTCGCGGTGAACAAGACTGGCCACCTCTACGTTGCCAACTCAGACGCTCGGGAGTCGATGGTCATCTGCTACAACTTACGGGGCCAGAGACTCTCCTCATTCGGGAACTTCTTCACCTACGAGAAGCCGCACGGAATCGCCGTCAAGTCCAGCGGTCAAGTCGTCGTCAGCTCCACGGAGACCAACTTGGTCTACACCCTCGCCGGACAAGACGGCAAGCTGCTGCAGAAATTCCTCGGCAAGGGCAAGGACTTCAAGAACCTACGGTACCCGTACCACGTGGCCGTGACCGGCAAGGACCTCATCGTCGTCTCGGACCACGACAACGACTGCGTCAAGATCTTCGACACGTTCGGTAAATGTAAGGTCCAGTTTGGCAAACGCGGCAAGAAGCCCGGAGAGTTGAGGACTCCACGCGGGGTATGCGTGGATTCCTCCGATAACATTGTGGTGGCTGACTACGGCAACAGACGAGTTCAAGTGTTCTCACGCAAGGGGGAGTTCCTAGGCGTTGCCATGGCGATCGGACGGGAGGAGTTCGATAATAGCGGGTCTCCGCTGAACGTGGCCATGTCGGATTTCAACAGTAAGCTCGTCGTGCTGGTGCGAGGGGCGAATTTTGCCCAGGTTCGAGTGTATAAGTATAAGTTCAGCAAGTAGAGGACATTTTTTTTTAACAAAGGTTGAAGTAATAGGTATAAGTATTTACTACTTCATGCGAAACGATGAAATCTTATATTTAATATCATTATATTATATATATATTATATCTGAAAAGTATCTGTAAGGCTTGTGCACCCAGGTTGTTCAACGGTGTGGAACATTGTAAACTATTTTCTGAAGTTTATTGTGGGTGGCTGTCCACCGTTTTTTCAAGGTGGCGTCTAGTTCAAGAGATCTACGTATTTTTATACAAATTTTAAAGAATTTATTTGTATTTAAATTCTATAATTTATATATTCATCTGGACAAAAATGTATCACTGAATCTGTTCGCAAATTTTGAAGAAGTCTGTGTATACTTGTATATAGCATTAGAGTTTTATGTAAAGTACCGATATCCTTGTGTTTCCTAACGATTATACCTGACTGAACCTGACTTTTCATGCTTTCAAATGAAATTGTGATGCAATTAATTTAGGAGATTATGAGTGTTAAACAGGTCAGCTTTTAGTCGGAAAGTCATAGCGTCATTTAAGCATTCTGTTTTTTAAGACTACCGGTACACATAATGCTATATATATTCAAGTATTAAACCACATGTGTTCATAACATTGATCTGGAGGTAGAAAAGGCTTATATATATAGCGCCAACCTGCATTTGCCATTGCAGATTAAAGCTTGTCTTTATGCGAAGCAACTTATTTAAGTCGCATGACTATATGTATACTCATTTATCTAATTTAGAAGGGGTAATAGCTCAATTAGCTAGGGTAGATGTGGAAGCTAGCGCAATAATGATTTGTTTTAGTCCTGTATTATTTGCAGCATGCGTGTGAAGACACGGGCTTTAATGTAACCCTATATAAATACATGAAAGTAAATGGTAGTAATAATGATCTGTGATATTGCATAGTTTTAAACCAGAGCTTCGAAATCAAAGATTTCCATGTGTACGTGGACAAGGGATGATGAAATAAATGAAATTATTTAATGAAGAATCCACTGGAGTATTTACATATATATACACCTTCCAAGAAGCAAGTGTGTATACCGGTACATGTGCGCATCTTTCAAACAAATGACATAACATCTACTGACAGACCAACAACTAAAATCCGACAGCAAACGCAGACTACAAAACGCATGTAGACAAGGCCCGACATAAAATTGTGAGCAAGCGACCCAGGTATATATAATGTTCAATGGGTCCCTAAGCTTATTTTAGGCCCCATCTAGAATCCGTGTTAAGATTGAGAGCATTTAGCATGTTTCGTGGAGCATAAACAGAAACTTGTCCTGATATACGGCGAAGCCCCGGGAGTTAACGATATCGGACACTGAAAAGTGTTTATTTGGAAATGAGAGCGTTGACTGGGGTGATGAAATCTTTGTGGTAAAAAGTTCTGCAATAATATCCTTTCATAGAAAATATCAACAACATAATACATGTAAACAGAAGCTGCACAGGAAGCCACACTCACCACCTCCCATGGAATGGATGACAAAAAAACACTGTAAGCAGTCACAGAATTCTGCAGAGCGACGTATCATTTCCGAGAGTTGTTCTCTGTGCTGAGGACCATAGATCTTGTGACCACACGCCCTGAAAAATAAAATTAAAGCAAATATTAGACCACAAACATTTATTTCATTGTTTGCTATATTATTTTAGCTGCAATTCGGCAAATTGGCCAAACGGGAATTTCTGTTATATAATTATTAACGTTGCACTGATTATTGTTCAGTTTCACCGGCACAAAGTTAAGTAACACAAATTGGAATATAAAGGTACTTGGATTTAAAACAACGTAAGCCCAATGGGTCGTTTGGACCCTCTGTACTACTCCCAGCATGGTAAGACTTCATTATCCTTGGAAAATCGACATGTGGCCATTACCAGTTATTCCCAGATCCGGACACATCTGTTATGAACTGCCTGTGATCAAACACATCCCGAAGCGGACCCTTGAGCATTTCACTGAGAACTCCTTCTTCCATATCCACCAAAACAGCCTACAGGGAAATAAAAAGTTGAAATTGTTACTCATTTGTGTATCAGGTTCAATTAACCACTCACTCATAAAACCATCTTGCATCTACATTTTTAGCTATATAATATCTTTCAATGTACAAGTTTCCTGTTTTACTTTTATTTTTCGTATTGCAAATTGTTTCAGTACATGCCATCAATATGCTGGTGCTGGTTAACCATGAACTATACATATAAAGATACATGCAAAGCACAATGGTCATGAGCCATGCAATGTAGTAAAATTTATGGATGAACACTTTCCTCCCTCCAACCACTTTTTGCACAGTATTTAAACTTGGCTAAGGAATAAAATTCATAACATTGGATTGTAATAAGATATAACAATTTATGTTAAACTCACCCTTGCTTTTAAAGATCTGATTTTCCCTTTAGAATTCCCTAGAGGTATATCAACAGGATCATCATATCTGCTGTCAACATTTCTAAAGAAACTGCTCATTGACTCATCATAGATGCCTTGCTGGATAATGAAAAAAGAATATACATTATTTGTCAATTTTAACAGGTATAGTATATTATTAATATATATATTATAGCAATAAGCAAACTGACACACTGAATAATAGATTTAAAAATATTGATATACCCAAGCTTGTTAATTATAAATGGACATATACTGAAAAATAACAAAAGCCTGCCAGAAGAATAAATCTTATATGCTCTATCCAACAATATCAATATAATGCTTCAAATTAAACTTGATGTTAGGCAAAGTAATTTATATTTGCATTTATGGCAAAAGTTTACAAGTAAGTCAATAACATTTATTGTGAGCATCAAAATACCTTATTCACACTAGCATGTTCACGAAGAGC
This sequence comes from Arenicola marina, assembly GCA_964019135.1. NCBI lineage: Eukaryota > Metazoa > Annelida > Polychaeta > Arenicolidae > Arenicola > Arenicola marina. The sequence goes on along the minus strand of OZ025256.1, from coordinate 21,483,027 downwards.
CAGATCCCAAAATCGACAGCCAATTTGATTTCCACACTGGCCAACTATATATATGTAAAGAAATTCTCATCATTTGAAGTCAATTAACAAACAAGTCATATACATCTAAATTTTTGCATAGGATGAAAACCAGTGTAAAAGTAAAAGTGTAAAGTAATTTTTATATTATTTTCTGTATATAGATAACAAGCTTAATGTATTGTCTAAAACTCTAAATAAATAATGCACAGGTGATCAAAATTTGTAAAATAATATCTGGGTAATTATCTGTATCCTGGTATGGGCAGTATATATCAATCCAATATCCATATATATTTGGCTTGTTACATGATCCACACACATGTCATGTTAAACACTTGGCGCCAGCTTCTGAGCAGGCTTGCCTGGGGGTACCCCTAACCTTGTGGCGTTGTTGCCGAGAACAGGGAGGGAGGTACGACTGGACGCCTGCTAAAACTGGCACGTAACGAGACTAGCCTGGGGTCACTTGCGCCAAGTTAAACACAAGTTTTCTGGACTACTGTGGTGGATCTATATGAATAAGTTAGAAGCCATATCTCATATATATACATCTAAGTTATATCTGTAGATGTGTGATATGAGAGGTAAGCTTAATGAAAACGGTGGCGTTATGATGATTAACTGCAAAGGCGTCGATAGTAACAACCAAATAAATAAGATTTACCTTGCACTATAATTGATTGTGTCATGTTTCAATGCAACTTTACGTGAAGGCGATTGAGAATATTTAATAAAATAGTACTCCGATCCACTGGTCCTAATATAAACATATAAAGAACAGTTTAGCCGCTTTTCGGCGCAAGGCTTCCCAAGTGGACCGCCATTCCTTATTTCGCAATGCATGATGGGATGCCTAGAGATCGCAGCCAATAAAAAGGCAGGAATTAGTTTACTTCCGGTGTCAACAAAATAGTTGTTGTGAGGTTGGAGGCCGATATATCTCGTAGGTTTTTGATTGCTTGTATCATCTTTAGACCTTGAAGGCTTAAATCACGGGATATGCTAAGATAGCATCCGTTTCATCAACAGCCCAAGCGGCAAATTGTGAGAACCTGTCTGTGGACTCCGTGGGTTTTTGACAGTCACGAAACGAAAGGCAAGCTATAGTCAGATAGTGTCTCAATGTATGGACAGAACGGCCGGGGGCCTACTCTGCTAGTGCTACTACTTACTAGCCTACCACTGTACCAGAACGGCCGTTTAAGTTAGGGTGGGTGGGGTAGTGGTCTATGGGGGTGTGGGGAGGGGTGGAGGGAGGAGGGGTGTGTGAAGGCGGCAGCGGGATTGATTGGCTGCATACTGTCTGTGCAGTGGGGGAGTGGGGGGGGGGGGGGTGGAGGCAGGGGAGGCTCACACTGTGGTGAGGTGTCGAAATGGACTAATTGGCATTCTTTGAAAAGATGATCTGAAGATTTTTCAAAGCAATATTTTATATACATTTACAAATCATGCCTTTTCTGGTATCTGAGGATTCCAATTTAAAGCTCTCAGCCCCCACCACCTCCTCCCCCACCCATACTAATGGGTGGGGAGACCAAATGGTTGTTTTGGTAGTATGGCCGTTCTGTCTATGGACTGTCTCAACTCTCATGATATAGTTCCATCTCAGAAACCTAGCCTATAGTGGCTCTGCGAGCTCAGCCAACAAGCTGCTTGTGGAGTGCGACTGGACCCATATCGGAGCTGACTACATTACATCTTTGGAACTACTTGTGGAGCCACTAGGTTTCGGAGATTCGGAACTAATGATGACGTCTATATTTTTGACTTAATAGCTAATGGCAGTAATGCGCTGCTTATCTGTGGATTGAGCCAATTTGAGGGGGCGATGGGGTGGATGGTGTGTTGCTTCTCAATTTGATAGAATGGGTAGATTTTTAGGGAGGGCAGGTCAATCTCAACACCATGTGTAATATTTCTTGCCTGGCTTTCACTGGGAATTACTGAGCATGCATCTTAGCTACCAGGTTTAATCTGTATCGGTATTGTGGAGAAGAAACTGACCTCACAACACAGGCAGGGGTAGAGTTTACTCAGACTTTATTATGAAACTAAACAGTGAATGAATACTCTGATTCAAAAGGTGCTACACACTGACTATCTTACAACGTTCCTACTTTGTTTACAGAGTTAAGAGGACCTGGGGCTGGAGCCTTATAGTATAAGACTGCAGCACCCCAGTGCCGTTTCCCCTTGATGTCAAGTTGGATACAACACTTATGGTTGGCGTAGGTCCTCCTGTCCTTACTGCTGTCAGTGTTTTCCCCTATATTACTTGTTATTCTAACACTAGCTCTCTGAATCGTGATACATGACTGGTCATCCGAGTCCCTGCGCTCTCTCTGCCGTCAGCCGGTCAGGTCCGGATCTCTCCCTTTGCATGCCTCAGGGGGATGCTGGATGATCCCAATAAGGGCACAGACCAGTCACGTGACCAGCCTGGCCCCTAGCTATGGCAAGCCGATGGCCTACCTAAACTAAGCAATTCTCTTTAATTCTAAAAAATACTACACATGTGCCCAAAAGGCAAGGCAACATATGAAGTTAATGGCTGTCCCTGAAACCTGTCGGTCAAATATTGCTGAGCGGTTTATGTGGCAATATTGTGACATCATGAACAACTGCCAAAGGCACAGTAAATCAGTTGAGAGGGGGGGGGGGGGCGATCGAGGGTAGGGGTTCCCACAGTGTATACAAAATACAGTATATTTTGTATACCCTGTGGGGCCCCCTACCCCTCCACTGATTTGCTGTGACTGCTATTGGCGGTAGCCACAGCAGGTTGCTCGCAGGACTATAGTCACTGGGGTGTTGGCCCAGTCAGTCCACAGGCATACTGACCACTCTTCAATCGCTGCCTATCAATTTGGGATACAATTGTAATCAATAGGTAGTTGTGTCAGATTATACAATCTAGTCGGAATTTATTTCTCTAGTTTATGCTGATCAAGTGTTACATGGCATATAGAATCATTCTAGGTTAAAGTGCAATCTCTAGCCATCCATAAATTTCTAGTTGAAGTAGTCATGGACATGTTCATACAATGTGTGTAACCTTGTTAAATACTGGTAAGTGAAGATTACGCACAAAAATATGGCATAAGCTTGATCATGTTGATAAGCAATATATATGCTGTTATATGAAATATTAATATGGGCCTTTACATGTGTGACCTAATGTATTCCCTGTAGATTTAGCCTATGAATGAAAACATCCTGGGAAGTATATTAGCCAGGACAACTTGAAGCTATAAAAGGATGAAGAAATCTCTGAGGATTAAAATCATCAGCATGGGAAATGCTGGGGTTGGGAAGGTGAGGCTATGCTGTAAATATGAGTATTTCTGTTTTCATATAATATATATATATATAACATATGTACAAAAAGGAAAGCAACCATTGTTGTATCTTTAAATTATCTTCTTTAGATAGTGAAATTGCTTACAAGTGCTATATGTATAACATATATTACTGATTGGAATTTATTATCCTACATTCAATGAGCAAATATTATATTCCTTGATTTTGCTTTATTTCAGAGCTGCATCATCAAAAGATACTGTGAGAAAAGATTCATTGGGAAGTATCTTGCAACTATTGGTATCGATTATGGTGTGACAAAGTAAGTTATGCTTATGGGTGATATAATCCTTAATACACTACATACATTAGCCAAAAAAATTGATAATGTCTAAAGGCATAAGTAAGAGTAAACATTTATTTCATACTTCTGGCCCATAGTATACAACATCTATGTATAGATTATAATATTAATTAACACACTTAACTTAATTATGAGAACTGCTTTTTGAGAAGGCATAAGTATTACCCAGTAGTATAAATAAATGGTATGTTAAATATGCAATAACAGATAGCATCTATATCTATAATTAAAACATTATAGGGTTTGGTCATTTTGTGCTTTCTTGTGGTTTTTCTGCAGGGTGCAATTGAAAGACATAGATGTTAAAGTCAACATCTTTGATATGGCTGGTCATCCTATATTTTATGAAGTAAGTTATCTGCATTGCACCTAATTGTGAATTTGTATACTTAATTATTTGTGGCATGTGTTTTGATTGTGTACATGTGAGTACAAATATATACTAACTATATTAACCAGTGATTAACCAGGCCTTTGTTTGATTCATGCAAGCTATATAAGAGTATGTATTATACATAACATGAGGTACTGTGACAGTGGATTAATGTTAAATGCAATGTATCTACCTTTAATGGTGAGCACAGAGAGGCATTTTGACATAGCGTAACATAATATAGAGATGTGGTATATTACGTATTTTCTTTCGTGCGCTAACAATGCCCTTCTACAATTTATTAGGTACGAAATGAATTTTACAAAGACACGCAAGGTGTTCTGCTTGTCTACGACGTATCAGATCGGTCGAGTTTTGAAGCCTTGGATAGCTGGTTAAATGAAATGAAGAACGAAGTCGGCCACAGCTCGGAATTGGAAAATGTTGTGTTTGTCGTCTGTGCGAATAAGGTAAATCACTAACTAACTAAAGAATGTAACCAAATAACTAAAGTTGTAGTTTTTTTTCTGACTTTGAGTAGACCGCATGCGGATAGAAAAACTGACGAATTTGTCATCTTAAATATCAATGCAGAGATATGGCACACCTTGGATCTGAATGGCTGAATGAAATACAATGGTAACCTTGAATACACGAGAGTAGTTATACAAGTAGCGCCAGAGTAATTGGCTTCATTCGCCGGATGGGATTATGATAGGCGGGAACGGTGGAAGAACAACCCGAGATCTCCCGGCTGGTCAAGTAGTTGGGTGGGTGGGTTGGGGGGGGGGGGAGGTCGGGAGGGGCCCGAGAGACATGCAAGCTTGGACTTGGTTTACGCATCGGTCGCACCAGTGTATACGTCGCAGTCCCCGGCCGCGAGGAAAAAGGTGTGACGTATACACCGGAAATTACGGTATCTGAATGTTTATCTATAAACTGTTTCCATATTGTAGACAGACAAGAAGCGTGTGGTTGATGAAACGGAATCGAGGATCTGGGCGGACGCCAAAGGTTTCCATCACTTTGAAACCTCCGCCCAGACCGGCGAAGGTGTGACAGAAATGTTTCAGGTAAGTAACTTGCAGAGGTTATATGTTCTCAGTGTCTGTTCTACAGAGAAACCTTTTGAATTCCATGTATTCTCACATCGTGTAAGTAGCGATAGTTCATTTTAATCAACCTTACGAATGTAGTAAGTTCAATATGTTCTCACATAATGTACATAGGAATAGTTCATTTCAATATCATGAATTGGAAATATTATGAATTGAAAAAGAAACGTTCACAGTGTCTGTTTTACAGATACACCTTCTCTAATGTTGTACGTTAAATCGGTTTATCACGTAAATATCGATAGTTCATTCATTTGCATCAAAGTTATTAAATATAGTTCAATCTGTTTACAGACCATATTAACAGCAGTAATTCATTTCAATCTACCTTATGCATGTAGTACGTTCAATCGGTTCTCAGAACATGTTCGATGGCGTCGTGACGGCAGCGCAAAATGGCGGCAAGAGGCAACCAATCCAGATGCAGCTTGGTTACACCAAGGAACAAGTGGACGCCATCCAGCGATTGAAATGTGCTAAAGATGATTGCGATAGGCTTGGGCTCAGCCACGGAGCGTCCAAGTGAGTCCCGCGGCGGGATGGCGGCGCTACTTTACAGCTTCATTTAAAACCATCAAGTAGTTATTTTTGACCATTTACGGTGCTTGGAATCTCACACCGTACAATCTCATAGACGGAGTAGATAACATACAGGTTTGATGTCGGGTAAATCCTCACAAAAATTTACGATTTGTATCCTATGCTCCCGTGCTAGTCCTCTTTTTATGGGTATGTATCTGGCTGATTATATAGAGTTTACCCCGATCGGCTATTGTCGAGTGTGCTCTGCTAGGCCAGCCTAAAGAGGCCGGTGGGTGGTTCAAACCCCACCTGTGCAAATGTCTGTGTGTACGGGACGAAGATCCCATGTCCTTCTTCGTCAGGAGTAGAACGAAGAGGTGCTTGCTATATACATTTGAAGGCCATAGTTTAAATGCCGTCATGATGCTCCGTGTAATTATAGACAATTTTACAGATTTTATAGATTGAGGTCAATCTATTATCTCGATGAGGTTTGTTTTACTATGTCTACGGCTTATAATAGTCTATTTACGGTTTGTTAAATGATCTATTCCAGGGATGATATCAACCGAGCCTTCCGAAAGCTGTCCGTCCTGCTGCACCCAGACAAGAGCGTGGCTCCGGGGAGCGAGGAGGCCTTCAAGATGCTCGTGGCCGCTAGAACAGCTCTCCTCAAGGTCGCGCCAAGGTGACGAAGCATGCGCACTACCTGCGTGTGACATTTTGAACGTGTATGTTTTCCCCCCGTTCTGTGGCGTGCGTACTAGGCAAGGCTTGCCACGCCAGGGAAAGGTTATTACGGTGTGAGCGGTTTGAAGATGGGCGTCTGGTAGTATGCGGGGTGGTATGTATGTCGTGATAGCTGTAATACGATGCTTATCTACACATCGTTGTGAATAAAATAACATTGATTTCCGTCCAACATCAAATCATCGTATTTATTAGCGTCGCGCCCGGAACCAGAGGGAAACTCTTAAATGTGTGAAAGACTTTCGTGTGGATTTGGCCTATGTGCGGTACGAGTGCTTTTCAATGGTTTGTTCTCTCGTGAAGCATCTGCAGAAGTTTTACTGTATTTACTGATTATGTTCCATTGCATTGTCGAGTCCAATAAATAGGATAAAATGACAGATGTTGAGCGTTCATTCCCCCCCCCCCACTCCCTTTATGCGTTGTTTTTATCTCTCGCACGATAAAACTTAATAATTAAGTAGATAAAACTTCATTTTCATGAAAGCGGGACGGCTTACAAGAAGGCACAACTTTAAAACTAGTCCACACAAGCATGGTTTCCCTCACATTAACAATGACCACATGTGCAATATTTACCCCAATTGAAACTCATCCCAAAGGCGGATGCAGGAGTTTCAAGAATATAGGCAGATGTGGAATACTTCGTCGTTAATGTAACGGAAATTTATTGTTTTCGTGATTCGCTATTACAAGACCAGTATGTGCTGAAGAAACGACGGTATATAGTGCACTAGAATATTTATTTCACATTGATGTAAGCTGGTCCACATCACGGAGGAGGCATTTCATACAGATCGCTTCAACAAGGGGTCCTATAACATCAGACAAAAGCTTCTTCATTCTAGCCACGACTTAATACTGAAACTAATTGCCGAAATTTAACAAATTTGAAGCCATTTACCTCCTTCTCAATGCAAAAACACGTGAAAAATGAAAACGTAAAAAGTACTTTTACCACAGAAAAATAAAGTTTAAAGTTGCATGTGGAGTTGTTTTGCTGTTTTTGAATGCCAAATTTGCGTATAAGAACACAAACCTAAGGCCTTAAACAGACAATAAACACCTACCATATCGCTCACCAATTATCTGCCAATGAGCAAAACATTTCAAATTCATGAATTGTCCGCCACAAAAATGAAAACTTGTGCTGATTTGAAACGTCATAAACGTGTGTACACAAGTCGTTTACCGGTGCCACCGACAGGGGCGCCCAAGCGCTAAATTATATAAGACAATAGAAGCGTTCGGAGCGCCCCTTTTTTTTTGGCGGTGGCCGTTGACACTGCTTGTTGTCAAAGGTAACATTTCCTGTTTATGTTTATTTTGGTACAGCCGTTGCAACGGTCAGCTCCACATGTAACTTTAAACTTGCCTGTCACATCATTGATGCCCGTTATACATATTATAAACCAATACATCAGTGCACACTACACTAGATCTCCCTTGATTTGTTTTTAATTTCGGAATTTCATTTTTTTCCGTCTTCACTGTCATTTGTTTTGTTCCGTTGTCTCTGAGACCTATCCCTGTGATATAATTCCATACAAATTAACAACGCCGCTATATTAGTAAAAACGCGCCTTAGCAAAAACTACTTGGCCACACGAAATATTTACAAATACTTTGTTTTTATCACAGCAATAAGGTTTTATGAAAGAAACGCTTCACAAGTATCTGCAAAAGCCGTGGGGTTGGCTATTATTGCTGCAACATATCACAAGCATATAGCATAACATGACATCCTTTAGTATTTACAAATTTTCTGTCTCAATGAGATGGCTAAAACACAAAATAATTTATGCTCAAAAAAAAAAAAAAAAAATGTTTCTAGATAATATTTACAATCCGAATAGCTCAATAGCAAAGTACCAGAAGTCATATTACTTCAAGGGGATACAAAACATGTAATATACACAAGTACGACGCCAAAGAGTTTCAGCTATCAGTAGTATATCCAACAAGTTGGAATACACAATCTAAGTAAGCTACATAAACACAACAAATGTAGCAACCAATCTGGCTCTGACATCAACACCCCCAACAAGGTCAAGGTTTTGACTAACACAACACTTTTCGATGTAGAAAACAAGCATGGATGCGAACGATAACGAAACTCCTGTAAATGGCCTATTTTTCACATGTTAGTGCATATTTTGTCCGCGGGCCACTTCAGAAAACGCCAGGAGTAAGAATAAAGTTTGTAGATTGCAAACAGGTGAATATTTGAAGTTGTGGTTTAGACATTTTACGCCGGGAACTTTCGAAAGGGACTTTACATCGAAACCTATCGTGCTTTTCAAAATCTTCACCTTGGTGGTGGTTTTGATGTCAGAGCTACAAACAAGGCTGTCAACGCCAAAACAAAAACACTCAATGCGTCAACCTGGTTGGCAACATATATACTGTGGTTACAATCCACTGTTGCTGGGAGATTCGTCATGTCCCCTGATTATACTGCCACATGATTATTATCAACAACTTCCTCTCCCTTTTACCACTATAATAATAAATCTTATTAACCAAACCACCAGCACATTTCCCCATATAAATCCTTTTAGCTAGCCACATACACCTATTGATACTGCACTGTAATAATAGGTTACCATCCATGCAGCGATGGATATTACAAAAACAATCCTTTCTGGAAAAAAATACCATTTATAATATATCCTACCGGTACTATCAATAAAACAAGTGATAAAAAGGCACTAGTGCCACATTATCACCAACTATGCCAATGATAGAGATCATAACCGTTGATTTTAGCTTGATAAAGCAACTTATCCGTCTATGCACCCTTAGGAGTCTTCCACAGCAATCCCTATGTTATGAGACAATTATGGCGTAGGACTCTGCTGAGCTCAGCCAGAAAGGAGGAAAATGAAGAATATGTCAGGCAGCTCTCGAATAAATGTGGGACAACATTATTCTTAAAGGTTCAACCTAAGATACGCATGAGCAGATTATATTACACGGCGTTGAACAACATAACGCTCAGAAAACAGTTTACATCCATTATTCGTATGTTAACAATACCAGACAGTAATCATATTTTATGTAAGTTTTGTTCTAATACTGTGACCAATATATAGTCTCATCTTCTTAATCAATGCCTCGCGCTAAATCATGTGCGCACGAATATGTGGGAAGATATAATTAATATAATCTCTGTTGAAAAATCGGTATTTATCCTTTCAAAAGAAGACGATGAGATGTGCGCTATACTTTTTGGAGCTTTAAATGATGAAGACACAGAACCAATTGTCTCTGCAGTCGCACAACATTTCAGCCCTTACTTCCAAGAAACATACCGATAGCCCAGCCTATCAAAGTACTTTGTTACAATCAAAAGTACACATAGCCTACTTTATATGTTTTAATGTTCGTTATGTTTTACGTTTTCTTGTTTCTTGTTCTTTGTGCAGTTGTGATGTTTAACTGACTGTTTTCTTACTTTTTGTACTCCTCCAAACGGATGGGAAATAAAGCTCAAATCAAAAAAATCAAAATATACATAAATCTAATCAGTATTAAGGATTTCACTGTACGGATTCGATATATATATTCACTCATTCTTTAATAGGATTCTCATCTTTGTTAAAAGTGACATAATCAATAGCTACACGCATGATCGCTTATATCCGTGTTGTTTATCTTATTTGTATTCACTTGATAACTACCTCTATTGAATCAATTAATTAAATCACATAATCTCTTTCATTAAATATAATATTTTTAAGGGAGGCGCTAGTGCCAGCGACCATCAGGTCTTAACTAGCGTCTCCCAACCATGTGAATTGATATGTTTCTTTTCTTCTTTTTGACACGTGTTATTTACCTACTCATGTATTCACATGGTTCAAAGATTAATTTGACTTGACTCTAGCAAAACAATACATCGGTGGGGCTGTTATATTACTGTGCCGCAGCAGGTCATATAACTGGCTGGAATCTGATCGGTATCAGCCTTTCTTTGTAATAACCCAAGCACAAGCTCCACTCTCTCGGTCGCGAAAACACATCTGTCAATCAACATCCAAAGGAATCGCCATATCACGTGTACAATGGGTCATTCGAAGGACTGATAAATGCCACGTTCGTAATCTTAATCAGTCGCACAACCAATTGTGGAACCAAACTCGTGTTTAACCCCGAGCGATAATCGGGCACGCAACAGCATAGCATTTGCGAAAACAACACATACAGTGTTATAACATGTCGAGGGGTGCAACACCCTATTGGCAAAGGTAAAAACAACCATGAGTCACATTTTTGACACTGAAGGCCACTGATGATGATAAAGGGTCGGCATAGATGTTAAGTTACACAACCGTAAAGAAATGTTTACAGTTGGTTGGTTATTCAGGACGCTTTAACCACTGTTGGTCATATCGCGTCAATGGGAGAAGGAAGGGAGAGTGGATTGGTAACCCCCTACTCTTTGCGAAGAAAGACATAGGATTTTTATCCTGCGACCACGCAGACATGGCCACAGCAGGGCCGAACCACCGATCCACGTGCCGTTAGGCTCTCAGGTGACCAGAGAACTCAATGCGAGCGCGCTAGCCCACTGAGCTATCGAGGCGGCCCCAGAAATGTTTACAGAAACATCACACAGTTATCGCATCAGAGACGTTACGTGTGTAAGTTTTTCACTGGTCCCTCAACATTCAGCGGCAAGAGTAACAAGGCAATCGACAGGAAAGTCACAAAGAAGGATCAACGTTTTTTTTGCATTTCTCGGACTACAAACAACGTTTACTTAGCCCATGGAGCTCTAGCAACGTCAACTTTCGATTGAAATGTCAACTCCGTGTTCCAAATTGCTCCGACTACAGACACTGTTTAATCCACTTCCAATTTAAAGTGCCACCCGAATAAAATGTTTCTTCAATGCCTACTAGAAACTGTTTACGCGTACACCCAGTGATAATCAAACAATTTTGAGCACGATTTAATTGAGAGGATAGCACGGTTTTTATCGATAAGCAAAACTGCAAATCCATCGTCTTTCGCAGACGGACGGATGCTAAACCAACCTTATCGAATATCAATACGGAGCTTATACAGGACTTGTCGATCCGCTCACTTTGGACGGGGCGTCTGTGTAACAGTAGAAAGTATTATGGAAGTAATACAAAGAATGTAGCTGTTCGCTTTTTGTGGCGATGCGATTAGTACAACATCCGCACATAGCGCTAATTAACATGCAACTGGACTTATGGTAAGTCACATAGGAAGAAAGCGCGATCACAGCATTCTCTTTAAAATATCCACACACCGTTGTAGTAGCGATATATACCGACTGCGACCCAATAAAACCTGCCAGAAAAGCGCCTGACACAGAACCTCCTAAGATGGCCGCAATGTTTGAAAGTATCGAACGCGTTGTATACATGTTTTTTTTTGGTAATATCCATAATAGGAAAATACTGAACAGGATGCGAGAGATCAACAAGACTAATCTTCAACGTATTCCCCCTGCCGTCAACGAGGTTATTTTTATCCTATAATTCGGATTCTAGTACATATTTCGTCTTTGTATCTGTCCGTAGATACCATTACTGCACGAATGAAGTCTTGGATGATATAATTTGAAGCAGTAGGCAACCGATGACATATGTCAGCAGTCCTAAAACAATCGTAAAGCTGCGTGTAGCGAAACAAAAGGAATATTCACGTTCAACGACTTTTTTCGCACAAAACAAAGCGTGGTTCTCTTGTTAAATATAACGTTAATATTTACGATACAACATATCATTTATAGTTCCTGTCATTTAATTTGACCACTGCTGGTTCACAATGATCGCAATACAGCGATGATCAAATCTATCGCGCGTTCTATAAGTGAGACCTACAAACCACAACCTGAGCCGGTGTGGCATGCGGAAGTGTCCCCCCATGATATTGAAACCCTCTCGGCTCCACGTGTTCGTTTGGTGCCATCATGATAGTTACAGGGGAGACATTTCCGCATGAGGGACAACCCCGCATACCACACCGGGCATCGTCAAACACTGGACTACCCTATTCCGGCTCGTGCCATTTTGCCTGCATTTTCATCCGATTTTATCTTCATCTTTGCCATATTTCAACAAAACATAGGTTCTCTCACACTTTTTTCTTCATTCATTGCCTTCACTTGTCGTCGAAATCGGGTTCATCTATCCATTACCTACGTATACGCACGCCTCATTTACCGCACTGTATTTGCTATCATGAAGATACGCCCATGTGTTGTAGATATCCCTCAACGGGGGGCACGCCTCCGGAGCCATTGGGAACAACCAGTCCCCAGGTCTTCGCTGTAGAAGGATAACGCCTCAGGACAGCTCTCCAATGGGTGCATTTTGCAGCCACAAATCGTGGATGAAGTTGTACAGCTTGTCGCTCACCGATACCTGAAATGAGAATGATGAGACTGAACGATGATGGGAGGACCACACAAAATAATGTGGTATCTGGAATTGTTCTCACATGGTGATAAGAAGGATATAGAAGGACCACACAAAATAAAATCCGGAATTATTCACATATGGTGATAACAAGGGTATAGAAGCACCACACTCAATAAAATCCGGAATTGTTCACACATGGTGATTAGAAGGACATAGAAGCACCACACAAAATAAAGTCCAGAATTGTTCACACATGGTGATTAGAAGGACATAGAAGGTCCACACAAAATAAAATCCGAAATTGTTCACACATGGTGATTAGAAGGACATAGAAGGTCCACACAAAATAAAATCCGAAATTGTTCACACATGGTGATTAGAAGGACATAGAAGGACCACACAAACTAAATTCCGGAATTGTTCAGAGATCGTGATTATGAAAAAGCCATGAAAAACCTATGTCTCCGGGGTGATTTCTTACGTGTGATAGTTATCATACACAGGCATTTGTACAGGGGGGGGGGGGGCGAACCCACACATTGACGGCTGAGATGACATACCACAGCACACCCGAGGCGAGTAGAACGCGTTAACTGCTCTACTACTACTGCATACTACTAAGATATTTTATACGCTAGGGCCCGCTTCCTTCGCGTTAGATGGGAATACGCGGGTGATGTTAAAAAAAACACCGATTTAACCCTAACGGCATTATTCTCCTAGTATTTGGTACTTGGCTAGCAAAATATGCATACATCAGTCATTATTTGGCCATGGGACGAGCCAGCGAGCTGAAAGAGCCGCTAAACCACAGTAATATCAAAGAGCCATCCGGGTGACCTCTACATGAAACCAATCCTACCTTGTAGGGCGTGGGGTTCAATGCTCGCTTGTGATCAGTTCGAAGTTGGTTCAATGACTGCTGGGCTCTGGCGCGCACCTCTTGAAGGGACGGCAAATTTTGCATAATCTGAAGTGTGGAGCAGAAAAGGCATGCATCAATTATAAAGAAATAAAACGAAAATATAAAAATGTCCTCATTTTTATCAGAGATCATCTCTCGCTTCAATTACGTGTTTCATATAATTGACCCATTGATGAGTAAATGTCGCTTTACCCCGCGATGTTTTGTACCGAAAATTAATGCCATGCGAGCGTGACAGGGTACGTATGATGGCACCTTTTTCTAATATTGCTCCAGAATAACAGGTATTCTTCTTGTGATGGCAGGATATGTTGTGATTCATGCCTTCGACGTCTCTTCGGACCCAGTTTGGTTGGTTATATATTCATATTCAGGACACTACCCAATACTGGTCATATATCGTGTCAATGAGAGAAAGAAGGGAAGAGCTGAGCCATGTACCCCGGGGTAACCCCCTACTCTTTGTGAAGAAAGACATGGGATCTGTTTTCTGCGACCACACAGACATGGCCACAGCGGGACGCGAACCACCCATCCACGTGCCGTTAGGCTCTCAGGTGGCCACAGCCAGCGCTCTAACCCACTGAGCTATCGGGCGACCGGAAGCTGGATGTATTGCTGGTACTGTGGTTAATTTGCTGTTATAAGGTCTCACCTTTCCATTGCGCCAGTAACACTTGTAGAGAGGCTCCACCCGGGCTGGGCACACGTATGCTCTCTTGGACTCCTGCAGTCAACACATTGATATCAATGCCAAACAAAGGTTCTATTTCACTCCTATTGCAGAATAGCGTCAGATAGATAAGAGTAATTTCACTATCGCTGCCTAGCCTAGATATCCATAAATGGCCTCTCAGACGTCATTATTAATCTCTCATTAATAGAACTGATCCTGATGACCTCCTTATAGATGCCGTTTCATTATGTGTACATAAAATATGTCTCTGCCGGAATAGATTACCGTGGAGTAGCACTGTGACATAGAACGTGTCTAAGCTGAAAATATTTATTCCGGTTTGCTGTCGTGAAGCTATATAATTAAACACCAACCAATTATGAAAGCGAAACCAAAATTCCCTTAAAGGAAACCGCCAGCCTGGCCTCTAGCGCTGCCTTACCGACTCATATAATATCCAAGTGTCTATCCTCCAAATTACGGGAATTTTCCGTCATGTCTGTAGCTCACAATAAAATTTAGAAGTGACAGCCAGCCACGATTTCGCGGCTTAACCAGGCGGCAGCTCTTTTTGGAGTTGTGTCAGCGATTGACCAATCAGGAGGGGATACTCTAGTTATATTTAAACCGGAAATGACGCCTACTCTGTGAGCAAAACTGGAACGCGTGAACATCGCGAATAAAGATAACTGCGGTCTAAATAACTCCTAAATAAAAATCATTACAAGGGATATATCAATAAGTTGGATGCTGTTTTTTTCACATGAAACACTAAGATCACGGTCTACTGCGCGGCTTGGGACTGCCGCAATTCATCCGTATATCGCGGCCCTGATCTCTCGTTTCACGCGTTTTCAATGAAGGGTACCTTTACTGTGAAGAGTTCCCTCCGCGAGATAACTTCCAATTCTAACGTAAGGCGGCGCCACATGAAGGGCCACAATATACGTTACTTGCTGAGGCAAAATGGCGCGCTACTCGACATTCATGGGGGCGGGTTGGCTTAATTTTTTTCTCCTTACCAGTCGGCCGAAACAAAGCGCTAAATTAATTTTACAAAGTAAACTTTTGGTGCAGATTAGATTAGGTTGGACACCCGCTTTAATTTAACTTATAATGTATCGATAGCTTATGTTTTCTTAAGGTGCCCTGAAATTAAGCCATCGATCACACTGCAGGCCATAACACGTGAGTGAGGCTCTGAATTGTACCTGGAAGGGGTGTCTAACCAGCAGCCGCTGAGACTTGAGGGGTGCCGGCTCATCTGGCTGCTGCAAGATATCCACCAGAGCATTGCCTGAAAAAACCAACAGTAATATACCCACCGTAATAGGCCCTCAACTGCAAGGTTTAAATTTCCACATAACAGTTCTGTCTGTTTTACATCAACTATACTATTCGATGCGATTTGGGAGGAGTTAATGAGATGATTGGTTGATAAATGCATGAATATTCATGAGGTTGTTTACCATCAGCGCCGTACAATCTGTAGACGTCCTTCTTGCCTGGCATCGTGACCTTCTGCACGTCCTCGCTCAGCTTGATGCGCGGCTGGTTGTTAACAGCAACCAACTGCAAAACAGAGATGACGTCATGAAATCAGGTGCCTGGGCACTCCAAAAACAACGATGCCAACTCAGGAAACGAAATGCACAATATAACTGTAACCCATGTAAGAAGCTTTTATTTTATATATTCCAACTATGATCACAGGAGAAGTAGTCAACATTTTACAGTGCCTGGTTCTCTACAACAGTATTGCAAAAAGGCTTTAATATAAAAGTCGTGGAAGATATTGGATGGATGGATCTAACCGTCTTAGTCGAAGGTCATTATATGTAAAGTTTCTTATCAAGGATAGTTTGATGCATATCAAAACGTTAAATAATACATAGAGATCGATCTTTGTGGTTGTATATTCAGGACGCTTTAACCACTTCTGATCATATCGCGTCAATGGGACAAGAAAGGGAGAGTGGAGCCATGTCCCCGAAGGGTGGAGGTTACCCCCTACTCTTTGCGAAGAAGGACATGGGGTCTTTATCCTGCGACCACACGATCTTTGTAGAACACAGAAGGATAATACAACGTAGAACGTGCTATATATCTAGACCTTTGATCACTTTTATATTTAGTCCAGTTCGGTCGGTAGCCGTGAGTACTGCATGAGCGTTCTTACCTTGTAGACGCATCCTAAGGCAGGTTGCCTTTGACAGGTCACCAAATGCGTCCCCACGCCAAACGAATCAATGGAGTGACCCTGCAAGTAGGAAAAGCGAACAACCCGTTGATGAAACACAGCCAAACGAGGACTATAACAAGGCAATGACGAGTGCGGTTATCTGGGACTGTATCTAAGTAATACAGAGACACAGCGGACATGCATTCCATTAACATTACAGACATAGCACACACGGGACAGCAAGAACGCAGCAATGTCTTCGTACCATGCCATTTACATTGATAATATAATTACAAACACAGTCTGGACACCATACGAGAAGACACAATTGGAGAGAAACAACGAACCAGTGAGTGAGGTATCAATAGAGAATATCGTGAGTAATTATGCCACACATATAATTTTAATTGTATACAAGAAATCATCCTTCAGATACCGCGGCACATTCTCGACACACAAAAAAACTGAAAAAAAGTGTCATTTTAAGTTATGACTTGCTAAAAATTGGAAAGAAAAATCGTAAACAGAAAAAATACAGTTAATCCAATATTATAATTCGAGAAAAAATACGAACATTTAAACAGATGTTTAAAAGAACTCGTGCTGCACGACGCGCTTGATAAGCCTAACGGGTTCTTTAACCATTTAAAAGTCACTTCTAGCACAGACTATCGGAGATTACATTCATCAGATATAGGGTATTTCAAGACGAGACGCAATTCATATTTCAGTGACATTGACACTACATTTAATCTGTTAGGGTCAGACATTTAACATTAAAAAAATATCAAATGCATCTAGACATGAATCTAGACATGAATCTAGACACATGAATCCCGAGACGAAGACATAATTCATATTTCAGTGTCATTGATACTACAGTTAATCTGTTCTGTTCAGACATTCAACATTAAGAAGGATTAGATGCAATAAGACATGAATCTAGACACATGTAGCTACAGATACATGTATCTACAGATACGGAGACCTTAGGATTGCTCTCCACTACACAACACTGACAAGGGAAAATTAATAACGCACCCACGCCACACACCCATCGCATTCTCCAATCCGACCTTTCATTTAGTACAGATTCGTAACACCATAAAGCCACTCGGAACAGACCACGCCATCGGTAATCAGTTTATCCAAGTAACATTTTATAAATCTCACACCATTTTATCGTCATCATTACATATTGTTAATTTTGTTTGAGATATCACATTAATAAAATACCAACTTTATATATATATGTATAATTATTATGCAATATGGAGGCGCAGACAAGGTATCAAGAAATTTGATCTATTACCATCTTTAAATGATTTTGCCTATGCTTGCTAAATAGAACATCATTAGACGAAATATTATTAAATATTTTTTAATAACGTAATAGCATAGTTGCAACGTTACTTGTAACGTAACTTGTCAGCTAATGTCCTTAAATCAGTTGTTATAAGTACTATAACAATAGTGCGCTATTTCAGGGTGTCAGGCATTTCATCAATCTGTTGCAGCCCGCCACCACTTTCATTATTGGCTAGCCGGGGGGAGCATGAAAAACCACGCCCGCAGCAGATTGACGAAAGGTCAATATAGTGCTTGATGCTAGCTCGTGAATTTATTTTATTATTTTTATTATTATTATTATTACATTTAGTTAACGATTGGTACACTCGCGAGAAGATTTGTCGTAATTTGGTGAACCATCATGAGTGATTGTCGTAATTTGGTGAACCATCATGACTGATTAGCGTGAGGGAGGTGCGTCGAAACACGCTTTTAGCGCAATTATAGATTAACGGGAAGTGCCTGGTTAACAAGATTTCCTCATGACATAAAGTAATAACATTATATCTGGATTCAAGCTGCCAATTTGTTTAAGAAAAAAAAAACGAGTGACATTACCCGTTTTAAAAAGGCGTATACCAGTATTTCTACAAGTTCCTTTCCTATAAAGTCTATTAGATTTCTTCAAATAATATGTTGTTGAAAGTAAATGCATACATATTATCACATACAATCAATACTGCCCGATGTTACAATCTACCTGTACATTACCAATTAAAAGGCGTGCAGGCTAATACTTTATCCTGGATTATACTGGAGAAATATTACTTAAATCAAGCAGGATGTCAGTTTTAGCAGTAGTCATCGACGATCAGTTCGTTATCAGCCAATATCTACAACGATTACTGGCACGATCCATTACTTCGGTCTTATATCGTGAGGTTCGGTTATGATAGAGAATTTGGGGCACGGAAAGGTTCCTATGTGCATATACAGGCAGTACATATGTTGTGCATATTGCGGGATCATTTTCGGTTACATGACTTGATTATATGGTGTTGCTTATACTACGATTAAATTCACTACCTAGCATCCAAGCAGCATGGATGTACTACCAAACTATTGCTCAACCAGTTTCTGTTTGATGATGATGAAATTTTAGATATTTTTCAGATACAATCGATCATTCATAAAGAGAGCGGTAGTGAAACCGATTTGCAAATCAGTTATGCAATTATTTTGGGTAAATTTATACTTTGCAAACATTATGTGATATTTAATATCGATTATCCTATCATAGCGGAAACAATAGCTGTCAGTTAGACTTGACAGACATGGCACAATTGATACAATCGATGAGAAAAATACACTGAATGTCGAATTGAAGATACGCTCATAAATGCCGTCCTAAAACGGGAACAAGTCCTGTATATATGTGCAGAACACACTAAGGGAATAGGAATTGTACGACAAAAGTCCCGTACAGCACATTTATGGTGGAGGAGAAACAAAGCCTTGCAGCGAAAGGAAGGTATAGGTAGGGAAGCAGTAACGATGTTCTGATTGGTGAGTAGCCATGATAATTGTGCCTGTCAAAGCCGGCATCCAGTATTCCCAGGCCGACAGGGACCAAGTGCTACTTGCCTGTGGGGGACCTTGTTCTAAGACGACTTTCTGCAGCATAGAGAGGGAGGTGAAGGAACAAGAGGTTGATGAACGGAGGAAACAAAAGTGAATAAGAAGTCACACAAACAAGGCGAATGGCGGGTTAAATGCCAGATTCGGAGCAATCTTGTGACGTCATCGCCAGCGTTTCCATAGCGACGCGTGACACTGGTCTTCGGAGAGATAATTTTAAACTGGTGGCCATGGTGAGAAATGCAGGAGCACCGGTGACGTCACACCGAGAGATACCGTAATGGGCGCATTTCTTTGGGCCAGGTTCGGTATCCCGCCCCGGGCCCGCAACACGTGACAGGGAACTTCCGAGTTTGCCGACAGGGATATGCCTATTCCAATGAAATGCACACAACGTTCACATCCGGTCCACGTTAGGGCACTGGAACCAACCTTCTCTCATCACCTTTCAATCAGCCGCCATCTTCTCCCGAATGTCCCGTGCTATTTTGAACGGGGCACATCAGCAAACCGAATGGATGCGCGCACCCATACTCGGGTGAAACAAGTGTCGGGCGGTGAACCGATGCGTAATGTACGGTTCGGTCCACCGTAGGGATACACCCGGGTTACCAAAGAAATGCGCCCAATGATACGGATGAAGGCGCTCATCATGCAAGTTTCATGCGCGGAAAGCTTACAATGGCAGTGTCGATGTCTCCCTATAAAATTCCCCCATGAAATCATCGCAATGCAAATTCTCTCGGATTATCAGTAATGTTTGTTACAGAAGGGTCCACATGTTACAATTTAATGTGCATGAAGCAGATTCGTGGAGTTTCTGCGTTCTACGTCATCACAGTAACGGACCTTGACGTGGGTCTGTCACATTGACAGTGAAGGTCTATACGCTGATATAATACTTAACAATATCAGGTAATCGGTCCGATAGATTTATAAAGTAAAGCAATTCGACACTCAACTACATAATGTAAAGTGGCCGCACGAGCAGATTGAATTAATAAATTCATGAAACTAAACTTTTTATGGTCTTTTTATCGCGTTTTCACGTCGGGGCTAAAACATTTCACTTAACCAAATTACATGGCACTGACATAACCAGAGAAGTTACGAACGGACAACAAAACTGGTAAGAGAGACATGATGAGAAAGATACATTGACCCGTGTGGTAACCACTTGACACATGCACATGCCTTAAGTGTGCTACGTAAATCACAAAACGAGAGCCTTAAAACTAAATGCCGACGCCAACAGCAAACAAGTAATTGTCATATTCTTTTCAGTAGAAACAAATGAATAATTATGTATCATCGTGTACTAAATAATAGTCAACACAAATTCCTCATCAGTAGCGTATGGCGTTAAATGAATTTCGTACAGCTCCCACGAGGAACATAATAAAACAGAGTTATCTTGAAATTAGAAAATAAGTCATATATGTATATATACATGTTGTGCTTAACATCTAATATATTAAGTTATGAGACTACCTACTTCAAGGTAAAACAAATGCACTCGAAGTGAATGGGGCACGCATCTGTGGTTCAGTGGAGGCAAGAAATTTAATTGAAACGTTTAATATTTCCGAAAGAAAAGTATCAGTTCAGAAGAGGACGATGCTTGGGCTTGCAGCTTGATTTAATTGTAGATGGAAGGGATCTAGTGACTGAATTGCAAAGCGGAGCACACGCATTTTGCAAATGACCTTGTACTTATTAGTACCGAGGGGTATATTTAACACGTGGCAAAAACAAGAAAGAAATGTTTCAAATTATGATGCCGAAGTGGTTCACTGTATCGTTACCGGTCAAGGGTAGTTGTCGTTGAGTGAGTCCCGTCCTGACACGGCTGGGATAACGTGGGGTGAGGGGACAGGGCGCGGGATGGGGGAGGGTGGGGGGGGGGGCGGGGGTACTGACCTGTTGGTTGAGGGAGTGTATCGTATCCTCGTTGATGTCGTTACTGGCCACGATCGTCAGGTTGCTGAACCACGGCCGGTTGAAGCTATACACGAGAACAAAATCCTGTTGTATCCGTACCCTATGCATCCTTCTAGATTTAAGTGAAGATCTGGCGCGCATTAAGATGCATTCCTTGACATCATAATCCAAGGTAGCTTTTCCCATTTGTTGTTCTACATGTTGACTTTTAACATTTTAAATGTACAACTATCATTGCATATGAAGCATTTCTATCTTTTAGTAGATGTTCGCTGTAGTAAATTATTAGGAATTTCTTCTACACAAACATTTTGGTTTTACGAAATAGAACTTAGATGTTTAGTTGACATATTACCGTGCTTAATACACAGTAGATTAAATTTATACTGTTCAGAGTAAGTAAACGTAAAGCATGAAAATATACATCATCAAGTGATTTTCACTAACATCGCACTGCACCAACTTACCGTAAAGCCATCTTGTTAAAGGTTTCACGAACAACGACTGAGAGATATGCCAAGTCACCGCTGTCCAACCTCACGCCTAGGCCCCGGTACCCCAGCTCATCAAGCGCCATGGCAACGGCGCAAAAGTTAGGGATGCCACTCCTGAAGGGTAAACCTAATTAATGAAGCTAAACAAAAACTAATTTACATTGATGTTTTACATCTTTTACATAATATTACATTATGATTGATATATCTTCTTGTATATGTACTTTCAATACTTCCAAGAATGAACATAAAATATGTTTTTAGGCCGCTTCTGTGCACTTGAAGGGTAATAATTTGGGCCATGAAATATCCCGTGACACTGAAATGGCATTGGTTGGTTGTAGGTTCCACGGTTCGTATCAACAACCGGTTAGGCTAAAGCCCGGCCAACTTAACAACTGAGCTAGGGGGTCTCCCCAATGGGAAGCATAGAATCCCCATGTGTTCGCCGTTGGTAAATCGCAGAAGTCATACATATTAAAAGCCGACACGGGAGTAGCTTTTATTGATGATACACGTGACAAAGAGACGACAAAAGCAGGCTGACGGCCATCTTACCTAATGACGTCATATGTGTCCACGAGGCACAGTAGGCCGTCTGGGAAGGCTATTGCGTAGGCGATGAAGGCGGCCAGCTCCCCGTCGCTCGTCTCCGTGGCGATGACGCCTACCATGCAAAGAATTGATAAGCAGCACAATATCAGAATTTTTCTAAAGTAAAGGTTTTCTGCACCTAAACATCATTGATCCAAAGAGACTCCCCTGAACAAACAATTTCGAACGGCAGAACAAAATACCAAGGCAAGATCAATACACATAAACTAAACGGTAGAATGAAACTTAGATCATATTCCAAAGCGTTTATATATATTTAAATTATATATATACAATCATTACATATATATATATATTTCGTAACGACGATCTCCTGTAGTCACACAACAGGCAGTTCTTCTCTCCTCCCATAGGCACCTACGTAACAAAAGGCAGATCATTTTCTGTCCAATAGTCATTCACGTAATAACGGGAAGACTGTTCTCCTCCAATAGCCACCTACCTAACAAAGGGCAGACCTTTTCTCGCCAATCGGAGCACAGCTGTAAGAAGTCTACGATTTCTTCCAAATCCTTTCGACGCAAATTCTGAGGAGAAAAAGAAAATATTATTAAGGTCATTTCTCTCAAAACAGGCACCGGATGTTATTCAAAAGCATTTTACAAACACTTCGCCACAAATTCCCATTTCTTTTTATCCCATTCCTTTACCAAGAAATAGTTGATGTTGGGGCAAAAAGAATAGAAATATACATTTGGACTGTTTGCATACAATTTTCAACTCGAGAAACATTTAACACACAGAAGTTGTCAAATTGTCTGGCAAGTAAACATATCATGGGAAGAAGTGTTCTTGCACGTTAAAGCTAATAAACAAAGTTAGAAACAAATCATGTCAGTATCTCAAATAGTAATATCTCATGACATACCACTATTTAAATTAACTGCCTGGACCCTGCTGCATGGGCATCCTTTATATTGTGCAATAAACCAGCAGATTACACACAATTCCGTGACGTAGTACACGTAGTTTCCAACTAACGATCAGCTGTCAAGCTAATAGTGGCTTTTACTGCCGGTATTACCATTAGCAATACTTATTTGCAGTACTTAATACCATTATATTTATAAGCAAATATTTCTTATTACTACATGCAAGCGTTATTTAATTGGCCAAATCAATTCTGCATAAATAATTTTAAACATAAGTTTCAGTCATTACGCAATGAGTGACGAGGTCATGCGAAAGGTCAATGTTACCTTATTCTTGATATCCTCCAGACCATAGAACGAATTAACAAACGCGTGCGCGTGCGTTCCCTTCACGGGAATGTTGAACAGCTTCCCGGCGAGCACATTACTTGTGCCATCGAAGCCTGAAGTGGAATGAAAGACGTCACAATCTTGATGGACTTAATGACCCATGTTACGCGGTTTTCATAAAATTTACCGCGGTCCTACTTGGACTTTTACATATCGCGTGGTTCCCGTGGCGACGATTGTTACTGGACTATGGCACCTGCAGCCAGTTTTCTTCGCCGACGAGGCTCGTCGTCGCAATTCCTTGGGTAATGGTATACACACGACATCCGAATTTATGACCCAATTATGTGATAGATTAAACATAGAAAACATAACTAAAAGTGCATATAGGAAAATAGCTGCGAGTACTGGACTGAGAATCAAACGCATCAAGTATATTAGGGTATATCGATGTGTAGTGTGCTCATTATTTGTCGTAATGTATTTATTATGAAACACATGGCGGCGAGTATATGGATTAGTGCACATGTACTGAGAGAGACTGGTGACGTCACGCCGGGCAGCAGACATACCGCCCATGTAGCAGTATCTAGACGCCGACAGTCCGCCATCCGGACCCTGAGCGCGGCGAAGTCCGAACTCCAGGAGACTCTTATCTGGCCCTGCCGCCAACCGGAACCGTGCTGCGTTCGTCGCGACCAGACTGGGCCAGGAGAATAACCACATGTCATGTTATTATTACTATAACGGCGAGATGAACTTCAGCACTATTAACTTTCTAGAACAAATGCATGAATTCACAGATGGGTAAAGGACACGGGTAAAGATGGGTAAAGGATATAGTGTACAAGTTAAATGAATTGGTGTTTAATGCCGTTTTTGTGCACACCCGGGGCCTGCGACTGCACACCGCATAAACACGCACCAGCGGTTCTACGATGGTAGTTTAGGTCTTGGTAGTTTTGGTGCGTTATTCGGCCAACGAATCGGGTTGTTTGGGGATGCAGACCGACCGAAGACCACACACCTGGCGTAGTTAACCAACGTGAGGAGCGTTGTCTCCAGGATCTGGACGATGGGGAGAGGCCCGTCCAGTCGCAGCAATGGCACCTTGGGAAAGACCACCATGCCCTCATCCACGGCATACAGGGTCACGTCGGCGGTGTCCAGGTTTCGCAGGTAGTCGAAGAACTCTTCCTCAGTGCTGGGCGGAAGGACGGTGCGCAAGTACTCGATGTCTGTTGGGAGAGAGAAACTGGAAATATGGGTTGGTGTTTTAGTTTTTCAGGAGGGCGCGCAGCTACTCGATGTCTGTTGGGAGACAGAAACTGAAAAAATGGGTTGGCGTTTTAGTTTTTTAGGACGGCGCGCAGGTATTCGATGTCTGTTGGGAGAGAGAAACTAAAAAAAGGGTTGGTGTTTTAGTTTTTTAGGACGGCGCGCAGGTATTCGATGTCTGTTGGGAGAGAGAAACTGGAAATATGGGTTGGTGTTTTAGTTTTTCAGGAGGGCGCGCAGCTACTCGATGTCTGTTGGGAGACAGAAACTGAAAAGATGGGTTGGCGTTTTAGTTTTTTAGGACGGCGTGCAGGTACTCGATGTCTGTGGGGATAGAGAAACGGGAAATATGGGTTGGTGTTTTAGTTTTTTAGGACGGCGCGCAGGTACTCGATGTCTGCTGGGAGAGAGAAACTGAAAATATGGGTTGGTATTTCAGTTTTTGAGGACGGCGCGCAGGAACTCGATGACCGTGGGGAGAGAGAAACGGGAAAGATGGGTTGGTGTTTTAGTTTTTGAGGACGGTGCGCAGGTACTTGATGACCGTGGGGAGAGAGAAACGGGAAAGATGGGTTGGTGTTTTAGTTTTTGAGGACGGTGCGCAGGTACTTGATGTCTGAGCGGGAGTGCATAACGGGATGGATGGGTTGATACCTCGGCATGTGCATATCCTCCAGCAAGGAAGGAAGTAAGGGGGGGGGGTGTAGGCAGGCCCTACTATTTGCGAAGAACGCTATGTGATCTTTATCTTGCACAGACACATATATTTGCTCAGGTGAAGCTCAAACCTCGCACCGGCCGCTTGGGCTGGACTAGCAGAGCGCAATAGCAACTCAGCAATAGCCAAATATGCCACGTACTAGGTTACTTGTCACACAAAAAACGAAAGAAGTGTCCCTTAAACGTTCTCTAATTTACGAATTAAAAAAAAAAAAAACATGAAATAAATTATAACAAAAATCATGATTATCACGTTACAAAAGTAGGCAGAAAGAGGGACTTTGCTGACCTGACTCGGAGTAATGGAAGTTGTTGATGAACTTGACGCACTCTTCCAGGCCGGCGAAGATGGTGAACTCGCCGTGGAAGGGGTTCTTGCGGAAGAACAAGTCGAAGACGGCCACGTCATCACGCTTGTTGCTCTTCCAATAGGCGTAGGCCATCGTAATCTGGTACAAATCTGAGAGCAAAACGACACTTCATTGATGAGTACTCTTAGTATGTTAGAGCAAACGAAATACATTCTCGCAGTAAATGGGAGGCGTGAGTGATACGTGAGCTATGCTGAAACAATGTCGCCGTAACATTCTTAACAAGAATATTTTTAGTTGGTAGGACGCTTTACAATGGGAAGGGTCAATGTAGAGTGAAGCCATGCCTCCAATGATAACCCCTTTCTCTTTGTGAGGAAAGACGTGACGTCTTTATCCTGTATAAACATCAACATAATGTATCAGCCGCCAAACCATGAGATACAGCTAACTAGGAACGACTGAAATACATCTTCTTAGTCACCATTCGTTTATGGCTATCATTTTTTCAGTTGACTACTGCTACAGATTCTTGGATCAGTTTAGCCGTAAACAAACTTATGGTGGTCTGACACAATGTAGAGATATGGCGCTAATATTTAATCAACGAGGCGAGAATCTCTGCTTCGGTCGGCTAAATTGACGGTCGCTATTCGGCTGGAACGACTACTTATAAATATAACTACAGCATTAACTTTTATCGACTAATGCACGATATACCAAAAGGAATGGCGAGACGAATACATACAGGTTAGGACTTAGCGTATGAGATACACCATATGATCAATGCAGTATGGGAATATTTCTTTTTTAACGATGACATGAATAGTTTGCGTCCCCATGTATGGGTCAACACGCACGATGTGAGGATTAACCGGGGAACGAATTGTTGGGATGCCCAGTCAAACCTGACACTTTCCCCTCTGTAAAGGACGCCAGTGCCTAATCCACTATAACATGCGGCATGCGCCACCCTTGCACTTAAACATCAAATGGGCAATCCCTACAATGCGCCAGAATATAGAGGGTGGGGGAGGGAGGTGGCACCCCCCTCCCACCCTCCCAGATACCCGCTGGGCGACATCGTTGGATTGTATTGATGACGACGTGGGGGGTAAAGTCTGCTGGGATAAACCGCCCCCGACAACCTAGGGGTAAATATTTGTAGTACAGGTAATTCCTCCACCCCTTCCTAGCTCCTTCTCCCACTCGCGCCTCCTCCCCTAATCCGCCTAACCCCCACCCCCGTCATTATAATCAGTTTTGTCACGGGACGCACGTGAGATTATATGGCGCGTGGACGGGAGAGGCAGAGGAGGGGACGTGGGTGAAGAGGGGGGAGGCGACTGCAGCGGGGGTACAGGCAGCGCATGCAGGGGCGGGAATGGGTGCTATACAATGGTCAGGGGTACGGGGCGGTGAGGTGTGGGGGTGGGGGGGGGGCAGCCTCCAATAATCGTCCGCCGCCCTGGCACGTGACCGATCAGCGTCTCTCCCCCGTAACCAAGGAGTTGGCTTCCTCCAGCTCCGCCATTACCACTACCAGGGGATTTTTTTCTTTACGCAATCAATTATTCGGTTTCCACCTTACTATTTGGCTTCCATTCGCGCCCAGCGATGCGGGATGCGACCGCGGCATGTTATGGATTTGACATAATTCATGCCGTTTTGTCCACACACCCACTCCCCCACTGACCCCCCCCCCCCCTCCTTTTACCCCTCGCTCTCTCATCGACGGTGCTACGTTCACCCCCACCCACTTCGAAGAGCGCCGCGTTGAAGTTGTTGGTCTTTGATGAGCCGCAAGGCTGCTGACAGCACCTCTAATGCCGATTAACATCACTTTTTTGGTTTAAAATGTACTGCACTTAGCGGCAAATCTTGTTGTTAGTAACTCTTGAAGGACAAACACGATAATCAATATGTCTGTTCACCGTTAGTGTGAATAACAAAAAGCTAGAAGGCAGCATCTCTGTTTTGAAGACGCACGTTGTACAAATAGTGCAAAAAGATGTTTAACATGACCCGTTTTAGGTCTTGCGCTTTATAGTTGTTCAGGTCTGCACCATAAGTATACCAGTCCTGATCCAAAAGTTTGATTTATTGTATATTTAACACGCTTTAACCACTTTTGGTCATATCGCGTCAATGGGAGAAGGAAGGGAGAGTGGAGCCATCTCCACGGGGGTAACCCCCTACTCTAAGAACATGGGATTATTATCCTGGCCACACAGACATGGCCACAGCGGGGCGCGAACCACCGATCTACGTACCGTTAGGCTCTCAGGTGACAAAGCGCTCAAAGCGAGCGCTCTAACCCACTAAGCCATCGAGCCGACCCCTACAAGTTTGATGAGCACAACAGTTGCCAAAGTGGTATAAATGTTCTAATGGGCTAACGGGACCGTTGTCAGATCGTCTTTCGGACGCTGTAGGTGACATTTTGAAAGCACCCAAGAAAAGCGAAATTCTTTTTTTCCCCAGAAGTTTTATATATTTTTTGTTTATATAATATTACCATGTAAGGTTACTGGTGTATTTGCAAAATGTCCTGTTTGTGACAGTATTTAGTACACTACCTGACACATGGCAGAAAATAGTAAATAGTTTGACTAGTTTATTGAATAGTTTGGTGGTTTAGACAACCGTGAAGGCTAAATTCGGATATCCCGGAAAAAAAGAGAGTTGAGACTTGCTTCAGATTAAGATGTAGCGTAGCTCATCTACAGAAACTGACGCCCGCCACATTGGAGTTAAACCCAATCAAATCAAACCACCTCATTGGATGCGGAAGCTCATTGAGGAAGCCACAGCGCAGTTAAAAGCTGGCTATGAGGCATGTTCCTGCGCGTCCTTTACTTGCCGAAAACGATTCTGCGATCATTTTATCCTCCTCTGAATATAAACAAAATTATTTACAGAGGGCATCTTTCGTGCATACGTTACAGTAACATATTCCTACTTTCCTTCTATTTACCGAACCCTATAAAATGCGTTTCGTTCTCAGAACATGGCATGGCAGATCGGTCACGGTCAGGTGAGAATCGATGCTGCGGCACATTGTGTGCGAGGACTGCATGGTGCTTGGGGGACCAGGCTGCTGCAATTGATTGATTGAATTATGCGTATTGTGTCAACGATTAATTAATATCGATAGACGCCTGAGTGAGTGATGCTGGGGTCGCGGTCGCTGCTCTGTGTCCATGGAGCTCTTGCGGAGGGGACAAAGCACAGCGCGTTGGCCCGTGTGTCACGGGGTCAGAGTCCGTCGCGGGCACCGCTCACAATATGGCGATCTCTGCGGCGACCGTTCCCAACATGGCCAAGTTTTTTTAAATACCGTTCGCCACTTCTGGGACCGCCCGTGACCTCTGGGACCACCCGTGACCTCTGGGAGCGCTCGTAACCTCGGGAACCGCTCGCGACCCCTGAGACCACTCGCTCTGGGACCGCTCGTGACCTCTTGCACTGCTCGCGACCCCTGGGACCACTCGCTCTGGGTCCGCTCGTGACCTCTTGCACTGTTCGTGACCCCTGGGACCACTCGCTCTGAGTCCGCTCGTGACCTCTTGCACTGTTCGTGACCCCTGGGACCACTCGCTGTGGGTCCGCTCGTGACCTCTTGCACTGTTCGTGACCCCTGGGACCACTCGCTCTGAGTCCGCTCGTGACCTCTTGCACTGTTCGTGACCTCTTTGACGTTGCTCTGCGATGGGTGGGCCTGGAACCCCCTGCCACCGCTCCCGCACCCTGACCTCTGGGATCGCTCCATTATAATGGAGTCCGTCAATGGAGGTAGCTGTCCCTTGTCCCACACCCCGTATTGTGAGTTTGGGTGCGTAGAATTGGTGCATATTTATATAGGGGCCGGCAGTGACAGTATATCAGGGCGGAAGGTAGGGATGGGGCGTGGGTGAGCACGCAAGGGAGAGGGGAAATGTTAAGAGAAATATGGAAGGAAAGTTAAGCTATTGCAACAGTGGCAACTGCAGAGTAGACGTATACATGATCCAGGGTGGTGTATGGCACCATAAGGCTTATAATTACTCTAGGTGGGTGGACGTAAATGGCATACCTCTCACAGGGGGTAAGGGACGGATATGGTGGGAGTGGGGGGCAGGCAGTGTGGTGCATGAAAGGCATCGTTAAGGGGAGTGTGGGCACGTTAAGGACCACGGTGGGAAGGAAGGAATGGAATCAAACAGAAGGGAATGGAATGCATAGCGTTGGGGCGTTCCATTTGGTGGTCAATCGATCACTTTCCATCGATATTGATTGACTGCTATAGCTAATGGCGACCGCTGCTGCTGGGGGGTGACTAGTGTCGCCAGCGCCAAGGTGTGGACACGCCATGGCGCCAGAGCACACGGTAAGGCTGGTGACTGAGGCAATGCTGCAACTCGGCGCTTTCATCGTACCTGTACAGAATAACTGACAAAACAGTGGGGGGAGGGGGGGGGGGGGGCTGGCTGAAACGACAGGGGTCGAGCCGTTCATGCCGCTAATGCGGCGTGGATGGGGTGGCGGAAGCGATCGGGGCGGGGTGGCAGAAAGGATGGCCGCTGATGCGATGGGGATCGGGCGGCTGAAGGGACAGTAGGGCGCTGAAGCGACGGGGGTGGGGTGGCTGAAGTCACAGGGGGGGGGACGCTGATGCGATGGGGGTAGGGTGGCTGAAGTGACAGAGGGTGGGGTCGGCTGAAGTGACAGGGGGGGTGGGCGCTGATGCGACGGGGGTGAGGGGGCTGAAGTGACAAGGGGGGCGCTGATGCGATGGGGGTGGGGTGGCTGAAGTGACAGAGTGGGCGCTGATGCGATGGGGGTGGGGCGGCTGAAGTGACAGGGTGGGCGCTGATGCGATGTGGGTGGGGTGGCTGAAGTGACAGGGTGGGCGCTGATGCGATGGGGGTGAGGTGGCTAAAGTGACAGGGGGTGGGGCTGCTGAAGTGACAGGGTGGGCGCTGATGCGATGGGGGTGGGCTGCTGAAGTGACAGGGTGGGCGCTGATGCGATGGAGGCGGGGTGGCTGAGGTGACAGGGGGTCGGGGGCGGCTGAAGTGACAGGGGGGGGGGCGCTGATGCGACGGGGGTGAGGGGGCTGAAGTGACAAGGGGGGCGCTGATGCGATGGGGGTGGGGTGGTTAAAGTGACAGGAGGTGGGGCTGCTGAAGTGACAGGGGGGGGCGCTGATGCGATGGGGGTGGGGCTGCTGAAGTGACAGGGTGGGCGCTGATGCGATGGAGGCCGGGTGGCTGAAGTGACAGGGGGTCGGGAGCGGCTGAAGTGACAGGGGGGGGGGGCGCTGATGCGACGGGGGTGAGGGGGCTGAAGTGACAAGGGGGGCGCTGATGCGATGGGGGTGGGGTGGCTGAAGTGACAGGGTGGGCGCTGATGCGATGGGGGTGGGGCGGCTGAAGTGACAGGGTGGGCGCTGATGCGATGTGGGTGGGGTGGCTGAAGTGACAGGGTGGGCGCTGA
The DNA here is from genome assembly GCA_964019135.1 of Arenicola marina. NCBI lineage: Eukaryota > Metazoa > Annelida > Polychaeta > Arenicolidae > Arenicola > Arenicola marina. Next base: position 21,451,431 of record OZ025256.1, on the reverse strand, counting down.
TGCGATGGGGTGGGGTGGCTAAAGTGACAGGGGGTGGGGCTGCTGAAGTGACAGGGTGGGCGCTGATGCGATGGGGGTGGGGTGGCTGAAGTGACAGGGGGTGGGAGGCGGCTGAAGTGACAGGTGGGGGGGCGCTGATGCGACGAGGGTGGGGTGGCTGAAGTGACCGGGGGTGAGGGTGGCTGAAGTCACATGGGGGTGGGGGGGGCGCCGATGCGATGGGATGGCTGAAGAGACAGGGAGTGGGGTGGCTGAAGTGACAGGGTGGGCGCTGATGCGACGGGGGTGGGGTGGCTGAAGTCACAGAGGGGCGCTGATGCGATGGGGGTGGGGTGGCTGAAGTGACGGGGTGGCGCTGATGCGATGGGGGTGGGGTGGCTGAAGTGACGGGGTGGCGCTGATGCGATGGGAGTCGAGTGGCTGAAGTGACAGGGGGGGGGGCGCCGATGCGATGGGGTGGCTGAAGAGACAGGGAGTGGGGCGGCTGAAGTGACAGGGTGGGCGCTGATGCGACGGTGGTGGGGTGGCTGAAGTCACAGAGGGGCGCTGATGCGAGGGGGGTGGGGTGGCTGAAGTCACAGAGGGGCGCTGATGCGATGGGGGTGGGGTGGCTGAAGTGACAGGGGGTCGGGAGCGGCTGAAGTGACAGGGGGGGGGCGCTGATGCGACGGGGGTGAGGGGGCTGAAGTGACAAGGGGGGCGCTGATGCGATGGGGGTGGGGTGGCTGAAGTGACAGGGTGGGCGCTGATGCGATGGGGGTGGGGCGGCTGAAGTGACAGGGTGGGCGCTGATGCGATGTGGGTGGGGTGGTTGAAGTGACAGGGTGGGCGCTGATGCGATGGGGTGGGGTGGCTAAAGTGACAGGGGGTGGGGCTGCTGAAGTGACAGGGTGGGCGCTGATGCGATGGGGGTGGGGTGGCTGAAGTGACAGGGGGTGGGAGGCGGCTGAAGTGACAGGGGGGGGGGGGCGCTGATGCGACGAGGGTGGGGTGGCTGAAGTGACCGGGGGTGAGGGTGGCTGAAGTCACATGGGGGGGGGGGGGGGCGCCGATGCGATGGGATGGCTGAAGAGACAGGGAGTGGGGTGGCTGAAGTGACAGGGTGGGCGCTGATGCGACGGGGGTGGGGTGGCTGAAGTCACAGAGGGGCGCTGATGCGATGGGGGTGGGGTGGCTGAAGTGACGGGGTGGCGCTGATGCGATGGGGGTGGGGTGGCTGAAGTGACGGGGTGGCGCTGATGCGATGGGAGTCGAGTGGCTGAAGTGACAGGGGGGGGGGCGCCGATGCGATGGGGTGGCTGAAGAGACAGGGAGTGGGGCGGCTGAAGTGACAGGGTGGGCGCTGATGCGACGGTGGTGGGGTGGCTGAAGTCACAGAGGGGCGCTGATGCGAGGGGGGTGGGGTGGCTGAAGTCACAGAGGGGCGCTGATGCGATGGGGGTGGGGCGGTTGAAGTGACGGGGGGGGCGCTGATGCGATGGGGTGGTTGAAGAGACAGGGGGTGGGGCGGTTCAAGTGACGGGGGGGGGGTGGGCGCTGATGCGATGGGGGTGGGGTGGCTGAAGTGACGGGGTGGCGCTGATGCGATGGGGGTGGGGTGGCTGAAGTGACGGGGTGGGCGCTGATGCGATGGGAGTCGGGTGGCTGAAGTGACAGGGGGGGGGGCGCCGATGCGATGGGGTGGCTGAAGAGACAGGGAGTGGGGCGGCTGATGTGACAGGGTGGGCGCTGATGCGACGGTGGTGGGGTGGCTGAATTCACAGAGGGGCGCTGATGCGATGGGGGTGGGGCGGCTGAGGTGACAGGGGGGGGTGCTGATGCGATGGGGGTGGGGTGGCTGAAATGACAGAGTGGGGGGGGGTGGCGCTAATGCGATGGGGTGGTTGAAGAGACAGGGGGTGGGGCGGTTGAACTGACGGGGGGGGGGCGCTGATGCGATGCGGATGCACTTCTTTTCATATAGCCGCCGAATCCCGCATACCGCCAAATACAATCTGGCCTTTTACTTGTCGAGCCTGCCAGCGTTGCGGTCACAATGGTGTATATGTATCCGTTATCCGTTGTTACAGTATATCATCTGGCGACCCGTTCACTATAAGGAGCTGGAAAGGGGGTAATGGCGACACACGACACAGACATATTTGAAAATCGACATTCGACATTGACCCCAAAATTTTGACACTGAAAAAGCGACATCGACACAGATTTTTTGAAAAAAGCGACACAGAACGTCGTAAAAAATCGACACTCGACACTGATTTTTTTGCAAAAAACGATACTAGACCCACCAGACCGTTACTATAGGTTACACATGGGTGAAAATGCCATGTTTCATTTATGCGGCCGGGACAATTATTAGGTCATCATATTGCGTATCGGCTGTAAGAAAATAAACAACAAACTGGAGTAGATCAGACGAGAAGCATTGATCGGCCATAAGGTATGTTCTACAACGATAAGCATGTCCCATAAACAACCCACCTGACCCAAAATCCTTGCCAAACCGCACTGACAAGATAAAGGTAGTCACAGGTGATAAAGGCTATATGTAGCGACAGTGTCAAGTGTTTAGTGTGGTCTAGACTCTCCCCGCCTGTGAGATTGTTCACAGCAGGACCTCCCTGGTGACCGGTCAAATAAAACCGCACCCTGGTTGTTAAAGGTGCAATTATATGTTTAAACACAGTTGGCGGGGAAGGGTTTCGTTAGTTTTGAAGCAGGCGCAATCACAGGGGTCTGGTTAGCTCAGTAGGTATAGCATGGGATCTTTTATCGTAGGGTGGTTTGTTGTTTATTCACGACGCTTTAACCAATTCTGGTCATATCGCGTCAACGGGAGACGGAAGGGAAGAACGGAGCCATGTCCCCGTGGTAACCCCCTACTCTTTGTCAAGGGTCATGGGATCTTTACCCTGCGACTACACAGACATGACCACAGCGGGGCTCGAACCACCGATCCGCGTGCCGTTAGGCTCTCAGGTGGCCCACTGAGCTATACGATGATGCGTTCGTTTAATCCCCGAACTATTTCCGGAAGATCCCCCCACCCCCACCCCCACCCTGGTTTACATTCTGATGTAATAGCAAGTGAATTTACTTTACAGCGCGAGTGTCCGCCTCGCGTTTTGCTCACCATTACTGGCGCACCGCAAATTTTGGTCTTGGGACAGATCGTCGATCATGGTACCATAAATCTTAGCAAATGTCGCAGCAAATGTGGACTAGTCAGGTCCTGACAACGACATGGTACAACAGTGGTATGTGTGGCCGTGACTTAGCAGTATATGAACCTTTACGGCCTTAAACATGTTAAAACCTGTCATGTTCTCGGCAAGTACAAAGAACGAAGGTGTAGTTTCGGTTTCGATTGAGGATGTCGTTATTCTTGAAATTACCAGCGCAGTTTCGAACCTTTTTTTTGAAAACCCGAACCCAGTACAGCACAATATACACAAGTGAGCGAGAGGATTAAAAAAAACTTGAGCGGGGAAGGATAGGGGATAGGGGGTGGGGGCTTTCCTGAAAATATCGGCCGACTCGCATCCAAAATTAAAGAGCCTTTGCGGCCAAAAACTAATAAGGTACTCGTTGGCAGGCAAAACCAAAACCAGTAACCCAACTAAACCACATGCCCCGAGCCACTTACTTGCTTAAGGTTTTTTTGTGAATTTGAAAAACCCTGCGGGGTAGGTAGCATAGAGACAATTGCATACACTTTATGCATACAATAAGGCTCACGACTGACAAAGACAGCGCCCAAACTGGTAAGTTTTTACGACACCTACTATTGAAGTCCTTTTCACACACACATGGCTCATTGACTTTTATTACCTAGACGCTGCTACCTTGGACCTTTCGTGCACTGCGCTCCGTTATAAATGTGGCCATGTAAGTGCAAGGTTTTCGACTGTCATGGTAATTATCAAGACCCGGTATGTGTCTTGACTTGACGTTCAAGCCAATCTCAACGGTTTTACATGATTTCTAAGTAATTTATTTGGGTTTTTTTGGTTTGTTTTGACCTTCACACCAACCAACTTCTAGATGATGAAGGTACCTGCTAATCAATTATTTGGATATATATATCGATTTATTTTTCGAAATCCGGTCCCACCCATTGTATCTCTGTGCAAAGACAAATAGGCACACACTGGTCATTTCAGTTCAAAGGCAAAACATGTCTTTAGGATAGCGAAGATTGCAGATTGGTTGGTTGTATATTCAGGACGCTTTAACCACTCTTGGTCCTATCGCGTCAATGGGAGAAGGAAGGGAGAGTGGAGCCACGTCCCCGGGGGTAACCCCCTACTCCTTGCGAAAGGAGACATGGGATCTTTATCCTGCGACCACACAGACATGGCCACAGCGGGGCGCGAACCACCGACCCACGTGCCGTTAGGCCTTTAGGTGACCAGAGCACTCAAGGCGAGCGCCCTAACCCACTGAGCTACCGGGCCGGCCCCTCGCGAAGATGGCAGAAAGCTAGCAAAACAATTTCTATGATGAACCCCACCCCACCAGAATCACGAGAGAAAGACAAATTTAACCTGTCATATCCTATCAATCCACAGCGGAGCTATATTTCAGGGGTAACTCAGAGCACATATATATATATTCAGTCATTCGCATCCCGGAACGCCTGCTGACCTGGCAATGCTAATTGGACAAATGGGACACTCCAATGGGCAGGAGGTTAGCACGCACGGCTCTCTTGACCAAGCATCGTGGGGTTCTCAGGTTCACGTCGCACTGTGCCAATGTCTGGAATCTGCATCTGATTGGTATGTTTCATCCAAACTCCCGGAATATTTCTTGGCCCAGTTAGCCACAAAAGTGGCCTTAAAGGCAAATATTTCTGATAAACCTCAGAGCTCAGCTGGTACGCACTTTGAGCCTCATATCAACATGTCAGAGATAATTCTAACACCAGTGGCCTATTTCATGTACATAGTTTAGCCGGCTACGGGGCTTAGTCGGCTAAAGCTACCACATAAATGATGGGCGATTTTAGCCTACTAGTCCCGTAGCCGGCTATAAACTGCGTTCGCAAAATCCGCTACCTGACTCACAGGATCCATACTTGTAAGGGATGAATGCCAAATCAATGCTACTCGACAGGGACCGACTGACGAGAATTCAAGTCTGTGTGCTCCATATTTCTCTCAAGGTACAACTGCCCAATTTGCACCCACCCGATGTTTTTTGACAGTGATCATCATTATTTTTTTTTGCATTTACCGCGCCATCGTTTTATGGCACAAATATAGAGGCGCCTCTGGGCTGTCTGCCTTCTAAAAACAAGGTAGTTACTCTTTGACCTACTCCACCCAGACACTTATAGACACGGCGAGGAGGGGAATCCCCGAACACCGGCAAGCCTGACGGATGACGTATACATGTATAGGGAAACGCGGGGGAGCCGAATAAGTGGGGCAGGTATCCATGGTACCGAGGCGGCACTAAGAAAGGTTTCGCAGCTATATATATACCGGTAGATATATACTTGTATATATATATATATATATCACTTCCAGGTCCCACAGTCTGCGTACTCTCACCTCTTTCCGGGTGACCGTAGACGAAAAGAGGTCAACAGTGGAAAAAACGAGAGGGGAGTTTTATTTTTCCGCAGTACGTGTGCTGGAAAGCGGGCTCTAATTTGCGGAAAACGGGCGTTCCCGATGCACAGTTATTTGCAGCCACAGTTTTCTGGGTGGCGAAATTACAGTTATTTTCTGAACAGGCGTTGTGGACCGATCTCCACACAGTTAATTGTTCCTCTGCATCAATATTTCTCAAGGAAAAAAACCTGTTATTTCTCCGTGGTTTTTGACATATTCATTAATAATTGGACCTGTAGTGTTACAAACCATGCCATGTTAAAAGAGAACCCATGCTACTGGGCCAAGGAAACTCCCGGAACGATGAACCATATACAAGGATGAAATATGCATCAGATTCGGTGGCCAGAGCCGGATTCAAACCAAGACCTATTCGTCTTGAGTGCTAATCACACTACACCAGGGAGACCCCCAGGACCTATGCATCTCCGGCCTAGTGCGCCAACCACTACACCAGGGTGACCCCCCACCGCCACGACATTGAAGCCATTAACACCATCAGCAAGAGACGATTCCATGTCTTTTTTTTTTTTTTTTTTTTTTTTTTTTTTTATTACCATATAACATATGTACACACATAAAATTGATAATACATCAAATCAAGTGCATTTGTTCACGTAGGTATATTTCCCTAGCAAAAATACACCTTAAAGGTTCTCGAGTGTCGAATTTAAATTTACAGATACATTTTTTTACCACCAAGATAAGTCTATTGCAGTAAATAAAGTCTGCCGTATTAAGGAAAACTGATCGGTCATGAAAACCTAGCCTTCCATGTCACATAAGACCGGCCCGTAACGCCAGTTCCAGTAGTGATTGAATTCATTAAAACTTGTCCGGCCTACTAGTTGCCCCATTATCAGTAGGCTGGTTAACCAGGTTCATAGGTTTATAGCCAATTAATAGGTTGGTTCCGGAATACTAACGTTCCGGAGAGTCAGTCATGGCTGAGGAAAAAAAATACATGCAATCGGCCGCTTTATTTAGCTCGCCATGTGACGAGTATTAAAGCCATATTTTGTGAACCCCCATCAGTAATTTATGCTAAAAAGGTTTAAAGACAAAGCCAAGAGCAGCGACGAACGATTTTTTTTATATTGAAACTGAGTAATCTTCGATTGTACGCGAACCACTGCCCCAGTCAGTCATAGAGGTAGCACATGGCAGCTGATGATGACATTACGGTCGCGGTTCGATATGTCCCCCATCGCCCGCCCGCTGTTGTAGCCCGTCACCAGGGGCCGTATTCATAATCTCCTCGTAAGTTACGCACGAAAAGTGCGTTGTCGTCTTAGCCTCACCAGCTCGTTGTGGTGGTGCTTATGATTAAGAATTCTTCTTCAATATGATTTTAGCACTTTCCTAATTCAGAAAATCCACTTCTTGGGTGACTACTTATGTATTTTGAACCCGATAATCGCTCGACAAATCTTCCACTTAGCGCTAAGTCTAGTGGCGTAGCCTAAGTGGCGATTATGAATACGGCCCCAGGCCTCAATTATTTAACCCGCGAGTTCAAAAACAACTCACCGGCTGTCAAACGTGTTAGCTGCCAGGGCTTCAAGATGTATTAAGCGTAGGGGCTGGATCGTGTAACGTCAGAACAAAGGTCTTCATGGCGCTCCCATTACGTGCAGGCCTACATGTCACAAGTGAAGCTATATTTGTTTTTCTTTTTGGAAATGTATCTTTAGACCAGGTGCCCTTGAGGCTTAAGGCCGGAAATGGATTCCCCTTAAAGTGTTCGTGCCACGCCAAAACAACTTTAGCTCATATTAATTATCTGTGTTTCCACGCTTATATTATCGAGCTGCAACGCCCAAATAGTAGAAGGGCATGCTTTTTCCACTTGTTTTCGCACCTACCAATTTAGCTCCTGCGAGCGAGGAAAGTGACGTCAAAGGGGAATACAAACGCATGTGCTTTTATATTGTGACTCAGATTCTGTCTGCTCAATGGCTTGAACTCAACGAAACGCACTCAACCATGAGAACAATACACGCCATCGACCACAGATGCCTACGCACTGCATCAAAGCTCACCTGTCAATCTTGTGACATCATTGGGGAATTTTCAAATAACCCTCAGTTGCAATGCTCCCCAAAATGAACCCGCCGGATCTCACTTTTGCTCCTTTGACGAACGCGTTTATAGTGATATCGTAAACTCCCATAAAAACAAATTGTTATTTGTTTATCTTCCCTAAACCAAGTTAACTCTGAACAAGACAAAATCGTGGCACGAACACTCTAAACAGATCATACGGACAGCCATAACATCTACACAAAGCCTCAAAATGCTAACACAGCCCCTCTGTCAAACACATTTGTGTGTCACATGATTTGCTGCAATGTAATAAACAAACAACAAGGTATACCGGTACTCAGAGAGTGCATGTTTGTTGTATATGGCTGTGCATTAGATCTGTGCAAAACTTGTATATATAGCGCACTTTACAGTTTTACCAGATTGCAACTTCCCACAGAGCTTTCATCAGCCAATTTGGCTAGTACCGTCTGATCAAATTGATCTGTAGATGGTCAGATAATGTATCTTCCATGATAATAACAAATCATTTAGCATTTTGAAAAATACCTGTACCCCAAGACAAAGTAACTTGTCCTTGAAAACTTGAAAATCAGCACTCTAAATTAGGATTTAAAGTACTAGGTATATCACTACATATTATATCATACAGCATCACCTTGATATATCATTACCATCATTCTATTAAAATTTATATTGATCAAGCATTTTAAAGAATTCAGGTGTAGATGCTTAATGTTCAGTAAACCCACAATAAATGGCATATGATAACAAATATGATCTTGCATGGTCATCACTTTGCAGTTTGTAAGTGCCCCCACACCACTGTCATCACATATGAAATTAACCCTTTATCCTGGTCCCCTGACCCTGCCCTTTGTTGGATTGATACCAGACCCCTCCTCACACTCCATGTAAATGCTCACTGAACTTGGTATATGGAGTCCTACTTTATTATAAGAGACCTATCTCATACAACTCCTGAAGCCTCCTCCCCATCCACCCATCAGTTCTCCTAAGCTTTCTACAAAAGATGGAAATTTCTGTGGTTGTGGTCCAGTTTATCCCTTTTGTGCACAAAAGCAGCTTAATGTTTAGGCCTACATGGTTTAGGACCATCAAATCTATCTAGGGAATGAATGTGGGAAGGGTATTGTACTGAACAGCTACAGAGAATAATCTGACAGGACCCACCAGTCACTAGCAAAGGGGTGAGTACAGCTTACTGGCCACAAAACAAGTAAATTTAAAGAAACTGGTAACTGAGTGGTCTGGCAGATCAACCAGGGGGAAAGTTTTAAGTCTAGAGAGGTGGAGACCTGTTTTGTTTTTTTTGGGGGGGGGGGGAGGGGGGTGGTTTCAATGAAAAAATTTGTTGTATAAAACCTGTCCCCCAAACTGGTGGGCACCGTGGTCCCTGATCAATGCACAGGTTAATATTTCCCCTCATTCATAAGATTTTCCGAGAAATCACCTTGCATAGTGAAAGTAGACACTTCCCTTTTCAAAATCATATATACACCCCTTGGTGGGGATGACAGGGTTGAGTATTAAGATAACATGAGTTACAATAAACTATCATCCACCCCACTGCATATCCCCCCCCCCCCCCTCCCACTATAGATTCACTACTGACAGTGACTAGTCAGTGCGGCCCATACTAGCTAGCTGCTTAGAATCAAAGCTTGCCTGGGGGAACTTGTGCTAAACTCAAGGCAAGAATGAAAGACAAACAGTCACCTCAGATCAATTCAATGCATTGTAACATTAGATACTGTCTTGATAATAGTACATGCACATGTCATTAGAGGGAATAGAGCACAGTAAATCACTACATCATTTAGCCTGAAAACAAGATGTTACTGTCATAAGACAGTTGGCAATGGGATGAAAAGATCAACCCACTATGCCTGCATGTAGCTAGGGCCTGGGGGATAGTATCCGGGGTAGATCTAGGGGGAAGAGGGGGTAGAGGGTTGCACCCCCCCTCTCCTCCACTTGGGAACTTGAGCATACACTGTAAATCGACCATCAGGTTTTAATTCCTAAAATGAAATACATCCTAAAGTGTATAAATTGCAGCCCCCCCCCCCCCCTACCCCACCCCCTTTTCAAATTCCTGTATGTGATCTGCTCCTGAGTTAGCCTCGGGAGACCCACTCTGTTCCACCGTTCCAGGCAAAACAGAGGGGGTCTCTCCAGGCTATTCCTGAGTGTGCATAGATCTATATTATAATGGCCTAAGCAGGCCAAGGCCATGTGCACTGAGGCAGGCCTCTATACTATAGCTGTATTGTCTCATGTGACAGTTGATGCTCCGCGTGAAACCAACCACATGGGGCTGATGCAGGCTCATACTCTCGCACCACATACATCGCAACACTACGCACCCGTCAGCAGCGGCTGTATAACTCCATTCTGGTCCTGGTTACTTTCCATCTTTGGTGATATACAATTCCTCGGATGATTATTTTTCACGGTAAGCATTGGTTCCGTCATCGTTCCAGAATGTAACTCTGCGGGAAATTCTGAACTCAAGAAGGTGATAACACAAGGGAAGCGCGCCAGCAATAAGCAATGCAGGAGATCCGTGTCAAGCCAGATAAGATAATCGTGCAACTGCCTGCACTAGCCACTGCTGCAAGCGAGCCTCTCGTCAATTTTACTCTTTTGACAGTCAGCAGTCTATACTCTCGCACCTATCTAAAATAGCACCAAATTTGGCACTAAGCACAGTTACTAAGCGACACAATATAGTCCAGTGTCACATAATTATATGAGTAGATCAATGATGTTAAATAAAAGTTTGATGAGGATTTTATGACATAAATCACGCTTCCATAATATAGTTAAACGAGAAGCTTTGAGAGTAACACCCAGGCCAAGGGGAGCCCGAGATGGGGAGGAAAAATGTACACAAACTCAACTGAACATAAGAAGGAGAAGGAAAAGAAACACAAATCTAACTCGAGTCATAGAAACAATGACAAGGTTCAGAAGAAAAGGTAGATTCGTTTCTGTGACTTTAATTGATGTGTTCGTGGGTATTTCTTGGGTTGGAAAATTGTCTTTTTGACGACTGTGTCTGTGAGCGATAATCAGTGATATCAAATGTGGGCGTTCGGCGGAGATCCGTCTCTCACTTGTCATTGCCATTGGGCTACATCTGTACATCTGCAATGCTGAAATGGTAGTCAGGCAGTGCAATACACGACTTCGCAATTATACGCCATCTGGGAAAAAATTGAGACTGGCGCAAAGAATTATGGGAAATATTTTGGTGTTATCTTGACTTTTTCTATGGAGATAAACAGATAAATACCATATTTCCACATTATTGGCAAGGCATGTATAAAGTTAATGAGTAAATTTAACTTACATTCAGATTACGTGACTTTTCCGTTATATAGATGATACTTTCATGTTTAAATATCTATAAAATACATTATCAGGTGATGACGCCATCTTGACATCTAGCAAGGACCAAAATAATACCTAGAATGCATTGTACATGCAGTGACGACATTCAAGTTGTCGTTGGGCACTAAAAATTACATGCAGTTTTTAGTTCCCAACAACTCTATAGGTGTCACCACTAGTCACAGTGCCAAGAAAAAATGGCGGCTGACACAGCGAAAAAGAAACGCGAGGTGTGTAGAGGGCCTTGGAGTAATTGGCTTTATTCGTCGGATGAGCTCATGATAACCAGGGATGGTGGAAGAATAACCCCTGACCTCTCAGCCAGTCAATTTGACAAGGGGGAGGGGGGGGGGGGAGATTGTCCCGAGACCAAAGCTTAGACTTGGTTCATATATAAGTCACACCCCTCAGATGCGACAAAATACACCAGAATTTATGGTACCATAAATACTATTTAGCCATCTAAAGCCATCTAAAGTATATACGAGATTGCGTCACCCATAGGGTGAGAATGACGTGAAATGTAAAATCCAAATTTTGTCTTCGGCCCACTACAATGACCTTGACCTGAATAACTGACTTGACTGTGACTTTATTTGTGACATATTTGGCCCCTCAGATCCAGATTTGACACCTTAGATCCAGATTAACCATTGTAGTGGGCCTCAGACATGATCCTGATTTTACATTTTACGTCATTCTCACCCTACGGGTGATGCAATCCCGTTTGTCCTATCTACCAGTGGTTAAAGAACAAACAAAAAAATCCTGTGTCCTTGACCTTTGACCTACATGCTCAGCTGACGAATTTGACCGAGCCATGTTGGATACCTATCGATGGGTAAAGTTACAGAATGAAATGTTGTATTTTGCGACCTACAGAGAGCACGCACACACACACACGCAAAGCATAGCTTGAGAAAGACGAAAATCGGGGTGATATGTGCAACTTGAAATTAATAGTACCAGCTGCGACTATGTACATGCAATATCGACGGGTTTATAGGCCGAACGTCACCACGCCGTCAGCCATTTGGCTTATCAAGGCTTTCTAATAGGATTGGCCATGTTAAAGTGTGATTATTTGCACTTTCAGCAATGTCAAAATTGATCATCCAATAAGTCGAAAACTATAAATGTGAGGTGAAATCTGAAGCCACATGACTTTTGCGCTTGTCTCTGAAGAATACTCTGAAACAAACCCTGAATCTCTAGACCAAATATTAATGAAGTTACTTAGAGAAACATGTTTTGTGACCTTGATCAATATAGTAGTTTGCACCCAAATACTAATGTCATGTCTTACGCAAGGTGTCGGTTGTCTGACATGTCCCCTTCATAGAGCAATTGAGGAGGCTATGTTCCCGCCAAAATGCTCCCGTAGGGTCACATGTTAAACTTTGCGAATTTTTAGCAGAAAAGCTATTTGGGCGATAGAGGTCCGATAGAAGTCCAGGTGATGCTTATATGTTTGCAGCTTCAAAGATGCAGTTTATGGTAACAATTTCTCCAGCTGTTTGCTTACTAGCATTTATGCATTTCACTTGCATCCTCCAACTACAACTAGATCATATTGTGCTGCATCATTTTACAGATTATGGCAAGTCTTGGACCACTGGGTGCTGATACAGCTGCTGGCAGTGTTCAGCCTGAGTTTTGCAGTAGGAATTTTATTCATGCACGGGACAATACTTTGGCATCAGTACAAGGTAATTACTAATAAACTTCATCTATCAGTAAAGTATATTGATTATTGATAACCTTCATAACTCAGTGTTTATGTCATTCATGTCAGTTGTATTGGTGATGCTTGTGCATTAATCCTATACAATTTTAAGTGATACAGATTTTTTTTGTATTCATTTTATTTACTTGAAACATAACTACAGATACGTACCGGTAGTTGATTTATTGCTGGTACCAGTAGTATATTTTGTATCATTTGCTTCTGTCATTTGTCAAGTAAATTATTTACTTATATACATTATGCATAACTTGTTTTGATTTATACTGGCTTATATTTATTCCTTTCAGCATGGCTATGGGTACTGGGGACCAAGCGTCATACAGTTTGACCAATCCTATGGTGCAGGATTTACACTGGATCAAATACCACACATCAAGAATGACATATATGAATGGTCTGATGGTAGACTAAAAGTGAACACCACTTACTTTGTTCGCTGAGTCCTGCAGCTTAAGTATGGGCAAAGCTTGATTTCTCTCACGAGGCAGCTTTGTTTCGATGACATGGCACCACAGTGACTACTAGTAATGGCTTGGAGATAGATGCTTCGAACATGGATGAATCATAAAAGGGAGTTTGGGAACATATGTTATTTATTTACCAGTATTTATTCACTGTTCACAATAGGAATGCATCCGTTTTGCTGCATATTAATGCATTATTTTTCAGGTCACTGTGGCTATCTATAATTTAACAAGTAAATGGTTGAAAATATGAGTCCATTCAGGTAAAATCATCTGTTTAATACATAAGCTTTATAATGCCAAACTGTCTCCGAATCGATCATTTGGGGGCATGCTGCATCATTATGCCATATGTACTACCGGTTGTATCCTGTCAACTACCAGAGTGATTTAAAATGGGCTGTGCTTGAACACCTCATTAGTGATTCGAACGCACTACGAGATGTGAAACATATTTGCTGGTACAATTCCTAGACTTTGTTTCATTAGAGGGTTATTTTACTTTGCGGATGACGTATTTGGTGGCGACCCAAACAACCTACCGTTACCGTACCAGCAGGATAAATCTGATCATATGCAGCATTTGTACGCGTGATTTGTCACTGATTGGTATGAAAGAAAGATGCAAGGGTTGTCATTGAACTCAGCAATTGCTGTGATATCGATAGATGTTTTGTAAATTTTAATGATAAGTTTCATACATTAATCTCTCAAACAAGGTGATGATAAGGTTTACGGTCTCGATCACTATGAAGTTCGGGTTAAGCTGAAAAAGAGGAGGTCTTCATGCGAACCCGTTGATACAGAAATGGTCATTATTATTATAATTATGAAAATATTGGAATCTGCTCTATTGTATGCAGAAGGTTATAGTTGATCGGTAGAAAGAATGGGTTTCTGCATTTAGTTATATTGCATTTACCAATACTTAGAGAATTGTGCGTGGTGATGAAACACAAATCGTTTCAAATAACAACGGTAATCTTCCCCATTGAAATCGCATGCGTCTGTGTCACAGGTAGTTAAGAATTAGTAGTCGCAGGCGGCTCTTGTGGAGGGAAAAACTGCGATTTGTACACCGCACACCGAGGTATAATGCCAGGGAACCAAATGTGCAACGACACCCTTAGGCTTAGGCAAACACTTATGTATAACTTGCTTTCTCAGTGGCACAATAATACGAGAAAGAAGAAAATGGGGTAAACTAACTAATGCAACGATCCATTTCGTGGTCTGCACTGCCCGGTATGTCAGACTTTTTGTGTCTGTGCGATATTATTATAATAATGTATAATGTATGCGGGTACATAAATGGTGTATTTGAAGAAAAAACCTTTAGCCCAACTAGGAAATCGATCTAGCGTACTCCACCGCAGGCCAATATTATTGTGCCGCTTCGTCCTTTCATCTCTTACTCTAACAAGTTTTTTGGCTCAATTTGTGCCAAAAAATGGCTTAAAACATCCAGCCATTTAATGCTGCGGGGTTTGTAAGAAAAACACCAGAGATATTGATGGCTATAAGTGTCTTTACAAACGTGCAGCTAGTTAAAAATTTGATCATTACAGTGGATTGGAACTGGGAGAGACGAAAGAATGTGATGCTACTGGATATATCCGTTATTATATCACGCGAATCCACTGTTTAACTGTAAATTACTCGTAATTATTGTGGGAGCAGCGGTGACAGTATACCAGTCTCTTGTATGGGATATTGCAAAGGAGCAAAATGTACGACATAACATTACGTTGGGAGCACGATAGTTCAAAAATGCGTGCTCCGCGTAAGACGGGCAAATGAAAACCTCTTTTCGGTGGTGAAGGATAGGATAGGATAATGTCAAAGAAGGATTGAGAACAGCTTTTAAGCGTTGATAAACTCAGTTGTTACGTGTTGGGGTAATGTACACAACATAGCTGACAGTATAATATGCGGGAACTTCCATGATTGTACATATGTTTACTATTAGATTAATGGGTATCACATTGTAAAAACAATCATTCCTATTTTGTAAGTGCAATAAATCGAAGATAAAAAAGTGTTGCGTTTGATGAATTTATATGAAAACTCTTCTAGGTATTGTGTGCGCGTATTTCATGGCGGTATATAGAAGGCTAAATGTGGCGTTCATAAACATGGACATCTTTTTTGATTGTAAAACTGAAAATCGCAGGGTCTATTGTTCTAAAATGATAACTTTCATGTGCAACATTTGTACTTTAATGTTCTTGTTTCTTTGATACGGTTTGTGCAGTCTTGAAATATCCATTATCATCATTCCGTTTGAGTCTGCCTGTACCACTTTGGTATGCGTGCAAAACAGTAACACTTTGCTTTGCATTAGTAAACCAACTTTATTGGCACACGTTAGTCATTCAATGTAAAACAAGTCTTGCATTGCAAAATATTATCGAACACACTGTGTAAATCCGCATAAAAACTCCCCCACGTATGTATGCATAAAACAAGTAAAACCGCATCCGATTCAGGAAGACTATTAGAAGTATTGCACAATAGTTATCAATGAACCAGTAATACTGTTTGGTGTGGTACGTTGCAAAATGTACTATACGCTATAAAATATTTTTGCCATTTGGCCAACTGTTGACATTGAACATTTTCAGGCTTGGCATTTCTAGAATAATAATTTGAGTTTCCTTAAGAAATCTGACAATCATGAATAAAAAAATACAGTTATTGCATATAAATGGATGTACATATAAAGGCACTTGGTAATTATGGATGAACGACAGTGTATAATACTTGACCAAAGTCTAGTAAGTACCAACTGATTCTCTGATTCTCTTTTTACATTTCACAAAGGTGATTTCGAGCAAACCGAAATTATAAGCAGATTCACAGTAACTGCTGCAGCAGTCACTTCAAGACTCAACAAGAAAACTAATAAATACATTTATCAATAATACTTTGGTCTCCCAAAATCATTAAAGTTTTTTGCAGTTCAACTTGCTAAAACTGGATCAAGAAAAGAAATCTAAGACAAATCACCCGTATTGATAATTATATATTTTGTGCTATTATGTTACGATTTCTTTACGATGAGCAATATTGCACAGAGTTTGATATCCATCGACAGATTTTAATCCTCATTTCTTTTTCCTTTACCCGCCTTTCTTTTCTCTAACTTTCCTCGGCATGGGCATCGCAAGGTCTGTCACTCTGGGCGAGGGTCTGGCGTTCCGGCAAGCAACTGATACTTTGTAAGGGTCGTAATCATCCTTCTTCATTCGGCCGCTCTTGGGTCTGGCCAGCTGTTGCAACCGGAGAGAGGCCTGCACGGTTAGCGCGCCATCAGACACGGGCCATCGCACAGTGCGCTCGCCTTGGTATTCCGGTGGCGGTTGCTTAGGAGCGGCCAGGTCAGTAACTCTTGCCGAGACGTTGGCAGACAGCGCTGCCGGCACTACTCTCGTGATGGCTTCTCCGAAATCTCCGGTCATATAGTTGTCCTCGCTGGATGACCAGATTTTGTGCGGTTTAGGGTTGCAGAGCTGCTCTAGTCGCGCTGACCCGCGAAAGCTCTTTGCCGAGCCGCTGACTATTGTGTACACGGAGCGTTCCTCCCTATACTGAGAATGGAAAGGCCGGGCAGCTGCCAAAGACGCCAGTCTCGCGGAGGCACTAGCCGTTTTGGCGCTATCGCTCACTTGCCAGATGGGTGTTGGCCTACAAAAAAATAATAGGCAATAATTACTCTGCAGGGTGAGAAAAGTTTCAGCCTTTTCCTTCTTTCATGATGTATTTATACTTAAGGCGATCGGTACGTACCTAATTGCTTAAGCTCTCCGACAATATTAAGACTGCTGGGGTGTCTTAAAGATATGCATACGCCATTTAGAATATTACCGAATGGTGATCATGATGGTACATAGTAGTAGTAGGGTAGTAGCTTTTTAGGCATTAAACGGTAGGCCTCTAGCCCATGGGACACATAGGAATGCATAAATGCAGTATACATATCTAGCCAACTTATTTAGAATTGCTGAAAAATTGTTTAGGGCTGAAACTACACACGTTCAGATGAAATTGTTGTACTGAGCACCAGTATTACATCATTAATGGCCAGACATAGAGCAAAATTACAAACCTGGGTTCAAGATATTCTGGATGACATGCTCTTGGCCTAGACAGGTCATCTAGTCTTGGCATGATTTCTGAAAAGGATAATTTACATGTACCAAAAACTCTACATTTAGACCCATATAACGCTTTGCAGCAAAAAGATAAAGGAGAAACCACTTAACACCATATCTAAAAGGAGCTGGTATATATACTAAAGACACTAATCAATTTGGGTTTTCTGTGACCTCAATTTTGGGTCCCATGTGCAATTACATTGTGTACACTTGATTGTGAACTAGCCACTATTGATCATGATCTATGACATATCATTGTGTATGTAGCTAAAAACATACCAGGGAGAGCATAATTATAACAGATTGATTATATTGAAGTGATTATATTCTACAGTTGATGTATTACTCTCATTGCATGTAGAAACAACTCACTGTACTTGGAAGCACTTCCCAGCTCTGGGGGATTTCTGTCTATCCAGTAAACTGATCGTCTGTAACAAATAGATAATACTGTAAACTGCCTTTTTGAAGCCACATACATATTAGAAGCTGCACCCCTATATTGGCCTCTAAACCAGGTAACATGATGGCATGCGCCCAGAACCATTTCCGGAAAACTACATATTATAAGCCTCACCTGGACTTCAGCCTCTCTCAACCCCCCCACCCCCCTCTCCCTCTAATCCCTGCTACCCCCTCTCCTTCCTGCTATCCAGTGCCCTTTCCTGTGTCCCTTCTTATCATTGTCCCATTCGGCGAACCAAGCCTATTACACTGGCGTTAATTGTTTATATAAGCAGTCACAATGACAAAACATTTGCCTTAACACACACCTTATCAAGTGTCACCACAGTGGCAGGCTCTCCTGGCAAGCACTGTATATTTATGAATCACTGTCGCACCTGCCCGGTACCATGTTTCTGTCTCGCCAGAGTAACCTATTACAGTTTGTGTGAGGACGGCAGCTATATCATGTAACACTGATGACGTTATGATACAATCAATTATATTGGCAACACCGTCAATTTCTGTATTTTACCTCCCAACCCCCCATCAAATATACCTTGCCCCCTTGCCATGCTCACTTGAAATCAGCAAAATGCTGTATTTAAATTTAAGCCGCACTGCGACTTTGCGGTCAAACCCGGAAAGTGCATCATGCAGCTTTCTAATAGTAGCCGTGACTTTAAAAAGGTAGTTTATAGTATTGAAGGCGTGAGGTGGAGCACATTGACGGGTAGGCACTGCATATTTATTCTGTTAGGACCTTTAACTTGAGCCACCGGTCTGTGATTTCTAATGTTAGGCCTGGTAAACGGCATGGCTCTAACCCTTGCTCCGTTTACTGATGGGGTCAGAGAGGCACGCACCAGGGCTAAATCACTGGTACCTGCGCAATCACTGCATGGTCTGATAACTATATAGTCCTGCGAGCAAGCTACTGTGGCTAGTGCCAACATGATCAACTGGACCCATATCTGGTGGATTATGTTACATCTATGCCTATGGTATGGACCCATATCTGGTGGATTATGTTACATCTATGCCTATGGTATGGAACTAATAACTAGATCTAAATATCTAGATCTTATATAGTCTTAATTCAGTTGTAAAAGAAGTTTAGGTGCAGCTGCATATGCTACAAATACAAAGTTCACAACATCCAAAATGGATACTTTGCAAGACTGGCACATAAAGAAACTTTAAGATTTTGCTAGTGTTAGCATCTGCTACACTGCAGTACACTGCTAGGAACAGGCTAGACTGAATATGCAGACTTGACAGTCTTGACACTTGTTCTTGTGACGGTACAGTTACCAGTTACAAGAACAAGCGTCAAGACTGTAACCTGGTAACGTCTGAACTTTCACTTCAGTCTAGGAACAGGCGATAATAAAGAAGTTTCCTTACTTATCCTCCAGAAAGCCTGATGGGATCGGCTTCGGCTTCGCAAGATAATCTACTCGTCTCGACGATGAAGCTGCAACCAAGAAAATAACGAAAGTTATAACTCCGACAGAAACAAATGGAACACATTTTACAAGATAATGTGGAAACCTTACAAACGTAGCACTTACCGATGACCGCCATGACTAAAGCCAAATGGTTGCTAAGTACAGTTACCAAGAAAGTAGTTACAATGTCGTGTTCACTATAGTTGCAACTTCACTACTAGAGGGACTCAAACCATTAATTCACAATATTCACCATGATGCTCGATGTTAAAAGCATCTTTTCTAAGTTAGATGAGAGACCTTTAGTTATCACAAAGTTTCAGTTTATTTCATACTCCTCGTTGTTGTGTCCCCCGAGTGAGTTCAAGAATAAATATATTGTAGGTCCTCCATCAGTCCATAAGATGCCGTTTTCGGCTACGTTTAATATCCGCTTTTATAAGAATTGTGTCAGTGTTATTTCCTTTCTTTTCATATTGTTATGACGAAAATTTTCAATTTTCGTCATATGTCGGTCGGTCGTGTTTGTTTGTCTGTTTCTATATATATATATATATATATATGTATGTATGTATGTATGTATGTATGTCTGTTTCACGCAAAAACGGGAAGTCTTCTTATGGCCTAACCACTGCATGCATCGGTTCGCAGTCTTCAGTGCCTAATAGCTACGCAATAGGGCTACAACATATTTGTCAGGCAGATCAAAAGGTCAAAGGTCAAGGTCACAGCGATTTTTTGAAAAAATAATTAAAAACGCTTATATCTCCGTAAATATTGAAGCTAAACATCTCTGGTTAGTTTCAGAATGTGCTACCCCCTAAGGCGCAGTTTTCGTGTATTGTTCACTTTTTGATGCGTAATACTCATTTTCGAGCAAAATGAGGTCATAGGTTTTGCGGAAAACGCACTAAATGCATGACCTCTGTCAGTTTTCTCCCTTTTGGGCACATTTGCCATCAGGCTATCGCTATGATGTTTTAATATGCCATAGAAATATGAATTGAGATGAGTTGTGTTGAATCTTAGAGTTCTCTGATGCGTCACGTGACGTCACGATGACGTCACTTTTGGTACCTAAAAAAATCGTCAAAAATCAGAAACAAATCCCAAAAATGAGTGAGTAGCATCATATTGTAGGAAACGTAGTACCTCGTATAGCTGCAAACTAAAAACAATATGTTCCTATCTTACTTCCGGTTCCAGGGCCGACGGCAGTTCTCTATGGGACTTCCCATGTTAAAGCGCTGTATCTTTAGGCTGGGAAAATGTTTTGTCGTGTATTTCACAAGTGCCTCCATCAAGCGACACCGGCATTTGTTTCTTAGTTAAACATGATACATAGTAGCCTCAGTGCCTATCGCATGCGATTGGAGCAAATAGTGACGTCACAGGATTTTTTTTGAAATTTGGCCAATGGTGAAAGATACGGCTTTTTGGTGTTAGCAGAGGCTCCCACGGGTGTCCTATTCAAGCCATCACTCAATGCTTGCGCCTGTGGATGGATAATACTAAGGTGAGTCATAATCTGTCAACATGGTTCCATAGCCACATTACTTTTCGGTATATAGTCGAAATCGTTTTGACATGGGATCCTATGGGGAAAAATGAACTTGATCAAATATGACCTACTTCCGCTCAAGCTATTTCAGTCTCCTTCGCCACACAGTGAGGTAATATCACCTTAAAGCAAGTTATAAGAAAAACACGGCGATATCTGTACTACTTTTTGTTTCCATGGCAACGAAGCCACTGGCCTAATGATAAACATACAGATTCTTGCCATTGAAAGAAAAATCGTCAAAAATCAGATAAAAAATCTAAAATTGCATTCTTTTCGCCAACTAGTTGCCAATAAGCATCTACAAACCCCTAATGCTTCAATCAGGCGGATGTTGCTCAGTTATGGCGCTAGAGCGCTTCAAAGTGGGACGACACCTTAGCGGGGCCACCAATGATGAGTGAATGGAGATTGTGTCCATCTTTAAAACAACGTCAAAATTAAGAAAAACATGCCAGAGCTGTGATCTTTACGCCAAACGGTAGGGACCATTGATCGGCAGGGAACTAGTAAAAGAAACAAATGAGTTGCTATATCACTTCGCATGCAGTGTTCTTTTTTCTTGTCCTAAGTCTCCGTGTTTCCGCAATGATGAACTAATGCAACTTTTGGCCGTTTCGTCAAGCCATAGCTGAAGGACTATTCTTTCTATCGCCTAGCTCTTCAATCGAATAAGTTTTGGCAGTAAACCTTGGCGTATTGCCACTTGGACGTTGTCGTGCGTCACTTCATAACGTCACTATGACGTCATGACGTCACACATCGTACGTAAGCTATTACTCAGCTATTATAAGGTATGGCGACTTTTGGGTCGCTTGACGTTGCAGGTCGTGTTCAGGGACAGTTTGTGCCGTGTGTAACTGTTTTGGCGCAGAGGATAAGTATGCGTCAAAAATGGCGTCATAGCTAACGTGCCCCTACGAAATGTTGGGTTTGCTTTACTTTTAGCCACTTTGGCAATAGCTGTCATAACCCGAGTTGATAAGTAGACATATTAAAGAAATAGGCCATCTTGAGCATTTGCGCGAACGTCAAATGACGTCATGTCACGTCACGATGACGTATTATTAGATAAAAAGTAAAATTCGTAGCGCCATTCATAATGAGTCAAGCAATCGCTCTTGAGAACAAAATTTCATGTTCACTTAAACACGTCGTCTTCAGAGACACCTATGGCGAGGGGGCTAAGTGTGCGTCAACGTCATAGCTTACGCGCTCCTACGAAAGTTTGATGTGCTCCTACGAAAGCTTGATGTTCAGCTAATTTGGAAATAGCTACCATCACCCACAAGTTCATGTGTTCACCCATGATTTCGTAAGTAGGTTTTCCTAACCAAAATAGAAGCCATCGCGAATATTGTCGTGATCGTCAAATGAAGTTCGTGAAGTCACGAAGACATAATAAATAAAAGATACGAAAGTACCGTTAATATTGCTTCAAGAGAAGCGCCTTGGCTTCAAACTGGATGTCCAATTTAGCTCCGCCTACAGTGCCACACTGCCTGTCGAAGGCAGCATTTAGCCCAAATTGCCCCTATAAGGCCCTTTAGCCAAAATTGGCCCTGACGACTCGCAACGTCGCCATTAATACAGCTTCCAAATGTACTTATGTATTTTCGTCCTCGACCTATGGTCGAATATCTCTTGTTATTATATGATTTGCAGATAGCAGCCAGCTGTTTCATGCAGTATACTCACATTTGTTCATTTTTCTTCTATAAAGAGCAGCAATGACAAAGACTTTAACCCGTAATTTGTCTAATTTTAGCAAGGGGGCTCAACGTTGTAGGCTCTACCGATGAAAAATGCGTTAAAGGTATGATCGAGTGTGTTTGATCCTTTTATATTGGTTGTAATGCTAAACAAACCACAAGCATGCCCCAACCCGAGAATGACAACATTAAACTAACAACCCCCCCCCCCCCATCCCCCGAGACCCTCTCGTCGGGACCTGTCGGTTGTTATTGTATATACCACCACGTACTACACTACGTGAAACGTTACGGTCCCCCGGGCAAGCCCCCCGGGGCAGGTGCCCCGGGCAGGCCCCCTGCCCCCTCCCCATCCCCTCTCTCCAAGCTCTATAAAACAATGGCACGTACGCAGATGCTGAGAAATGCTACATAGACCAAATCATGTTTCACGACAAACATAACATATTTAAAGCTAATATATATAGGAATTTAATTCGCTCAACATTTCTCAAATGGTGTGAAAAACGGTGAACTACACACACATCGATCTGTGACGACTTCTTACGGTAGTTCCAATTAATTACTGGTACTGACTAGCATATAAGCATTTACATGTATAAATAAGCACACCTGCGTCTCAAAGAGGGAACTAAAAACGCGCGGCAGACCAAATGTTAGGTTACTAAGTAACAGGTTTTCCTACTGGTGCAGTCAATGTAGTTCAGCAATGCAGTTTAGCAAATTACATAATTTTTACGGTTTAAGCGCGTTTTCCTCACTTCTGTCCATTTGTGTGTAACTAATGCATGGCGTACGTGTACGGTCGATATTAGAGGGGGGTGCATAGATACCTTTTCCGATCTTCGCGATTGGCATCCATGAATTCTTGGAGATTCGCGATCATGACAGCTGTTGGCAACTTCGGCCCGGGGTCGTTATCTGTACAATTCCTGGTTCAACGCGAAGACCCTTAAAAGTTGCTTATTTACTGCGATTATAGCTAGCAGTCTGCGAATTCCTCGATATTCGCGATTTCATCATCGATGTTTTTTTGCGCCCGGCTTTAAAACGCAGTAATCTTGCAGATTTGATATTGTCCCCCCCCCCCCCCCCCCCCACACCTACTGAGCTGGCACTTTCATATATTGGTCGTCATATGTTCAACAATCTCCAAGAAACAATCTGCTATAAAGTACAGAAGTGCGCCTCGCGGTGGTAAAAACCTAGGAGACGCGGAGCACACATATAACTGTCAGCGTAACAATCTCCTGCTATACTGGGAAGTTATTAACCTTAAGCTTGTCCCCCATCACCGCCCGTTTGAAGTCCCGCGCACGGACTCGTCAAAATCGCCTATCCTTGACCATGCCGCGCCGCTCATGAGATAGAATATAGATGGGCGTCTTACGTAATTTAGCGCTGAAGCACCATACCACAGATTCTCCCTGAAAGCGATTTACCCACAGCGATGCGTTTTTCTCCAATAGCTTACATTGATAGACATGTTCACAAATCCTGGATCTGCCCCAAGCTGAAACACTGAATTGGACCCCCGCAGTGCTTTCTAAAGACGGATAATCCTTATGGCGTATATTGTATCTATGGAAAGCCTATAGGTACATTTTTACGATATAATTTGACACCGAAACTGTTCCTTTGAGAATATTTGGTTCAACTGTTGCGTTATATTTTATACGATGCTGCAGAAAAAAAGCTGTAATAAGTCCGTCTCACCGAAATAATCACCGACGCCTTAGTTGGGTTAATTTGCGTACCCACTGCAATCATGTTACAAATGGGCGATCTGTACTTTATTAATTTCCGGGCGGGCTGTGCGAGCTGAGTGGTTGTTGTTTCTTGCAAATATCTCGTATTACTTGATACAGCTGCAAAATGCCTCCAAAAGTGAAATTTAACGAAGGCGAAAGAGTGCTGTGTTTCCACGGACCATTATTATACGAGGCTAAGTGCGTTAAAACTGAAACGAAGGATAAGACCGTCCGTTATTTCATTCATTACAATGGCTGGAATAAGAGCTGGGATGAGTGGGTGCCAGAAAGCCGGGTGTTAAAATATAACGAAGCCGGTTTACAGAAGCAGAGAGAATTGATAAAAGCGCATGAATCTGGCTCGGGCGGCGGTGGACTGCCAGGTGGCAGGAACCGCTTCAAGGCAGCCAAGATAACCAAAGGCAAAAAGAGTACAGAGAAGGAGAAAGACAAGGAAAAATTAAAAGAAAAAGTGGAGAAAGAAAAGGAGAAGGAAAAGCCGCCTAAGGACAAGGAGGAAACTAGGGCTTCCACGCCAGTTGCTGATGTGTCCAGTAGCAATACTCCATCAACAACATCTAAAAGGAAATTGGGGACTTTGTCTACTCCAGTATCGACACCATCTTCAGTTACATCTCTTGCTGTATCAGATAGTGGTGACCCAAATAAGAAGAAACGTGTGAGGATGGATAATACTGTGGAATCTGAAGAACACTTTCTGACAAAGATTGAGATTAAAATTCGCATCCCAGATGATTTGAAGCCATGGCTTGTAGATGATTGGGATCTGATTACAAGACAAAAGCAACTTGTGTCATTGCCTTGTAAATTGACAGTAAATGGCATCTTGGATGAGTATGTTCGAGCTAAACTGGTAAAACCGAACAATCCTCATAAAGATGCTATCTTGGAAATGACACAAGGTATTCGGGAATACTTCAATGTCATGCTGGGAACCCAGCTACTCTACAAGTTTGAAAGACCTCAATATGCCGAAATCCTTGCAGACCATCCAGACTTAACCATGTCACAAATTTATGGAGCGACCCACTTGCTTCGCTTATTTGTAAAACTTGGAGGAATGTTGGCATATACACAGCTTGATGAAAGAAGTGTTCAGTTGCTGTTAACCCATATTCATGACTTTTTAAAGTTTATGGCCAAGCACACCAGTTCCTTCTTCACCACTGGAGACTATATGGTGGCCCCACCAGAGTATCACCGCAAAGCTTTATGATTGTTTTTCATCAAGCATGTTGACTTAAGTTGTCATTTGTGACATGAACCATTGAAAATGGATGCTAAGAAGTAAATATTGGTGGAACTATCATCCTGGGAATTATTTAAAACTGACATGTGTCATGTTTGATAATACTAGAAGGTGGTAAAATTCATTCCCAGTATTATACCAGAGTAAATGTAACATAATTTAGTATTCTATGATTTATGAAGCCCTGAGAATAGAAGCATTAGCCTTGATTTTCACATGTCTTTGCCTTTTACACATTGTTTATGTTGTAATTGTTTGATTTGTAAATTCTATGTAACTGTATTAAAATAGTTTGTCAGCTCATATATACAATGTTCCTACTTCTAAGTGAGCCAAACACTGATTTTATCTGTATGTACATGATGTAAATATGATGTGAGGAGAACAATAATTAAATCTATTTAGACAATCAGATTTCATGACACTTTGTACTGATTGGCCTACATCAACCTTTTAATTTGTGGCATTTCATAAATTATTATGGGAATCCAACTGCCGGTAAATGTGAACTAGAACAATGGTGAATTAATTTTAGCAAGCGATTACGTGCATATGCAAAAAGCATGGCCATCACAGTCAGCATCTAATGTTCATTTGTGCAGCAAGCGGAAACACAGGGCTTGATGATTCACCCGTTTACATTCCTGGAATTTCAGCCTAGAAATCCAACCTCACTTCTTTGTCTGGAGTGGCTTTTTCAGCCTTCATGTGCCACGATTTACGTGTTGCTAGGCATCGATGTGCTGCGATTTACTCTTTACTAGGAATCTATGTGCCACATTTACTCCTTGCTAGACATCGATGTGCCGTGATTTACTGTTAGGCATCGATGTGCTGCGATTTACTCTTTGCTAGGCATCGATGCGCCACCTTTACTCCTTGCTAGACATCGATGCGCTGCGATTTACTCCTAGCTAGGCGTCGATGCGCTGCGATTTACTCTTTGCTAGGCATCGATGCGCCGCGATTTACTCCTTGCTAGGCGTCAATACGATGGGATTTTAATCCGACATTCACACCCACAGATGTTTTATGTCATATATATGAATAGTTGACCATCCTTGTACTATTCATGAAGATCGGATACATTTTTATTTGACGTCGGTACATTGAACGAAAGTGTGCCTGGATCAGCGGGATGATAACGAGAATAGTCGCTGCGGATCACCACGCGGTCAAAACAAATTTACTTAGATTACCGGGCCACCGTTTTCTAGCTCGTAAATATAAACCACCGAAATTACACCTGTATTTTAGCTTCGTTTTGTCGCGAACTTTACCCGACCACAGTTAGGTGAGGAAATTGGTAGCACGAGTAGCCATATTTAGTCCTGACTTCTAATCAAACAAAATCACAATTTCGAACGATGTTACGCTCCGTCGATATTATATACATGAGCGTTTTACCAAAATAAAATAAACTGCCCGTCTTATGCGTACACCCTACCAATTCTTCGAACCGGAACCTACACTTACATCACGAAACAATCTTTTAACGCATCAAATGGGATACTGGGACCTATTTCTAATATTATTGCGCCGGAGTACCATGCAATGCAATATAGTGTTGAAATTTTATTTCATAGATATTAAAACATATCTATGTTATTCATGCTAAGTACCGATAAATGATTATAGAATTTATTGTAACATCTGAGAATAAATCATGTTTAACCTCCTTGAGAAGATTTATAAAACGTTCAATGAAATGTGTGAAAGAAAGGTGGAGCCTAGGTCTTTCCAAATAAGTATTTGTATTTTGTATTTAAACGATCCGAAGCGCCCACATCAATTAACTCGGAAGTCGGCACCAAGAGATGCGCGGACTATGTCTAAAGCGAAGTAATGGCATGCTTTCGCCATGCAGGGGTGAATCGTCTCTGGAGCAAGCTGATGGGGACAGACACTTCGTACTAATAGGCAATGAAAATTATATGCTTAGATAGCAATAAATAAAAGCGTAAATCATGTCATTACAAGAAAATGTTAAAATCAAAGGTCCGATGCTCTACCGACTTCACGTCACCTGCTGGGGCCGGCCCGGTATCTCAGGGGGCTAGAGCGCTCGCATTGACCATGTGGCCATGTTTGTGTGGTCGCAGGATAAAGATCCCATGTCCTTCTTTGCAAAGAGTAGGGGGTTAACCCCGGGAATAGGGTTCCACTCTCCGTTCCTTCTCCCATTGACGCGATATGACTAACAGTGGTTGAAGCATCCTGAATATACAACCAATCAGGTTATCTGCTGCGCGGCGTTGAATGTACCTCCTGCTGCATTTATGAAGCCTTTGCCCGTCGCATTAGTTAAAATAACAACTTTCACCTTAATCACATCCTTTGCTATGCTAGTTTATGTCGGCTCGTGGTAGAGGCAGCAGCGGTGCTCGACATCCAGCAACTGTATGGTGCGCTGTAGGCTACGTTGGGGTAATTAAAGGTTGATCTCACCACTTGTGGCCGTTTGATGTGAAGGAAGAGTTTCTTGGTCCGGTCCCGGTACGTCTTGATGGCAATCAAAATGCTCTCCGTGCCACCGGAAGTGTGGAACCACGTGTTCGTCTCCGTGCAGCATTTTTCTTAGCCATACTCACGATCTCAGTCTCCATCTTCCCGCTAATAACAAACCCGCCCATCCCCACCGTAAGTGCCTCCATACTGCTAATGCATCTACATCATAGGGCATTGCATTGACATGGTTTAATGGCTGTCTCACAAGAAACCCCGTCATATATATTCCGACCTATGACAGTTGTGACCCAGTGAACTTGACCCAGAGCAGTGTCTCATAGAATTCGACCGGCTGGTTCTATATGATGAAATATGTCATACACCTTTTTTGTTTCGACCATATTTAGTAATGGGGTCATTTTTCTTCTTGAGGCACACACAAGGATATTGTAAAGTAAAAAGCCTGATGAATTTGGAACATTCTCGCGAACGACGGCACGAAGGAACGAAGTACCGATACCCCCTTTAAATCGCGAATCCCCAAGAATTAGGGAGAGCAATATCGAATCTCCAAGGACACTTTCAAGTTTAATGGTGATATCGAGAATATCGAGGAATTGACAGACTGCTATAATGGATCACGGTAAATAGGCAATGGGTCTTCGCGTTGAACAAGGAATAATTGTACAGATAACGATCCCCAAAAATTGCCAACAACTGATCGCGAATCTCTAAGAATTCCTGGATGCCAATCGCAGATATCGTAAAAGCCCCCCCCCCCCCCACCCCTCTAAGTTCAGCTATTAGGTCCGAAGGGAATTTCAAGATATTAATCCCAATATATTATGACGCCCACACAACACATCAACACGTAAGTAACAACTAGTTACTAACTACTATACAGGGGCGGATCTAGGAATTTGCCAAGGGGGCGGGGGGGTTGCTCTCTGAAAACTTCCGACCAGGGGTGTGGAGTGTGTTCTCTGAAAAACTTCCGACCGGGGAGGGGGGGGGGGGGTGAGTTGCTCGAGAAGCCGACTTTAACAGTGTATGTTCAAGTTCCCAAGGGGGGGGGGGGGGGTTGTAACCCCCCCCCCTAGATCCGTCCCTGCTATAGTACTTCTACTATATCATTACTACTACTACCGTGACATATTTTATACCGAGACGAGAGGTTACTTTATGTTCTATCAAGGTATATATTATATCACGAAATAAATAAATTAATGCAAATCTACACTAGGTATAGCATATCCGTATATCAGCCGTATACCGAGACATGAAGTGACCCAGGGACCACTCGTTATACTTCACTGTTACATTGACCGAGTAATCCTTTACCTCGGGCCATGATGGCCTCTCTAAAGTGTACTTGAAGTCGTTCTCTGTTCCCTTACATAGGTCGCGACTCTTCAGATAGATGTTGAGATAGATGTTAAGTGCTACCTTTGTGATACCAACGGCGGCCACTTACCTTACAGCCACAAAGTCCGGGGTGACAGGACACAGGAATCACACGATTGAACGATTATTTAACGAATCACTGAGGTCAGAACCGGAATTGGACACACAGCTGGTAGGTATAAGGTGGTGAAGACAGGCAATAAGATGCTTATTAAAATAAAAGGGTAAGGCATAAATCTTCATTTATGTTTCCGCTCATTTACAGGACCGTAGTTTGACATAATCACACGGACCTGTGACCTTTAATGAAGTGAGTAAGTATACATCGAAGTCATGTTGCTCGTCACGTGGTTGGAACACGTGGTCTTCGCCCTGGTTGTGGTCGGGTGCGTGCGCATATGGATGTCCCGCGGCGGCTTCGAGCTGGCCCGTGTCCTCGCCGTTGCTATGCAGGAACTGCCCGGGGTCAAGGTAGTCATTGCAGCTGTCCTAAGCAGCGAGGCCACGAAGTTCATGAAACAAAACGCCCTTTCGGAAGAAGAAAAGAGAACGGGAGTCCGCAAGGAAAGGGCAGTTATTCCCAAGAAAGGTAAGGCAAATACAATACAATGACTGTGAGGAGACCGTGGCCGATTCAAGCCCTACCCCCACACACACACTTTTCAAAGACATTGCTCATTATGGTAGCTAGGGGGTTCGCCCGTGTCCTGCTTCCGATTTATACTTTATTAAAGCGGGTGTCCAACCTAATTTAATCGCGATCTGCACCGAAAGTTTACATCTTAAAATTTAATTGGCGCTTGTTAACGCTTCGTTTCGGCTGACTGGTAAGGAGAAAAAAATTAAGGCAACCCGGCCGCCCCCAGCAATGTCAAGCAGAGCGCCATTTTACCGGGAGCAGTGACGCGTATTGTGACTATTCATGTGTCATCGCCTTATGTTATCACTCGCGGAGAGAGAGATCAGAGCCGCGATTTACAGATGAACAGCGGTAGTTCCAAGCCGCGCAGTAGACCATGATCTTAGTGTTTCATGGAAAAGTACCGTCCAAACAAATTGATATTTATCTTGTGACGATTGACTCCGCAACAATGCCATGTTTGGAGTTAGAATCGCAGGTATTTATATTAGCGATGATCACGCGCTCTTGTTTTGCTCACACAATAGGCGCAGTTTCCGGTTTGATTAAATTAGAGTATCGCCTTCTGATTGGTCAATCGCGGACACACCTCCAAAAAGGGCTGCCGCCCGGGTAGGCGGCGAAATCGTGCCCGGCGTCACTTCTAAATTTTATTGTGAGCTATAGATAGGACGCAAAATTCTGTAATTTGGAGGATAGACAATTGGGTATTATATGAATCGGTAAAGCAGCGTTAGAGGCCAGGCTAGCGGTTCCCTTTAGGTCAATACTGATGTCGTTTCTTTGCCCCTTTTTTGCAAAGCCGAAAATGCCACAATATGAGATACAACAGGCCATAGTAAACAAGTTAAGAACAACATCTGCCATCGGGGGATTGTTCTGGTCCATGCAAAGAGCAATCCGTTATCGTCTCGTTCTACAGGGAGGTCTGCCGACAAGTTGCGAGAAGAGATGCAAAAGATGCGAGCCGCCGAGACTGACCACACGAAGGGTTTTATGTTCGCTTACACATACACCACGGAACATGAACACTGGGAGCTGCAGAAAGATATATGGGACTTATGGGAAGGTATGGCGGCGTGATTTACATGTGTAGTGAATTGATGCCAATTAAATCGGTAACCATGTATCAAATGATACACTATTTCAAATAGGTTCAAACATTTTTGTATCAATATTTGTGTCTATATTTCTGATTATTTTAGTTTTAAGTTTTAAGTCAGTTTAGCTTTGTGAAAACGTTAATGGCGAAAATAGATAATCTTGGAGCCCTTGAATGTCAACAAAAACATATGGATTCACCCTGTTTGTAGAAAAGGCTGGAGTATCGGTTGACCACGACAGGCTCTGCAAAGAATTTTTTGAAGCCTTCCTCCACGAAAATGCATTGAATCCCCTAATCTACCCAAGCTTAAGGTAAATAGCTAATAAAGTACTCATGTTCATATGCTAAAGCGATATGTAATATATTATGTAATGGAGGGTATATTATGGGAAAAGTTTCAAAGGTTTTACATGGGTGTTTGGGGTAAATTGTAACGGTGTTATCCTAGAGGCTTCACATCTGCACATATCGTGTCGTCACGATATTATGACCACATAGTCATTCGCGTTTATTATCAAGTTGAAAGAGGCAATCGTTATTCTTATGTTTTGACAATTACACTACAGGATTTTACATGAATGTACATTCGCGCGCATGCAAATAGGTCGTTTTAGCGATACACTAAAGCTAGTCTCGCACGTTGCTGTCTTGCCGGATAAAATGCCTGAATATGTATAAGATGACGCAGTTTCCGGAGCAATGTCTCGCTCTGGTCAGTCATTGAGCCATGTTGCTCGCGACTTGCTATTGCCAGGAAGATGGAGACTGAGATCGTGAGTATGGCGGCCAACATGCTGCACGGAGACGAACACGTGGTGGGCTTCCACACTTCCGGTGGCACGGAGAGCATTCTGATGGCCATCAAGACGTACCGTGACCGGGCCAAGAAACTCTTCCCTCACATCAAACGGCCTAATATGGTACTTTCTTTTATAAGCAATTCTCGTCTAGGGCGATAATGGACCAGGCTGATTGGGCCGTGATTAACGCATAGATGTAGGCTAAATTTTCGCCGTTTAGGGACCATCAATGTTGTCGCAACTTCTTCTCGTCACCTACTTTATGTCATGTGTCGTTCTATATCAGGACGAACTATCGTTACACGCGATACCATTAATGAGATGCCAACGCCCTTGGGGTGTTCGTGCCGCGGTTTATTACTCAGGATGTGCGGGATATCGATGGCCTCACATAGCATTACTTGATTGCACCATGCCCTGTGTTTCAGATTGCTCCCTCCACCATTCACCCCTGCATGGAGAAGGCCTGCCACTACTTCCAGGTGGAGATGATACACGCACCTGTTGGCGCTGACTACAGAGTAGACGTTGAGGCCATGGAGAGGGTAAAATCGTCCTTCAGTGATAACCAAGTTATTATCCAACTACGTTTTCAATGCGCAAGAGCAACTGCAGCTAAATGGTAATTAAAGCACATATCAATGCCACTGATGTTAAAGCGTAATATGATGGTTCGTGACATGGGTTCACGTATATTTACAGCGAGCTATTATACCGTTTAAGTTTTCAAGCAAGGTGGAATTGAATTCGAAATATAATGCACATATTTATGCCCATAGTGTTAACAATTTTCAACTTTTCTTAATGTCTACGTTACGTAAATCATAATGTTTATATTTAGGTTTATTGGATAAGACTTTTGATATTTTTGCTAAACAGAAAAATGGTTTTCTAAAAGCATCAGTATGTGCCGATGTCAGCGACGGTATGTGCATAGGCCATCATTTGCTGAAGGAGGGAATCTATATGCGCACTCCTTGGGTGTTAAATTCACCTCCCTTATTGCAAGCATGTAGGATGTTGTATATCAGCATCGCTCCCCCTTTTACTGGGCGTGTCCAGGCGGGGATGCTTGCCCCCCCCCCACCCCTCTTTCAGACCATATTAGATATACCTAACCTCCTTTCTGTGCACCACGGTCATCTAGTCTCTTTGTGGAACAAGTTATTGCATGTGCCCCCCCCCCCTTTTAAAAAAATTCTGCACATATACGTCTTCACACTGTTCATGTTACAGCTTATCAACCCAAACACTATCCTGCTGGCGGCCTCAGCCCCCCAGTTCCCTCACGGCCTTGTCGACCCCATTGAAGATGTATCGTCGCTGGCTTTGAGACGGGGTCTGCCTCTCCACATCGACTCCTGCTTCGGCGGCTTCATGCTTCCATGGTCCGTTCTGCTCTCACCCGAAAGTTAATTCTCCTGTTTTGAAGAATTTACTACAGGTTTTAATGATAAATTATGCGGACTCTTGCGAAATGCATATATAACTTCATTCTGAATTTATTTAGATAAAAACCATGAGTCTATACGTACCATCTGTGTGTGTGTGTGGGAGGAGGGGGGGGGGGGGGGGCAAGGGGTATTTCCGTTCCTCTGGAATGAGCTTCGTTTTACCGTTAACGGGGAATGGGGAAAACAATTCTTCGTGAACTAGGAATGGGATATTAGCCGACCGTCGTGATCAAGGATTTTCATTAATCGTGAACTGGGAATTCTTAACTGTGAATTTTAATATTAAATAACCGTGAATGGGCAAATCGTCAATTTAGTATCATGCAGTATCCCTAATTCCTTTGTATATGGGAATTTCTCATTTTAATTCATCGTGATCTGGCAATAAAGAACTGTATTCTTCGTGATCTGGGAACACGACCCCCATTGCCCCCCCCCCCCCCCCCGCCACCATCTGTGCCTCTATGTCATTCATGATCCCTTTATGTAACTGTTACTGTCACAGTCAGGGTAATAAGTGGGTTAAGTTTCGTGAATCCAATGGCACAGGCATTACATGTGGCCCGGTGGAAGAATACCTTGAAACTGGTCTTTTTGTTATTTAGGGTTGAGAAGCTGGGTTACCCGGTGCCTAAGTTTGACTTCCGGTGTCCTGGTGTGACGTCCATGTCTGCCGACGCCCACAAGTGGGGATTCTGCTGCAAGGTGCGTGCCGCGTCAATTGTAATTTATGGGACACCGACCAGCATTACCCACTGTACGCAAACAGCGGACCGTAACTGCAAATACATTCAACTAAAGATGACGGAAGTTAGTGTCAGTTGAATATTGTATTCGTTATTTGTTTGAAACTGACTGTGCGTTCG
Organism: Arenicola marina; assembly: GCA_964019135.1. NCBI lineage: Eukaryota > Metazoa > Annelida > Polychaeta > Arenicolidae > Arenicola > Arenicola marina. Next base: position 21,417,070 of record OZ025256.1, on the reverse strand, counting down.
TCCTTGGCAAATTTTCTACATCGTCCAACAAAGTTATTGAGGCTTCTATTATGAAAACAAGATAACAACTATTGCTCTAATTACATCGTAGTAACGTCATGTAAAAATCTATGATGTTGTCCGTAACTGAATTTGGGGGTTGACCGTCGGGTCGCTGACAAGATTCAGATACGGTCAACACTGCACAGACACTCCGGACAGTTGCTCCCAGACAACCACCCCGCAGACAATTTTCCGGACATTGCCACCCGCGTCTCCCCAAACGGTGAAGCCTCGCCCCCCTTTCCCCCCAGACAATCCGTTCTAAAAACCCGTTAGGTTGCATTATAGATGTGCCCGTTTCATATTATATATTCATATACACTGACAAGTGCTGTCTCAACAAGATCACAAAGCCCTGTAACATACATCGATGGCTGGGACGTATTAGAGAGACCCTGCGGATCTCAAGGGGTGGGAGGTTTGAGTCGTTTGCTGCTTATTTACTACATGAAAAAAAATCGTGCAATATTTCGAACCGGGGATTCTGTATTTAAATCAGTCAAAACTAAATAAAACATTGAGGTCTCATTAAATTTCGGTGGAATAAAAGGTGAAAAAAAAATATATCCCAGGACTGGGGGTTTGTCCGACATGGGATCGAGGCTGTCTAAAAGGGTATGTTTTGGGGGAGGGGGGACTGTCCGTTTGTGGGTATGTGTTTCTAGGGGGTGGTTATCGTCCGGGGGCAATTGCTCGGAGGGGAATTGTCTGGGGTTGGGAGTGGTGTCCGAGGGGCAATTGCCTCGGAGGGGAGTTGTCCGGGGGGGGGGGGGGCTCTCGCTTGGTTCGTACCCCACCTGGGTGACAGTGGATCTATGTTAATTGCAGGGGATAAACACCGCATGCTTGTCTACGTAAAGGGTAGATAGTTACTCCGGGGGACATATTGCTTCCAGGGATGTAGGCAGAGACATAAGCAAGTGGACGCGTTTTCTGCAGATGAAATAAACAAATTAAGCCTACTCCTGAAAAACCTGAATCTTGGAATTTGCACGCTGTAAAAGAAGGGGCGCCATTTGTAACCACTACCCCCTCGACTTAGCAAAATTTGGGTTGCGGTGTGAAAACTCATTTACCCACCATGTAGTTCGTATAGCTTCATACGTTGAAATTGGGTTCATTCGGACTCCATGTACCCCATTAAACAACATACATTGAGTTACATAAAATTAAGTAAGTAGGCCTACCACCGACTGATGTCGATAGGTTGTGAACAACAAGTCACAGACCGAATTCTGATCCAAAGCCGAACGAATTAAATGTATATGACCTTTTTCTACAAGGGATCCAGCATGATTCTGTACCGCAATGACCAGTACAGGAAACACCAGATCTTCTCATCCTCTGCATGGTGTGGAGGCCTATATGGCTCACCCACCATGGCAGGCACAAGACCAGGTGGGCCACAGACAAATTCCCCGCAGGGTTCATTATAATTCCGAAATTATACTGTATTGCAAACCTTACATGAAACCTTATTTATAATAGATATAATATATGCGTCAAATGATTGACGTCCGTAACGTAATTTGTTTTATTTGCTTTCATCGAAAATGATTGGTCTTTTTTTTTTGCATTATCAATTGATGATGAATAAGCGCGGGTAAATTTGAAAGTAAATTAGGATATTTCATGTTAATATGTTTCAATCATTAACATACACAATGCTGATATAAGTTTTGACGGTTGACTTTGACAGCTGGCAACATAGCTTCCACCTGGGCCACCCTCAACTATCTGGGAGAGGAAGGTTACCTTGCTATGGCCAAAAAACTGATGGACACCACCCACAAAATGCAGGAGGCAGTCAGGAATTCCTCGGTACGAAACCGCGGAAAGGTCACATCCCAGGATCTATGTGTGCATGTACATCTCTTTAACCAGTCATACGGGTTGGAACATATCATTTTGTCGAACTTGATATAACGTAAAAGATAAATGGGGCACTCAACCCCAGTGAAATCAAACTGCATGTCTGAGGCTGTTACTCAAGTGTGGTGTGGTAACAAATTATTAGCTGTCGAGTTGAGGCGTCTCTGTTGGAGGTTTAACTATATACAGCGTTTACTATGCAGGTTCTGTATGTGGTGGGAAAGCCACACATGAACTCGTTTGCAATTGGGTCACGGGACCCGGAAGTGAGCATCCAGGCAGTCGGTGACGTCATGGAAACCCAAGGTGCGTCATCTCCGCCTCTACATTATAAATAATTATTAAGACATAAGATGTTAATCAGGTCTTCGCCATGGATCGAGGATGGTGTATCGGCATAGACATATTATAATTTACATTTTATACGATACTGAAGGCATAGCGGCTGGAAATTGTGCATGATGAATGGAGAACGACTTGTCAATTATCAAAACCTTAACTTTATCTCCTTGTAGTTGTAGTTTCACTTTGTGTTGTCATAACTCAACTTCTTGGTATTAGTGAAGTAGACGATAAACTTTTGAAACTCATACACTATCTTTTGTGACGCTAATATTTGTTAGGGTTGATAACAACTCGTGATGAAGATGGTATGCATCTCAGTATGCATTAACTGCGTTTACCGCTAGCCAAATTAAGTCCATTGAAACATTGTACTGCTTCGCAAACTCGATGTGTCGGCTGGAACTTTCTCAAAGCCACCAGAATGACATCGTTGATGTTGCCCTCTACCTTGTTTATAACCAATTGAGCTCTCAGGTCGACATGATTATACAACTGTTGATGCTGTATTTCGTTGCCAGGATTCAAAATGGAGCGCCAAATGAACCCTGATTGCGTACACCTCTCCATCCTGCCTGACCACATCCCTAACGCTGATAAAATCATCAAAGCATTCCTCGATGGTGTCGAGGAAGTGAAGGTAGATAACAAGTTGTAATGAACCGGCTTGCCTTTTTCAATTATTGTTTCTGTAATCTAATTGACCTACAGTCACTGTAGCCTCCAGTCAAGCTGTAATCGTTATGCCATGTAAACCGTGTATGTGAACAAATTCAATGATATCCGGGAGGCTTTTTGTTCAAGCTCCCGTTCGCTTCGTTTATCCGGAGGTAAATTTCTTACTTAATTTCTACATTCTTGTAAAGTCAATTATAACTCGATAACTTCAATCAAAATAATTAATCATTAACAGGAGTAATATTTACCTAATTGATACACCATTGTACATGCGGAAATAACAATAACTCAGAACTCTTTTCTTCGTTCCCCCGCTACGTGTGCCAGTAAGCACCCCACCATTTATTGGTAGAATTCCTATCCATCTGAGCAATACAGTACAATACAATTCGTCCCTCTTGCAATAAAACTTTCGATGAGGGTAGATGCAATACTTATTCCCCCTGTCTGCGTTTATTTTAGTAAGAAACCTCTTTGCGCTCCGTCAAGCTATATTTGTGGGGAGAGTATCGCCAGGAAGGGGGCGGGTTTTATGTGTGAGCGTGCAAAATGCATAAATCCGTGGTGGTTGTGAAAATGCGAAGCCCTTGGCGTTGGTAATAGGCATCACGTCATCTGCCAGCGAAAATCTGGACTTCCCTCTCGATATTTTAGTCGACTTAATGAATTTGCGCCCATTTAAGCCTGCTTTGAAGTGCAGATTATATGTGTTTATGTTATTTCTGTCTTCATGTGATTCGCAGGTCAACAAGAGGTTGTCCAAGGAGGGGACGGCTGGGATGTACGGAATGATGGCCACTATTCCGGACAAAGCCATCATCGGGGACTTCATCGTCGAGTTCTTCAGCCAAGTGTATCGCTGAATCAAATATAGACCGGCGGGGTTCTTGCGTCAACCATGCAGCCCCCCTGCCAAGACCATTGGGGAAATTATTTGGCCGTTGACACACGCACAAGCGTTACCGCGGTCCGATATTTGCACCTTCCATGGCCATACAACATTGGCAAGAAAGACTTGAATTCCTCGAAAGGCCGGTTGCTTCGTTTGTATATGATTTTCAAAATTCGGCCTGCTCATACCGCATACTGCAGTGCTGCCATCGACTTTTGTACTTTTTATGCATAGGGTTGCTTGCTATACAGCAATCCTTAGCTTAGCAGATTACACCGCTGTTTCATGTAGTCGCTACGGCGTTGGACACCTAAGAGAAATTCCCACAATCAACCATTGGAGGTGCAAGCTGTCTGCTGGCCAGGGAAGACATCTCGTTCTGCTAGTTCCGGGAACATTGAATATATTTAAATTAGCATTCAATCAACATTGTGTATCTCAGGCGCATGCTCTATTATGGCGTCATTATTAAATTGCAAAAAAAAAACTATCAAAAAACATTTGTATTATTCTTTTGCGACCGACTCTCTGACTATGCGATCGACTGAAAAAGCCCAGCAGGGTTACGACTGGCTCTTAGGCTTTGAAAAGCTTTATAATTCACGCCATGGCCAAAAAAATGCCTACGGTCATGCCAAACTTGGTGTATTACTATTGTCACGACAAGTTGCATTTAAATTCAAGTTTATCCTACATAATATGTGACATGGTCCGTAAATCGCAAGCCTTTCCGCATCTCCCCCGGACAACTCCCAAGCCGAGGCCCGGCAAGGGGGGGGGGGGGGGGGGGGTAGTCTTAGCTTGTATCTAATCCATACATAATAAGATAAGTTTTATTTAACGTTCGTATGCAAAATCAACAATAACCATTTGCACAAATGCTATTGACCGACAATGATAAAATGACATGAGCGGATGAGATAGATGTACATATGACAATGAAAATATAACAACCATTGCATCTCTTTAAGCTTCATCCATTAGCTATGTTGCATAATGTGCACGAATTACAGTGACACAAGAACACATTTGAGGTTGACCTCGTTGTTTTAAATTTCTTGGCAGATTTGGTTAACCTCGTTTCCTTATTGAGCATGTTCCATAGTTGCTACCTTGATACTTCCCTGAATTGTGGCCAGAAACTGTTGTCTTAACGCGTGGCAAACATATAGTTGGCCTATTTTTGTAAAGGTAATTGTTTTCCTTTAAGGTAACTGGGCCCAGTTGATACTCTTGTAAACTTCTAATGTTATGCCGCGCAATAGCAATGGTCTATCCGCTCTCTTCCTCAACTCTGCGTATTCTGATCTAAAGTCATCAAAAACATACCCCATTGCACACTCCTGTATCTTTTCAATCTTACGCATATTTTTTATATCGCTAAAATGGCATACAACGGGACAATAATTAAAATGGGAAAAAATAAATAATGTAAGTTAGTTTGCTATCAACATCCATTGATTTGGAAACTGTAGCTAATACATTGAGACTTTTTCCAGCCTTTTGCATAAACTTGATATATAGTTGCCGACAAGTTAACCTAGCGTCCAGTTGAATACCTAAAGTCAAAGTCATAAATGCCGTAGCGTGTCGTTTCGGCCCATATTTTCCACGAATTTGTCGCGATCGCCCTAAAAATCACTCACGTGAGAAAGCAACACGTGTTGCTGGCAATGGAGTGTCAGCATGGAGCAATATTGTTTGTATCGTTATAAAGGATAACATCGCAGTACACACGTAAGTTTGGTATCATTAAAATTGCACGGTGTTGCTTTCTCACGTGAGTGATTTTTAGAGCGATCGCGACAAATTCGTGGCAAATATGGGCCGAAACAGGCCGAAACGCCACGCTACGGCATTTATGACTTTGACTGTAAGTGTGGCGCGCGACGTGTTTCCCTGGAGATATGACGTCGTCAAAGTGATTACGCATCTGCGGCGGAGGTAGGTCTAACGAACATATTGTTTTAGGCAAAATGGTACCTATTTCTTAAATGAACCTTTTGTTTCGTAAATGTTAGCTGTATTTCTTTAGTTGGAGTTCATACGATTCAGGTCTATAGCTAGACGGCACCAGGCAGCGGCTGGCAGACTGCCTGGTGCCGTCTGCCAGCCACTGCCTGGTGCCGCCTGCCAGCCGCTGCCTGGTGCAGTCTGCCAACCGCTGCCTGATGTGGGTGTCATCTCCGCAGTGATGTCAGAGAGCTGACCCACGCCCGAATGCCTCAACAGGTATTCCATATTTGCTTGGCGCGATCTGCATTCCACCTCGATCGCCAGACCTTCAAGGAGATAGAGCTGCATGTACAGGCTGCTGGCGCTGGCACCTGTATAACATATCAAAGAATATATTGATATTTATATGGCACCTGTATATTTATTTATCAATATAACTCCACTCAATATATCTAGTCTATTTGTGACAATGTGGCTGGTGCCAATGGAGTGTCAACATGAAGAAATATTGTTTGGGTCTTTAAAAAGGACATTACAATACAAACGTAAGTTTGGCGTCATTAAAATTACACGGTGTTGCTTTCTCACGTCAGTGAAATATATACGCCGAAACGTCACTCTACAGCATTTATGATTGACTTTATATACATAGATCTATATGGATGTTCCCTCTCACCCCACTATACCACCTTTATCATCTATGTCACAGCCACAGGCGCCATAAATCAGCGGCGGGGGGGGGGGGTACCCCTATAAACAAGAAGTTTATACCCATATAAACCAGTTTAATAGGGGTACCCCCCCTCGCTGATTTACTGCGTCTATATAAATGCTATAATTTCCATATCAACAATGAGCAATTAATAATTACAGTTATCCTAAATTTTGCTTGAAACCTCGCCCCCATATTTACATGAAGAGTAATAGGGCTATACAGTTCTCACGATCGGGCCGCGAGACTTCAATTTTGGGGACAAACAAACACACGTGCTCCATGTTGAACTATAGACAGCTATAAGTCCATTTCTTTCCAGGTTTATTCTAAAGACTATGAGTACCATGTCACTAAACATGGCTATGGGAGATAGACGTTAAAATATTTGGAGGCGATGGAGGGCAGAACTTTGGGAATATACAAAGAAAAATCTGTCTTCACAACACTCGAAAGCTAAAAATAGCGTTCTAAATTTAGCCCTGCACCCGGGCTTTCGCGAGTTCTCCAAACTGCGAGTGACGTCACAGAGTTTCACGTGCCTCCGCGGTAACAAAAATGGCGAGAGCAAGTGATCGCAAATGTGCAGCGCATGGAGTAACAACACACGGACGCGTCATTAAACTACATGGTAAAGGTAAACCAAGACCAGTAAGATGTTTTCATATCACTTTTGGATCACGAAAAGACAAAGTTCTTCATTCTTTGTAAGTTTTCTGTTTGAAGCGTTGCGCCAACGTTGTCACTCGGGGAAAATCCATGTAACGTCATAATATCTCGTTTTCGTAGGAAATGCAAAAAAAAAATTGGTTTCTCAGCCGTGTTGTCCTGTCGTTTCAAATATTAGTCTTTGTGGTAGCGCAAATGAATGAAAAATATGTCGTCTATCCGTTTTGGGCAGCTATATTTCTTAAATATTCTTAATTATATCGCCAGGCCTTCCGCAAGGGACCCACCCCTCAGCGCCTGGCTCTTGCGTAGGTAGTCTGGTTCCCAGTCTCACTCTTTGCGTAACATACACGTCACGCCTACGTCTTTTAAAATAATATTTAGGTTCCATAAATACTCTTCATTTTTACTCTTTCCTTTTCTGACAAATCAAGTAATAAAAGGATAATCTTAGTAGCATATGCAGTTTTATTGCAACTGACCTTCCGCTATTATCGCCTTCACTCGCGGCCATGACGCGCGGTTGACGTTTTTTCACAAGCTCCCCGCACGGTGGCGCTACGCAAGCTAGCTTTTACCGATGCTGTCGGCCCGGGGCAAATTTCAAGATTCTTGAAAAACGGTCAAATTAGCTGTAATTTCTTGCAAGATTAGAATTTTCAAGAATAAAACATAAAAATGACGAGCTTTGTGTATTTAATACAGCAAAAAAATCTCGTACTCTTTCGAAAAGTTATAATTGTGACAGAACTCTTCCTTTTCATCACCTGATTTCATGTGTTAATAGGCTTAGGCTGGGTCCCAGCACCAATTTCTAGAAATGCGCGACGCATTTTTCCTATCTATTTGCGCATCGCCGCCCTGGCGATCGAGTGTGAAAATGCATTGGGAACGTAGGCGACAACAGAGATATAATGGAACCCTAGCGGAGTGAGTCGAAGGCAGAGAGTGGTTTTGTTATGGTATAATATGGTAATGTATGGCAAGCCAAACATTATTATTATTTTTTTTTAAGACAAAATATAATGTCGGAAGGACGATTTTTTTTGACAACAATGCTTGTTTGTTTCCATTTCTTTCGTACCCTCTACTGCCCTAACGACAACAGCTATCATTCACCAATATTTATGGAAATGTGGCATGTCCGAACCTCTACAGTTTTCAAGTTATGGACTTTCCAATGACAAAGGTCAAAGGTGAAGGCCGTCCGGTTAAAAGAAAAACGTAAAAGTGCTATGGCTTTCGTAATATTTGTCCTAAAGAGATGCGACTAGCGTCAAAGTGTTCCACTGATCAATAAGTATAAGCGCAAAATGACGCCATAGTTCACCTTGTCCTTATGTTCAAATTAGATGCACGTTGTTTTCCAACTTTAACTTTCTCAATCGTCGTCAACCTCCAAAGATGTATTAATGGAGTCGGTATGACCCAGTTCCCGAAGAAAACTTCGCCGTCAGTGACGTCACATGACGTCAAAAGAATAAAATATTTAAATACGAATTAAATTCACTGTATAATTAATATTGGGAATAGAGAGATCGGATTCGGGTCACAGGACGTCTAATTTTACCGCCTAGTTGTTTCTTAGTTAAAAAAAGAGACTTTCTATTTTACTTTTCCCGCTAGAGGGCCAAACGTTCCTTATGGGGATCCCCATGTTAAAGTCGGGCGCTGGATCCTGACCGCGCGGGCTGTCGAGGACAGTGAGTGAACGGTTCGCGATAAGGCACCGTGTTGTTCATATATTGTGATGTGATTTGTCGGGAGAGGCGATCAGGCACAGTCGTGGGGAGGGAGGGGAGCAGGTAGCACACAAATACAGCGCATTGATATTGTGTACAAAGAGTTCCGAACGAATCGCCCCCGCAGCCGCCCACCAGCCTCACGGACTCCTGCCCCTCCCCCCCCCCCCCCTCCGCCCACCCACACCAACCAGCGTTAATGCACTCCTCTCTGCTCATAACCGACACCCATCCACCTGATTCCTGCAGCCCCCCAGCCCACCAACACTCATCAGATACATGCATTCAGCTGGGGAGGGGTGGTGGGGTGTAGGTTGAGGTCATGACCGAACCCGACCGAGTCATTACAGCGCTGGTAGAGGGGGTGAGTTGGCTGTTGACAGAATTCAGGCCGCGCAGTCAAGCAGGTGCATGGTAAGTTGCAAGGCGACGCAGGCACGCACCGCGGTCGCCTATATTCTGTGGCGTTGGGGGTGTTTCCCGTCTGTTGTTCGTCATTTAACTTTGTACTACTACCTTCAGTGGATAAAATCTGCCTGACGTCCTGGTTGGATCTATAGAATTGACGTGTAGTTCGCTTAACTATACTGTAAATTGGATACTGCTGTGACTGATGTTAAAAGAAGCCTATTATAGGCAAGGTTCCCCGGACAGAGTTCGTTCTCTTGCTACTGAGGGGAAGTTGTGGGCCCGAGACAGTGGGCGCATTTCTTTGGGCCAGGTTCGGTATCCCGCCCCGGGCCCGCAACACGTGACAGGGAACTTCCGAGTATGCCGATAGAGATATGCCTATTCCAATGAAATGCACACACCGTTCACATCCGGTGCACATTAAGGCACTGGAACCAACCTACTCTCATCACCTTTCAATCAGCCGCCATCTTCTCCCGAATGCCCCGTGCTGTTTAGAATGGGGCACATCGGCACACCGAATCTATGCGCGCGCATCCATACCTGGGTGAAAGAAGTGTCGGGCGGTGAACCGATGCGTAATGTGCGTATTCGGTCCCCCGTAGGGATACACCCGGGGTACCAAAGAAATGCACCCAGTACGGGATTTGTTTGCTTTGACGGTCATGCCGAGAAAAACCCGCTACTTTAGCGACCGGACGCCCCCCTCTATGAACAGGGTCCCCCCTGTCAGCACCCCATTAATTATCTGCTGCCTCCCGGCCGGCGGGCGCAGACCGTACACACGTACGGTCCGTGTTCCTGCCGCACGCTGACATTGGAGAGGTCGCCTAGCGTGTACAATGTCTCGCGACTGTGATAACGGACGCGACAGATCCAGCTGAGGTTGATGCTAGGATTTACCCCCAGTGTATCTATTCATAGAGTGAAAGTGAATGTCAGCGGGACTAAAGCAGGCTCTAACTTATTTTATTTTATTTAGCGTTTCTAATATGAAACCATTGAAAACTTTTTATTTGTTGGGGATCAAGTATGTGACAACATCGCCATAGCAACTCTTATCCAACCTCAAAATTAAGCGCCCGGGCGAAGATCACATCACATTAGAGCTATATATTTCCATACTTCGCATGCGGATTTTTCACGAACCGTACATATTAAAAGTGTCAGTGGAACTCATTACATGTATTGATACACACTTAAATATGCAGTGAACCATAGTTTGAGGCTATAGCTATGACCAAGCATGAAAGTGACTCAACGATGATACTGTAGATGGGTGCCCAGTTCGAGCCCCAGCATAAAAGGACAAATAATGTGATATGAATTTAAACGAAACGTGGCATGGTCTGTATGCTATATTATTTGAAGGAAAACCCCTAAATACCCGCGTTAGTCTTTTCTAGAACGTCAAACCTGAATTATCAGCTGGTGATCCAGGGTGACTATTGCTAACCTGCCCCTGCCGTGTTAAGTGAGGGTTTGATTCTGGACCCACAACCCCCCCCCCCCCCCCACCACTCACACCTAGCTGTTTGCACCGCTAGTGAAATCCCCAGTTAATTAAGATACAGATGGGAGCTAGCTTTCCTATCCGTTCTTTATAACTTGCTAATTTACAAAGTACTGAGAGGGATAACTGAAATTATCTAGCAGATTTTGGACTTGGGGTGCAATCCGCAGTACTACTGCACACTATGTATTTACCATGTGTCCCGATGCCCCCTCACAGTTCAGTGAAATATGTCATTTGAAAGTTTTATGCGACAAATGGCTCAAGACCCGTACGGAATCGCTGTGCTTAGCGAAGAAACATTCTGTTAATATCACCACTGAGGAGATCAGTGAAATTCCGGTGCCAGTTTGTTCGCTTGCCAAGTCGCCCATCTACATTGCACATGTACCTAACTTGATTGATGTCTTGGGGCCGAGCCACGAGTCCTTCTTTTACCGGCCAAGTTTTGGCGCCAAACTTTGATTTTGGTTCCTGCTCTATGTAACTGGTCACTGCTGGCGCGCTGCTATAGACAATCCTACTGTGGCTCATAGGTACAACGGTTGCGCTGAGGGTATTTCTTCGCTCCGCGCGGTGAAACGGCTCCGCGGAAGTCATTTCTTCGCTCCGCGCATTACATTTGTCCACTCCGCGCGGTAAATTTCTCCGCTCCGCGCGGTGAAACGGCTCCGCGGAAGTCATTTCTTCGCTCCGCGCATTACATTTGTCCACTCCGCGCGGTAAATTTCTCCGCTCCGCGCGATACATTTCTCCGTTCCGCGCAGTTCATTGTTCCGCTCCGCGCAGTTCGTCAAGTTTCTCCGCTCCGCGCAGTTCATTTCTCCGCTCCGCGCAGTTCATCAAGTTTCTCCGCTCCGCGCAGTTCATTTCTCCGCTCCGCGCAGTTCATCAAGTTTCTCCGCTCCGCGCAGTACATTTCTCCGCTTCGCGCAGTTCATTTCTCCGCTCCGCGCAGTTCATCAAATATTCCGCTCCGCGCAGTTCATTTCTCCGCTCCGCGCCGTATATTTTTCTGCGAAATGTACTGCGCGGAGCGAAGAAATACCCTCAGCGCAACCGTTGTACCTATGGGCCACAGTACAATCCGCACACCGCTGTGTTGAGATTCGGTCGCAGAGAGAGTGTGTATACGCTCGCTAGAAAGCATGAGCACAAGTTTCAAGTTTCAACGTACCACGCAGGCAGGCACCGCGCTGGCCCGCAGATAGACGGAAAAAAACCATCAATTACGAGATAACGCGCGACAGATCGGTCAAAGGTTATAGTAGCGCTTGCTATGGACCTTTTCTCGGCATGTTCGGGCGATAATGCGTTGGGAGAAATATTATTACTGTTGGCACCAAGCCAGGTAGCCCGCCGCAGACATGGTCACCATGCGGGATAAGCACCCGAAAGCGATATTATGCGCGGGATAAGGTGATAAGCACCCAGCGGTTGTGTTAACACATGCGATAGCGTTGACACCTGGACACATCTAAGAGCGACAATTTTGGTACATCCAAGGCGGACCATGGTTCGGTTGGATATACGTTTAAGGCGGCTGCTGATGCCAATGTGCTCTTGCATGCGGCGGCATAGTGGGACAGACAGCTTCATTTTATTAGTATACTAGCCGCCCCCCGCTCGCTCCGCTCGCGGGACGTCTAGCGTTCGTATTAATAAACGAAAGAAATAACAGTATGACAGTATTTTGTTTTATACGTTAAATAGTAGCAGGCAGAAGGTAGACATTGGGCAGAAATAATATAGATAATTATATTGACATAAATTGAGACCGGGAGCTACTGAATAACGGGACATAAATGTTAAAGATATTTAAACACTTTCTGTGCAATTATTGTGCATCCAGTAAAGAATACTCAAATTGCGGCTAAAGCACGCTAATAAACGAATATCAGTCCAGTAAAACTAAGGCCCAAGCTCATAGATTGATTCAGTAAAAAAAAAGGGGTTGATTGAGTAAAAAAAGGGGCTGTTTCCCGTCCATTATTCGTCATTTAACGTAGTACTACTACCTTCAGTGGATAAAATCTGCCTGACGTCCTGGTTGGATCTATAGAATTGACGTGTAGTTCGCTTAACTATCCTGTAAAATTGGATACTGCTGTGACTGATGTTAAGAGCCGCGTGTTATCAGTGGTTATAGGCATGGTTCCCAGGGCAGAGTTCGTTCTCTTGCTACTGATGGGAAGTTGTGGGCGCGAGACAGTAAGGGATTTGTTTGCTTTGATGACGGTTGGGGCGATAATTCGTTGGGAAAAATATTACTGTTGGCACCAAGCCAGGTAGCCCGCCGCACCCGAAAGCGATATTATGCGCGGGATAAGGTGATAATCACCCAGTGGTTGTGTTGACACTTGCGATAGCTTTGACACATCTAAGAGCGACGGTTGAATATATAGGTTCAAGGCGGCTCCTGGTGCCAATGCGCTCTTGCATGCCGCGGTATAGTGGGACAGACAGCTTCATTTTATTAAGACGAAAATCTACGATTTTCGTCTTATGTCGGTGTGTTCGGTTTGTTAAGACGAAAATGTTCCATTTTCGTCTTATGTCGGTGTGTTCGGTGTGTCTGTCTGTCTGTCTGTTTGTAACGCTCGACATTATCTTTCGAATGCCTTAAGATATCGACTTCCAAATTCCCACAAAGATGCGGAATGGCAATCGTCAGGCTAAGTTCGTAGATGGGCCATGTAGGTCAAAGGTCAAGGTCACAGGAATTTTTCGAAATTCGCTTAACCATTGAAAGATAGGACCAAAAATCGGAAAAATCGCTATAGCGTTCCCAGTTTTTACTCAATGGCGCTCAAAATTAATTCACGTATTGGGCTCATAGGTGCATTATATACGGTGTTTTGATTTTGAAAATCGTCCGAATAGTTCTTCTGCAAAAAATTCCCTAAAATTTAACATGGGATCCTACGGCAGCATTTTGGCGGGCAAATGGTCTCAATTTCTCCGTGAAGGTTACAAGTGAGACAAACGCCACCTGGCCTGATACATGACATCAGTAATTGGGCACGAATAACTATATTGGTCAAGGTCACGCTTCCAAGGTCAAGGTCACAGCAAGGTCAAGGTCACGAAACAGATTTTCCCGCGTTACTCCGTTAATATCGGGTCTAGAGATCCGCTGTTTGTTTGAGAGTATTCATCAGGGAGAGGCGGTGACGCAGCACTCGCTCAGATTTTTCCGCATACTGAACGATTTTCGAGTAATCGGCCAATCAATATTCAGCGTACGTGTCAAGTGGCGTTTTGAACTTTGCAAGGCCATAACTCGGTCAATATTTGAGCTAGGGAGCCCAGATTTGGCATGAATGGAGAGAAAAATGTGACCTAGGCTGATCGAAACCACCTCAGAATTGCTCTAGGACGCTTAGTTTGGCCGCTAGAGCGCTCGCAAGAGGTGCACCCCCCTCCATGCCGACGCTCCCATTACGAGTCAACGGCGATATGGACCGGCACTCTTTCGGGGTTGCGATGGCCGCCGTTCGCTTAATAGCGACGCTGGAGAGTCGGGACCGGTTGCAAAAGACGGGCAAACGTCGACTTGGGTATGGAATCCGCCTTCGCTTTTAGCTTATCACGCTTAGTCCCGCCGCTAGGGGGCTCCGTAATTCACCGATGACGAGTCCGAGAAGAGCGATTAGGGCGCGACCAAGGACGCGTAGAAAGTCGTGATTTGAACGTATTCACTCTAAACGAAGGCCTCGACCTGGAAAAATAGCCCGCGTTCAACAGCAGCCGTTAGATGGCGCTCGTCCAGTACATCACGATCCATTTTGGGCTGATTTGCGCTTTCAGCCAGCAATTTGGCCTCAGTACTACAGCTTTAAGGGGGCGATATGGTCTCCAACGCCAGGCTGAACAACCAATGAGCGAGCGGCGATGGGTCTTAACATAGTCGAATTGGTCCCATAACCCCAATTTTCGTCTGCCTTCTCAAGCTGTGCTTGACGGTCTAGTCTGTGTGTCTGTCTGTCTGTCTGTCGGAGCATTATCTGTCGAATGACTAAAGATATCGTTCTCTTCTTTTACCAAAACATTCCGGCAGCCAATCGACAGGTCAAGTTCGTAGATGGGCAATATAACTCAAAGGTCAACGTCACGATGACGTCATACGTCCAAAACACATTTTCCGCTCTAGCTCTCTTAATATTGCAGCTAGAGAGCCGCAATTAGTGTCAAAATACTCAGCTCCTCAAAGTCTTTCTCGTCTTTTTCTTACTGACATCAGATTTGATGTAGGATGAAAAGTTTTCGCGCCACGGGCTCTTGAAAATTGACAACTTTGGATTTTTTTTTTCTTTTTACAAAGTTTGAGATATCGACTTCTCCTTCTGCATAGATAATGCCACGGCCTACCGTCAGACCAAGTTTGTAGATGGGCAATCTAGGTCAAAGGTCAAGGTCACAGGAATTTTTCACATTTCGCTTAACCATTGAAAGATAGGACCAAAAATCGGAAAAATCACTACTACTGTCTTAGTTTTCATCTAATGACGCTCACCATTATTTCTGTTATTGGGCCCATAGGTACGTTATATATCGTCTCAAAATTGTGAAAATCGCCCGAATAGTTTTCCCGCTAAAAATTCCCAAAGTTTAACATGGGATCCTACGGCAGCATTTTGGCGGGAAAGTGGTCTCAATTTCTCCGTGAAGGGCACAAGTGGGACAAACGTCACCTGGCGTGATACATGACATTAGTAATTGGGCACGAATAACTATATTGGTCAAGGTCACGCTTCCAAGGTCAAGGTCGCAGCAAGGTCAAGGACACGAAACATGTGTTCCCGCGTAACTTCGTTAATATCGCGTCTAGAGATTCGTTGTTTGTTGGAGAGTATTCTGCGGAGAGAGGCGGACACGCATGACTGGCTCAAATGTTCCGGATACTGAACGATTTTCGAGTAATCGGCCAATCTATATTCAGCGTACGTGTCAAGTAGCGTTTTAAATTTGCAAGGCCATAACTCGGTTAATATTTGAGATAGGGAGCCCAGATTTGGCATGAATGGAGAGAGAAATGTGAGCTAGACTTATGAAAACCACCTCAGAAATGCTCTAGGACGCTTAGTTTAGCCGCTAGAGCGCTCACAAGAGGTGCGGGGGCCTCCCTGGTGTAGTGGTTAGCGCACTAGACCGCAGATCAATAGGTCCTGGGTTCGAATCCGGGCTCGGGCACCTAATCTGGGGCATGTTTCATTCCTTCATCTTTCATCGTCTCGGGAGGTTCCTTGGCCCAATTTAGCCTGTATGTGCACAAAAGTGGCCTAAAACACCAACATTCCATGCCTCACAAGAGGTGCACCCCCCTCCATGCCGACGCTCCCATTATGAGTCAACGGCGATATGGACCGGCACTCTTTCGGGATTGCGATGGCCGCCGTTCGCTTAATAGCGACGCTAGAGAGTCGGGATTAGTTGCAAACGACGGGCAAACGTCGACTTGGATATGGAAACCGCCTTCACATTTTACCTATCACGCATAGTTTTCCCGCTAAAAATTCCCAAAATTTAACATGGGACTCTACGGGAGCATTTTGGCGGGAAAATGACCTCCCCAATTTCTCCATGAAGGGGACATCTCAGACAAACAACACCTTGCGTGAAACATGACAGTAGTATTTGGGCGGAAAGTACTATATTGATCAAGGTTACGCTTCCAAGGTCAAGGTCACGGCAAGGTCATGGTCATGAAACATGTTTTCCCGCGTAACTCAGTTAATATTGGGTCTAGAGATCCGCGGTTTGTTTCGAAGTATTCTTCAGAGACAGGCGCGAAAGTTGTGTGCCTTCGGATTTCACCTCACATTTATAGTTTTTGAGTTGGATGATCAATTGTAACCCAAGAAAAATTATACAAAATTGCGGTGACCACATGCATGCAGGTAGATTACCTACATGTGGTGGAATATGTACCAATATTACTAACATCATGTGTGCCAAATGCCATGAAAATCGAACCAGTAGTTTGAACGCAAAGAAATATTATCCCATTATAAAGACCCGATTCCGCCACTTGAAGACGGATCGAGACGTTTCGGCCTATATAACCCAATATTGTCACTAGCCCTTTGCAATTCTATGTTCAAAAACTGACGCCCGCGGGCCGAATGTTTCTTTTATATCAACCGAAATGTGTTTCCAGCATAAAAACGAAAAAATATTAATAATAGGTACCCAGTTGGGTTTGAACACCCAACCTTCATGCCCACTGTCGAAAGCCTTATCCACTACGCCAAAGTGCCGCGTTGTACGTATATGCTACTGTTTCAGAAGTCCCCAAACCCGCTCGATCAGTCATATTTCATACGAAATCCTGCCCTCGGTCTTCCATAGGCTCGACCGAAGCACAACTTCCGCCCGTCTCGAACCACAACGAAACAGGTCCACATTGGGTAATATTGGGTATATATCCGCGGTTTGTTTCAGAGTATTCTTTAGAGACTTTTTGGAGATTCATATATTCTCGCTATCTTCCAGCTATGTTATAAGCGGGATTATGAATGCGGCCCCTTTATCTGTGACCTTTCATAGTTATCAGCTCATGGTCAGTTGCACCTATCCCCCGATTTTCGTCTTCCCTCTCAAGCTATGCTTGACAAATTCTAGTGTTTATATTGTGGCAGTTCACGTGCACGGACCCCCCCCCCCCCACCTCTCTCTCAAAATGAAAATTGGAGGCAGATCGACGCAGCTCAACAACTGACAGGGGACAATGTGCGTTCATTTTTTCATTGAGGGGGGGGGGGGGGGCAAGGGGTTGTGATTTTGTGCTGGCTTGTCACTTATTTTTACGTACATTGTATTTACGTTTACGAGGCAGTCTAAACTTAGACCGTTTGTCGATCTTCCTTTACACACATTTCTTTAATGGAACCCCCGGTCCACGAGTCATTGTTGATACACTGGCCACAGACAAATCTAGATACGCGCCGAAGATGGGGTGGTGATTTTTAGTAGGGTAAATCGCCCTTTTACGTTTTTGCAGGTCTGAAGGTTTACGGTTTGAACCTCAGGTGACAAATCGAAATCACACGCCATGGGGGAAGGGCGGGGGGGGGGGGGGGGCAAGGAGGCGTCGCGTTCCCAGATCACGAAAAATTAATTTCTTTACTCCCAGGCCACGATAAAAAAAACCTCCCCGCGTACAATCAAAGGGCGTAAAAAGGAAGCATGATACAAAATTTACGATTTCCCGATTCACGGTTATTTTATATGAAAAGTCTCAATTCACGATTCATGAAAATCCTTGATCACGCCGTCAGCCAATGCTTCCCCACCCCCCCCCCCACCATGACTGCAGGCCCACGTGTGATTGTTGACTATATTCGCTGTGGCTCTGCGCGCGACTCAAGCAGTTCACAACTTCCGCCAAGACGAGCGGCGAGTGAGCGGGCGATTCGAAATTTGTTGTGTGGGAAGAGATGGACAGGTCATGGAACATCGGGTCTGTTGAAAGATACCAACGATGCTATCCAGTAACATAACATCTATGGAGTTAAAAAATACTGGATTTGGCGGTGAGTGTTGCTTAGTTTGTTTCACAGAGATGAGGTGAGACGGCAACCCAAGGCGTTCCGCGGTCACAGGCTTGCTTGGCACTGTGGCTGTAGACGGGCCCTGTCAGATTTTTGCCAGTCTTACAGCCACAGAACTGGGGCTAGGCCCCACGTGGGCTGCGCGATGGGTCCCATCTGGGCTGCCCACCTGGGACCCACCTCATTTTGGCCGCGGGTTTTAAATGGGTCTCGTGTATCTTGAATACCGTTTATTTAGTCTTTAACATCATTCAGTTACATACTGAACCATGCAGCACGTCCATATATATATATATATATTTATGCGTGCCGTTCGCTTAGGGATTAAGGATTGTGACTAACCGAAGCTCGTTGCCGAACAGAAACACACGAAGACTCTGCAATGGCGTAAATGTTCATTTATTAATGACAATCAATAAAAATATTACGTAACTTGATAAAAGTTACGCAATATTTTAATAATTATAGCGTAACTTGCGTATAAAATATATTACGCAATCTTATATTAAGAGTTATGTAATATGTACATAACTTACGCAAGTTACGTATAACCGGCCGGTAAACTGTCCGGCAAGGTGGGGGACAAAACGCCACACTCATCAAACAAAAACCACACACACTACAATTTAAAGAGATAAAGCTAACTAGTGACAAAACCCACATCAAAAGCTACCAGGGAGCCGGCTGGGGATGGTGGGTGGCCGAAGTTTTCGCCTGGCTCTGGAGCAGGATTTATCAGAAAGAGGCCGGACGGCCGTTACCACTGACATTTATACCCCGGAACAGCTCCGGACTTGAACCAATCAAGGTGTTCCGGGTGAAGCGACATCTAGCGAAAGGCGGAAAACAAAAGAACAAAAAAAGCAAACTACTTCGCCACAGGGCGCTGGTATCGCGCCGTAGGTCGTTGCGTACTATATTTGCAAAAGCAGAACGCGCACGTTATGACGACCGCTTGTATGTACATGTCGCGGTTGAAGTGTACTAAGAAAACGCGCACGTTATGACGACCGCTTGTATGTACATGTCGCGGTTGAAGTGTACTAAGAAAAAGGCTAACCAACGATATACACAACCTGCTAAAAACAAGTTCTATTAGGACAGGTAGAAAAAATATAGCATCAAACGATCGCTACTACATACGGGATAACAGGCTACAACAATTCCTGTTAACCCACCCCTAGAGGCACCCTTGGCTGAACACCGCATAAAATCAGTTATCATCGTGTGATAACTTTCATATATAAACGATGGCCGCTACCCCAGAGAGGTTACCCGAAAGACCCAGCGTCCGAGAGGTCCCGAAGAGACACTACGAGTGCCCCCTCATCCTCCTCTTCCCTGGTCCCCGGCTGGTCGAGTGCCCCCTCATCTTCCCCTCCCCTGGTCCCCGGCTGGTCGAGTGCCCCCTCATCCTCCCCTCCCCTGGTCCCCGGTTGGTCGTCAAACATGTCCCGCGTCACTCGCCTCCATGATAGGGCCGGGACCCAGCTCAACGAGCCTAATGTTGATGTCAATCAGCAAGTCGCGCACTGAAACAGAAGGACACATGCAGCTTCTAGTAAATGTAGTATTAAAAAGTCGATCCGTGATAAATATAAGTGTGATGCTGTAACCTCTGTAATCATATCGCTACAATGGCAGAGGCCAATTAAGGTAGAGAAGAGCGATGTCTCTGGGAATAATATATTACACTTACACACTCCGACTTCATAAGCTTTGACATCTCCATCCGTAGATGTTATCTCCTCGGGAGTTTTCCTCTCCAGCTTGGTGAGGTGCGCTTTAAGTTTGTGTACATAATTCTGCAAAAGACAAACCTGGATGAATCAATCGCACCTAGAGATCACTTGCACTGCAAGAATTTGTTACAGAATAGTCCTTGCGATCAAGTTAATATCCTCCAAGAAAACTACATGAATCAATTAAAAATGAAGATGATAGGAAATGCAACAACTCGTGATCAAACAGTCCCAACGATGAACGAAATTCTGTTCTAATAATTCTGGATGAATCGATTGCAGCTAGACGATAGTACTGAAACAAGTCGTTCAAAGTCTTCACGATCAAGGAAAAAATTCCGCAGATGTAAACGTAAACGAATCAGTTGAAGGTGGAGTCGAACTTGTCGAAGTGAAACAACATGCTTTAAAACAGACTATAATTTTATGTAACGTTTAGTTAAAGCTGCTGTGACCGATATGAAAAGGTCGGCTTGCCATAGCGCCTGTGAGTGAGTGAGTGTGTGAGTGAATATGTGAGTGACCGCTTTTCATAAGGTGCGCCGGGTTGGTGATGAGTGAGTATGAAAGCGAGTTTAAGAGTGATGGAGCGGTCACCGTAACGTGTGTTTGATATGCTTTTTATGGTTGTATTGCCCAATCCGCCAACAGTGAAATGGGTGTTAACCCATCCCTTCCTCGTCAATGGGGATATATAAGCGTATCGGGGGTGTGACTAGTTACAATGGCTCTGTCCCAGCTCGGGGCAGCTGAAGGTATTGGTGACGGTGGTCGGGACTCGGAAGGTATGTTACCTGTTTGTATTATTGCTATGATATAGACCTGCTTTTCTATGGGATTATTAGTATGTATTGAAATACCTTTGTCATTATAGGTCGATATATTTCTATCTGTACATGCGAATATTCTTATATGTTTTTTGTTTTTCCCCATGCTGCCACGCAATCTTTTGTATACATTTCTGAAATAAATTTAATGAGTGAACCACACCGGGTGTTTTAGTCTGTGTCATTGGAGCCCGACGTGTTTTAAGATTGCGTGGTAGGCATATATAGGTTTGCAGAGCCGAGGACGGCATCTCTCTTAGGCGGAGAGAAGTGACGTGCGCAACCGTGAAGTGCGTCGCCATCTGCACCAGTTTCGTCGGCGTTGTAAGACAACCATCTCGGAACGAGTAGGACTCGTCTTAGTAACCACACCAGACAAGGCCCCCCGTCTTATTCCTGTTCGTCGTTTATTGTACACATAGTGTTTGGGCGTTTGGGGGAATAATGGGGGGGGGGGGGGGGTGTCGGGGGGTCCTCATCACAGCGTTAAATGATTAAGTAAGGCATGAGATGGAAGTTTGGAGTGTACTGGTGGTTTAAATACACGTCAATGCTCGGGATAATTCAGGACGTACTTTCTGTTGTACAATTTATGATTTGAAAACCCATGTTATTACTTTCCAATGCATCATTCAAAGAAGACAACCTTTTTTAATAAATAAAGGTTGGAATCAAAGCGCTTTGTTTGTATTTCTATTTCTATGTTGCTGCCAAGCAGCTACTTGATATTGTTCAGTGTTTGCAACGGTGGACATATATACTATTGAAAGAATTTATCGAAATGGTGCACGGGATGGTAACGAAATATTTCTCTGTGGGCCTTTATTCCCCCTTGTGGGCGAAATGAGTTATTGAGCAAGGTTACATAGGCCGCTGTAGGTTACAGAGGCCATCGGAAAAGGTGCATAGACCATTTTAGGTTACAACGGCCAAAACGTGAGGTTACAACGGCCATATTTCGGGTTACAAAGACCAGCATCGTTAAAGCAATATGTTGACATGAAACATGTCAGATTTTTTACAATTTAGAATCAAGACAAAAAGTATCTCAAAATTGATGATGCATGTTTTATATCTCTTTGAGACGTTTCAACATGAAACTGCACGGTATATTTCAATCGCGCGCTCCGTTGCCGAAACGGTATATTTAAATCGCGCGCTCCGTTGACGAAAATCCCTCTCTCCGGATAGCCCGCAGGCTTTCAGGATTTCAATTCAAGAAAGATTGTACTTATTTGTCTTTCTATACATAAACACCCGATGGCGATCACGGACATGATCATACCTGCGTTACAGTGTATTCCTCGGCGGGGTATTCGTTTGTATCCATGTCCGCATAAAGTGCTAATTAGACTTAATTTGAATACGTGTTGCTCAAAGCAGATATTCAAAAATTTCTTAATGCAGGCACTAAAAGGCCAGCTTCAGTACTGCATACTGCAGCACCACGTCCCAGAAGGTATGTGAGGCACATTGGTAACTCTCGTCTTTTCAATAGCTGTTTGTCTTATCGGCCTCCCCACTCGAGTCACGACCGAGAAGACTGTGGATGTTTTTCTTCATGAACCCCAAACGTAGGTGCATGCAGCATTAGCCCCACTCGAGTTGGATGTTTTTCTTCCATGAACCCCAAACGTAGTCTCTCTCTCTCTCCCCACTCTCTCTCTCTCTCCCCACTCTCTCTCTCTCTCTCCACTCTCTCTCTCTCTCTCTCTCTCCCCACTCTCTCTCTCTCCCCACTCTCTCTCTCTCTCTCTCTCTCTCTCTCTCTCTCTCACTCTCTCTCTCTCTCACTCTCTCTCTCTCCCCTAAGACCTCCCCACTACGGTCCCTCTACAATCCGCTAGTCCTGGCACTAACATATCGCTTGGGGGTGCAACGTCTCTCTCTGTCTCTCATCGCGACACTTATGAATGTTTAACACTACACCAATCCCCATGATTATCCTGCGTACCCTAGCCGAAACGCACTGTTATCATACTATCTATATGGTCGATGCTTCGCGACAACACTTTTACATAGAGATTCAATACTGTATTCCATTTTTGAGTTTATTTCTTTCTATAAATCCGTGCATACAGTCGGTCTCTGATCATGTCTTCTCCCATCCCACCGGTCTTCCCATCTTTATATAAGTAAATGCCTGGGTCCCCCCCTCCCTTGGGAGTACCCTGGCCACATCCCGCTCTATATCTGACCTTCATACGGCCCGCCCCACCCTCCTTGGAACACCCTGGCACCATCAGAGCTACTTCCCCCACCTGTCGGGAGTACCCTGGCCACATCCCGGTCCGCACCACACCTCCCCTGGCCTGGTGTCATATCCGGTCAGTGTGCCACCCCACCCCGCGGATGTTGTGGGGGTCTCCCTCTCAAGTGGTTGGGGCCCGCGCTACCCTATCCCACGCTCGGCGACCACCCTGGCCACATGCAGCGGTCACTCAACCCCACCCCGATCCACGCACTGGCCGACCTCTCCCGCTGGACCTCCTCTCCCCGCGGGTGCCTTAGATAGCTACCAGACACGCACTGTCTCCCCTACGACCTCCACTACGGTTCCTCTACAATACGGTAGCCCTGGCACTAAGATATCGCTTGGGGGTGCAACGTCTCACATGAGAAGCAGTATCCATGAGATTCCCTACCCCCCTGCGATATATAGCATACGGTAGCCCTCTCACTAACATATCGCTAGGGGGTGCACATTCTCACAGGAGAAGCAGTATCCATGAGATTCGGTCCCCCCCCCCACCCCGCCCCTGAGATATATAGCATACGGTAGGCATGGCTCTAACATATGGCTAGAGGGTGCAAATTCTCACAGGAGAAGCAGTATCCATCAGATTCGGTACCCCCTCTGTCATATCTCTAGGCCATTATTTCCTACCTAGCAAACCATGTTACGTCTCATATAATAGGTACATATCTCGGCCAACACACTGGCACTATTTCACAGTTGTGCATTGTTTATTAACAACATAATTTAACACCAAACACACAAAGGTAAAAGTGGCCAACGTGCCGCGAGTCGGATCAAGTTCGCCAGCAACAACAACGCTGCTAACAAATGCTCGTTTCGTCCCAAAAATATTTACTTCCAGGAAATTCAGCAGAAAACACATTTCACAAAGTCAAAAGACTAAGTAAATAGACCAAGTTTATAGACTGCCATATTCCTAAAGTGAACGGCATAACAAAAAACAGTCAAAGGCAGTGCACTCCACCCCGGTTTCACCTTTCTCGCTGGAGTCGCCACACAAACTACACAAGGCGAACGTGCCCCATCGTCGGAGCCCTAATTTTCGACATTTCACTTTGGAAATTAGGCCGTTTCTGTACAATGATGTACAAATGACTTTTCCAAAAAAATTATTGTCTTTTGTAGTAGCCACAACAGCAAATAGTAGCTTCGCGCTGCCCCCCTCCCCCTTCTGTGTCCGTCCATTGATTTACTGTCCACGTGTCCATATATAATGTAATGACCTGCAACAGAGACGCAGCCCCTAGCACAGTGAGTCTTCAGCGGAGGGTGGTTTTGGGCCTTATGCCACAAATGACGTCACGCGCAGGCAACGTTCTCACCGCTTTAGAAAACAGGACTCTTTAAAACCACTTTGGTCCCAATTTAAGTTCTTCGCTGTGCTATTTGGGTTATCGAAAGAAGGAAAATACTCTGGCGCGAACAGGGCATATGGAGAACGAGAGAAAAGTGCGACAAAAAACACTTTCTATGTCAACAGCAATATATGCTCAAGAGATGCAGGTTTGGAAAACAAAATTAGTCTCAGATGGACACATCGACCAAAATTGGGAGATTTCTGCTCCGGGGATTGAGAGAAAAAGTCGGAAAGAAATCCCAGTGAGCTACATTGGTCTGCACCGTTACAATATTTGAACCCAATATTTCACCTCAGAAATTTACTATTATTACTACATATAAAGTTACTAGAAATCTCCGCATGCGTCATGTCCGCGATGGTCAGTTGGGCGAGGGCACTCGCTTTCCATGTGGAACAAAATCAATTATTATCCGTATAACGGATCAAATTTGCATATGATCCTTTTCACGAACATGCCCCATCGATATGGTACATTTACAACGAAAGTAATTGCCTTGGTCTACTGTGATTGTGTGTTATTCCGTGGCCGATAATATAAGGATGTAGTCCATTGCTTTGCTGTCCTTGTCACCGACACCCGACACAAATAGGGATGAGATCGAAAACTAACCAATTACCCCTGTAGCATTTACAATAAAGTATAATTTGTGCACACTTTTTCAGCCACTAAGACGTCGGGACATGGCCAAAAGCAGCAACACACATAGAACTGTGAAAGGTAAATATCCTGGCCCGTAAAAGGGCCCGGATATTTTGTACGATGTAATTACTGCGGCGCCACAGTAATTTTTCCGCGCCGATGTAGTTGGCGGAGGCATGTAGGTGAAATCTGTCACGTTATTATCAAAGACCTTACCTCATAGATTCACAAAATGTTTAGTCCGATGATTTTGGTATCCAAATAAGTGTGTAACGTTGCATAAACCATTCCGGGCGGCAGCCTCAGCTCAAATGGCGGCTTTCTCGGCATGCCGTAATCTCGCCCCCCGCCAGCCGAGCGCGAAGTCTCGCAGTGGAGGGGGGGGGGGTGGGGGTGCATTAGCGTGCGGTGCCGAGTGCCGAGGAGCCGGCTTCGCTCTGGTTGGGGAGAGGGGTGGGGGTGTTACTGGACAGTGGACCGAGGAGGCTAGTAGGTGGGGGGTGGCGTCGCGCACGGCATAATTCTTATGTTGGGGAGTGTCAATTTATTATGTGTGAAAAAGCCGTTACGACCGGTGGCTGGCTTAATGTCGATTGGTGTTGGTGCGAAAGGCATGAGGGCGGGCGGCGAACTTAGTACAAATAAAAACCTGAGAGCGGCGAAATAGGATTAAAAACCTGAGCAAGTGAAGGAACAGACACAAACACCGGTGTAAGTTAAATGAAGCATTTTATTTCATTTTATTATTTAAACTCCTGAGACCCTGATTGGTCTCCCTCGCTAAGCGATTGACACGATCCAGAAACCGGAGGGAGTTAGTCGCCCCGTCAAACCGATTATCCGCCCTGGGCAGAATTCCCGAAAAAATCACCCGAGAGGTCGGGCACAAAGATCGGAGAATTGCAACCAGAGTTGCATAATCATCGAGAGGCGGTTGACCACAACGGGGCAAGTCATTTGTCCCAACGTGGACAACCCACACATCCGGGACAGAATCGATCTGCAGATAACGATGTAAGCCGGCGACAGTGATCCCGGAAAACCACAAAGTCCTCACATAGGAAGGCAAATACTGATGCAGATACTTGACGATAGAATCCCCAATCACCACAACTGACAAAGGAGCCATATCGACAAGTCAAACAAGGAACGAAAAATCACGTACACGGGAGTAAAATGATTAATGAGAAAATCCTGTAAATAAAAGAATGATTAATACAGAAGTATGACAAAGCAAAATCACCAGTCACAATCAAAATCAGAATCACCAAAAGTAAATACAAGTATAATCCAGTGTTTGTAAGCCTATGTCACTTGCAACATCAAAATGGTCGTAATGCCAGAAGCGACAGTAGGGGTATGACAATCTTTTTACAAGCACGCCATTTTATACCAAAATGCAACCAAAACACTGGCTTGTGAAGGTTGGAAGCCAGGTCAACACCTCTAAACCTATAAACCACGTAAACCAGTCAGCCTTCGATGACTAATTGACTCAAACACCCGAGGTCAAAAATCGTACAAGGCAGTGACAGTGAATCAAACAAATTCAATTCCACTTATCCGAATCGACCTTTGATGACTAGATCTACGGCCGCCGCTGCTTTTCTACTTTTTATTGATAATTGACTCCCCAAACGCGAAGCTGGAAAAAGGCTACTGTTAATGTGCTGGTCGAACGAATTTTATTCCACTTGTCCGATTCTCCCTTTCATGACAATTCCCCAAAATATAACACAGAGAAATCTACAGTTAATGTGATGGTACTAGGAAGTCAATTCTACTTGGCCGACTCCCCCCTCCCCCTACCCATCCCCTTTGCTCGCCACCTCGTATGGCTGTGTGCAGAGAAGCCCAGTAACACCCAACCCTACATGAATGAAACGGTAGCGATAAACTTTCCTTGTGTCTTGCCACACCCCCACCCCTCTCCCCAACCAGAGTGAAGCCAGCTCCCTGGCGCTTGGCACCGCACGCTAATGCACCCCCCCCCCCTCCACCGCGAGACTTCACGCTCGGCTGGCGGGGGGCGAGATTACGGCATGCCGAGAAAGCAGCCATTTGAGCTGAGGCTGCCGCCCGGAATGGTTTATGCAACGTTACACACTTATTTGGATACCAAAATCATCGCACTAAACATTTTCTGAATCTATGAGGTAAGGTCTTTGATAATAACGTGACAGATTTCACCTACATGCCTCCGCCAACTACATCGGCGCGGAAAAATTACTGCGGCACCGCAGTAAATTACATCCTACAAAATATCCTGGCCCTCTGTAAAATAGCATTCCAGCAAACATAAAGCATTGGCTAATCAGTCCTTGCAATCCGTAGATTACAATTTTTCATTTTGCCACCAGCTAGTCAAGCTAAGTGGTAGTGCATCATTTAAATTGTGCACCATTTTACACACTGCATTATAACCATCTCCACAAACCATAAGGGAAAGATTTTGTCACCGCACTGTACCTTTCATTTGTTGACCCGTGTGTAGCTTAATCACACCTGCTTACGACCTGTGAGCAACTTTACAGCAAAGAGAACCGCTCCCCTCAAGCTACGCAGGTATTGGATTTGCCCCTCTTTGTTCAGGTGCACCCCGTCGTTGTGAAGGCAATCGCGCCACTTGGCCCACATTCCTTGCTTGTGTGGCCAGTAATTGAGGGGTTTTGCCTCGCTGCATAACGCGTGTAGATCTAATTGTTTATTCACCGTCACCATAGCCGACCAGTATTTGGTGAAAGGGACACGGGGTGAGCTCCTTCCAAGCAACTGGGCGATAACAACATGTGCAGCGGATGATGCTGGTTGTATGATGCGACGCGCCAACATCAAAATGTGGGTAGGTAGCAAGCTCGTCAGCCAGGGCAACAGTTGTTCTGATCACAGTCATTTTCTCCGATGAGCAATATAACGACGTCGGGGTTCTTTCTGGTCATTTCGGCGATGTCCCTGCATGCTTTTGGTACCGTTAGACCTCCTTCTGCGTGAAACGATATGTGAAAGCTATCCTGGCGTAACCGCAAATTGTTCCACAGGCCGTGGCCATTTTTGGTTTCGGCAGTGCAGTGCGGCAGAGTTCTTTCCGCGGCGATAAATTCCTCAGCACGTCGAACAAATGAGTGGCCTACAATCGTAAAAGCTCCCATCGGCGGCACGATGACCACTGCTACAAGCTGACGTATATTTCGTGCCAGCACCACGCAAAAATTCGCCAAAACAAAGGTGAAAAGTTCATTTTCAACAATAACCACTGATAACGTCCTTTAATGTTTTCACGGGAAGGAAGTAGCCTGCCCGAGTCGCGTTCCTTTGCCACCTCCTGATTGGGCCACTTTCACACGTGACCCCGATCTAAGCGATCATTCGTTCTTTTTGTCCCGCTTCAACGAAGACGCCCGAGTGTAGCCGAGGCACGACGAACGAGAAGACTTGTGTGCGTTGAACTTTGCGGGTGTCTTATGACTGAAGTACCACGTTATGACCGCGTTGACATAACCGTTAACGCCCTGCGTACGTGAACTAACCTTTTTGGCATGACCTTATGTTGCTAGCTCCATGCACTACATCACAGATTTGTGTATACAGTGGTCCCTGCATTATAGGTCCCTCTATTATACGATTCCCTCCGTTATCTGGTCTTTTCTCTGTGTACGGAACACTTTTACATGTTAAAGCCCCTTTATTATGCGACTCTCGCTAATGCGACTGATGACCTATTTTGGATCTCGGACTCCATTATTATCCGCTAATGTCGTGTTCCTCGGACATTAACTTACACATCAACCAACCATAACCCGCATCCGCAGCCATAGTCCCGCGCACGGGGGCTTTCTGTGGTATAATCGTCCCCTCCCTCCCTCAATGCCACCGTCTCTTCTGCCATCCCTCAATGCCACCGTCTCTTCCGCCCTCCCTCCAAGCCAAAGTCTCTTCCGCCCTCCCTCGAAGCCACCGTCTCTTCCGCCCTCCCTCCAAGCCACCGTCTCTTCCGCCCTCCCTCGAAGCCACCGTCTCTTCCGCCCTCCCTCGAAGCCACCGTCTCTTCCGCCCTCCCTCCAAGCCACCGTCTCTTCCGCCCTCCCTCGAAGCCACCGTCTCTTCCGCCCTCCCTCGAAGCCACCGTCTCTTCCGCCCTCTCTCTCTCTCTTCCCGGCTGCAACCCTCCATGCATCTCACACCCACCCGCTTCGGGAGTCCTAGCCCGCATCCGGAGCCATAGCCCAGAGCCATAGACCGGTGACCGAAGCCTAGAGCAATATTCCAGCGCACGGAACCCTAGTTCGTGTCCGGAGCCATAGCCCGCAGCCATAGCGCGCATCCGGAGCCATGGGCCGGAGCCATAGTCCGGAGCCATAGACTGGCGACCGGAGCCTGGAGCGCCAACCCAGGGCACGGAGACATAGTCCAGCGCAGTTAGCCATAGCCCGCGCCCGGAGTCGTAATCCAACGCCATAACCAGCGCTCGGAGCCATAGCCCGCGCTCGGAGCCATAGCTCGTGCTCAGAGCCATAGCCCGCGCTCGGAGCCATAGCTCGTGCTCGGAGGCATAGCCCGCGCTTGGAGCCATAGCCCGCGCTCGGAGCCATAGCTCCTGCTCGGAGGCATAGCCCGCGCTCTGAGATATAGCCCGCGCTCGGAGCCATAGGCCGCGCTCGGAGCCATAGCTCGTGCTAGGAGCCATAGCCCGCGCTTGGAGCCATAGCCCGCGCTCGGAGCCATAGCTCGTGCTCGGAGCCATGGGCCGGAGCCATAGTCCGGAGCCATAGACTGGCGACCGGAGCCTGGAGCGCCAACCCAGGGCACGGAGACATAGTCCAGCGCAGTTAGCCATAGCCCGCGCCCGGAGTCGTAATCCACCGCCATAACCAGCGCTCGGAGCCATAGCCCGCGCTCGGAGCCATAGCTCGTGCTCAGAGCCATAGCCCGCGCTCGGAGCCATAGCTCGTGCTCGGAGCCATAGCCCGCGCTTGGAAGCATAGCTCGTGCCCAGAGCCATAGCCCGCGCCCACAGCCTCCCGGAGCCATGGCCTGGCGACCGGAGCCATAACCCATAGCCTGGAGCCCTAAGCCGCGCCGGAGCCATAGCCCGCGCCCTAAACTACAAGAAAAGTTCCTAGAATAAAGTGTAGTGACTTACATTTGGAAATTTTGCTTATACCCTGCTGCTTAGCGTCCTACATATATATGACGCCCAAAATTTTCATATTCAAATAAAGAAGCAGCTTTCAGATTGCAAACATGTCTTTCTGTCCTTCTTGATGATAATAAATGGCAAAGAAATAAAACTTTGTCGACGCCGTCTCTGCCTGGGCATTAATGGATTAAGAATATGTTCTCTGTTTTAATGCATTTTGCCTCCATTATCCATCAAAAACTATTGTAGTTGGAGAGTGGCCATGAAAGTTTTTCCATTTTATCGCTATGGGCAGCAACATAGTCATCAATATATGAGACACTTTCTGGTAATTTTTCCATGTAAAACTTACTTTACAATAATAGCTTGCTAGAGCACACTTAATATTTATTTGTTTAAAATGTTGTCGAAAAATTATTTCTACATGTAGCTTTGAAGAAGATAAATAAGTACAGCTGGTGCCTTTTTTTACCAATAGGACAGGGTCATATTTGTCCTGGGGGGTACTTAATACACCGCTGGCTTTACAGCCCCCCTTTGTTACCTCCAAAAGGTGCCCCGATGGACTTCGCACCATTCGGAAGGACTTTTCACCTCCAGGATCTGCACAGAAGGGGTATCCTATATTGACTTGCTCTATGTGTCACAGCTCTAGGCAGACCTGTTCGACTTTTTCCCCCAACAAAACCGCTAGGTATTCACATATTTCTATAGGGGTATGTTTTTCATTATTTCCGCTATATAGGGGTATCCCACTATGCATCCAGTTTGGTATATACATACATGCTGCTAAAATGACCCTATATTTAGGCTTGAATGAAGTAACTTTTAGCTGGTGTGTTGCAGTGAAAATATGCCTTAATCTTCTAATATATAACTATTATGCACATCTACCATATTTCATGTATATTTTCAGACACTATGTTTTTGGACACCCCTCTAAAGCCCTGAAAATGATGAAATTGGTGTATTGCATGTATTCGGACATCCAACGCAGGTAACTTTTCAAGCGCATACTGTTGGATCTAACATACCAATTCTTGGAGGCCCCTTTGTTATTGCGTAGCGCTGGCCACCATCATTGATTATAGATCTCTTTTTTTATGTATGTGATCGGACAGTAGATATGAGAGTCCATTTTTTACTGTCAATATTCGGAGAACCAGAAAACTAATTTTCCTATGCATATTGATATGATATATTATGTGAATTTCAGCTACATACTTTCATGTATATCGTAGTATAGGGCGACCTTTAATATTGCAGTTGGGTTTAGAAGTATCGCCATTTTCCTTATTATAAGTTGAGTAAACATATTCGGGTGAATCACAATCAAGGTAATTATTAGCAGTCACATATGATGAAAAAAATGAAAGTTGTATCCCGCTAAAGGTTGTACCATATTACAACATATCAGTCGATAGTTCATAATCTGTATTTTTATGGCACAAGCATATCTGGGTGAAAATACATGCTTTACCATGGCCTGAAAGGTAGGCAGGGGTACGTACACTACAATCTACAGTCATACCTCTGGAATATTACACAACGATCTGTCTTTCAAAAACATCAGTTAAATAAATACTTCATCATAGTTAGGTCGATGGACTAACAATTGTGTCCCAGAATCCTTAGCCTTTTTTGTATGATTTCATTACTTGAATACTGTTTGAATGTGGGGGTACGTACACTACATAAGGGTACGTACACTACAATCAAACTTTGCATATGAAGGGAACATTACAATATTGCACTCTTTTTCTGGGATAATAACATTATAACATATCATTATAGAATAAGACATAGGCCATAATAAAAAAAGAACTGCTTCACTTATCTTGCAAATTCAGGAGGGGGTACGTACACTACATAATTTTCAGCATATTTTGGCTTTAGTCATCAAAGTGTATTTTCATATTACTGAAGACTGCTTGACATTAGTCATTTGTTATTGTTATTTGGCTTGTAATAAATTCTGATTTTTTCTTTCTTTAATACAACGTTTTTATGATATGGATATTACCCAATCACAATTCTTTGTGTTAAATGGAGGTTTTCGTAACAAATGGATATTTTTTCATTAATGACATAACAAATAAACGATCCAACACCCGTTCACTTCAGCCAATTATAAATTGACTTATTGCATTATTAGATCAATACAAAGAATTATTTCACCATTGCATCAATGTTAACTAAGAAAAACTTCAGACGGAACATTAGGATATTTAAAATGAACCCTCGTAAACGATGGAATTTCATCAATTTTAGATCATAAAATAACTAATTTTGTTTCAAACGTTTACATTTGAATAACTTTTTCTTTAATTTTATGTATTTAAGTAGCCCAATGAAGATTTTACCTACACGTTTTATTTCTTATACTGTAAACTGTGTTAAATATCATGTAACAGTCTTAGTTTTGACTTTTTACCTTGATTGACCCTATTCAAAGTTAATCTAATTAGTTAATTTAATATGATTGGCGTCATTAGCTTCATCTGCAAAAGTTACCATGTTTAATTATTTGCATATTATATTTTTATTTAACGCATTGAATGATATTCTCTCTCTCCGTGATTTCAATATATAGATCGATGCTTATATGAACAAGTATGATCCTCCAATGGTTTGGATCAGCTTTGAACCTGATTGTGTGTTGCATGTGAAAGGTATGTAGACATAACAAAACTGAAACAAAATGTACCGGTACGTAAACAATATGAACATGAAGTCCTTAAATGCATATTTACCTCATGAATCATAAATATATATTCTTTTAGTGTTTTGTTTTAGCATATGTAGCAATCTTTATTCTTAAGTTAAAGAATCATATATATATGCCCCAACCTAATATATTTAATAGATTAACTCGGTACAATATATAATACGTATACCATTATATAATATATTCACTATAATAGAAAAGAGTCTAATTCCAAGTCCAGATTTAGTGATATTGCTGCAGTTTTAGTGGTATGTGGCAAATAATATACAAATTAAGGGCCAATAAACAATGCATGAATTGGCTAAAACATAATATTGCACTATCTTACTATGTTTATATAGGTGTGATGTCTCGGCCCAAGCCCAGTGGATAACAGTCACCCAGAGCCTCGGGCCAGGCGGCAACTTGCCTTTGGTCTAATGCGGGTGGTGTTTGCCTTGCATAATGCGAAGGATCGCCGGATCGAATGCCGTCAGTTCGTGGTGGGAACTTTCGGTGTCCATTCGGGCCTGGGACCAGAAGACACCTTGCTACAGGACCTTATTGGTTGTAAGACACCTCCCTATACGACCAAATTGGTTGTAAGACACCTCGTTATAGGACCCCATTGGTTGTAAGACACCTCGCTATAGGACCCCATTGGTTGTAAGACACCTCGCTATAGGACCCCATTGGTTGTAAGACACCTCGTTATAGGACCCCATTGGTTGTAAGACACCTCGCTATAGGACCCCATTGGTTGTAAGACACCTCGCTATATGACCCCATTGGTTGTAAGACACCTCGCTATAGGACCCCATTGGTTGTAAGACACCTCGCTATAGGACCCCATTGGTTGTAAGACACCTCGCTATAGGACCCCATTGGTTGTAAGACACCTCGCTATAGGACCCCATTGGTTGTAAGACACCTCGTTATAGGACCCCATTGGTTGTAAGACACCTCGCTATATGACCCCATTGGTTGTAAGACACCTCGCTATAGGACCCCATTGGTTGTAAGACACCTCGCTATATGACCCCATTGGTTGTAAGACACCTCGCTATAGGACCCCATTGGTTGTAAGACACCTCGCTACATGACCCCATTGGTTGTAAGACACCTTGCTATAGGACCCCATTGGTTGTAAGGCACCTTGCTATAGGACCCCATTGGTTGTAAGACACCTCGCTATAGGACCCCATTGGTTGTAAGACACCTCGCTATAGGACCCCATTGCTTGTAAGACACCTCGCTATAGGACCCCATTGGTTGTAAGACACCTCGCTATAGGACCCCATTGCTTGTAAGACACCTCGCTATATGACCCCATTGGTTGTAAGACACCTCGCTATAGGACCCCATTGGTTGTAAGACACCTCGTTATAGGACCCCATTGGTTGTAAGACACCTCGTTATAGGACCCCATTGGTTGTAAGACACCTCGCTATAGGACCCCATTGGTTGCAAGACACCTCGCTATAGGTCCCCATTGGTTGTAAGACACCTCGCTATAGGACCCCATTGGTTGTAAGACACCTCGCTATAGGACCCCATTGGTTGTAAGACACCTCGTTATAGGACCCCATTGGTTGTAAGACACCTCGTTATAGGACCCCATTGGTTGTAAGACACCTCGCTATAGGACCCCATTGGTTGTAAGACACCTCGCTATAGGACCCCATTGGTTGTAAGACACCTCGTTATAGGACCCCATTGGTTGTAAGACACCTCGCTATAGGACCCCATTGGTTGTAAGACACCTCGTTATAGGACCCCATTGGTTGTAAGACACCTCGCTATAGGACCCCATTGGTTGTAAGACACCTCGCTATAGGACCCCATTGGTTGTAAGACACCTCGTTATAGGACCCCATTGGTTGTAAGACACCTCGCTATAGGACCCCATTGGTTGTAAGACACCTCGCTATATGACCCCATTGGTTGTAAGACACCTCGCTATAGGACCCCATTGGTTGTAAGACACCTCGCTATAGGACCCCATTGGTTGTAAGACACCTCGCTATAGGACCCCATTGGTTGTAAGACACCTTGCTATAGGACCCCATTGGTTGTAAGACACCTCGTTATAGGACCCCATTGGTTGTAAGGCACCTCGCTATAGGACCCCATTGGTTGTAAGACACCTCGCTATAGGACCCCATTGGTTGTAAGACACCTTGCTATAGGACCCCATTGGTTGTAAGACACCTCGTTATAGGACCCCATTGGTTGTAAGACACCTCGCTATATGACCCCATTGGTTGTAAGACACCTCGCTATAGGACCCCATTGGTTGTAAGACACCTCGTTATAGGACCCCATTGGTTGTAAGACACCTCGTTATAGGACCCCATTGGTTGTAAGACACCTCGCTATAGGACCCCATTGGTTGTAAGACACCTCGCTATAGGACCCCATTGGTTGTAAGACACCTCGCTATAGGACCCCATTGGTTGTAAGACACCTCGCTATAGGACCCCATTGCTTGTAAGACACCTCGCTATAGGACCCCATTGGTTGTAAGACACCTCGCTATAGGACCCCATTGGTTGTAAGACACCTCGCTATAGGACCCCATTGGTTGTAAGACACCTCGCTATAGGACCCCATTGGTTGTAAGACACCTCGCTATAGGACCCCATTGGTTGTAAGACACCTCGTTATAGGACCCCATTGGTTGTAAGACACCTCGCTATAGGACCCCATTGGTTGTAAGACACCTCGCTATAGGACCCCATTGGTTGTAAGGCACCTCGCTATAGGACCCCATTGGTTGTAAGACACCTCGTTATAGGACCCCATTGGTTGTAAGACACCTCGCTATAGGACCCCATTGGTTGTAAGACACCTCACTATAGGACCCCATTGGTTGTAAGACACCTCGTTATAGGACCCCATTGGCTGTAAGACACCTCGCTATAGGACCCCATTGGTTGTAAGACACCTCGTTATAGGACCCCATTGGTTGTAAGACACCTCGTTATAGGACCCCATTGGTTGTAAGACACCTCGTTATAGGACCCCATTGGTTGTAAGACACCTCGCTATAGGACCCCATTGGTTGTAAGACACCTCGTTATAGGACCCCATTGGTTGTAAGACACCTCGTTATAGGACCCCATTGGTTGTAAGACACCTCGCCACAGGACCCCATTGGTTGTAAGACACCTCGCTATAGGACCCCATTGTTTGTAAGACACCTCGCTATAGGACCCCATTGGTTGTAAGACACCTCGCTATATGACCCCATTGGTTGTAAGACACCTCGCTATAGGACCCCATTGGTTGTAAGACACCTCGCTATAGGACCCCATTGGTTGTAAGACACCTCGCTATAGGACCCCATTGGTTGTAAGACACCTCGCTATAGGACCCCATTGGTTGTAAGACACCTCGTTATAGGACCCCATTGGTTGTAAGACACCTCGTTATAGGACCCCATTGGTTGTAAGACACCTCGCTATAGGACCCCATTGGTTGTAAGACACCTCGCTATAGGACCCCATTGGTTGTAAGACACCTCGCTATAGGACCCCATTGGTTGTAAGACACCTCGCTATATGACGCAATTGGTTGTAAGACACCTCGTTATAGGACCCCATTGGTTGTAAGACACCTCGCTATATGACCCCATTGGTTGTAAGACACCTCGCTATATGACCCCATTGGTTGTAAGACACCTCGTTATAGGACCCCATTGGTTGTAAGACACCTCGCTATAGGACCCCATTGGTTGTAAGACACCTCGCTATATGACCCCATTGGTTGTAAGACACCTCGCTATAGGACCCCATTGCTTGTAAGACACCTCGCTATAGGACCCCATTGGCTGTAAGACACCTCGCTATAGGACCCCATTGGTTGTAAGACACCTCGTTATAGGACCCCATTGGCTGTAAGACACCTCGCTATAGGACCCCATTGGTTGTAAGACACCTCGCTATAGGACCCCATTGGTTGTAAGACACCTCGTTATAGGACCCCATTGGTTGTAAGACACCTCGCTATAGGACCCCATTGGTTGTAAGACACCTCGCTATATGACCCCATTGGTTGTAAGACACCTCGCTATAGGACCCCATTGGTTGTAAGACACCTCGCTATAGGACCCCATTGGTTGTAAGACACCTCGCTATAGGACCCCATTGGTTGTAAGACACCTCGCTATAGGACCCCATTGGTTGTAAGACACCTCGCTATAGGACCCCATTGGTTGTAAGACACCTCGCTATAGGACCCCATTGGTTGTAAGACACCTCGTTATAGGACCCCATTGGTTGTAAGACACCTCGCTATAGGACCCCATTGGTTGTAAGACACCTCGCTATAGGACCCCATTGCTTGTAAGACACCTCGCTATAGGACCCCATTGGTTGTAAGACACCTCGCTATATGACCCCATTGGTTGTAAGACACCTCGCTATAGGACCCCATTGGCTGTAAGACACCTCGCTATATGACCCCATTGGTTGTAAGACACCTCGTTATAGGACCCCATTGGTTGTAAGACACCTCGCTATAGGACCCCATTGGTTGTAAGACACCTCGTTATAGGACCCCATTGGTTGTAAGGCACCTCGCTATAGGACCCCATTGGTTGTAAGACACTTCGCTATAGGACCCCATTGGTTGTAAGACACCTCGCTATATGACCCCATTGGTTGTAAGACACCTCGCTATAGGACCCCATTGGTTGTAAGACACCTCGCTATAGGACCCCATTGGTTGTAAGACACCTTGCTATAGGACCCCATTGGTTGTAAGACACCTCGCTATAGGACCCCATTGGTTGTAAGACACCTCGCTATAGGACCCCATTGGTTGTAAGACACCTCGTTATAGGACCCCATTGGTTGTAAGACACCTCGCTATAGGACCCCATTGGTTGTAAGACACCTCGCTATAGGACCCCATTGGTTGTAAGACACCTTGCTATAGGACCCCATTGGTTGTAAGACACCTCGCTATAGGACCCCATTGGTTGTAAGACACCTCGCTATAGGACCCCATTGGTTGTAAGCCACCTTGCTATAGGACCCCATTGGTTGTAAGACACCTCGCTATAGGACCCCATTGGTTGTAAGACACCTCGCTATAGGACCCCATTGGTTGTAAGACACCTTGCTATAGGACCCCATTGGTTGTAAGACACCTCGCTATAGGACCCCATTGGTTGTAAGACACCTCGCTATAGGACCCCATTGGTTGTAAGACACCTTGCTATAGGACCCCATTGGTTGTAAGACACCTCGCTATATGACGCAATTGGTTGTAAGACACCTCGTTATAGGACCCCATTGGTTGTAAGACACCTCGCTATAGGACCCCATTGGTTGTAAGACACCTCGCTATAGGACCCCATTGGTTGTAAGACACCTCGTTATATGACCCCATTGGTTGTAAGACACCTCGCTATAGGACCCCATTGGTTGTAAGACACCTCGCTATAGGACCCCATTGGTTGTAAGACACCTCGCTATATGACCCCATTGGTTGTAAGACACCTCGCTATAGGACCCCATTGGTTGTAAGGCACCTCGTTATAGGGCCCCATTGGTTGTAAGACACCTCGCTATAGGACCCCATTGGTTGTAAGATCCCTCGCTATAGGACCGCATTGCTTGTAAGACATCTCGCTATGGGACCCCATTGGTTGTCAGACACCTCGCTATAGGACCCCATTGGTTGTAAGATCCCTCGCTATAGGACCGCATTGCTTGTAAGACATCTCGCTATAGGACCCCATTGTTTGTCAGACACCTCGCTATAGGACCCCATTGGTTGTAAGACACCTCGCTATAGGACCGCATTGCTTGTAAGACACCTCGCTATAAGACCGCATTGCTTGTAAGACACCTCGCTATAGGACCCCATTGGTTGTAAGACACCTCGCTATAGGATCCCATTGGTTGTAAGACACCTCGCTATAGGACCCCATTGGTTGTAAGACACCTCGCTATAGGACCGCATTGGTTGTAAGACACCTCGCTATAGGACCCCATTGGTTGTAAGACACCTCGCTATAGGACCCCATTGGTTGTAAGACACCTCGCTATAGGATCCCATTGGTTGTAAGACACCTCGCTATAGGACCCCATTGGTTGTAAGACACCTCGCTATAGGACCCCATTGGTTGTAAGTGCTGACGCCCACTGGACGCGTTCGCGGCGCGGTGACGGAACTGACGCGGCGACAGAACCGAGGCGGCGCGTTTCGGTCGCGGTGGCTATAGCCCACTGCACGCGGTGGTCGCGCGGTGAACCGACGTTCAAGGCGGCTCCTGGTGCCAATGCGCTCTTGCATGCCGCGGTATAGTGGGACAGACAGCTTCATTTTATTGGTATAGAGATGCCCGTCGCTTTGCCGTCTCTCTGTGATAAGTACTATCCGCGCAGTGCATTTCTTCGCTCCGCGCAGTACATTTCTCCGTTCCGCGCATAACCACACAACAATATGTCTTTTGGGAATAATCCCTCGGTGAGCTCCACGCCCCCTCCCCTCTCATGTCAATACCCCTTTCGGTCGGCCCCGTGGTATGTGGTGTGTTAGAGTACATATGGATGAGGTGGTATTCCATTGGTGGACTCAGTTAACGAATAATTGGGTCAAACTGCAATCTGTCGATCTGCAATCTGCCAATCTGTATTTTAAAGACGCCCATACAACTCCTCCCTGGAAAATCCCTCACTACCGCCCGAATTATCCCCGGACAACTGCCTCCGCCCCCCCGGGCAAATCCCCAACATACAATTCCCTCGCAGACCGTGCCCCACCCCCCACACAATGCTTCCTACCGCCACTCCCCTCCCCTTTGACAATCACCCTCTCCCCCTCATGACAATACCCTCGATCAGCCCCACGCTCCCTCCCCCTTCATGACAATACTCCCTCGGTCAGTCCCATGCCCCCTCCCCCCATGACAATACTCCCTCGATCAGCCCCATTCCCCCTCCTTCCTCATGACAATACTCCCTCGGTCAGCCCCATGCCCCCTCCCCACATGACAATACTCCCTCGGTCAGCCCCATGCCCCCTCCCCACATGACAATACTCCCTCGATCAGCCCCATGCTTCATCCCACCCCACCCCCCAAGGCTATACTCCCTCGGTCAGCCCCATGTCCCCTTTCTCCATGACAATACTCCCTCGGTCAACCCGACGCCTTCTCCCTTCTCATGACAATACACCCTCGGGCAGCCCCATGCCTTCTCCCCCCATGACAATATTTCCTCGGTCTGCCCCATGCCCCCATCCCTAAGACA
This sequence comes from Arenicola marina, assembly GCA_964019135.1. Classification (NCBI taxonomy): domain Eukaryota; kingdom Metazoa; phylum Annelida; class Polychaeta; family Arenicolidae; genus Arenicola; species Arenicola marina. Next base: position 21,376,750 of record OZ025256.1, on the reverse strand, counting down.
ATACACCCTCGGGTAGCCCCATGCCCCCCCGCCCCCCCGGAGACAATACTCCCTCGGTCAACCCCATGCTTCATCCCGCACCACCCCTCAAGGCTATACTCTCTCGGTCGGCCCGACACCCCCTCCCTCCTCATAACAATACTACAAGAATCGCATGGAAGACATCGGTGAAAAGCATTGCACATGACAAAATACAAACACAAACTTCCTGCGTCTACGTGTTCAGGATTGATAGCCATCTCTTTTCAAAGGCTTTCATTGCGTGTCAAGTTCGCAACGGAACCTGAAAGACTTTCTCTCTCATTGAGAATCATCCGCGTCCGCCATCACTAAGAGTAAATGTAATGGGGTGACTACAAGTAGAACGCCATCCCAAGCAATTGGAGAAACTCCCTGGCGACAAGGCAGAACCTTCTGAGTGATAATGCTTAGGCTAAAAATACAGGCTTTAAGCTACAGATAACATGATGCACGTTGTTTTCCCACTTTAACTTTGCCCCCGCCTCCACCCACACTTGTTTGACTGTTTTGTTTATGCCCTCCTGCCCCTCCGCGCCACTCCCCCAGGCCACCTACACCATTCATCACACATATGTACTAGACATCCGCCCGACTCCTGCACTCCTCCACTCCCGCTGCACCCCCCCCTCCCCCCTCTCCCACCCCGACACCCACCAGAGTCATGCTTTCAGCGGGGAAAGAGTGGTGAGGTTGAGATCTTGACCGAGCCCGACCGAGTCATTACAGCGCTGGTAGAGGGGGTGAGGCGGTCCTAGCTGGCGTGGTCGGTGTGATTCGTTCTATTCAGCGTAGAGATGGGGTGGCGGAATCCAGGCCGTGCTAGTCCTAAGTCCCGCAGTTGACCAGTTCAACTTTCAAGGCCACGCAGGCACGCACCGCGGTCGCTCAGCACAGGCAGACGGTAAAGCCACGGGCATAACCACACAACCATATGAACTCATTGGGAAAACCCCGATAGCAGTGGTGGGGATAGCAATGGTCAGAATTGGGGGGGGATGCTACGTCACAGACCGGTGACCTCATACCTAGTTTTAGCGCACGCACGCTGATCCCCAAAGGACGGGCAAACAAACGCATGAAGCTGAGGCGCGCATGGTTAAACCCAATGGGAATATGGCGGCCTCGGGTATTTTTCCTTTGATAAAACTATCACAGGACGAGGTTCCTGGGATGAAATGTGCTGATGTTGAGACACTTCTTAACAACACTCACGTACCGGTTATTTTGTTCACGCTATGAATGGAAAGATTGCAAATTACCAATAACAACAGTTCCGACATGTACCATAGGAGCAAGTGGAATGTTCTAAACATCTGCACTTAGAATGCGCAATGCTCTGTACCACGTTCTTTTTCCTCATTTCTTCAATGTACATCAAGTTGTTAGCCAGGTACTGCGAGGGGGCGCAATGCTCGATATAGAGGGAGGGTGGAGGGAGCAGCAACCGTTGTTGGCGTACCTTTAGGAGCCTGTGCGCCCTCACCCCGCCTCCTCGTTGCCCCCCCCCCCCCACCCCCCCATCCAGTTGCATTCAACTACAATATCATTTCCCCGGGAGGTTTATTGGCCCAAGGGAACCTTTAATGTACACATAAATGGCCAACATCCCTTTTGTTTCTCCGCAAGCCGTATTTCACATGTTTGGTTTTAGACCTAAGCATTATGTATCGATGTTTATATATTATGCACATTATTTGACAAGCGTTATTTTCCAAATAAAAACGTCTGAAATTATGCTTTGGGCATTTTCATCGCACATAATATCACTTGACCAATGGTTCTTGGAACCAAGCACCCAGCAACAAATACTACAGTCCCAACTTAGCTTTTGCCACCCCCCACCCCCCTAGGGGGTGGGGGCTCTTGTGGGGTAAAGTTGCTAAAGTACCCCATGCCCTTAACAAATATATTCCACTCAATACATTCTGTTAAATTTTGGAAATATCAATCCTAGATACCTAAGGGCTGAGAGAAAACAGGTTGCGCTACTATTGCAATTTGTTTTGGATAAATCCGTCCATTCCGGTGGGTCCTGTCCTGGGTCCTGTCCTGGGTCCTGTCCTGGGCTAAGGCTTGAGCTAGCGACCTGAGCTAGTCCAGGCCCCTGAATTGAAAAAACATATAGAGCGAATATTTTAAAACTTGCGATCGTGGGGAGGGGGGGGGGGGCTTTGCTGGATAGGGGGGCCGGTAAACGGTATAAATAATATACACTTCCGCCCTAAAAAGGGGGCCGGGGCCGGGTCGGCCCCACTTGAATCCGCCCCTGCCCCTGGTCTGTTCAACAGTAGGACTTCGCATAAAAGCTGAGATCCGCGCCTAAGATGGCCCAAATTTTGCACTAGAGGAAGGGGGTGTCCCCCCCGCCCGATCCGCCTCTGCTGACATAAACGTTATTTGTAATTTCTGTGTGTGATCCTTCTGGGTCAAACTGTTCCAGAGAGTTAGAGTTTGCCTTCTTAGGCTGTTCAGTTCACTCATTAACATGCTGAAATAATGTGCTGACAATTTTGCCCCATTAGGGGGGCAAAATGACCCACTGTGACATAAAACATGTTTTTTGTGCTAGTAAAAATTGTATTCGTGTCACTCGCATGTATCCAAGCTATGTTATTCACAATACTACTGTTGTCAGTTTACCAAAATTTGGCTCTTTTTATAGCACTGCTTGTCCTCCAAACAATACAAATAAAGTTTAGGTGGTCATTTTGCCCCATGTTCCCCTACTCAGTATCTTGAAAACAAGACAGCCGTAGGCTGAGGTACTGACAGAAGTGACTTCATCTTCATTTCACCATTTATGCGCCGAAACTATGGCACAGGCGATGACATGCAGAAACACATATACTTTTAGCTGATTTTGCCTCATGCTGGCTACATGATGCCTTCAGTGGGCATATTGGGTTAAACAGCTCCTTGAACAAACAACGTGGGCTAAATAGCGCTATAAACGGGCAAATTGGAATAATTACGGCCTTCAGCGGCCAATTTGGGCTAAACATGGCATTCAATGGCCAATTTGGGCTCAATAATGCCGATATCCGAAGGCGTTCTAGCCCACACTGCCCACTGATAGCCGTATTGGGCTCGCTGAAAGCGCAATTTGGCCCAAATTGGACCTCTACGATGCGGATGCTGGATGAGCACAATCTAACGGCTGCTGTTCAACGCGGGCTGTTTTCCCAGATAGAGGGCGCCATTTTGAGTGAATTCGGCCAAATCCCGACTTTCTACGTGTCCTTGGTCCCGCCCTTATGCCTGTTCTCGGACTCATCATTGCTAAATTACGGAGCCCTCCAGCGTCAAAACTAAGCGTGCTAGACTAGAAGCGAATGCGGATTCCTCACCAAAGTCGACGTTTGCACGTCCTTTGAAACCAGTCCCGACTCTCTAGCGTCGCTATTAAGCAAACGATACTGACGAAAATGGACTTTGGGTCAAAGAGCGTGTCTTTCTGAACATGGTGATCCAAACCGCGACCCTCCACGATGATTATTAAGGGAATGAGGGCCATTTCTAGATTCCGGTACATTGAGTACATATGCTCGGTCCCCTGGCTTGAACTTTACATTGAATATGATAGCGTGGTTTTGAGGTCAAGACGGGGCCTCGGAATTAGGTGAGCGGCTTCAGTGAATGGTATTACAAATGCTCGTGCCGACCTAAAAAAAAAATTAAAAAGTTAGTAGGCCAAATGGTGTGTATTGTTGCCCAAGGTCGTCTCTTACGTTGCCGCTGCATGACATTTTTGTGAAATTTTCCCCAAATTTTGTTTCCGGATTTCCTGGGGGTATGTGTTGGAATGACAGTACCGTGGCCCCTGGTCATTCTTTTGAGGACTAAACAAATCACCCCTCTGACGTGATCAGGCGTGTATCGAGGATGCCTTGGGTTGTCTTCCGCAAGTGAGGGTCCGCAGGGTGTTCGAATAGGGATGCGGGAGCTCTAATCAGGATTCGTGGGACCAATAGGGATCTGATGGGTCGATCAGGGTTGTGTGGGACAAATCGAGATGTGCAGGATCGAATTCGACGGTTCGAAACGGGATCCGTGGGACACATTGGTATACGACGGGTCAAAGCTGGTTTCGTTGGGTTCAATCTGGATTAGCAATGTTCAATCAGGATCACCAAGGTCCAATCGGGATTTGAAGGTCAAATAGGGATGCGACGGGTCAATCTGCATCCTAGTTGTCAAATCTCTATCTGGCGGCTTCCATCAGGTTATGAGGGAGTCAATAAGAATCATATGAGTCCAATCTGGATCCGACAGATTAAATCTGGGTCTCACGGGTCTAGTGGGGATGCCAGATGACTACTCGGGATCTGAGAGGGCAAATGTGGATGTCCAGGTCGAATAGGGAGCTGAGAGGTCAATCTGGATCTGAGAGGCAAAATAGGCGTCTGTGAATGATATCTGGATCTGAGGGATCAATCTGGATCCGAGAGGTCACTTCTGGATCTGAGAGGTCCAATGTGGATCTGAAGGATCAAATCTGGATCTGAGGGTCAAATCTGGATCTGAGGGGTCAATATGGATCTGAGAGGTCAAATCTGGATCTGAGAGGTCCAATCTGGATCTGAAGGATCAAATCTGGATCTGAGGGTCAAATCTGGATCTGAGGGGTCAATATGGATCTAAGAGGTCAAATCTGGATCTGATGGATCAAATCTGGATCTGAGGGTCAAATCTGGACCTGAGAGGTCAATATGGATCTGAGAGGTCAAATCTGGATCTGAGAGGTCCAATCTGGATCTGAAGGATCAAATCTGGATCTGAGGGTCAAATCTGGATCTGAGGGGTCAATATGGATCTAAGAGGTCAAATCTGGATCTGATGGATCAAATCTGGATCTGAGGGTCAAATCTGGATCTGAGGGGTCAATATGGATCTAAGAGGTCAAATCTGGATCTGATGGATCAAATCTGGATCTGAGGGTCAAATCTGGATCTAAGGGGTCAATCTGGATCTGAGAGGTCAAATCTGGATCTGAGGGCTCAAATCTGGATCTGAAGGGTCAAATCTGGATCCGAGGGTCAAATCTGGATCTGAGGGATCAAATCTGGATCTGAAGGGTCAAATCTGGATCTGAGGGTCAAATCTGGATCTGAGGGGTCAATCTGGATCTGAGAGGTCAAATCTGGATCTGAGGGATCAAATCTGGATCTGAAGGGTCAAATCTGGATCTGAGGGGTCAAATCTGGATATTAGAGGTCAGATCTGGATCTGAGGGATCAAATCTGGATCTGAAGGGTGAAATCTGGATCTGAGGGATCAAATCTGGATCTGAGAGGTCAATCTGGATCCGAGAGGTCAAATCTGGATATTAGAGGTCAAATTGGGATATCAGGGGTCAATTAGTGCATTCAGTTGACAAGTTGGGTCAAATAAAGGTTTCAGCGGGCAAAGTAGAGTTTTAGTCAGTAAATTTGGCTAAGTAGGCCATTACACATACAATTTGGCCCAAATAGAGCTTTTAAGGCATAATTTGAGGTAAATAGAGCTTTCGGCGGGCCAAATATGGCCTTCAGAGGGCAATTCAGCATAGCTGGCAGCCTGGAAGAGCAACTTATGCCCAATAGAGCTTTCTGTTGACAAAACAGCTTTCTGTTGACAAAATAGAGCGTTCTGTTGACAAAATGGAGCTTTCTGTTGACAAAATAGCGCTTTCTGTAGGCAAAATGGAGCTTCCTGTTGACAAAATAGCGCTTTCTGGTGGCAAAATGGAGCTTTCTGTTGACAAAATAGTGCTTTCTGTTGGCAAAATGGAGCTTTCTGTTGACAAAATAGCGCTTTCTGTATGCAAAATGGAGCTTTCTGTTGATAAAATAGTGCTTTCTGTGGGCAGAATGGAGCTTTCTGTTGATAAAATAGCGCTTTTTGGTGGCAAAATGGAGCTTTCTGTTGGCAAAATGGAGCTTTCTGTTGATAAAGTAGCGCTTTCTGTGGGCAAAATGGAGCTTCCTGTTGGCAAAATGGAGCTTTCTGTTGACAAAATAGCGCTTTCTGTTGGCAAAATGGAGCTTTCTGTTGGCAAAATGAAGCTTTTAGTTCAAAAATTAGAGCTTTCGGCGGGCAATTTGAGCTAAATATCGGACATAACGGGCAATTTGGGCTAAATAGCAGGTATAACCGGGAATTTGAGGTACACTGGGCATCTAACGGGCAATTTGGGTTAAACAGCGCGTATAACGGGCAATTTGGGCTAAATAGCGAATATACCCGGCCATTTGAGCTGAACAGCGCATATAGGGGGCAATTTTGGATAAACAGCGCCTATACGGGGGACAATTCGGACTAAACAGAGCGTATAACGGGACATTTGAGCCAAATCGCGCATTCATCCGACAACGTGCGCACCGCATGCTCTATTTTGAGCAATGTGCAATGAGCATTAACAGATATTAACGGAATTACACGTAAAACCGTTGTTTGTGCCGGTGACGTGAGGATCGCGTCGTGTAAGGCATCTTCCGCTCGCCAATTTAATGCTATATTAGAGTTTAAGTGAACATGAAATTTCCTTCTCAAGAGCGATTGCTCGACTCATTATGAATGGCGCTACGAATTTTACTTTTTATCTAATAATACGTCATCGTGACGTCAAGATGGCTTCTATTTCTTTAATATACCTACTTATCAACTCGGGTTATGACAGCTATTGCCAAAGTGGCTGAAAATAAAGCAAACCCAACATTTCTTAGGAGCACGTTAGCTATGACGTCATTTTTGACGCACACGTTTCGGTACCGCAAAAAAAGATACGCATTGCAGCAGTTGTCTCTTGATATAAGGTACAGTGTCAAATCAACCGGTAGTCGCTACGAGGTATAATAGTTGAGTAATAAAGGTTATAAAATTATGACGTCATCACGTTATGGTGACGTCATGGCATGACGCACGGCAACGTCCAAATATCTAAACACAAACATTTATGCCCTCAATCCAAAACGTTGATTAGAACGGCGGTAGGTCTGTTAGTTCTTCAGATATAGCTTCCCCTAATTACCGAAAATTGCTATTCTTCACCATTACGGATAAGTGAAAAACGAGCAGACGAAGAAAAGACTCTGCAGATAAGATGTAAAAGATAATAATGCTTTACTGCCAATAGTAATCTGGAGACATATCTTCCCTACCATTATACGGAAAGATCGAAGGTGTAGCTAGTTTTTTCGATTTTTGACGAATTTTCCAAATTAGAGGGAATTTGTATACTTTATCATTGGGAAAATCTTCGGTTGCCATGGAAACGAAACTGAGACTAACGTTTGCCGTCAGTCTACCCTGAGTCTCTTATACTCATCCACATCTAGCACTGTGGTAAAGCGAAGTGAAATCGCTCAACCGGAAGTACGTCATATTGAAGTAAGTTTGATTATCTCCATAGGGTCCCATGTTAAACGCGTTCGACTATATACCGAAAAGTTACAGGGCTATATCGCCGTGTTTATAGGTAATGGCTCATCCCACTAGTGTCCATCTACAACTGAAAGCATAGAGCGATGGCTTCAATAGGACGCCCGTGGGATCCCCTGCAAGCGCCAAAAATCCCTATCTTTCACAATGGGGAAATATTTGACAATTTCCTGTGACGTCATTTCCGGGTCGAATCACACAGGCAATGGATAACCTCTGCTGGGTACCGTCTTACAGTACGTAATTTTTTTGTGTACTGTTTGAAAAAGGCACTTCTGAATTATGCGACAAAGTGTGACTGTAATGATAAAGGATTGAGGTTTTTAACATGGAGATTCCCATAGAGAATTTTGCGCCAGCTCTAGAATGGGAAGTAAGATAGGAACATACCGTTTTTATGTTACAAGCAAACATAGGACCACATTTGACGCAAGATGAGTCCGCTCGCAGTTTTTTGTGATTTTTTTCCGATTTTTGGCGATTTTTTTAATGTACCGGAAGTGACGTCACCGTGACGTCATAGCACGTATCCGCGAAATCTCAGATTTCACAAAACTTATTGTCATCCATATTTCTATGACGTGTTAGAGGCATAGAGTGATATCTTTAACCGAAATGGGTCAAACTATAGAAAAGCCGTTCAAGGTCATATTTTGCGTTTTTCGAAAAACATAAAACGACGTTTTCCTCGAAAATGAGTATGACGCGTCAAAAGTGAACAATGTATGAAAGTTGCGCCGTATCTAGTAGCACGTTATGAAACTGATCCGACGTCTCTAGCTCTAATATTAACGGAGATATGAGCGTTTTACGTTATTTTTTCAAAAAATCGCTGTGACCTTGACCTTTGACCTACATACACCGTTAACGAACTTAGCCTCACAATTTTTCATATCTATCTCTAGGTGCAATATAGCATTCCTACATGTAACGATGCGCCCTACAATGCGATGACAAACAAACAAACAAAGACAGCCGTAGGCTGAGGTACTGACAGAAGTGACTTCATCTTCATTTCACCATTTATGCGCCGAAACTATGGTACAGGCGATGACATGCAGAAACACATGTACTATAAGCTGATTTGGCCTCATGCTGGCTACATGATGCCTTCCCTGGGCATATTGGGTTGAACAGCTCCTTGAACGAACAACGTGGGCTAAATAGCGCTATAAACGGGCAAATTGGAATAATTACGGCCATCAGCGGCCATTTTGGGCTAAACATGGCCTTCAATGGCCAATTTGGGCTCAATAATGCCGATATCCGAAGGCGTTCTAGCCCACACTGCCCACTGAAAGCCGTATTGGGCTCGCTGAAAGCGCAATGTGGCCCAAATTGGACCTCTACGGTGCGGATGCTGGAATAGCACAATCTAACGGCTGCTGTTCAACGCGGGCTGTTTTCCCAGATAGAGGGCGCCATTTTGAGTGAATTCGGCCAAATCCCGACTTTCTACGTATGCTTCGTCCCGCCCTAATGCCTGTTCTCGGACTCATCATTGCTAAATTACGAAGCCCTCCAGCGTCAAAACTAAGCGTGCTAGGCTAGAAGCGAATGCGGATTGCTCACCAAAGTTGACGTTTGCCCGTCCTTTCAAACCAGTCCCGACTCTCTAGCGTCGCTATTAAGCAAACGGCGGCCATCGCAAAGCAGAGTCATTGCCGGTCGATATCGCCGTTGACTCATAATGGGAGCTTCGGGAAAGGGGGGTGCACCTCTTGCGAGCGCTCTAGCGGCCAAACTAAGCGTCCTAGAGCAATTCTATCGCGATTTTCGGCCCTTTGAACGTCGAAACGCCACAAAAGTCCCATGGGAGAAATGCCGTCGGCCCTGCAACCGGAAGTAAGATAGGAACGAATCGTTTTTACTTTGCAGCTATACGAGGAACCACTTTGCCTACAAAATGACGCTACTCCCGTATTTTTATGATTTTTTTCCGATTTTTTCCGATTTTTAGTAAGTACTGAAAGTGGCAGGCTGGTGATTTTGAATTTTTGATCAGCAATGGTGCATATGGCTTTCCATAGTACCTAATTACCGCGGAGTAATGCTATATACCCTCAAGTAGTTCCGTTTTCATTGCCTAATTACCTAATGACGGGTTCGTTTAGAGCTGGGTTTGAAGCATTAACACTTGCCACCACACGTCGAAGCATCGCCGTGAACATGTTTCGTTGGGGTTTGAGTCGATATAAAGATTGAGGCGGAAGCGTGGGGTGATGCGGTAGACCTTATGGAAGGCCGATATCAGGATATTGCGGGGAAAACTACATTTTGAAAGCTATACTTTTACGAATATTGTCAACGCCCGAAACTGCGCGACCCGGCCTTTGGACATGAATCACATGCGACGCTCCAACGTTAACGCTGTCTGGCTGGCTCAGTGGGTATAGCGTTGGACTTCAGATCCAAAGGTCGCGCGTTCGATCCCGACTTGGTGCACGCCATTTTTTTTTTTTCGTTTTTCTGATCAAAATTGAAATCAAAACAATGATTCGGCTTCAGGGCGTCATTTTGTTAAGCACTGTGGCTATAGGTTACCATCTTTAACCAAAGGACAAATCCTGGTACTATTTGACGAAGGGACAGTCATGTGAAGTACGCGACAACACATTTGTCCCAGCATAAGAGCGAGCACGATGAACGGCTTTAACATGGGAATTCCCATAGAGAAATGCCGTCGTAGGCCTTATGTATGTTATGTATGTATGTATAATATTTGCTTATGATAATAAATATGTAACATTGTGTTCCTCATTGCTTTCATGCACATGGTAAGCATTTGATGGATACTGTAGCCGCCTCACCGTATGGACACTAGTGGATCTCAAAAGACAAATCTGGATTTGAGGGGTCAAATCTGGGTCTCAGAGGTCAAATCTGGATCTCAGAGGTCAAATCTGGATCTGAGGGGTCAAATTGGGATATCAGGGGTCAATTAGTGCATTCAGTTAACAAGTTGGGTCAAATAAAGGTTTCAGCGGGCAAAATAGCGTTTTAGTGAGTAAATTTGGCTAAGTAGGCCATTACACATACAATTTGGCCCAAATAGAGCTTTTAAGGCATAATTTGAGGTAAATATATAGAGCTTCCGGCGGGCCAAATATAGCCTTCAGAGGGCAATTCAGCACAGTTGGCGCATTATGAGAGCAACTTATGCCCAATAGAGCTTTCCGTTGATAAAATAGAATAGAGCTTTCTGTTGGCAAAATGGAGCTTTCTGTTAGCAAAATGGAGCTTTCTGGTGGCAAAATAGCGCTTTCTGGTGGCAAAATGGAGCTTCCTGTTGACAAAATAGCGCTTTCTGTGGGCAAAATGGAGCTTTCTGTTGACAAAATAGCGCTTTCTGGTGGCAAAATCGAGCTTTCTGTTGGCAAAATGGAGCTTCCTGTTGATAAAATAGCGCGTTCTGGTGGCAAAATGGAGCTTTCCGTTGGCAAAATGGAGCTTTCTGCAGATAAAATAGCGCTTTCTGTGGGCAAAATGGAGCTTTATGTTGATAAAATAGCGCCTTCTGTGGGCAAAATGAAGCTTTTAGTTCAAAAATTAGAGCTTTCGGCGGGCAATTTGAGCTAAATATCGGACATAACGGGCAATTTGGGCTAAATAGCAAGTATAACCGGGAATTTGAGGTACACTGGGCATCTAACGGGCAATTTGGGTTAAACAGCGCGTATAACGGGCAATTTGGGCTAAATAGCGAATATACCCGGCCATTTGAGCTGAACAGCGCATATAGGGGGCAATTTTGGATAAACAGCGCCTATACGGGGGACAATTCGGACTAAACAGAGCGTATAACGGGGCATTTGAGCCAAATCGCGCATTCATCCGACAACGTGCGCACCGCAGGCTCTATTTTGAGCAATGTGCAATGAGCATTAACAGATATTAACGGAATTACACGTAAAACCGTTGTTTGTGCCGGTGACGTGAGGATCGCGTCGTGTAAGGCATCTTCCGCTCGCCAATTTAATGCTATATTAGAGTTTAAGTGAACATGAAATTTCCTTCTCAAGAGCGATTGCTCGACTCATTATGAATGGCGCTACGAATTTTACTTTTTATCTAATAATACGTCATCGTGACGTCCTTTGACGTTCGCGAAAATGCTCAATATGGCTTCTATTTCTTTAATATATCTACTTATCAACTCGGGTTATGACAGCTATTGCCAAAGTGGCTGAAAATAAAGCAAACCAAACATTTCTTAGGAGCACGTTAGCTATGACGTCATTTTTGACGCACACGTTTTGGTACCGCAAAAAAAGTTACGCATTGCAGCAGTTGTGCCTTGATATAAGGTACAGCGTCAAATCAACCGGTAGTCGCTATGATGGATAATAGTTGAGTAATAAAGGTTATCAAATTATGACGTCATGACGTCATGGTGACGTCATGGCATGACGCACGGCAACGTCCAAATATCTAAACACAGATATTTATGCCCTCAATCCAAAACGTTGATTAGAACCGCGGTAGGTCTGTTAGTTCTTCAGATATAGCTTCACCTAATTACCGAAAATTGCTATTCTTCACCATTACGGATAAGTGAAAAACGAGCAGACGAAGAAAAGACTCTGCAGATAAGATGTAAAAGATAATAATGCTTTACTGCCAATAGTAATCTGGAGACATATCTTCCCTACCATTATACGGAAAGATCGAAGGTCTAGCTATTTTTTTCGATTTTTGACGAATTTTCTAAGTTAGAGGGAATTTGTATACTTTATCATTGGGCAAATCTTCGGTTGCCATGGAAACAAAACTGAGACACGCGTTTGCCGTCAGCCTACCCTGAGTCTCTTATACTCATCCACATCTAGCACTGTGGTAAAGCAAAGTGAGATTGCATAACCGGAAGTACGTCATATTGAAGGAAGTTTGATTATCTCCATAGGGTCCCATGTTAAACGCGTTCGACTATATACCGAAAAGTTACAGGGCTATATCGCATTGTTTATAGTTAATGGCTCATCCCACTAGTATCCATCTAGAACTGAAAGCATAGAGCGATGGCTTCAATAGGACGCCCGTGGGAGCCCCTGCAAGCGCCAAAAATCCCTATCTTTCACAATGGGGAAATATTTGACAATTTCCTGTGACGTCATTTCCGGGTCGAATCACACAGGCAATGGACAACCTCTGCTGGGTACCGTCTTACAGTACGTAAATTTTTTGTGTACTGTTTGAAAAAAGCACTTCTTAATTATGCAACAAAATGTGACTGTAATGATAAAGGATTGAGGTTTTTAACATGGAGATTCCCATAGAGAATTTTGCCTGAGCTCTAGAATCGAAAGTAAGATAGGAACATACCGTTTTTATGTTACAAGCAAACATAGGACCACATTTGACGCAAGATGAGTCCACTCGCAATTTTTTGTAATTTTTTTCCGATTTTTGGCGATTTTTTTAATGTACCGGAAGTGACGTCACCGTGACGTCATAGCACGTATCCGCGAAATCTCAGATTTCACAAAGCTCATTATCATCCATATTTCTATGACGTGTTAGAGGCCTTGAGCGATATCTTCAACCAAAATGGGTCAAACTATAGAAAAGCCGTTCAAGGTCATATTTTGCGTTTTTCGAAAAACATAAAATGACGTTTTCCTCGAAAATGAGTATGACGCGTCAAAAAGTGGACAATGTACGAAAGTTGCGCCGTATCTAGTAGTACGTTATGAAACTTATCCGACGTCTCTAGCTCTAATATTAACGGAGATATGAGCGTTTTACGTTATTTTTTCAAAAAATCACTGTGACCTTGACCTTTGACCTACATACACCGTTAACGAACTTAGCCTCACAATTCTTCATATCTATCTCTAGGTGCAATATAACATTCCTACATGTAACCGTGCGCCCTACATTCAACCGACAAACAAACAAACAAACATACAAACAAACTAATTTACAAACCGAACATAGTACTATACTGACAGAAGTTTTCAACTTCTGTCAGTAACAAGAGGGAACCATTATTTTGATACCTGTACATAGGTTCAGCGGGGTCGCTGAATTCGAAACGAAATCATTATTGGGTATCCTGTTGCATAGCATCCGCCATGTTTCAAAACGGCGGACAAGACCCCGAAATATGCCCAATATTTTGAAAACTAACACTGATCGTTTTCGGGATCGCTAAATAAAGAAATGGTATTGTGTAACTTGGGACAACGCATCCGCCATTTTCCAAGATCAACATCTCAAAAACGAAGAGGGATCACTCTATTTAAGTCTATGTATTGGTTTTTGGGGTCAAAGAATTCAACAAATTATCTCCAAGAGCAAGGCGTCCTCAGTTTGCCATATTGGCGGCTATTTCAACAATAACACACACGATCTGGTAACCTAAACACCTAAATGGGTAAACCGAAACACCACAGGCTACAGCTATCGAGGTTCGGGATGAATTCGCTAAGATCTCGTGGCGTTTGCTCGCAAAAATGTCGTAGTCGTTGGGACCATGCTTTGCATGAAAGACGTCGGTCGTGAACAGTACGGTTTGTGATCGAAAGTATTGTTCGCAGAAGGCACTGGACATGACAATTACCAAAAAACATCCTGCGCGTACGTGTTCAGGACTGATCGGTAGCCATTTATCTTCAAAGGATTTACATTGCGTTTCAAGTTGGCCACGGAAACCTGAAAGACTTTCTCTCTCAAAAGAATCATCCGTGTCCGCCATCACTACGAGTAGATGTAATGGGTGACTACAAGTAGAACGCAATCCCAAGCAATTTGGGGAACTCTCTGATGACAAGGCAGAACCCTGGGTGGTGAGGTTTAGGCTGTACAGGTTTTAGCCTACAGAGAAACAAGTCATCTATAATGGTTTTTGTGGCATATTGCGAACCCGAAAAATTATGGATAGACATAAAAATAACAGTTTCATCTTCTCAGTTTCAAAGATACTATGGGATTTTCCGCCATGTTGACAAATGGCCGCCATAGCCGTTAGGGGTCAAATCTGACTTGACAACTTGACCTCAATTTGATTAGACATGAATTTTTAACATGTGTGCCAAATTTTATGCTTTTACCACAACATGCACGTGTTTTTAGCTCAACCGCGGGATTATCAGCTACTATACGGTATGGCAACTCCCGGTTTATTTGACGTTACACGTCTTTTTCAGAACACCTTATTGCGAGGGGAATAAGTGTGCGTCAACGTCATAGCTAACGTGCTCCTACGAAAGGTTGGGCTTGCTTGATGTTCAGTTAATTTTGCAATAGCTACCATCACCCGAGTTCATAAGTAGGTATATTTAACAAAATAGAAGCCATCGCGAATATTGCCGTGAACGTCAAATGACGTTATGTGACGTCACGAAGACGTCATAATAAATAAAAGTTAAAAGTCATAGTACCGCCAATATTGCTTCAAGAGAAGCGCTGCTGACTTCAAACTGGATGTAAGCTCCGCCTACAGTGTCCACATTGCCTGTCGAAGGTAGTATTTAGCCCAAATCGCCCCTTAAAGGCCCGAAATTTACATAATTTATACCATTAACATTGTTTGCCAAAGGAACAAACAGAAACTGCACAAGCAGTGCTGCTAGGTTGGAGCTTAATTATATAGTATGTAGAGTGTTTTGGGGTCAATTGTTTCGGTAAAATATTCATGATATTGGAATTAGATCGTGAGGCTCATTATTTAGTGTCTCTTTACTTTGACTTTTCACATAGAGTGCCTGTCACATCCACCTCAGCACATTTTCTAGCTTGTAATGAGCTTAATCAAATATGAGTTTATAACTGTTCCCTTAAATTAGCATTCACTCTGGTCTAGAAAAATCCTTTAAGATTATTAAATTCATAAGCAAAATTGTTGGTTAAGTGTCACCTGTCGCCTCTGCCATCACTCCACTATGTCCAGTGTCTGTTAATTACTGACAGACTCTGTGACTGTGATATTCCATTGCTTTTGTCATTGTTTGTAAATGGCATTATCTACCACCACTTAACTTTATATTTTGATATTATTTTGCATTGTGTGACATGGTATGGTGCGCAACACAGGGGGGGCGGGGGGGGGGGGGGGGCACTACATTACTACAGTGGTGGGTGTGTGCCGCCCAAGCTGTAAAGAGGATTTGGAGAGCGAGAGAACAGTGCCCAAGTTTGTGGTCATTGAGAGAGAATGTTTGACAAGACATTTGTGGTTAAAAAGACATCTAAATACACTAATATTGATGACAAAGTGTCTGGTGGATATTTATTTGACTCTCTTTCGATATATAAAGAATTAAGAAATTATTAATAATATCTACACTTTGTATTTAGGTTATGTTGCAATAAAATCTATATGAAAATCATAAATCAGCTTAGATCTAGTTAAAATTACTCATCCAGCAATATTTTTGTCGAAAAATGTAGAAACTATTTTAATTGAAAATGATGTATTTCTATTCTTAGCATAAAAGTACACCTATTGTATGCAATAAAAAAAATATGTTTTTTTTTAGGCGGGGGGGGGGGGGGGAGCCAAATTAGTGCATCCTATATGAAACAGTGTGGCTTAATTTCTTGTTAATTAAGTCATCGAAATATGCAAATATTTATACCTTTCATCATGCTATCTATTTCTCGTGGAGGTTACATTTAAACAGTCAGACAATGTGTTTTAAATGTGTTTCCAAAATATTTCAAAAACCATAATTTAAGAAAAAAATTGCTGCATGAGCAGCATTAAAGAGAGAACAAATATTGCATGCCCCGGTGGGACTCGAACCCACAACCTCCAGATTAGAAGTTGGGGCCGCGAAACCAGACTAAAGATTCGTCATAACTTGGGAATAAAGAAGTTATTAATAATATTAATAATATCTACACTTTGTTTTTACGCTATGTTGCAATATAATCTATATGATAGTCAAATTCGCTTGCTAAAAAAAAAAATATTCACACGTCACCGATGGGACTCGAACCCACAGCCTCCGGATTAGAAGTCCGACGCGCTATCCATTGCGCCACGGAGACACGCTGCTTCACATGGCGATTGATGTTGAATAAATAACACTATTGACCCCTTCGTTGAATTAACGCGCCAATTAAGCATATTTGTTATGATGACGCGCGACAAAAAGCAAAAGTTAACAAATATGCTTCATTAGAAAGAAATACATGTCAAAATAGTATTGTAAAACCGTCGGAAATCGCGAAAACAGATTTTGTTGTCATAACGTTCAAAATATTGAATGCAAGGTTTGACGTTACTTCAGAGCACGAGTTTCGCCGTCTAGCGAATGAAATGCCCGCTTTGTCTTAGTCTGTTTTCACGGCCCCAACTTCGTCCGCTCAGCACCTTTTGATTGTACAGAGGCCAAGGTTATATCGTACCCCCGACTTCATATATATGCTGAGCGTAAACGTATACCGTTGCTCTTTGGGTAAAACATGAAAGTCTTAATCCATCGCCGGAGAGACCATATATAATGTTGTCCTGCATCTATACTTCATAATCCCTCTAAAAATATTTACACAATCCCTCTAATAATCGAGTTCATTATTCCTCCAACGATTTAGTTCATAATCCCTCTAATAATCTGGTTAACAATCCCTCTAACAATTTAGTTCATAATTCCTCTAATAATTTAGTTAATTATTCCTCTAATAATCTAGTTCATAATCCCTCTAATAATATGGTTAATTATTCCTCTAATAATCAAGTTCATAATCCTCTAATAATCTGGTTCATTATTCCCCTAGTAATTTAGTTCACTATTCCTCTAATAATTTAATTCATTATTCCTCTAATAATTTAGTTCATAATCCCTCTAATAAGGCAAATGTACCTGAAAACACGACGTGTCCCGCTGTTGAAGACGTTATAGTCGTTCGCGCATTTTCTGTTCTTCTTACCACATAGAACTTTGCTAATATTCTCGCGATTTTGAGCCTGCGCATTATGGGGTCATCATAGTCCTGTAGAACGATTTCTAAGGAAAACAGTTGAGAAGTTTATCTATATTGTTTTAATTTTATCGTATAAAACTTGGCAGCAAAATCACCGACCAAATGAGTTAAAAGCAACTGGTTCGGCGGGAGCCAGCTGTGTTGCCGTTTAGCCCTTTTGAGTTCGGGATAATGCAACCAGTTTAATTCTTATTTAATGAAGTTCTCGATAAGATCGAACGCCAAAGTATTAGATAGATATTAGGTTTATTATAGTCGGCACTTGTGAGTTCAATAACACAACATACACGCAACACAAGTAGACATCTCACCCAGCCATCATGGCTTACAAGTGACTTCAAATTGAACAATATAATTGAATATGATTGAACATTATAATCTTCATCATTTGTGATCTCACCCCGTGTAATATTATAATATGCAGATAACCTTGCTAACCGTGAAAGACAAATAACACATATAACCATCACTCAACGATACAACCGATTTTCCTCATAATAACCGCCATTGACAAAGTATACCTGCACACTAATTAGTATACAAAAGAGTATTTGTATAGGCGTGTAGGCCTAGAGTAGATACGATTGACGAGCTAACAGAAAAATGTTTGCTGGAGACAGATTAAAGAGGATTTTTCGAAGGAACGTGCGCCAATTAAGAGGGCAATCGGTTATTTGGCCAGACTCGGCATTGTATGGACTAGGCTAAGTATCATTGCAAAACAGCTCCGTGATGAGGCAAGACCAGATAGGCCTAAATGCATGCCTAGGAATTAAGTCAACGTTTTTGACGGGCAAACACCTATTACGTTGCTATGGCGTATGTGTTGCTGTCTTAATTCTCAGCGTGAATTGTTTTCACAGTAAATAAATTACTTTATTCGGCATTGGAAAAGCTCATTCTGTGTGAATGTTTATTTTTTTGGAGTACTCCTCGATCTAGAGGTGATGAAATTGTATAGAAAATTACATTAAAGGTTAGCTGACTTACCAGTTAAACGCAAATTCTCGAAATACGTAACGATGACGAAAGCTAGTTTTTTCTCGCCGCTGCAAACAACGACATATAACGTGTCGTCTGCTCCCGACGGCGCCAGCAGCTTGAAGGTCAGAAGGTCACCACGTTTACTGTCAAGCATATATACAGTTTTAACGCACTTGACTCTTGACGAGTATTAATCATTGGCTTCGTTCAAACTGAGCAATCCTGATGTGTGTGCCAAGCAAATGCAATGAAAGGCCTTGGCGATATACACTTTGTAATGACAATGATTATTTACGTCAATACAATCTTCGGTAACGGCCATTGTAGATGCGAACAACAACGTTAACTTATTCATATAAGGGAGTCGAGGGACTTGAGGCTTAATATTCTCCCACCCTTTGTTCGTCATTGCCTGGGCATTCGCCGCTTTTCACTCGGTGGGCAGTGGGACGATCCGGCCGTCGTTGAATACCACCATGTAAGCAGTGCTGGTAAATATTGGTGTCTTTCCGCTGTCCTGCAACCTTCCATCGAAGACAAGCGCGTAGGACGACTGGCCCAAGTAGGTGACGGCTGCCTCATGCTCAGTGACCATGCCGAACGATGGTCCCATTGTGGACGACACAGGAACCTTGTCGTAGAACCCTGGCTGGATCTCTGTTGTTAAACACTTGTAGACGCTTCGCTCCACCGCAAATTTTTGTCGAAAAAATATCAAGGAAGCAGCCACGCGATAAGCATTAAAAGCAACACCGAAGCCGTGCCCTGAGGAATACAATAGAAACATAAAAAGCTGTTATGGTAAAACGGTTATATGTTACAAGTAAAACTTACAAATAGGAAGACGTGAAATGAATGTGTGTTGTAAGACGGAACGATGAAAGATGAACGAATGAAACACGCGGTGGTGGCCCGGTCTCCAACCCTGGAGATATTGCGCTACGGGTCTGTGCGCTAACGATTGCACCGGAGATGTCACTTCAATATGCAAAAGACACTGCGGTTTGCTTCTTCTACACTTTATTATTATCACCTATTGTTAAAACGTCGCTCATTGAAACGTCGTATGGAAACATGCAGGAAAAATCTCATCCATATTGATTGCAATTGACACTTAATCTTTTGAATATATTTACAAATATTAAAAATATAAATATCAGATATTACAGTAGATTGAAAATGATTATATTTCGCCAGCCACATTGAGTATTAACGAAAGGTGCAGGATTTGCAAAACGTTGGGGGGAGGGGGAGGTTTGTCTGTGCATTGGAGGGGGGAGGGGGGCTTATAATGAGCTCAAAAAGACCTTTGTCTTCCAATATATCTCATATTTTGCTCAGAACTGCCACTACAACATGGGAAGACCATTGCCCCTCACGCCCTCACGACCATATGCATCCGTCTGAACACTGTGGTGAACCTGTGTCGTTTACTACGTTGTTTAATGTTGGGTGCTTTCATCCATTTGTCTAACAAATTTGTCTAACGTTTACAAATGCATTTTAACGTAATCCTCATCATCCTACGCCGATACCAACCTAATACGGGCATCCAGTACATATCAAGTTTCCTCATGGTCGTTCGTTGAGTCATAGACGTGAGATCGCGATGACAAGAGACATCTGGCGTGCTGTACGAACACAATAAAGAAGCTGTGTAAAATCGTCCCAGCACCTAATTTATTGTCTCAATGTTATGATCCCAAAATCAGCGGACTACACGGAAATAAGTGGCCAGGCATCTTTATCATTATGTTTGATTCACATGCTGGAAAGTGAGTTAAATATTATGATTTCACTTCAGCTTAGTAGTAGCATTCTTTAAATTGACCGAATCTGAATATATAATTTGTAACAACTAAACACAATAAAGCAGAGAAAAGAAGCCCAGCATTGTCACAAACCATACCCATGTTTATCCATATCGAACAGGTGTACATATATAGTACTTAAGACTTGTGTAGTTTAGACCATATTCATACACGAGAAGTCCAAACTCGACAAAGAGACCTCTGGAACAATATAGTGCTTAATATTCCTTATAGGCCTATATACGTGCTTTAAGAGGTAGCGCGTTCGTCTATCGCAGGGACTGCTCTTCTATGTCAGTCCAAGCGGCCGGTGCGCGGTCGAACCCTACCTGTGCAAGTGACATGTTCAGTTATGCAGGATAAAGCTCCCACGTCTTTCTTTGTTAAGGCTAGCTGGTTACTTCCGGAGACGTGGCTTCTCTCTACCTTGAGCGCGTTCAGTATCGCGATATACAGCTAAAGCGTCCTACTTAACCGGGGCCGCCCCGTTAGCTCAGTGCGTTAGAGCGCTCGCATTGAGTGCTCTGGCCACCTGAGAACCTAACGGCACGTGGCTCGATGGTTACGAACTATGCAGCCTATCACCAAAACAGCATAGGTCCGGCTAATGAAAGACATATACTTACACGTGTTGTTCCAATTCTTCCGAAATATCCTCCGTTATGTCTTTGAGTAATGTATAATGATCCATGGTATCTGGTGTGATAAACAACTGACAATTATTAGCATATGGAAATCTACATAGCAGACTTTGCATGTGCTAAACATGTATGTAGATGTCATACACATGTAAATATACATACAAATGTATGTAGATGTCCTACACATGTAAATATACATACACATGTATGTAGATGTCATACACATGTAAATATACATACACATGTATGTAGATGTCATACACATGTAAATATACATACAAATGTATTTAGATGTCATACACATGTAAATATACATACACATGTATGTACATGTCATACACATGTAAATATACGTACACATGCAAATGGTCGAAGTTACCATTTACATGCGTACTCGTTGTTGGAAATCTCGTCAAAATAAAATATATATAAAATTATATTAAAAGTTATATTATTACACTCAGGGACAGACATTAACTTTAGATGCGCCGCGCCGCGAACGCGTCCAGTGGGCGTCAGCATTAAAACAATTCTGCTTGCAGCAGATCCTGCAGGCACTGCCGGAGAGCATTTTTCTGCTTCTCCACCCGGTCATGCCCTTGCTGCATAAAAACAAATGTTTTAGGATCGTATCTCGCAGGTTGAGTTCGGGTCCGAGTAGACCTTCGAGGCAAAACCTGCGGATCCTGTTCATCACTAGAGATTTCACGAGATACATTATCATCCACCGCTAGCCTGTCACCGTCCCCCTCCTCAACGGACTCTGTCTCCACAACACCAGCCTCCTCCTCCTCTACCGGGGTCTGTGCACCAGGCACCACCAGCCGAGGAACTGGACGCGGTTCGTGCTGACCCACAGCCCGCTCGACATCCGGAACAGAACCAGGAGTCTTCTCCACTGAGGCTAAAAGCCGTGGTCCGGCACCGGGTTCAGGGATAACCTAGGAGCCGGTATGGGACTTATTCGGGGGCCAAAAGGTGTACGAGGACTACGATGGGGGGGGGGGGGCGGGGGGGCGCTGAATGGGTCTTAGTAGGGCTGGAGAGCATGGGCCAGGACCCAATGGAAGAAGGGTCTCTTCTTCCTCATCACTTTCTTCATCGCAGGGACCAGGCAAAGCTTGTTCAGGCCTTGTTTCTCTGCAATGAGTCAGTGGTACCTCTTCTCGACGTTCCTGCCTGACAGCTGACACAAGATCATTGCATCCGATCGGGAGCAACATGTTTCTGTGCAGAACTCGAGACGCGCCCTGACTATCCTCTCGTTTAACTCCAAAGACCGGAATGTTTGCATCAGGCTAGGACTCTTCATTAAACACAGGTTCAAGCCAGCGATCTGCCAACTTGTGTGTGCCGCTGAACGCAACATTACGAACAAGCACTCTGTCCCCAGGTAGCACGCTAGCACCCCGGCTCTTTAGATCATAATTGGCCTTCTGATGACCCTTCATTACGCCAGACTTTTCGGAAGCTAGCTGGTATGCTGCTTCGAGATTTTGGTGCAACTTGGTCACGTAGGAACCAGGATCTCTTTGTCCGACCGGACTCATCTGTACCCAACAACATATCCACAGGGAGCCTAGGGTGTCTGCCAAAAATTAAAAGGAATGGAGAATAACCCGTCATCTCGTGCTTCGTCGCATTGTATGCGTGCACCAGAGACGCGACGTGACTTTTCCAGTCAGCCTTCTGGGCCGGTGAGAGAGTCCCTAACATATCCAGGAGCATCCTATTGAATCGTTCACACTGCCCGTTGCCACTAGGGTGGTACGGGGTTGTGCGAGACTTCTTCGTTCCAGCCAACTGACGGTTTAGCTATGGTATTTGATCCAAAGTTGCGGCCCTGATCCGAATGTAACCGACTTGGGAACCCGTAATGAACAAT
Organism: Arenicola marina; assembly: GCA_964019135.1. Taxonomy (NCBI): domain Eukaryota; kingdom Metazoa; phylum Annelida; class Polychaeta; family Arenicolidae; genus Arenicola; species Arenicola marina. The sequence continues at coordinate 21,354,059 of OZ025256.1, read as the reverse complement.
AAAGTTCTCATAGAGAACCTTTGCAGTCGTGTATGCTGTTTGGTTGCGACACGCGTATGCTTGCGCATACTTGGTGAAATTATCGGTGACAATCAAGACCGATTCTATTCATCCTTTCGAGGGTTCGCGCAGAAGAAAATCCAGACACAGAAGCTAAAGAGGACTAGTGGCCTGGATACTGACTAGCGGGCCTTGTTGACGGGGCAACGTGTTGCGCCTGACACACCGACCACATCAGCTACATGCTCTGCAGTAGTTCCCGCCATTCCAGGCCAATAAAACCTGTCCTGTAGCAGAGCCACTGTCCTGTCTCTACCAGAATGGCCCACCTTATCATGACAACCAGCAAGTGCCATCGACCGAAAGTGAGCTGGAAGGACCAGCTGCCAGCTCTCCTCTCCCCCCACCTCGCGGCGTCGACTAAGCAGCCCATTGGTTAGAGCAAGCCGGTCCCGGTCCCGTAACAACCTCTGTCCGAGGTCTGTGACCGTCTTTCCGGCATCTCCGGCTCCGTTCAATGTAGCTATTACGCAAGCGAGGTCAGGATCGGAACGCTGAGCAGCTCTCAGTTCCTCTGTGCTAACAGCCGATAGGCCGACTGCTACGTCATCAACCGAGGACACCACCTGTGTCGAGCAACAGACAGTCTCAACAACTGTGAATCCCTCGACCCCCGTACTCAAGACCTCACGAACTATCTGGGATGTGAGAGTACCTGAGTTTGGTTTCGGGTAACCGAGAGAGAGCATCAGCGTCTCCGTGGGTTTTACCCGAACGATACTTGATCGTGAAGTTGAGATTGGCTAGCTGGGCAGCCCATCGATGGCCCACCGCATCCAGCTTAGCCGAAGACAAGACAGAAGTTATAGGGTTGTTGTCTGTAAAGACAATGAACCTACCACCGTACAAATAGTCATGGAATTTCTCCGTCACTGACCACTTCAAAGCCCAAAACTCTAAATTGTGGGCAGGATAATTCCTTTCCGCTTTGCCCAGGCTTCGACTCGCATAGGCTACGGTCCGTTTAACCCCATCTACGTCCTGGTATAAGACAGCACCTACACCTTCGCCACTTGCATCAGTATGCAGCTCAAAGTCTTTGCGCCAGTCGGCAAAAACCAGAATGGGCGCTTGGGTTAATCTGCCGATAAGAGTTTCGAACGCACGATAATGGACGTCAGACCACTGGAATTGACTGGCCTCCACCTTCTTGTGCTTTTTAACATTCACCCCTGGCGTTTGGCGCAAGTGCCCCCAGGCAAGCCCGCTTCTCTAGGGGCACAACGGTAACAATGTTAAAATCCTTCGACGTTAGTAGGGAATCGACTGTAGCTTTTATTATAATGTGGGCGCGTACAATAATAGTGCTTACGTATTCTATATACCTTGTTCTATCTTCTGACATCAAGAAAGCGTGTCAACACTAGATTGTTGCAGTCATATTTTCGCGAACAAATGTTGGAGCATGCGACTTTTCCGTACCAACCGCCATGCGTATGCAGCGCCACCTGGCGAATCCCGCCACCGGTGGAACCATCTGTAGCCTGGGTCCCAAACTTTGTAACAGTCAATGACCGGTGAAAGAGGGCGCAGCTGTTGTCCTTAAGTTCAAAGTGAGCGACTGACAAGGCCCTCTAGCGGAGAGTCATAGGCTAACGGAGAGGAGGAACCAATTCGCATTCACAGGTACCGGCATCCGCCAAAACAAATATGGCGGACGGCTGGTCGGTAACAGTTGTGTGCTCCAACATTTCTTCGCGAAAATATAAGCGAAACAACCTAGTGTCGACACACTTTATTGATGTCAGAAGATAGAACAAAGTATATAGAATACGTAAACACTGTGATTGTTCGAGCACACATTATAATAAAAGCTACAGTCGATTCCCTACTAGCGTCGAAGGATTTTAACATTGTTACCGTTGTGCCCCTAGAGAAGCGGGCTTGCCTGGGGGCACTTGCGCCAACCCTGCCGTGAGCTAGTGTAACGGTCTAGCTATCTTTGCAAAGCCATCAATGAAGCGGCGGTAGTAGCCCACGAACCCCAAGAACTGTTGGACTTCCCTGGGAGACGTAGGGACGGGCCATTTCCTAATAACGTCGATTTTAGCTGGGTCAGTATGGACGCCGTCCGAAGTGACGATGTGGCCCAGACACTTAATAGAACGCTGTAAGAATTGACATTTGCTAGGCTTCAGCTTTAGACCAGCTGCCTTGATCTTTTCGAATACTGCCTCTAATCTAGTTAAATGCTCCTCATAGGTCTTAGAAGAGACAATGATATCATCCAGATAGAGCAGACAATACGTCAGATACACATCTCCCATGCAAGTCTTCATGAGTCGCTGGAAGGTAGCCGGAGCGTTGGTTAACCCCAAGGGCATCCTACAACACTCCCAGAACCCCAGCCCATCTACCGTAAACGCGGTCTTGTGTTTGTCCGCATCAGCCATTTCTACTTGCCAGTACCCTGACTTTAGATCTAGCACCGAGAACCACTGACTGCCTTGCAGTCGATCCAGCGTATCCTCGATCCGAGGCAAAGGATACGCATCCCTCACCGTTAGAGCGTTCAAACGTCTGAGATCGATGCAAAACCTCAAGCTACCGTCGCATTTACGAACTAAGACTATGTTAGAGGCTATGTTAGAGACTATGTTAGAATCACCCCAAGCTCCTGCATCTCTTGGAGATGCTGCTTCACCTCCTCGAGCATGGACGGTGAGATGCGTCGAGGCCGTTCCTTGAAAGGCACGTCACTGGTGAGTTTGATCGTTTAACACTGTCTGTCTTAAACAAGTCTAAGTCATTCAAAGAGAAAACAGAACCCCACTTGGACAAGAAACTGTCTACTCTACTAGACTCTTGCTCTGACAGATTCTCTTGATAACTGCGATCGATCAAAGATAATAAGTCGTGATTGGTAGCACCGTTAACCTCACAGTTCGGTTCAGAAGGAGCGTCATGGGGTAATGTCGCTGTGACCTGCTGAAGGTTACACAGTACACTCTGCTCTGGAATAGTGATCTCCTTATTGGACATATTTAACACCTCAACCGAGACCCTGTGAGTTGTCCCTGACGCCTGAATATGCGATAGAGACGGCGTCAGACTTAAACCCCCAGGTAAACCTCTCAATGGATGTTCTTCAGTCATGACAGTTAGTCGCATACACGTCGTAAGACGCGCTTGGCCACTTATCAAAATCCGTTCATCCGGTCGAATCGTGACAGCCTTTGTCGTTTTCACCTCGGAGAGGCAAGGCTTCTCGACCATCTCATCAAACATAGCTAAGGCTTTGAAAGCCATCTGCCACGGACCAGTAGCTGACTTTGAGCTTGGAAGATCCCTAGATAAAACATGAAAAACGTTGGTCCCGAGTAAAATCGAAACTCGCTCGTGGTAATCCGTATCGGGAAGAACTAACACCAAAAACATCCAAAGCAAACCCTAAGTCGGGCAGCGCCAGTCCAAGCTCAACAAAACCCAGATAATTCAGACTTTGCCCACCTACCCCTGCACAGACAAGAGATCATGTACAGGTTGCAACTGCAGACCTAAAGTCTTACAAAGAGACTCACTAATTGTACTGACCATCGAACCAGTACCTACAAGTGCGACGTGATTGCTGTTGCTGATTTGAACAGGAACTTCATTCGCCCGCCCCACCAAACCGGCAACTGGGCGTAACTTCCGGACCTTTCCACTTGGTTGCCCAATCCCAAGGGTCCCTAACAGTTAACGGACACTCGGATCGTTTGTGCCCTTTCTTGTGGCATCGGTAACACTCCCTTAAACTCTCTTCTGAACGGAGCTCTCTCCCTCCTCTCCTGTCCCTGAGGCTTCTTCGGACTAGTTTTGTCCTCAGACAGCTGGGTGCTCAGTTTCTCAAGAAGAGAGAGAACTGTGTCCAGTTTGCCAGCTTCCTGTCTCGACATTTCACTTCGAGCAGGGTTCGTAACCTGATTAACTATGACCTTATTGGGTCCAGTCTCCGCTATACGAGCTGCTATCTTGATTTTCTCATATTTAGCTTCATCTTGCACTAAGCGACTGAGGCTCCCCTTAAACTTATCATCCTTGAGGCCTGACCAAAACTTCACCTTGTCAGGATGTCTCTATCTTCCTTAAACAACGTAGGTTCAATCGAACGGATCTTCGCTACCAGTCGCTCAAGACGACATGCCCACACGGTCATGGTTTCTCCAGCCTTCTGCTGGGCCTCATAGAAATGCACTAACAGGGTGGACGAAGGGAGAACATTTCCGAAGGCATTATCAAGTTTGGCTATTAAAGCCGACACGGTAACCAATGTCCCCATGGTCAACAATAGCTCAGCTGCTGTGCCCTTAAGAGACTTACGGGCAGCTAAAATCAGTTCTTCCTCCGAATACATGCCCGAATTCTGGAGTGCTGCCAACTCCTGTCTCCACAGCTCATATGGAGTGTCCCCCTTGTCCTGCTCACCCGACAAAACGGAAGTAAGACGCAATACTCCATAATGTGGTTGGTAAGAGGTAGGTTGCTGAGGAGGTGCAACTCCTGCATGGCCAATGCCTCTGGTCGGATCAATGACCGAAGGGTCACCCCCTACTAGGCTTACTTTCTCTTCAGGGGAGAGTTTGGCCCACAATTTCTTCACAGCCTCAGCAGCACCCAATTCTGGCTTAACTGTATGTTGGGATCTCCTCTCCCATATGCCACGTACTTCCTCGATAATCTCTGACGTTAACGGTCGAGCATTAATCTTAATTCCTCGGAGTGAGGATGCTCTCAACTGCGAGACAGCTCGCGAGGCTATGGACTGGGACAAGAAAAGTACAAAGGCCTCATCTCTGTCAAAACAACCATTCAGCAACAAACCCTGCTGAAGCGAGCACATCCTTGAATTCATATTCATCGTCAGGCTGAACTCCCTTAAGATGAATACATCGATCCCCAAAGGATCCCATACTGGCTATTAACCAGAATGATTATCTCGCAAATACAGCAAAAACTGATGCAAACTGGTAAAAGACCTCAGTCTGATGAGTGAAACAGATCCAAACCAATCAAATGCAACACAGTGTAAGTATGATATGAACAGAACTCAACCCTAAGCGATCGCAACATTTACATGACATGTAAATGTAATAGATAGGTAAAACCTGAAAACCTAGAAAAAAACTCTATGTGAGGGATGTACACTCACATCAGAAACAATAAAAAACCCAAACAACTAGTGTGAGTGAAAACTTCACTCAAAAGAATCAATCAATGAGAAACCTAAGTCCTACAGAACCTACAATAGCAGTAAATGACAAAGTGTCAGATAGCAAACCGGGACCTAGAATCCTAACTCTTACAGCAAGGATCCATGGACCAAGCACCACAAATAACTTGTGGGAGAGCTTCGAATGACACAGTCCCACACCTTGGCCTCGTTCGCAAGCGACCGTTAGTCGACTAATGGTTGACGATTTGGCTGCCGAACGGTGATTTGTCCAACCATCCAGTCGACCAGAACGAACCATGCCGCCACCCACGGTTCCTCTGTCGATTGTCGTCCAAGATGGCGGAGGGAAATGAGCAGTAAGCGGTGTTCGCGTCATCTTTGTGGCGTATACTTGATCTGTAACTTCGTTTGCAAGTTGATATCCATTTAAACGAATTAAAATATAGCATGGTTCCTACGTAATTGCTTATTTTGCCAATTTATCATGTTTTCGTGCTAAATGTTCACATGATCGAACTAACTGTACGCTCGTTTACAGTACCCTTATCTCTAGACTCTACTGTTTAGATTTTTGTTTTTTTTTGGGGGGGCCGGGGGGGCGTTGGTACTCCTCCGGTCACCAAGCCGATACAGTGAGGCTCTAGCCAAAGGACACAGGGTAAAATGTGCTTTGTAATACAATTCAGTGACGATCCAGAATTTTGCACAAGAGGGTCAGGACACACGGCGGTTAAAGGTGCTTGTTATTGGTGTTATTTCCGCCATGAGACCGATTGTCAACACTTTTCGACTATCCCGCGTTCGGCATTAGGCTGTTATACGCAGGCGCAATGGCGAAGTCTAGGTCAAGAAATAGTCGACTAGTTGTCGCTTGCGAACGAGGCCCTACATAGAGATTAACTATAAATAGCAAAGGACAAAATTCCCCAAATTCAAATTTCCCAAAACAAATAACCAAGTAATCTGGAATAGCTATCCCACCCAGATAGTTAAATCAGCCACACACACACATAAACATAACGATTTCACTTATTAACAAAATTTCTAATATTGAAAATAGTTTGTAATAGAAACACACAAGAAAATATAACTACATTGATAATAATATCAGTCAGTGAATTATGGTATATATCTAAAAAATTTAATAAATTCCTATCATTAAGAAGCAGACAACCCTTATGTAAAAATAAAGATATTTAATTAAACCTAAGTAACTTATATCAATTTTTTTTAACTAGACAGGATTAGTCGAAGCTTACATAGACTTAGCCAATACTTTATATAATTAATATCAAGTAAACCTAATTATGTCATAAGAACAACAAGTCTTAGTAATGAAATTTGTATCCTATAACCTTAGTGGCATAAAGCACAATATTTCGACCATTAATTATCAACATTATAAATTTTACTTACTATCAATATCAGAATATGCAATCAACGTCCAGAGTCTAGTTATTTTGGTAACTACACACTGGCATTCACTGGATACTGTTTGACAGCACAAGTATTAATTGCTATCACTCAAATTCCTTACATAGACTTATGACATAAATTATGTTAGGCAAACATGTAAATAAATCCTTGAATATACAGACTTGATTTGACAGAAAACGTCACATGACATGTAGTTACATGACCTAGTGACATGACTAAATTTTTTACGACAATATGTGCATCACCACTATGGTCAGCTACATGCATAAAATACATTTGGAGGGCGGAATTTAAAGTTGAAGGGCATGAAACCGGTAATACGACATGCAGAGATAAATTTTCCACAAAACTGTCGACGCGATTTAAAATCCATCGACGCGATTGGAAGATATATAGATGTTTTTTTTCAGGTTCACATTATGGCATGCCATGAACATATTGTCGTAAAAAATTTGTCATGTCACTAGGTCATGTAACTTTTTTTAGAAACTTTTGGCGAATCAAAAGATTTGGTACAATTCGATCTATGATATCTTTTGTAACATGCCTCATAAATGGTTGAGCGGAATTAAATGAATATGCTGACGTCAGTCGACTTCCCTCTATCGAGGGAAAAGTACGCTGTTTACCCTCGTTCTGTTGTATGTTCCATATACTTTATTGTCAAAGGTTCGTCATGCATGTCAGGAGGCTGGAGCCAGAGTGACACGTAACATAAGAAACGACCGCCAGGGGGCGCTATATGAAAGTTATCAAAAGTCACCTGTAACTGGCGCGGTCTATATGGCTGTACAGTTCTCGCGGGTTCTATTTCCGGTTTAGGTCTTTTGGGGACCAACAAAAAAACACGTGCTCTTAGAACGAGTGCGCATCACGCTGGTGCCTTGCTGCAACTGCGTGACGCGCACTCATTGTACTCAATGTTTTAGCGTTGGGAACCGGCCAGATGCGCGGTTTAGGGGTAAAGATTCGAGTGGGTGTGAAATTATTTTTTGTTTCCTTTGGTCCAGGCATTGTTAACTACAAAATCATAATATAGTTAAAGATAAGACATGTATATCTCCATAATGCATGTGGTCCGTTCGATGAGACTGTTGGAAGCGTTGTATTTTGAGCCAAATCATCCATGTTTACAGTTCTACGACAAACGGAGCACCATTGTCCAACCTGCTCAGTCCATATAAGGAGCGTTGTTACGTAACCATAGATACCGCGCGCAGACACGCGCGTCATGATGATTATTACGTCATACGACATAGAAAACCCCGCGCAGCACATTAGATCGCCTGACGCCGACAGTCACTCATGAAACAGCCGCATTCTGGTTTATTAACTGCCTAAGCGCTCATACATTACATAAATCTACTCGGATGGTTATAATTCGGATATGCTTAGAACTTCAGTGGTTAGTTGTGCTTCCAAGGACAGCTTTAGCCGATCTTGTGTGTGAAGCGAGTGAAGGCAAACAACCGGAAGGTAGGTGGTAGGTACAGGCCGTTGATGCTAGGCATTGACGCAGAGCATAGGTATCCCGTCTCGTGGGGTCTCGATAAGATCCCGAAGTGACTGTACAGCCCTATAAGCATACCACAACACGTTCTTCGACCTGATGACGTCTATCGTGACTTGACAGATGACATTGACACTGACAGGTTGCTCTTGCTGACTTGGACTTACAAATGCAGGAAAGTCCGATTTGAACAATTTTCAATAGTCCAAGGCACTAGTGAAGTCTTAAATTGGTCCACGTTCAGTCGAGATAACAATAATTCGACAAAGATGACGAATGTCCTTGCTGGAAGCGATGAACCGCTGTGTCTTCACGCGTCTTCACGCTGTTGTTGACAACGCGAAATCTGCCGCCACACGGTTGTTTTCCCCCAGCTGATCGACGCTGACGTCACGGAAGTCTCGAAGTTCAGCAACTATCGTAGCCTTTCGCCAGGTGGCGCGCTCTCACGTTGCTCTGCCGGCCGGCCTTCCTTCGTTGTTCGGAGACGTTATGACTCCGCTCTGCTCCACGGTTGCCGTCTCGCCGTCAAACCCCCTTCACCAGAGTAGGTCAGCAACAGGGGTTACAGGTGTTTCGCTCCGCCGTCGCCTCTTTCTGACCGAGGCCCCACGTCGGGCTCCATTTATGTAACGGGGATTCTTGCGGAATAAACACTGACGCTGTCAGTATTGTTGTGTTTCGAAGGCATTGAGAAGAACACAAGAGCTTGAATAGATGGTGTCCGGTTTATTGGTACACGGCTGTTGTGAACGTAGGTAAGGGCCGAGACCAAGCAAGCACGGGTATTTATACTAGGCCAGTAGAGGGCTCTGTATAAGGAAATAGCAAGCGGTCTCCACTTGAACGTTCACTCATTACACAACAAGTATCGTAGGTGTGTTTATTCCTAAACTATACCCGTCACTGTTCAGTCTTGCCTCAGTGAGGCAACGTACAAGAAAAACACCTAGAAATAAAAGAAAGCGATGGTCACGTGACTTGTGATCGAACATGATCAAACTCCCTTAACCATTTCACAATCAATAGGTTCTGGCTGGTTTGATATTTACAATACAATACTATATAATATACTTTATCGATCACACTGTATCTTCACATCACTTTCTTTCATACACAAACACACATCACCCTTACCTGCAACTCCCTAGGATATGGTTGACTTGTCAAACCGGCCTCTTTCGGGCCTTTGTTAGGAAATGCCGAACTGGCCTCAAGCGCCTTTCTGGGCATGTGACACACACTCACAACCACCAGGGGTCGTTACCTATACAAGATCGTCGTTTTGACGTTTGACTAGATGGCGCCACTGAAGCCCCGGTAACATTAAAATAAAATTATATCTAAACTGGGTACTTTTCGCGCACATCATGTCATAAATTGCCTTTGGTAGTCTATCGTTTCCCACTCTTGTTAGTTGTAGCCAATATATGTAACACAGTTATAATAATGTGTAGCGTTCGAGTCGTATGTTCGCATGCAATGTTCAGCAGTAGACAAGCCAATCTTAAAGTTCTGGGATTTATTTCCTAGTGGAATATATATACATCAATCCATCGTGGTAAATGTTAACCCCTAGGTTGCCGATGTTAACCCCAGGTTACAGATGTTAACCCGGGTTGCCGATGCTAACCCGGGTTGCCGATGTTAACCCCTGGGTTACTGTTAGGCCGGAGCGCTGATTGGATCTGTCCCTCGCTGGCTGCCTGCCTGACTGACTCTTCCCGGACCGCCACAGCGGCCTGCTATATATATACTGAATATGAATATTCATAAGGAGCGCTGCCGGGGGGGGGGGGGGTCCGCAAGGCCGTGCAAGACCCCCCCCCTCTGTCTGTGTCAGTCGAATTACTGTGCCTGTGGCGTGGACGGCAACAACCACTCGGTTTAAACTCTTCTCTACACGCATACACACCACAACAATCCAGAATACCAACTTAAATGCAAACTACACTCATTCTCCCATCAGAGTCTAGTTCTAAAATCAACAAGTACTCACGCAAAAGAACTTGTACCACAGGCGCCACAATCGTGGGGGGGGGGGGGGGGGCGGCTTCACACATATGTCATATAAAGAGAGAAGGTAGGAAAGCCATTTTGCAGCCAGAAAACTCAGCCCGAACAACATCGGTCGATTTCGTCAACAAAATGCCACGACTGCGCGGTTTCCTCGCTTCACTCAATGCCTCAACACTTTACTCACGAAAATATCATGTAATCCCATTCAAACACACCTTCGAATAGCTGCATCAACAAGGTTTTTTAGCCATCACCGCACAGGAAACCGCACAGTCGTGGCATTTTGTTGACGAAATCGACCGATGTTGTTCGGGCTGAGTTTTCTGGCTGCAAAATGGCTTTCCTACCTTCTCTCTTTATATGACATATGTGTGAAGCCGCCCCCACCCACGATTGAGGCGCCTGCGCTTGAACGTACTAATTTAAATAACCGGCCCGTCGTAACCAGTATCTCCCTCTCGCTCTGTATCAGAGACTTAGCGCTTTACCCGTGCGGGTAATTGTCCGGGGTTAAAATAGTCATTATAGTAAACAAATCTGTTTTTCGCTACAAATACAGGGCCCGAAATGGTAGCCTTCAACATTCTCCCATTACACGACGTTGCTAGTATTAGAAGATACCCCAAGTATAAACGTATAATATTTTATACGCGCCTTCTTGATTCTGTTATATTTCTCGTTATATTCTCTGTATATCTTATATTCTCTTATATTCTCTGTTATATTGCATCTATGAATTATTTGCTTTATCAAATTTAACGATTTTTGAGCTTGGGTGCATAACGTTTCTGCTTCCTTTGTCCATGTCAATCTAGAGCCGAACCAGATCTTAAGGTACTTATACTGATAGGAAACCTTTTTATAATGTTTCCATTGACATACTGTAACCCGTTTGACCTGTGTGAATGCATTGTTCTATCAATTGGTTAAAAAATTCGGTTAGGCCTTCCGACCTTTTTACGCAAGAGCTCAGGGGCCGTATTCATAATCCCCTCGTAAGTTACGCACGAAAAGTGCATTTTCATCTTAGCCTCACCAGCTCGTTGTTGTGGTGCTCATGATTACAAAATCCTCTTTAACATAATTTTGGCCCTTTCTTAATTCAGAAAATCCACTTCTTGGGTGACTGCCTTTGCATTTTGTACCCCATAATCGCTCGACAAATAGTCCACTTAGCGCTAACTCTAGTGGCGTAGCCTAAGTGGCGATTATGAATACGGGTGGGGGTGGGGGGGGGGGTGGGGGGAGGGGAGGGGGGTCGTGTTCCCACGAAGAGTAAATTTCTTTATTCCCAGGTCACGACGAATTAAATGGAGAACTCCCGGCATACAATGGAACGGGCGGATACATGATATAAATTGGCGATTTACCAAATTCACGGTTATTTAATATTAAAATTCTCGGTTAACGAGTAATGAAAATCTTTCATCACAACGGTCGGCTATTGCCCCATTCCCAGTTCACGAAGAATTATTGTCCTCATTCCCAGATCACGGTGAAATAAAGAGCGCGTTCCCGAGGAACGGAAATACCTCTTGCCCCCCCCCCCCCCCCCCCCTGGATACGGCCCCTGGGTTTCCTTACATAGACCTCACCACAGACTATAAAAGTGCGCTATATATGCCAGGTTGAACATGTTGAATGAGCCATTGGAAAATAATCTGATACCCTTATATGCACAATCAAATTGGCCAGTGGGCATACATTAGTTTTAAGTATACAGCAACAACAAAACTCACCCATATTCGCCGCCACCATCTGAGATCTAATGTTAAGGTCTGCGTGCGTACAGTAAGATCTAGCGTACGAACGAATGCTTTCCAACTAAGGGAGGGACCATTTGATATCCAGCGAGGGGGGGCGGGGCTGTAGTTTTTGGCTCGAGGCAAAAGCCAGTACGAGAGGAAGATTTTTTTTGAAAAGGTTATCAAATGGTCCGTCCCTAAAACACATATAGCAGTCAGCATGTTTATCAACCCTCTCCGTTAAGAGGTTGATAACTTATATGTACAACCTTCTCCTGTCAGCTAAATTAAAAAAAGATGAACGTCTGTGCATGTCAGCTCACCACGGCGACTGTCTGTCGTCAGAGACACAGTGATAGAGAGGTGCATAAGGCGCCCACTTGAGCTGCCTTCTTGTTTAGTAACCGCGTCAATAGGCTATTTTGTTTAGTGAGTGGAGTTTAACCTAAATAGCGCCATCGCATATCAGACTCACTGCAGGGGGCTGTTATTGTGTGGCCCGGGTATACCTCTAATGCGAGCGGAATACGCACATTACGCATCGGTATACATCTCGAAAATTCTCTCACCTGGGTCGGGTGCGCGCGCATTCATTCGGCATGCTGCTTATGAAAACAGCGCGGGGCTTTCGGTAGCACTCTCTGCCTTCCACTCACTCCGCCAGGGTTCCATGATATATCAGTTGTCGCCTACTTCCTCAATGCATTTTCACACTCGCTCACCACGAATTCAGGTGGGGTCTATTGGACCCCTATTTTTTAAGCGAGGATTCTAGTTTTCAATAGTCGCTATGTATACCAGCCAAGATATGAATCCCCCCTTTTGGTACTGGACCCCCCCATATTACCCCCCCATCCCCGCCCCCCCCCTTCAATGTTTTTACTCATCACTAACGTGGAATATATCCTGGCAACGTCACAGGAGCCCCCTGGTGAGTGAGTAGGATTCGTCAATAATTACATACCATTGTCAGAATAACGACCGGTCGTTCCACAGCAAATGGGAGGTTGGCAGGGTCTATGGTATGTAAATGGATGGGGGGCACATGTCTTTTGAAACAGCGGTCCGTGTTTGGAAACTAAGGCTTTCGCAGGAAAACAGGAGGGCGGGCGTCTTTTAGAACACATCAAATTGAATCCTGTACACAAGGAATGAATGCAGAGCGTGACCACTGCTCCATATATCGCTGCCTGGATCAGCACACACATCGATGGTAAGAGGAGTAGTCAGGGTTGGTTTCACCCACACTAATGGATGTGCATGGCAGGTTATGCATTATGTCATTTGCTCCACCCTAAATGAATGTAACCAGATGCGCGTGTTGCTTTCTGTTTGCTTAGTACGTTAATACATATACCGCCCCTGCTCGAATAAGCGCCCGTTTAAATAAACACCCGGGTAAGTATCTCAACAAAAATAACACGGGCGCTTATTCGAGCAACTACGGTAATACCAGTCGATACATTGCATGACGAGAGAACGGTGGCACGGGCAGTACATATGTGCGTCTGATGAGACGTACGTGCGCATTATACAACAGTTTACGGTAACATGCTGTGGATACACTGTCTGGCGTCACTGCATATTATAACAGGTAAATTTCGGTAATTATGGGTAATTACGATGTGACAGATGTGCGATGGTACGAGAGAGAGAGAAACGTGGTAGATATTCAGGCCTTTATTATAATAACAGCAAATGAGGCCACAGTGCCGGCCTGCTGGGTTTATAGATATACAATAACACTACCAGTGAGTTATAAATACATTACGATATGAAATAGTTTAACAAGTAATCTAACATAAATATACTGCCCAAAACAGAAAATACATGGGTACATAAGGGTTAGCGGTGCATTTTCCACCCACGCAATCTGCGCCGGGTTGCGAGTCTCACAAGCGGAATGGGACAGAATATGGGTCATTAACCAATGAACATGTAGATGCGAACAATGAGCCCATGTCTCCATAGGTAAGACAAACGCTAATGAGTGCCCCGCCTCGGAATGTAACCGATGGTAATGATGAAATAAAGATGAATATAACTACGAAAATGAAAAAAAAACACCACAGTAACATCTTGCGTAAGACAAATGTGAAACTCGCGCCAAATGACTTACTACTATTAAAACTATTATATGTGTATGGCAAACCAAAAAAGCTAATCTAATTTCGAAGTCAAACTCATGAATCGAAATTCGCCATGGAGAATACACATGGAGATGAAAGATCCCAAATCATGTCGCTACAGCAGTGGTGTCACCCGCCCTGAAGCAGCGAGTGGCAGAAAGGCTGGAGACCCCGGACTTGCGGGTCCTGGCGACATCAGTGGAGGATGTGGTGGGCAGACTTCACTGGAATAAGGCGGCGCTGATTATAAAGGACGAACCAGGTAGCTATGCACATTCTCCCTTCCGCCATGGCCCAGTAGGTGGCGCCTTCGTTTATGGTCGAGTGTGTTCTAATGGGTCAGCCAAAGTAACCAAAGGCGGTGCGTGGTTCGAATCCCACTTGTGCAAATTTCTATGTTGGTACAGATTTTTGTAGTATGAGTTACTCCCAGACATGACTCCTCTGAGGGGGGTGTCATGCTATATGATGTAACACAAAGCGTCGAACGTAATTTGCTTGTTGCTAAAATAAAGTTTAAAATAACTTTTAGTCTATCATGTCCTATAGCATAAATATTATAAAAGAAAATGGTGACAGACTGTCCTCTAGCATGGGTTAGGAAATTAAAATTTTTGCATTACGTTTCATGGGGATGCGACCAATGGATGTGTAACCTTAATCACATGTGTATGTCCTAAGCTGTTTGTGTTAAGTATACATTTTTGTCGCTATAGAAAGAAATATTTCTGCCATACCTTGACCCTTGCCTTTGTCACGATATAACATAGAGAGGTTAAATCGTGGTTTCATTCAAGTTCATTTCTTTGTCCCGTTTCCGCCATTTTGATCTTCATGCGTCTTCAGTCCTAATTGAGGTATACACCGAAGCGTTCGAGAAGGTTGTCGCCAAGCTGTCTGTCACCATGGTGAGGGAAGATCAAGTGGCAGACGACATTTTGACAGCGTATCGAGCAGCCAATCAACGTGGAATACGCGGCTTCTTCGTGTCATGTGACGCACCATGTCTGGAAGTCGCTCTCAGAATGGTAGGCACTGACAGTCACGTGGTGTTCCCATTGTGTTCTATATATGTTAATATTGAAGATATCGTCTTAGGTGTGCAATCTGTTATCGGGCTGGGTCGGGTAGTCGGTGGTGTGTGTGGGGGGGGGGGGGGGGGGGCAGGGGTTACATATGAAAACAATAGAGAATCATAACCTGGGCGTTGAGCTACCAGGAACTGTTTCAAGACGGTCACCTGTTAAAGCCATATATTCCGTAATTTTTGTTCTACCAACCTCTTCTCCATGTCAAATAAGTATATTCTGTCTATCCCGTGGCTATCCTGAGAGAGCGAATGTTTTTCCTGAGCAGAAGAGTTGGTGGCCGGCTTTATATCCCTGCGCGCCTGTTCGCTGTTCGGTAGGGTCATCAATAAAAAGCAGAAAACTGCGGAAAACTTCTTCGCGGCGGAAATTGCGAAGTTTTTCGCAGTATTTCGCATGATTTTGCAGGTATTCCGCATTTTATTTAGGCCCCTTCGGTATTCTGTGTGATGTCAACCGCGGCTCGCTAGGATATCCGCGTGCGATATAAATAAACAGCGTAGTTTTATGTTAAAATTGTTGTTTTACAGACTCAAAGAAACAAATAATATATGCATCATAATTTTATGATAAATTTAGTCTTGATTGTAAAGTGTAAAAAAATCTAAGATGGCGCATGTAAGTATATTGCTTGAACTAGCGACTAGGACCGCTAGGGGACCCGTTAAATATATCAATTGTCAGTCACTTCCTCAATACACTTGCACACTCGCCCGCTAGGGCGGGGCTGCGCGAATTGATGGGACAAAAGCAACGCGGGTTATAACTGTTTTGACCGTTTTTCAAAATGCTGAATTTTGCCCCCGGCTGACCACAGCGGTCTGAGCGCAGAAACGAAGCAAATGGGAGCTTTGACCTAAATGTGTGAACCATTTTCTGTTTTCATTAGCCACCTCGCAGCCATCATGCAGAAGTCTTTCTATCAGTTGTGTAGCATTTCTATATATTTCTGCAACACCAGAAATATTGTTATAACTCATTCATGTCATTTTCACGTGTATCCAGGCCAATCAATTTGATGTCGACCACAATCAGCAAGGATACTTCACATTCGTCAGTCGCTGGTTTTTTCATCTCGAAAAGCGCCACCTGCCGATTATTGAGCGAAACATTGGTGACTTAATCAACGTGGCAGTTTTAATTAATTCTCCGACAGAGACGTCAGATATGGTAAGAATTGTGAAATAACAATGTTCTAATTTAACTGCGTTCACAATATTGATAACATTTACAACATTTAAATTCAAAATAATGGAGGTGACGCATACATTCAGTGCGCAATATAAGAATAGCGCGAGTTTGCGGGCGTTAGGAAATTTTATTGGCCCGACTTCAAGCTGTAGTGTAGCAGCCCGCCAATTTTCATTCTAATGAAAATAAAAGGTTGCTACAGCTTTATGATAGGCAAATAAAATTCCTAAAGCCATACAAATCTCGCGCTATTACTATTATTACGAGTTGAATCTAAATTTTAGGCGTCTCTGTTTCTGTGGTTTAATTTCCGCATGCAACGGTCAAAGTAAAGCATTTTGGGACTGACAGTCCGCAAATCGCAAGCTTTCCACATATAGTTGGCCATATCGTTGCCAAGAAACATGGCACCTGCAACTAGGCAACTATAAGCAGGTAAGCGGGCCAGTTAAAGCTATAACCCTGATAAAATGTCATATAGAGTTTCTAAAGAACTCTATAGAAACTCTTTAGATCATGCAGTGTTCTATAGCGTTTCTATTGAGGTCTTTATAGTGTCTCTATAGGACACAAATATTCTATAGACTTTCTATAGAGCATGCCGTGTTCTATAGTGTTTCTATATATGTCTTTATATTGTATCTATAGCACACAAATATTCTATAGACTTTCTATATTCTGTAGAATTGCTATAAAACACTGTTCTATATTATTTTTAAGATACGTAAATGGCGTCTCTATAGAACATATTCAATAGAATCTGGTCGATATCGATTCAGACACACTGGTCAATGAAATCCTAAGTGGAGAGACTTCGTATTTTGTAAACGTTGTAAACTCGTCGCATTTACGTCATGACGTCATTAGACGCCATATCAAGGAATAAGTGACGTGGAAGGGCTAGCCGTTCCAACGTCTAAAATATGACGAACCCGCGAACCCGTCAGATGTTCGTCCATAATCCGTTATCATTAGATCGACGCACCTTGGGTTGGTGCCTAATCATGCATTTTCAGTGATTGGATTCAAACAGATGGCGCAGCTATGACAGTTCACTGATTATTAAAGACCTCGACTACAATTCTTTCGTGCGTGACGTCATGTTTCATTGTTCTATGCAATGTTGCTATGGCAATAATTGTCGATTGCATGGGCAGCAGGGCGGTTCGGGTCAGAATACAACATTTTAGCTGCCTTCAGTTTTAATGCTAGTGTACTAAAGTCAGTCATAAATGCCGTAGCCTGTCGCTTCGGCCCATATTTTCCACGAATTTGTCGCGATCGCTCTACGTATGTACTGCGATGTTATCCTTTTTAAGACACAAACAATATTTCTCCATATTGACATTCCATACACGACTTCGCAATTATACGCCATCGTGGAAAAATCGAGACTGGCGCAAAGAGTTATGGAAAATATTTTGGTGTCATCTTAACTTTTTCTATGGAGATAATACCATATTTCCACGTTATTGGCAAGGCATGTATAAAATTAATGAGCATATCTAAATTAGATTCAGATTACGTAATTTTCCGTTACATAGATAACACTATTTCATGTTTAAATGTCTACAAAATACGTTGTCAGGCGATGACGCCATCTTGACATCTCGCAAAGACCAAAATAATACCCAGAATGCATTGCACATGCAGTGGCGCCTCACGGTGGCAAAATTGGAACTACGATTAGCGAAGTGGTTCATAGGGCTATAAAGTCTCGTTTGCTTAGACTTCCGGTTTACTCATTTTGGGGGACAAACAAACGAAGCACGTGTTCGGAACGAGTTTAGAATCTCTGCGCACACTGGTATCCTGACCATCTGTGACGTAGGGGTGACGTGTATGTTACGCAAAGAGAGAGACTGGGAACCAGACTACCTGCGCAAAAGACAGGCGCCGAGGGTTGGGTCCATTGCGGAAGGCCTAGCGCTATGATTAAGAATATTTAAGAAATATAGCTTCACAAAACGGACAGATAACATATTTTTTATTCGCTTGCGCCATCACAATGACGAATATTTGTTACCACGGGACAATACGACTGAGAAACTAAAGTTTTTTTTGCATTTCCTACGAAAACGAGGCATTATGACGTCACACGGATTCTCCCCGGTGACAACGTTGGCGCAACACTTCAAACAGAAAACTTACAAAAATGAAGAAACTTGGTCTTTTCGTGATCCAACAGTGATACGAAAACATCCAACTGGCCTTATTTTATCTTTACCATGCGGTTTAATGACGCACCCGTGTGCTGTTACTCCATGCACTGCACATTTTGACAGCGGAATGGTTTAATCGATCACTCGCTCTCGCCATTTTTGTTACCGCGGAGGCACGCGAAACACTGTGACGTCACTCGCTGTTTGGTGAACTTGCGAAAGCCCGGGTGCAGGGCTAAATTTAGAACGTTATTTTTAGCTTTCGAGTGTTTTGAAGACGGATTTCTCCTTGTATATTCCCCAAGTTCTGCGCTTCATCGCCTCCAAATATTTTAACGTATATCTCTCATAGCCATGTTTAGTGAAATGGTACTCATAGTCTTTAGAATAAACCTGGAAAGAAATTGACTTATAGCTGCCTATACTTCAACATGGAGCACGTGTGTTTGTTTGTCCCCAAAACTGAAGTCTCGCGGCCCGACCGCGAGAACTGTATAGCCCTATTGGCAGCAAACGCAGTTCCGCAAAGATACTAAAGCACACGTCATAAGATGACGTAGTTGCCATGGCGCCGAACGTGCTCTGAACAATAGATGCCCTATATTTGTACCAGCCACGCGCGCCATGGCAACTATAGAGCATTTCATTGTCTGTGATTTAGTCTATTCGCGACAAAGTGTCTGTTGGCAATGGAGTGTCAGCATGAAGAAATATTATTTGTGTCTTAAAAAAAGGATAACCTCGCAGTACACACGTAAGTTTGGTATCATTAAAATTGCACGGTGTTGCTTTCTCACGTTAGTGAATTTTAGAGGGATCGCGACAAATTCGTGGAAAATATGGGCCGAAACGACAGGCTACGGCATTTATGACTTTGACTTTAGTTAACCTGACCACCAATAGATCTAATTCTTGATTTTATATTGATGTTTTAAGATGTTACATCAATGTTTTAAGATGTTCGATTAAGGTTTTAAGATGTTAGATTAATGTTTCAAGATATCCAAGATGAACGCCGTAAGCTGCTGCCAATGATGCGGGCGGCCAGGGCGGACGGAGCACGAGCGGCTGTCTTCGGCAACAAGCTTCTCATCAACAGCAAGAGCTACACCATCGACAGCCTGAACGATCTACCGGAAGCATGGAGACAGCAGCAAGATACGCGAAACGTCCATACACGGTATAGAGATGGGCAATCGCCAGGTGACTCTCTCGGATCTCTCCGTTAAATTTTTGGTTGCACTTTTGAAACGGTCCCTTAAGAAATCGAAGCTGTTTTTTCGTGTTCACGCAAAGGCCCGAATCGTGTCTATTTCACTACTAATGTGTTACTCGCGTATGTTCGCCATCCTCAGGCCAGTCTTCCCAGCGAGGTCGCATATTTGTTGGTTATCGAGCTATCGAAATGTATCACTTTTGGCCTCTACAGGTATTCCGCCTGTGACAAGCACTACAGGCATACTTGCGTCCACCTTGAGTCATTCACATGTTGAATGTGGTAATGAGCTTGTTAACTGCAAAATGTGTAGATTTCACCAAAAGCTACGCGTGTGTTGGCCCTGCGTAAATTGAGTTTGCATCTCGTGTTTCTCAGCCCGCCATCACGCTCCACCCGATATGACGCATATTGATCTAATTTCGCCCCCTCCCGTTCTTCCCCATCCTCTTGGTGTTTATGATAGAATGTTACCTAACTTTCAACAGAAACCCATTTGCACTATACTACTTTTATTTAAACTTCGTAAAACCCCGAATATGGCATGGCATAATGAAAAATGTGAAATGCGAAAGCGCGCATCTGGCAAGGTGTTAACACAATCGGTGCAGCGTCAGAAATAACAATTGCCTGTTTAAATGTGAGAGGCATAGGTTCGGCATTAAAACGCTGTGATGTACTGGCTTGGCTTAAGGACAAGTCATTATCAGTATACTGTATACAAGATGTTCATATAAGCCCTGAACTAGAGCGTTCACTCCGAGATTTCTGGCCTGGCGATTATTATGTAAACTCCCCATCGTCACAAGCGAGGGGTGTAGCCATACTGTTGTCAAAAGGTATAGACTATACTCTGCATGGTCAATACAAGGATGAGAATGGGAATCTTTTAGTGCTCGATCTTACGTTAAAGGAATATCGATTTACTCTGGTTAGTGTATATGGACCGAACAGTGATACGCCATCGTTCTATGCAAATCTACAACAACAGATAGAAAACTTTGGTAACGCAAGTGTCATAATATGTGGGGATTGGAATATGGTATTAGACTTTAAGAGGGATACGAGGGGATACAAGAGAGAAAATAACAAAAAGGCCAAAGAAACCGTCTTATCGCTTATAGAAACTTTAGATGTTGTTGATTGCTGGCGAGTACAACACCCAAATAGACATCAGTATACTTGGACAAACCAACAGCGAAAGTCTCAGAGAGCCAGACTAGACTTTTTCTTGATGTCCTCAGACATCTTTGCTCTCTGTGAAAAGACAGATATCATGTCGGGTTACCGCACTGATCACTCGCTGGTGACCGTAACGATTAACTTCCAGTGTACCCCCAGGGGAAAGGGCTTTTGGAAGCTTAATGTGTCCCTACTGCATGACCCCGAGTATGCTGTGGTGGTGAAAAAATGCATTAGAGATCTTGAGGAACAGTATTGTGTATCAAACACCATTGTATGTGACCAAACGCGTGAGAAAGTAGAATTTGTAATTAATGATCAACTGTTTTGGGAAATGCTGAAGATGGAAATTAGAGGGCGAACTATTAGCTATAGCGCACATAAGAAAAAAAAGACGGTACGAGAAGAGGAGGGTCTCGAGAAGCGAATAAACGAATTAAATAGAGTAGTTGACAACGTAAGCTCCGGGTCAGATGAACAGAATGAACTGCAAGAACTAAAAGATCAGCTTGAGAAAATCAGAATTGGGAAAACGCGGGGTATTTTAGTTAGGGCAAGGGCAAATTACTATGAAGCCGGAGAAAAACCTTCACGGTATTTTTGCAGTTTGGAAAAAAAAAACTACGTAAACAAACAAATAAACAGAATTATTGTCGACGGGAAGGAAATAATACGCAAAGAAGATATCCTCAACGAGCAAATGCACTTTTACAACAGACTCTATTCGAATTGTGATCGTGCAGAGGGATGTGATTTTGCCACCTTTTTAAACCCCCATAATGTCGTACCATTGCACGTATCTGAAAGGGAGAAATGTGACGCACCATTAAGTTGTGACGAAATAAAGGAGGCAATAAAGGGATCGAAAAATAATAAATCCCCAGGTAATGATGGATTACCGGTAGAATTTTACAAATTTTTTTGGAAGGATTTAGGTCATTACCTGATGCGGAGTTTTACGCGTGCTTTCGAGTCCGGTTCTCTTTCCATAACACAGAAACAAGGTGTCATCACGTGTCTCCCAAAAGGCGACAGACAGAGGGAACTGCTTAAAAACTGGCGACCTATCTCGTTATTAAACGCTGATTACAAGGTTTTATCCGGAGCTATCGCCGCTAGGCTGAAAACGGTATTGAGTAGAATAATTAGTCAGGATCAAAAAGGGTTTTTAAAGGGTAGATATATAGGAGAAAACATTAGATTGGTATACGATATGATGCACTACTTAGTCCAACATAGCCGTACTGGCATCCTACTCCTAATAGACTTCGAAAAAGCATTTGACACCCTAAGCTGGCAATATATCAAGCAAGTACTTGAAAGCTATGATTTCGGCACTACTTTCAGAAAGTGGTTCAGTATACTGTATAACGAATGTTCAAGCTGTGTGATAAACAACGGCCACTTTTCGAAGTTCTTCTCACTTGGTAGAGGCTGTAGACAAGGCGACCCCCTGTCGCCGTATATATTCATTCTGGCTATCGAACCTCTAGCCATGCGCATTAAGCAAGACGCACAAATAAAGGGTATTAAGGTAAATAAAAACGAGTACAAAATCGGACAATACGCGGACGATACTTTTATGTTTTTAGATGGGTCAGAGGTTTCGTTAAGAAGAACATTCTATGTGTTGCATGAGTTTAAAGTGTGCTCAGGCCTGGCAGTAAATGTCGAGAAAACCAAAGTAATAAGACTGGGTAAACAGATCCAGACCCACCATAGAATCTGCCCAGACATGCCCCTGACCTGGGTTGAAGAATTTAAGTTACTTGGAATCACATTCACGGTTGATATGAAAGACATGGTTAACCGAAACTATAATGGGAAAATGGTAGCATTCCAGAGTGTATTAAATGTGTACAGTAAGCGTAAACTTTCACTTCGAGGAAAAGTGACAGTAGTTAAAACAATGGCTATTCCTAAACTGATAGATGTTATGTCGGTTCTACCGTCGCCGCAGCCAAGTTTCATCGAACAGGTTACCAAAATTATACGATCATTTATATGGAATTCAGGCTCACCTAAGATTGCCTATAATAAAATGGTTCAGACAGAAGAAAATGGTGGAATTAACTTAACCCACATTCCATTTTTGTTGCACGCGCTAAAGATTTCGTGGGTGAAAAGACTTGTCACGTCAGAAGGCGCTTGGCAAGACCTGTTCTCTACCACCATATGTAATGAGAAGTCACTGTGTTGGCAACTGGATCCAATATCTTTGAAGTGCTTTATGACGCTGTCGAACCCTTTTTGGCGTGATGTATTTAAAGCGTGGTACCGGTTTAGATCGATCGGGGACAGTACAGATGTCCGAACATATCCACTTTGGAACACGCAGTTTCTAAGTCACTCTAACCTTGTTACTAGGAAAGCAGAATTTATTAACGCAGGGGTCATATTCTATAACGATGTTATTGATGATATGGGTCGTGTTTTAGGATGGCAAGACTTCAAACAGGCTTTTGGAATCAAGCTAAATTTTGCCGATTTCTACAGTTTAACCCATTCACTACCAAGAAGCTGGAGAGTTGAGAGTTTGGAAAAGGCGTCTAAATTACAAGAGGTAGGGTGTACTGAACTACAGGCTGTGTTAACATCAAAGCGGGTATGCAATATTGTGTATCAACGCTTGATCCTTGAATTGTGTCCGGTGAGAAATAATGAAACAAAGTGGGAAACCTCGCTAGGAAAAAAAATTACTCCTGAAGAATGGAGAGGTTTTTATACTGTTGCGAAGACAAGTACAGTTGATGAACGGCTCAGGAGCTTCCAATATAAGCTTCTCCAACGATGTTTGTCCACCAATACTTACCTAAAAAAATGTAATCTAGCAGAAGACGAGAGTTGTACGTTTTGTAATAGTGCCGTCGAAACACTTGAACATTTATTCTTTCATTGTCCATATGTGAAGCAACTGTGGCACTCACTTGCGATTTGGTTTGAGGCGCAATCTGGTTTCCGCATATGGCAGTTACTATCGTTAACCACGGTAATGTTTGGTGTAAGCAAGTCTACAAAACACCGTCTGTTAAACCATATTATAATCATTGTCAAAAGCTATATATTCTCGTGCAAGTGTAAGGAAACAAAACCTAGGGTACAAAATGCTTTAAGAATTATAAGATACTATTATAATATAGAAAAATGCGTCATTCAGCAGAAACCGTCTTACAGCAAACAGATATTTAATGATAAGTGGAAATGTCTCTTTCATTAACCATTGTTCCTTATGGGGATAGATTCTCTCCCGGTAGCGTGTGTTTGTCTGCCTCGTATATAAAATGTTTATGTATCAACGTATCGATGTCACTTCTCACGATTGTAACGTATGCCATGCCATATTGTCACAATAAATGAAAATTTAATAAAAAAAAAAAAAAAATAAAAAAAAAAAATGTTTCAAGATTTTAGATTATTATTTTAAGATGTTAGATTAATGTTCTAAGATGTTAGATCTATGTTTTAAAATGTTAGATTAATGTTTTAAGATGTAAGATTAAATGTTTTGCACGGTGTACTATAAAATGTCTAGTTCTTTCACTTAGTTGATGAGCAGGCTGAGCTACAAATGGTTGTGGGTTCAAACCTTGGCTATTGCATCTGGAGCAATTTTCATCCAACGCCACTTCACAGTTTCTTGGCCCAATTTAGCTGTCATGCTCACAAAAGTTTTATGGTTTGTACAATGTCACACAGTGTCATTATCCTGCGGGGATGGACGGTTTGCGAATTTAAACATACCACGGCACTTCTGGCGAAACTGATCATATCTTGAGTTAACAGGCACCAAATAATACTGCCCCCATTCTGCTAGACGTGACATCGTGTATACCCCCGTGCCTACCCCTGTGTACCAATGCTTGATCTGACTGATATTGACAGATCTAGGCCAATTATTACCAACAGGAAGAAGATGCGCCAAATGTAACGCGCTTTATATACATGCAATGTAAAAACTCCAGTTAAAATGCCTACATTTAATACTTTTGTCTCTTTCTTCTCGCTCAATTTTCAAGTGGTACAGATCCCAGTCAGAGGTGTTATCGGTGTTGTCAACTGATACAGGACTGTCAGTCACTCCTATAAACGGAACTGGCGAGGCGTTTCCAAACGTTGTTTACGGCTTGAACCGACAACACCTCACAGTCGGGACTAACATGGTACGGCCGAAGCAGAAATCGCAATATGTCTAGGCTGAAGACGTTATATTCACTCCACCATTGTGCAGTGTGGATAATTATTGCAATGTCTGTTTGCACTTCTATTATCGCTCACACGGAATCTGTCATATCCCCATAGCATATGTGTGAGCGATAATAAAGACGAGGCAATTAAACAAAACCACTGCAGAATCACATGACGCGTCTCTTCGGTAGCCCCGGGTATATCCCCAAGGTAAACCGAATACGCACATTACGCACCGGTATACCGCCCGAAACTTGTTTCATCCAGATCGGGTGCGCGCGCATGCATTCGGTATGCCGTTTATGTCCCGATTTAAAACAGCACGGGATATTCGGGAGAAGATGGCGGCTGATTGAACAAGTGATTGTATAGGTTGGTTCCATTGCGCATAAATGAACCGAACATGACCGGTGTAAATATTTCATTAACATCCGGCGTAGCCCTGTCAGGAGGTCTGGAAGAGGTTGGGTGTACCGGGCGGTACACCGGTCCCGGTTGAAAGAAATGCGCCCGGTGAAGATTGTCTTGTAAGACGCATTCCGGTACTTATACATTATGGCACCTGAATGGCTTGTTATGGGTGACCTGTACTGACTAGAAGTGTCAACATCACCATTTGGCCGGCAGAAATATAACATAAATGATCTTTATTTAATAATGTTGCATAGCAAAAAAAATGCAGGTCACACGAGATTGAATCCTATGCAGAATATAATAATGATTTTGTGACTTAATAATCATGATTTTTTTTTCATAAATTTAAAACTGCTTGTCCAGTTTTTTTCCTGCCAAATCTAAGCCCACGCGACATACATAACACAATTTGCAGAAAACATCGCGGCACTGCTATTTATAGCAAAGCATCGCGAAGCACACAAACTGATGACGTTTACAACTAAGTTGAAAACCTGTGGTTAATTCATATCACGGACAAGGCTAAGGGACTGCATTTGGCAGTCTGGCGTGTTTGGAATATTGACAAAACTAACTTTGGGTGTATGTTGACTTCTTCAGCTTTGGCGGGAAAGAGCTCGATAAGTAACTTTAATGATCGTTATATAATCCTCTTTGTTGTAGTGGAGCGGCTTCATGTATGAAGAAACTAACGCGGCGTGACTTATTGAATATCACGGCATATGCATGGAAATACTGCAATACTTGTCGCTGAAGCTAAATTTCAGGTTAGGACCATGTTAAGAAGATACTGCATTTTATTTGTGCAAATGGAAGGCATACGCCATTATATTATGTACAGAATGTTATCGGGGAAATTCAAATCTGATTTTTATTCGTAACCCCAGATTTTGCTACAAAAAAAGGGGCACAACAATTCCATCAAGCGATTGGAAGTACACGTGGGATCTTTCCCTATTGCGATGGAACATTTCTTTACCGTGGAAACACCCTTATGTCCCTGTTGCACCAGTGTATCCAGTGCCCTTGACCAACTAAGCAGAGAGGAGATGGGTAAACAATCCTGAATAAATAGATCATCGTTGCTTAGTTACAGCATTATTAAGCCAGCTGATAACCAATGGGGTGTGAAGGCCAGCGACGGGAAGTGGACTGGCCTAATTGGTCAACTTGAAAGAAAAGTAAGGACTGTTGTATCAACGTGACAGTATCAGTATGGGGACATGTCAACTTCCAACAACATGTGGCAGTATCTGCAGCTGGATTCATATTGCATTGCCTCAACCCGACAAGTTTGATAAGATATGTTTATGCTCAGAGGGGAACAATGTACAATAGTCTTTCTGGATGATATGCATTGCATATAATATTAATATCTTATACAAATCCTGTACTGCTATCAATGTATTTTGTGTAAAATGCATTGCCACATAAATTTGATAGTCAACAATGAAATTCACATGTTAAAAAACCATAAAAAAGTTCTTATATATTTTAGTTGTTCGTTAGAACATTCATAATGATACATCTCAAGGCCGACATTTACCATGCTTGCTCATGATGGAATCTATGATGGCCTGACCCCAGGAGGTTGACATTGTCGTGGCCCCCATCGGCTCCAGCATCAGGCGATCTGCAGTCTCCACCTTCGCCGATCGATCGTTCTACAACGAAAGATTCACGGTCTTGATGCTGGCTCCCTCCAGCGGTCGCGATGGCTTCTGGGTGTTTTTCATGCCCTTCCGAGCGGCTGTCTGGGTCTCTATTGGGGGGTCCTGGGTAGTTGGAAGCCTGGCCCTGTGGGTTATCTACAGACAGGAGGGCCGGCTGGAAGGAGATCCGATGACGCTGGTTCGGTCAATGTGGACCACATTTCGTATTTTCTTCTACCAACGTGAGGCACAGTTTTTAGTTATGATAATGGGCTATAATTATAACTTGCGACTTATATTAAAAATGTTGTCTTAAAAGTCGCCCTGTCTAAATATAGTATTTTTGATTTTAAGGTTTTACTGAAGTATTTAATATATGCTTACTAGTAGTTTGTTGAGTGAGACGCATATCTAGTTAATATAGGAGAAATTAAATTTGAAAATGTTATATAAACCTATAACATGTAAAGTTCCTACTTTACTTGCGGATATACACTCTCTCTCATTATATCTCTGTTGTCGCCTACTGCCTCAATGCATTCGCACACTCGCTCGCCCGGGCGGCGCTGCGCAAATTGATAGGACAAATGCGCCCCGCATTTCTACAAACTAGTGCCGGAGGCCCAACCTAAGCCTAATAACACAGGGTTCCAGGAAGAGTTTAGTCACAATTATAACTTTTTCGAAAGGGTACACAATGTTTTTTGCTGTATTAAATACACAGAGCTCGCTAGTTTATGTTTAATTCTGGAATTTTATAATGTTGCAAGAAATGGTAGCTTATTTGATCGTTTTTCAAGAATCTTGAAATTTGCTCCCCTGCCGACAGCAGCGGTATAAGCGGAACTTGCGTAGCGCCACCTAGCGAATGGGAGCTTGGCTGATATAGTGAACAAAGCATCGGAACAATTCAAGATGTCAATATGATGAACGGCCGCCTATATAATATTACATTCGTCGTTTATGTAGCGGAACCGACGACCGTGGTTCACTTGGCGGCCGTCGGGGTACCGTGGAACGCAGCAGCGCGTGCTGTCATGGTGTTCTGGTGGTTCTACGTCATTATTGTCTGCGCGACTTACTCGGGTAACCTGATAGCCTTCCTCAGCGTGCAGAGGGAAGTGCTTCCCATCAAGAACATGGAGGATCTGGCTCGAAGCGAAGTGCCCTTTGGAACTCTTGGCGGAACGTTGAACCTGGATGCTTTCAAGGTTTGCTAAAGTTGCAGCCTCTTATAACCACATTTAAACGAGCGTGAACAGCATATTCCGTGTAGTCGAAAAATCACAGATTAGGATCGTTTGTGGTTGCATGTTACTCCGACAAAATGTTTGCGGCATGTGTAACAGGTACCTATGGCACATACGGCTTGCCATAAATGTATTAGCAGCGCAAAGGATCCTGGTTGTTCACGTGACCTGCGCGGGGCGCGTGACTTGCGAAAGCCGGCATTCTTTGTTTAGGGCTGTGTGACGTGGGGATGATTCCCTAAATAATTCTGGTGTAATCCGCTTGGTTAACGATAACAGTTGGCTATAAGGTTAGTATATAGAGATAACGCAATTGTAGTATTTGTAACAAGTTAAAATGTGTTTGCATGTGACGCGAGAATGTTTTGAATGAGTATTATACCATTGTCATAATGGCTGACCAAGAATTTTGATTGTTTGATTGTAGGAAATACTACTGGCTATGGGTTTTTATTTCTTGTTGCTTTGCCTATAAATATCCCTGTGGATTCCTCATAAGTGTACGTACGAGCAGCACGAATCAGAATAAACCTTTAACACAAACAGTTTCTGTGTCTTTGAAAGTCACAAGAGAAAACTGTTAAACATGCAAATCGTGCTCCGAGCGTTCGTGTCTTGTGTAAAGGACCTTTGACTGTTCAAACCTTTTAAGGATAAAGGCAACAATTTAAAAATCAGACTATCGCTATATATTTGAACCTAATAAAATCTCACTCGTGTTCTTAGCGTCATGCTAAAATGCAAAGCGCAAAACTACAAGAATACTACTTTTATATCAGACGTGAAGTTTTAATAAATGTAAAATATTTCAATGGCAACCAATTGTCAAAGAGATTCCCCTGGTTACAACATTGAACAATTTTCACCAAGGATTATTGCTCGCTGTAGATAGCTAAATTGTTTAACATGACACGAAATAACCACATTCCCCTTTTCCCTTCGGACTTCGGTAAACCAGGTAAATCAGAGAATCTGGAATCGCATGGCAATGTTTGCCGCGTCTGACCCCGACGTGCTGAGCACCAATCACAGTAAACACATGGAGAAAGTCCTGAAGGGGAATTACTATTACTTCGTGGACCGAACCCAGGCGAGCGACGAGCTCTCTCGACACCCCAACCTCCGGGGGATGGCGAACGCGGGGGAATTGTACTTCTTCTACACTGTGGCCATGCAAATACGTTCAGCATACAGGGAGCGCATCACGGAGGCGTAAGTGACATCATAGTGGCGTAAGTGACGTCGCAGTGAATTAATTGACGTCATAGTGGCATAAAGGACATCATAGTGGCGTAGGTGTTGTCATAGTTGCGTAAGTGACGTCCTAGTGGCGAAAGTGACGTCATAGGGCCGTAAGGCTGGAGGAGGAAGGGAGGCGGGACGAAATTAAAATATCGGTTTGCTAAATATTAATATTGCAGCGTATTGAACGCCTGCAATTGATTTAGACCATGGTCAGTCGGAGTCGGTGTTTTCTGACCCAATCCTCCGACCAAATCTCTCGACCAAATGCATTTTTTGCTTTAAAATCTGTTAGTTTTGCATTCAATAATAATGTGCCGGTAATATACATTGAGAAGTGGTTACAACACTTCCCCTTATTTCTGTATTCAGCATAATGTTACACTGTCTCATGTTACACTGAGGATCTGAAAAAGCGACATCGACACAGTTTTTTGGAAAAAAACGACAGTGTACTTGGCCAAAAAGCGACACGGATCGTCGTGAAAAATCGACATTGGAAACCGAGAATTTTGAAAAATCGACACTGGACCTAGCCCCCCCCCGCGCCTTCCAAAGCCCTACTGTAAGTTAGCTCTCTATTTCGTGCAGTATCGGCACCATGCATGAGGCTGGACTTCTGGCTCAGTGGAAGCACAAGCACCTGCCGAAGAGGATTTCGCGCCCGACCACTCGCGTGCATCGCTCCCCCGTGGCTCTCCACGACATCTACGGTGTCATCGTAGTCCTTGACCTTGGGGCCATTGTATTACTGATCCTCGAGGTTTATCGTGGAAAAGTGAAGCAGTTTCTTTGTCACTTAATCAGGTGCTGATGAAGTACAATGAAGATCTACATCTATATGACACCGTAATCTGTTGCTATCTACCAATAACAATATCATATTGTGACCCTCTCTATGGGAATAAGCAATAGCTAACACTAGCTTCATTGCAATTTCGCAAAATATATGTCATGAAAATAAGTATGACTCGCGCACGGATTTTTGGGAAATATTTTGATGTTCGATGTTTTTCAAAACAAATACAATTTATTTAACACAGGAAGAATGGAAGTATCATCTGATCATAATTATATCATACGTATTTAAATATATAGATTCGGCAACATGGATGGATATGAAGAGAGTTTAATTACCTAACAAATATTTTTTTTTTTAGCTTTCCATCATTTTACCCAGAATGCTTAGCACATGCGGTGGCCTCTTACGATTTGTCGTTAATGTCGTCAATGACCTATACTTAATGTTTAGAGCAGAAGTAGGTTACATGCAAGCTATGGCTGGCTACATATTAGACCCGCTTTTGGTATATATCAATCAGACAACACTGAATACGATCCTAACTGACATGTCAAAATTGTCGCTACGGCGGGCGCGTATTGATAGCATAAGCCCCACGGCTTCTTTTCACAATGTTTCTGTGGAATTACTATTCACACACATGACAATGATGACGCAGTGACATATCTATTGTTGCCAACACGGTACACGCGTCCTGTGTCTATAACGGTGACCAATAGTCCTTCATTCGGTGACCTCACTCCTAAAAATCAATTAGCGCAAATCCTATGGGTGAGAGGTGTTCCACACAATGTTGTCGATTGGTCATCAAGGCGGCCTTGACGTGTCCTCGTTGTATTTGTTTGGCGCGGTGGCATTTTCATGGTGATACGCCACTGTCACTCACGTGGTTGGCTATTGTGCTTTATGGGTGAGCATGCGTATACCTCTATTAAAATGTAACCGCGTCAAGTTTCTATACGTTACTGCAGTTGTGGGGATCGCTATTGTGGAAGATTTTGCAAGCCAAACCGTATGATGGCCGCACATGGCCATGCGGTGCGGTCGCAGTTCAGCGCCCCAGGTGTGGAACAGACACGGAAGCGGTGATTTGACTAATGGCCGGGTCCCCAGGTGATGTATCACTGGCTATATACAACACCCGTTAAAGAGGTCTTTTCAATGAACCAATGTATATGTTAACATTACCTGAACGGGTAGAATGGTTCAAGATTGAAGGAATAACTGCCTAAAAATAGGAGCTGTTAATAGTTACAGTTTCTAGGTAAACAAAGGAGCGGACGACACAAATCATCGACCGCAATCAGCTATTCTGAAACCAATTGGATTATTTATTACTACAGGTGGCCCTGCGGGTTTGCTTGTTTACAATTGGTCGAAGTGTTAACTTGCAAACAATTTACATGTGGTCGAGTCACCAAAAACGATTGGATTATGTATGTGATAAAAATCTGACATATGACTATTCGCTCATATCTCTGGTTGTATGCTAGATGTAAGCATTAAACTCGTTTTAATTTTGTAATACATTGTGCTAAGTTTTACGAATAAAGGGAATGAATAACGAGGCACTGGGACTACGTAGACACAGACATCATATATAAAAATACATCGACATATTGCACAAATGCCGTTGCCTGTATCACATCCCACCTTCGCCCGTGGTTGTTTTATTTTAATTTTATTTACGTTGCGTAATATTTGTGATGTAACCTGTTTTCACAGGTTTTCAGAAGTACTGGATAAGTTAAGAGCATCGACCCAGCTATCAGTTTCTGTTGCTCCCGTATATACACGCATTAATACACCCTACACCACTACAAACCCACCACAACCTCATGCTTTGTCGTTGACTTATGTCGATATTTAATAGGGTAGAATGATCACTGTGCAAGTACATAGGTTAATATTTTCCGTTTGTGTCACTGTTCTTGCCTTAGCGCGGAAGCTGTGAAATTGAACCAAACTTTTCTAAGTGGGCAGCTTGATTGCCCATAGGGAAATATCGGAATTAATGACGCTTTGTCATCAATATGTCACGAGGACGCTGAACAAATGAAGAGAAATTGAAGTCGTAAGGTAAATTTATTCTTCTGGCTTACAGGTTGTACATCGCACAAAGAGACCGATCAATTCATCCCATCTGTTTGTGGCCAAATTAATAAATGCAATAAATGTATTGCTCAACGATTTATGCCGGAAACTATTTTCGAAAAAGTCCTCACTTGTTACCAAATAATTCATTACATCATTCGATCAAATAAATATATCTTCGTGGAATTTGACATGAATTTAAGACCTGAGAAATTGATCTTTGACATTAATGAAGGTTGTCATTTGATGAGAAAAACAGACTATATATCTCTGTGGACAGGAATCTGTTTTTGTGAGAAGAGGGATAGGTCAGCTATGCACATCTTAGTTCTGGATGGTTTAGCTGTGCATAGGTTAGCTGTGCATAGCTTAGCTGTTCATGGTAATCTCGAGGTCCTCGCACCATCCGGTCGCCCAATTCCCGCCGAAGTTCTCCGGAAGATCCTCTTCCCTCCCAGCGCAGATTGGCGAGACGAAGGACGGAGGGGGGACGTAGTCCACCAGGAGATCCAGGATTCGCTGCTTCAGATCCAGGATGTTCTGGGCGTAGTCTGGATCCTCGGAGAGGTCGTTGGATTCACTTTCGTCCACTGCGAAGTTAACGTTAAGAGATAACGTGCATGGAAGTTCCGGAAATCAATGATGATCTATAGAAAATCGTCACTCTGGGGCAATCCATTGACAAATAATAAACACCGTGCTCTGTGGGGCAGTGAGATTAAAAACGACAGTCGTCATGAATTAATTTTCAGGTCACGTCTTTCAGAGCAAGTCCAATTCGCCACCTTCTACTGCAGTGTTTATGTCAGTCAGTGCGTATTCGATTTCATTTAGATTGGTTGGTTGGTTATTCAGGACGCTTTAACCACTTTTGGTCATATCGCGTCAATGGGAGAAAGAAGGGAGAGTGGAGCCATGACCCCGGGGGTAACCCCCTACTCTTTACGAACAAAGACATGGGATCTTTATCCTGCGACCGCTCAGACATGGCCACAGCGGGGCTCGAACCATCGATCCACGCGCCGTTAGGCTCTCAGGTGACCAGAGCACTCAATGCGAGCCCGCCGGCCCCCCGATTTCATATAGATTCACCGATATCGATAGAACACGGTTAAACGTGCCATTTTTTCCGTTTTTTTAACACTGGTCTCATCTGGTTACCATCTGGTTAATATGAAGGACATTACCACCCTGAAGCTTGAAACCATATTGATGTCACTCGAAATTAAGACAAGAGTAAACAAAGTATAATAATGATGCAAATATGGATTGCGCCAGGTTTTACGGTTGGACCATTTTGAAAATCCCGGATCCGTCCTTGTTGAAGCAATATGTTCTAAAATGTTATATTACCAATCTCTCCTCCATATCAAATAAATATATTATGTCTTGAAATTAAATCCTGAAAGCCTATGGGCTATCTGGATAAAAACAAATTTGTTCACCGGAGCATAAGTTTGTGGCCTGCTTTATATCTCTGCGCGCCTGTTCGCTGTTCGGTATTATGTAGTGTGATGTTGACCGCGGCTCGCTAGGACGTCCGCGCGTGATAAACTAGTCCGCGCAGTCTGATGTTGAAATTGTTGTTTTAGAGACTCAACGATATATAACATATATATGCATCAGAATTTTAATATACTTTTAGCCTTGATTCTAAAATGTGCAAAATCTAAGATGGCACATGTAAGTAGGCTGCTTTAAAAGCCTTACCGGAGAGGTCGTACAGTCTGACATGGCCGCTGGTTATGTCACTAGAAGTGAATGCCTTCGCGCTGCAGATGGCACCCATTCTCTGGATCTCAGCCTGGGTGAAGGACACCTAGCGACAACAATAGACACTATTCTGTTAGCGAACGAGTATTAAACAGCCGGCAGGGGCGTAGCTAGGGACTTGAGCAAGCGCACGCAACTGCTGCACATGAAACGAAACAAATTACTCCTGTACACCAGGATTGCACGTACCGGCACAACCCAATGTGTACGCACGTGCGTAAGTGCGTACGTCTGGCTACGCCCCTGGCTGGGTGTCGTTTCACTAAGATCTCGTACCATTTGTAGGTAAGGTGTATTGAAAACCTTAATTTGTATAATAATCGCACGAAGATGGCAGCTTTGCAAACATACGGTTTACAAATTCCGCAATGGAAGTCATCATCTCTCATAAAAGAAAAGAATTGCTACCTCTCCCCTCTTTTGAAGACCTCTCTTTTCGATAGAGGCAGGGTCGACACCGATAAGTGCAAGATTTTCCGGGTTGTCGTAGTATTTGACGAGGTCCTGGCCATAACCGTCAACAAAACCTTCCAACCCCCAGATTAACCTTGTCTGAAGATATAATTAATATATAAAGTAAATTCATTAGTAAAGCCATAATGACGAACACGCCTGATCTCTGAAACTGACAAGAATGTACCATGCTGCTTTGTTTGTCCGACTTGTTTGTCGGACATAACGCACGTGGGAGGCCTTTTTTCACCACATGATTGGATAAAAGCCATAGTGACACCAGGGACTGATTGACAGTCTGGCTCGGTCTATATTCTAGGGATCGAGGCATGTCTTATAGTCAACAGTTTCATACACAGATTATGACAGATTATGAAATATATTTATACTGCAGCGTATATTGTTGATGCTCGTGCTAACTATGCACATTAGTAACATGTAACATGGCCTTAACCTCGCAATAATGGACATTAAGGTCTGTAAGTGACATCCCAGACAGCGCGCGATCACCTCCAGCGAATCCGGTCTTGGGTACATGACACTCCACCCCCCAAGATACAAAGCATGGGGAGCTCTTTGTAATGGCATGAAACGCACAGAAAATCCGCGTCTTTGGATTCAAAACTAGTACGAGTATGAAAGTACACCCCCAAACAGTTACTCCATATGGTTTTTAAGTGTAACAGTGCATTAATATCCAAAACATCACGGAGTCTAATTTGAGGCTAAT
Organism: Arenicola marina; assembly: GCA_964019135.1. Lineage (NCBI taxonomy): Eukaryota > Metazoa > Annelida > Polychaeta > Arenicolidae > Arenicola > Arenicola marina. The sequence goes on along the minus strand of OZ025256.1, from coordinate 21,318,570 downwards.
AGTGGAGTATAGGGACCGGCTGACGCCTTGTACCCAGAATGGTTGTTTCTAGAGACGAGCGCGCGCTGTCTGTGACGTCTCTTACAGACGCTCTACCCCCTCAGCATTCGGCAGAAGCCATTTGTTATCTGACGCGATGCCGAGTGGAGAATAATGAAAATGGATTGACATGGTGCCAGACAAATTAACAGCCCTCTCTAGCTAACTCGCGCTGTTGCTGTAATAGGCAGACAGCCACAAGTTCACTATTACCGTTACTATAGTAACTCCAGATTGTAGTAAATACTAAATACTTCTTGAAAATATTAAACAACGGGGGACGGGGGTGGGGTGTCATTTAACGAAAGGGGGATTTGCATATGTGTTGTATAAAATTGCGATGATAAGGCGGTGGACGTACTCCCCTTGAGGGAATAGTGGCGGGTAGGGGGGGGGGGATAGGGGGGGGGGGGGGGCGGAGGAGTATTATGTTTACAACCTGATCGCCGCCTGACCGGCGTACGCCATGATCTCCATGTCAATGTTGTAGATGATTTCCGTCCTGCCCGAGTCGGCTCCGTTCAACAACATGTCAGCCTGGTCTATGCCGTCCATGGTGTCGTCTGTAACGGACGTGTGATTAGGTAAGAAATGAATACAATTAACATACAGGTCAATCTGGTCTATGCCGTCCATGGTGTCGTCTGTAACGGACGTGTGATTAGGTAAGAAATGAATACAATTAACATACAGGTCAATCTGGTCTATGCCGTCCATGGTGTCGTCTGTAACGGACGTGTGATTAGGTAAGAAATGAATACAATTAACATACAGGTCAATCTGGTCTATGCCGTCCATGGTGTCGTCTGTAACGGACGTGTGATTAGGTAAGAAATGAATACAATTAACATACAGGTCAATCTGGTCTATGCCGTCCATGGTGTCGTCTGTAACGGACGTGTGATTAGGTAAGAAATGAATACAATTAACATACAGGTCAATCTGGTCTATGCCGTCCATGGTGTCGTCTGTAACGGACGTGTGATTAGGTAAGAAATGAATACAATTAACATACAGGTCAATCTGGTCTATGCCGTCCATGGTGTCGTCTGTAACGGACGTGTGATTAGGTAAGAAATGAATACAATTAACATACAGGTCAATCTGGTCTATGCCGTCCATGGTGTCGTCTGTAACGGACGTGTGATTAGGTAAGAAATGAATACAATTAACATACAGGTCGATCTGGTCTATGCCGTCCATGGTGTCGTCTGTAACGGACGTGTGATTAGGTAAGAAATAAATACAATTAACATACAGGTCAATCTGGTCTATGCCGTCCATGGTGTCGTCTGTAACGGACGTGTGATTAGGTAAGAAATGAATACAATTAACATACAGGTCAATCTGGTCTATGCCGTCCATGGTGTCGTCTGTAACGGACGTGTGATTAGGTAAGAAATGAATACAATTAACATACAGGTCAATCTGGTCTATGCCGTCCATGGTGTCGTCTGTAACGGACGTGTGATTAGGTAAGAAATGAATACAATTAACATACAGGTCAATCTGGTCTATGCCGTCCATGGTGTCGTCTGTAACGGACGTCGTGATTGGGTAAGAAATGAATACAATTAACATACAGGTCAATCTGGTCTATGCCGTCCATGGTGTCGTCTGTAACGGACGTGTGATTAGGTAAGAAATGAATACAATTAACATACAGGTCAATCTGGTCTATGCCGTCCATGGTGTCGTCTGTAACGGACGTGTGATTAGGTAAGAAATGAATACAATTAACATACAGGTCAATCTGGTCTATGCCGTCCATGGTGTCGTCTGTAACGGACGTCGTGATTGGGTAAGAAATGAATACAATTAACATGCGTCTCAGTCTGGTCAATGCATTCCATAGCAATGAACAAAAAAATAATACCATCACTGATAGTCAGTGTCCTGCCATAACGCAACATATAACTAGTATATTTTACTTTCCGCCGAATGAAAGATAAGTTAAGTATTCTTGACTGCAGTATTATTAACAACAACTTTATTTATTTTATTTACTTAAATATATACAATGGATAAATTCCTATATGGGTAGATTATGTGACTTACCCACAGAGCCCCCAGCCATCGACACCAGAGTGGGCACCCAGTCAACGGCGTGGAACAATCTATTGGTAAATAGTTCGCATTACTGATTTTGGATCATGCTAGAGAAAATACTGATAGTGACATAGTAATGGCACTCACATGATCGATTCAGCTATAATATCTAAATCTAGTGGGAGATTAGTTTGTTACTTGACAGGATTATATGCGATGCTATTGGGCAGTCTCTGGTGTGATTATAAATCGATGAAACATTAATGGAGCATTAGTTTAGCAACACGTCAAAATGTCGTTCTGGCGGTCTAAGAGTTTCTCAATCTCATCAAGATGGCGTCAACAAGCGATGAGATATTATTCAATTCCCTTTGTTTACATCAATGTGGAAGAAGATATATACACTGGCAAAGCCAGGCGTACGCACGTTGTTCGGGGGTAAATTTTTTCATTTCCCGTGCAGCAGGTAACTACACTTTCGAATGTCATTCAGATGAGATAAGTACCCTTAAATAGTCTATTTGATTTCCGTTGAAATTTTTCTATACTTGCGGAAATATTTGGGAGAGTTTTTTTTTTCAAGAATGCGGATTCTTGAGACGTTATCTATCTGAATTAAAAAAAGGGTAAAAATTGTTATTACCCCTCGTGGATGTAGCCAGTCTCGGTCAGATGGGCGCCGCTGACGAAGCCGTTGACACGGCATCCACCTTCCCACAATGAGGCCTTGGCGCCTCGCAGTGGTAAGTTGTTGGCTGTCGTGCCGTCTTCGCCTCCATTCTGCAAAAACACAAGGCGTGACATGAGAAGAAAATCGCTCTCAAAAGTCTCATAAAAAAGATCATCAGAACGAGATGATCTTCATTTGTACATAATGTTTTACTTATATGTGAGTGCTTGACGTCAGTGACATGAGAAATGTGATACATCAAGGGCGGGATCCAGGTATGCTGGATAGGAAGGCCGGTTTCGGTTTTCATATGTTAAATGGTATAAATGCCTTCCCTATACGGGGAGGGAGGGTGGGGGGGGGGGGGGAGGGGGCGAGAGGACGGGGCCGAATCGCACCCCCCTTTGGAGCCGCCCCTGTACATTTTTTAATGTTATACTTTTTATCATACGGACAGATATGATTCATTATCATGCTAACAACATCAGTAGTAAATACGATACATGTATTTCTATAGCCAATGTTATAAGTTATTTTGAACGTTATACTCACGTCAGCAGTGAAGACGATCAGGGTGTTATCATAGAGGCCGGTGTCTTTCAGTTTCTGCACAATGGCGCCGATAGCAGTCATCAAGGCTACAATGCAAGCGAATTGGTCTGTATTGTGTATCATGGCGTTTTGTATCATTGAAGCGAAGGGGCTACGCTGTCATAATATGACCATGAGGTCCTAGTATTATTAATGTTCACAACAGAAGCGATTGTATAAATGAATCAGCAAATTGGATTTTATACCATATATGGAAGGAATTGAACTTGATCAATGCAATAGCTCAAAGAGCCATGGGCGTGAGTTTTAAGTTATAGATATTCGCAGCCACATACCCATATTTGTAATGCGCAAATACCGTACAAAAGAACAACATCGATGCTTAGGTCAGGCAGAGGACGGAAATGAAATGTTTGTGTTTTAGTGCACATGATAGACCTCAAATCAAGTCTCCAGTTCTGTTAGTTGACGCCACCTGGCGATTAACTGCGGAACTTAAATCACAGTTGACTTCCGGTTAGTTCAGTACAGTGATTTTGTGCCAAGTTGTAGCTAAGGGGAGGCGTGTGAGTGTGTGTGGTAGGTTGGGGGGGAGAGGGTGGTGGGGGGGAGGGACAAATGCCACCCGATATGGCCATTGTGGCAGGTGTAAAAAAAACAGGAAAGAAGGGGGGAGGGGGGAGGGGGGTGAAGTGGATGGTGGGGGTTGAGTGGATGGTGCGTGCATGCACGCGAGCACAGGGTCCCTTGGGGCTACTCTTGGGGTATATGACGGGGAAGGTAACTGCTTAGGGTTAGACTATTGATGTGTGTAGTTTCTAGGACTGGCTAAAAAAACATATAGCTTAGTTATTTATAGCGTTAACTAAGTTAAGTAATTAGTTTTAGGTCAGTATAACTAATGAAATTAAAAACACGAAATTGATTATTAATCAATTTAAGTGTATAAATAAGTAAATTACTCAAATTAATTTAAAGTAACTATTTTACATGAAATTTCCTAAATGATTTCTACACAGAAGCCTCTTTGGGGTACAGGTATTAAACTTTCACAACATATTATCTAGGGGGCCCAACTTATTATCTAAAGGGATTGACTTATTATCTCGGGGGCCCTACTGATTATCTAGGGGGACCTACTTTATATCTAGGGAACTCTACCCTGGGGACCCTACTTATTATCTAGCAGGGGCGCGTGCAGGAATTCTTGAAAGGGGGGCACAATAAATTGTTATACAAAAACCTTGAACAATGTGTAAAAGCCCGAGACGTATGTGACTGTGGTGCATGTTACGTACTATTTGCCCACTCTATAATCATTGGTAAGCTAACGATAAACATATCACCAGCTATTTTGGTAATAAAATCACACAGTCACAATGACCAAAAAACCTTTTACTTAAGTGGCCAGGCCATTGCCCCCATCTATTTGAAGACCAAGCCTCTCCCCGGGGCCGCCCCCAAAACCTTACACATCGCGTTTACGACCGACCGGAAGTCAACTCAGGCGGATCCTACCACCACTCGATAGGTGTCGGGCGTGGTTACGCGGACTCTGGAATGGGTCCCAGCTTTGAGTTCGGGACTGGACACCACTGGGTGCATGTTTCATTCATTCATCCCTCATTGTCCCATTAAGGGGGGCCAATTTAGCCACCGTGTGCACAAAAGCATGCAATACACCAATTCACTTCATTTCATTGCCCACGAAGGCTAAACGGGGACCAACGTTAGGCAGAGAATCCATTGGCTGTCTTACCCAGGTACAATATGTTTTCTTCAGTCAGGTCGGAGTCCGCGTAGGCATCGATGTATTTTTGGGGGGCCTGGAATACCATGACAACAAATGTCTCAACATTCGGTGAAAAACTGACTTGCCTGATCGATACTTATACAATCTAAAAACAAATGGCAATGCGAATTTGTATACATTTATTTATAAAAATATTTAAACTTGGACTATTTGCATTTACATGAATATTTAAAATTAGACTATTTTATTATGTATATAAATATGGAAAAAAATGACAATATTAACTTAGAAATGACGAACCGATATCGCAATCCTGCAATAATGCAAAGTGACGGTTTCAATAGTTGGTAACGATTAGTTTTTGTCATTGGCATTAAACTGTTTGACTACTCACGGCATGTGGGGTGTGGACGTTGGTGTAGGACAGGTACAAGTAGAAAGGATCAGGCGAGTCATAGTTGTCCAGCATGTCAAGAACATAGTCGTTGACAATATCCTGAAACACAATTATGCCTCTCCCTATGACGTCTGTACTGATGTACTAAATTTTGCCAACTTTAAAAAATTATATTTTATCATTTCTTTATTTCACCACAACGTACATCCAAAATCAATAAGTAGCACATAACGTTAATATACTGGACGCTCATATCGAGAGAAAAAATCTGTAAGTTTTTCCATTTATACCACTGGCTTTGTTCCACGCGCTTACACATGTCTCAATACAATAGACCTGTTTTAAAATTCGAAACCCATTTTCAGGGTTGAATGTCAATTTTTTACGACGTACCGTGTCGGTTTGTGGCTAATTTCAGTGTCGTTTTTTTAAAAATGCCACTAGCTGTGTCGGGGTCGCTTTTTCACTTGCCCAAATTTGGAATTTTGGGGTCAATGTCGAATGTCGATTTTTCAACTATGCTTGTGTCGAGTGTCGTCATTTACCCCTTCCAGACCCGTACATCTACTACAACTATCCCTATGAAAACGATTCACACTTCCATGTGATTTCAGCGGTTAGAATTTGGATTGCTGCTATCTGGTGGGCGTCGCATGAATGTTCTTACCGTGTGGAAGGTACCCATCACGGAATCGTCAATCGTGTCCTCATTGTACCAGTCATAACCGCCGCCTGAAACAAAAGTAAGAACGTTCCACAAATACAAGGAACGCTGTTTAGGCCAACGGGCGGATTAGGATTTGCATTTGGATGCCGAATTCCGTAGAAACCACATTTAGCACAAGCTCCCAGCACGGTGGCGCTAAGGGAGCTCCGCTTTTACCTCTGCTGTCGGCCAGGGGCAAACTTCAAGATTCTTGAAAAACGGTCAGATCAGTTGCAATTGCTTGCAACGCGATTATTGTTACGAAGAAAACATAAAAATAACGAACTGTGTGCCCTTAATACAGCAACATAAATCTTGTACCATTTTGAAAAAGTGCTAACTGCGAGTGAACTTTGGCGGGCGAGTGTGAACATGCATTAAGGCAGAAGGCGACAACAGAGATATAATGGAGCCCTTGCGGAGAGGGTCGAAGGCAGAGAGCGCATCCAACAGTGGTGATATCTGCTGAGAGAATCACCCATACGTACCAAGTACAAAGGTCTATGCATTTGAGACATATAATGACTCTAATGTTAATAAAGGGCCACATTCCACTCTACCAAATACGGAATTTAGGTTCACGGCCCATTGGACTTGGACAAGACTTGGGGGCGATAGTAAACAATGCGTACTGACCGTGGCTGTGGGTGTAGAAGTCCTCAGCGCCTCCCAGACAGCCGTAGAAGTGGTCGAAGCCTCTGTTCCACGGCAGACAACCTTCCTGGCAGAAGCCCAAGTGCCATCTAGATGGGGAGCCAGGTGGGACAAGACACAGCAAGTCATATAATGCAGGGGCGGATCTAAGGGGGGGGGGGGTAAGGGGGCAACGCTTCCCTCTTATGAACTTAGCCATAATTAGCAAAAGTCGGGTTCTCCGAGCACCCCCATCCCCGGTCTTAAGATTTTCGGATGCATACACGCCCGGTCGCAAGTTTTCAGAGAGCAACCACCCCAGCCCCCCTTTGCAAATTCCTAGTTCCGCCCCCGTAATGGTTAAAGATTAGTATACTGCTTTGCAAAATCCATGGGTGACGTCACTTTATTGCGACATTATTTTTCTGCATTGTAGTCGGCTTGAGACGTGGAATTTGCTCAAGTTAATGTCCCCGGTAAACGACGTAATGGGATAACAATGGGTCTTCGAACTTCCTCGGACCATTATCCGTTAATTTGGTGTCCCTTGGACTTTATCCTACGTATCTCACGTATTAGGCGGCAATGTGACCGAGTCTCCCGATCAGCTGCCTAAAGAAGTTTCACTTCATGATTATATATATTCATTTGGAGACGTGTTAGAAACAATTAAGTTAAAAAGCTAACATTAACTGTTCATCGTGGCACGGCAACACTTTAAATGAAACTCATTCTCACTCTCAAAATATCGATTAAATCCTTACATTGCCAAAATGGTAACGCCTTTATTAAAGGAAACGTTTTTTTACAGGGGTTTACTGTAATAATATCCATTAAATGTTTGCTCACTTGCCGACTAGATAGGTGTTGTAGTTCAGTTCCTTGAGTCTCTCTGGCAGGTAGGTCAGATCCGTTGGCGAGCAATGGGCGCACTGGTCTCCGATAACACCGTGCTGAGAAAGGAAGCACATGACAAACACTTCTTGCTTAAAAACATTCATAAACTCAAGAACGTTTGTGAAAGTTGTTTTCTACGATTATAAGCAGCGCTTCATCTGATTTTATGGACGTTATAGTAAGCCTTGCATGATTAAAATAGTCCATCATCATGGCAACCACACGTTGTGTTTCGTTTAAGTGGTGCAAGACATTGACCAGACACTCTATCACGCTCAACGGGCTGTTTTTGTTTATCACATTGTCATTGTTACTCAGACAAATCTTAATGGGCTATCGTTGTTCCTGAGATAACTCTCAACGGGCAATCACTGTTACTCAGATAAATATTAATGGTCTATAATTTTTCCGCGGTTAACTCATAACGGACTATCATTGTTCCTGAGATAAATCTGAATGGGCTGTCACTATTCCTCAATTAACTCATAACGGACTATCTTTGTTCCTGAGATAAATCTGAATGGGCTGTCACTGTTCCTCAGTTAGCTCATACCGGACTATCCGCATTTTAAAGCTACATTTCGTCTGGATGTATAGCCTAATAGCCTAGCCGGTTAAGGATGGTATGTGTAATTTGTCACCTACCATCATCCTGGTGCGGAAGGGATATCTGCCGGAAAGGAAGGCGTGGCGAGACCTGGCGAGAAACACAAGACATTTCACAGATTGTTTATGACAGTTATAGTCTATAGACTTGTATGATAGAAGAGCAAAATCACAAAATGTTTGGTTTGTTTTGTGGACATGCCTATATGTCTTTAGGGCTGGGTTTGAACAAGAGAGACATATTTCATGCGTGACAAATCTAGTTTGTCGTCTCAAAAAGAAAATTATTTTCGCGCACACAAAACATTTCCTTAAAGCTATGCGAGCAGTTGTTTCTCGCTAAAATCATGCCACGGTAAAAAAAAAAAAAAAATTGTTACATTTTAACTTTTAAATAGTGCAAGAACTATTTCTTCTTATCACTTAAAATGTATTGCCAGGAGCCTGCTCAGCATCCATAAGATGGCGCAATAACACACAAAATCCGTGACGTAGGTCACGTAACGCTCAGAAGAATTTGGTGGGAAACAACTGTTTGAATACATTGCACATTGTATCGCGCATTGCATTACAAGAGGCGCGATGGAAACACGATGGAGTGGCCATAGACATACACCATCGCCAACACATGGAAAAGGCCATTATGGAATTCTTGCAGCACTTTTCGTCTCTTGTCGTCATGTGCAATAACGTATTGACGTCACAAGTTTCGGGGGAGCCCCCGGTTTGCGTCTTAGGTTTAAGACGTCTTTATTCTTCACAGATATCGCTTTCTAATTTTCTGGATTTGTAATACCATTTTAAAGCCAATATATTATAATTTAAAATTTACACAAATATGGGTGCTCGCCGGTTGGTCACAGCCGTACCCTGAATGTAGAATATATGTAAATATGCTACTGGTATACATACGGGGTGCAGGCAACCTGTACGTAGTTGTAGTCCAGAATCACTCCGGTGGTCGCCAGTTCGTCGATATTCGGGCTGATGACATAGTCACTGCGGTACCCAATGTCGGCAAATCATACAAAAGTTAGATGGTTGCATATAAAATTCTTACAGCTATAATAATAATAATAATAGTAATAATAATAATAATAATAATAATAATCAGCCGAAATCAGCAATACAATGCTAATGCAGCGAGCGGCAGTCGAAGCTTATGAGCTCAAAGAACTGAAGAAAAAAAAAGCTTGAACACAAGTTAGAAAGAAACATTACATTCTTACACAACAAATTGCTAGATTGCTAGTAAGTAGACCAAACGTACCCAAATCGTCAGCAATGATGAACAGGATGTTGGGTTTATCTGAAATCAGAGCGAGGAACTTGAGTGAAGAAGCATAAAGTAATAGACGGACGCGTTTGATAGCCATGGTTTCATAGACAAATACCAAAAGTCCATTGCGGAATATCACGTAAAACGGAAAGTTGAATATTATCGGTATAATGTTAATTGTTTACTGCTTCTACCGGATATGGAATCAAATCGCTTCCGGACACAGCCATACGAGGGACATCCGATTGGTCTGTCCCGGCCACCTCAGCTCTACTAGACGCATCTGGAGAAAAAACCTGGTGCCCTACGCACATCTGAGCCCACGCCTACGACCGTCATGTGGACTGAAGCTAATGCTAATACTAAGCTTGCGAAACACTTTCTTTCCAGAAATACGCCACAGTTGTATCTCGGGTAATTATTTAAGATTCCCTTACCTGCAACAACGGTCGTCAGCGCTAGTGACGCCACCGCAGCAATGAAAATGGCCGCCATTCTAAAAGATATAACAATACAATTGTATCAAGCGAATCATGTAATAAAAAACACTTAATGGCGAGAGCGGGGCGCGCCTGGCAGATTCTTTCAGAACTAAATCATTTTTGATTTTGATCTCACATTGGATCATCTTGGTTTCAAAGAAAATATGGATGCAAAAGGGTATGGGGAGGTTCTCTAATTAAAGGCACATGTGGATATTTAATTTAGTTGTTTCAGTTTAGGATTTTAGGGATGCCTCTGATCGAAATAAAGTGTTATTAGGTTGATTAATTTGCCCGTACACGACCAAACGCTTATCAGGGACAACGGGGAGTGCGCCATTTTGTCTTTTTGAATGGCGCATCTTTTGACGAATGCCAAGGGGCATAAGATCGTGTCAAAGGCATGAGAAGGCATCGCACAGATGACTGATTTTTGCCGGTCATTTCGCTAGCACCTCGTAAATTATAGCATTTGACGCGTATATAACTAGGCCTAAGGTCGACTTAAAGTTGTTGTGCTTCTCAGAAAGAAATTGTAGACAATGGTTGCACCCCAATAATCGATGAATAACGCTAATATCTCCTGCTCGCCAACTCACAACCAATCGTTAAATTAATTAGAATGTAAAATAAAGGGTTACGAGCTCGTAACTCTTGCTGAAACGATCTCCTGGTCTGTTCTGCATTATTTAGTAGCAAGAAGTAACATGCGTTACCACGAAATCCCGTTCTGTTAAAAATAGCACTACACGATGATAATTAAAGACAAACAAGTTAAAATTTTGATACTTACTTTGCCAAAGTGTATATACCAATATGCTCTGGTTGGGTCTGCCAGCAATTCGCAACAACCCTTTCCGTGTTCGGGGTGTATATAGGCACCCGGATGTTTGGCTGTCCAATTTGGAATTTTTGTAACATCTGGACCCCCAAGCTTATAATGGAACACCCAAAAAACAAATGCACAATGGATTAATTAGTTTATGTTTATGAAAGCATTGAAGTGAATAGACGATGTATATATGTATACAAGCACTGCAACAATGTTATAAAAGTTATATGTGGTATCAGCGGGCCGATTTAAACAGTTGAAAGGCGACAGCAAGTTGAACGGGGAAACGACTATGGGCCACCTATAGACTCATAGTCGGGCCGTCTATAGATCTTTGTAACCTGTTTATCTCTGTGCCAACATCACGCGAATATATCTGTATTTTCCTCCATCAATAGCAATAATGAATAGCATTGGCCTCACCTCATCACCTACCCGTCGTCACTGCCGTTACGTTTTGAAGGCCATCGCATGCTCATTCGCTCACCCATTGTCGAATTCGTATTGAATGACAGACACTCCGTCAATATTAACACAATGCTATGGCATGCTGACATGAACCAGCATGGCATGAAATGTTCACGAAGCTGAATCATTTTATGTTTTTTTTTGCTTTGCCAGAGAAGGGATAAACGTTCGCCAGACGGCGCTGCGTTTCGGGGAGAAATGAAGCGACATCTGGCGAATGAATACACTATAATCATGTCATTATCATCTATAATCTATAATCTGCACTATAATCATTTCATTATCATCTGGGGATAAGTGCAACTGGAATATATATAGCGAGTGCCGACTATGTACATGCATTACTGACAGAGTATAGGCCAAAATGTCAGCGCGCCGTGAGTCATTTGGCGTATCGAAGCTTTATAATGGGATCGGCCATGTTACATTTTTTTGTTTTATTGCGTGCAAAGCACTGGTCTGATTTGAATGGTATTTGGCACACATGATGTCAGTAATATTGGTACGTATTCCACGACATACAGGAAGTCTATCTACATTTATGTAGATACAGCGATTTTTCTCCATTTTTATTCGGGTCAAATTTAACCATCCAATAGCTCGAAAACTATAATGTGAGGTGAAATCTGAGAGCATATTTCTTTTGTGCCTCTCTCAGAAGAATACTTTGAGACAAACCGCGGATCTGATTCGTGACCTTGACCTTGTTGTGACCTTGACCTTGGAAGCGTGACCTTGATCAATATAGTACTTTGCGCCCAAATACTAATATCATGTCTCACGCAAGGTATCGTTTGTCTGACATGTCCCCTTCATGGAGAAATTGGGGGGGCTATTTTCCCGCCAAAATACCCGCGTAGGGTCCCATGTTAAACTTTGGAATTTTTTAGTGGGAAAACTATTTGGGCGATTTGCACAAATGAAAGACGACATAGAAGGTACTAATGGGCCCAACACGTGAAATAATTTGCAGCGTGATTAAATGGAAACGGCGAACGTTATAGCGATTTTCTCGTTTTTTGGTCCTATCTTTCAATAGTTAAGCGAATTTCGAAAAATTCCTGTGACCTTGACCTTTGACCTACATGGCCCATCTACGACCTTAGCCTGACGATTGCCATTCCGCATCATTTTGTAAATTTTTGAGTTGGTATCTTAAGGCATTCGACAGATATGGCGCGACAAGACAAACAGACAGACGCACAAACCGAACACACCGACTACGATTTTCGTCTTAAAGATGGTGTCACCGTGCGTGCTCAATGCTGCTTTTGAGACACGTAGAGGACAAAACCCATACAATAGATTCTATTGCGGGATCAATGCACATGTCACACGAGACCTGATAACATATATATTGGCGTTAGGCGTAAAAAAATATGAATAGGTCACCTACCCATATTTATTTACGCCTAACGAGATTAGCGTTGAATGAATAAGTAAGGATGCCCTCTAATTTTTAGGTAACACATAGGTGTTACCTACAAATTAGAGGGCATATTTATTAATTCAGCTATTCCGTAAAATCGATGCATCGTCATTTTTATAACCTTTTTTTTACATCGCAACGACTCATCATTATAGTTGCGACAAAGTCTCGAATTCCGTTTTAAGACGATAAATTCTTCTTTACGAAAAAACAACCCACGCATGCGTACATAAGGTGCGATCGCTTCCGCTTTTGCCGGAGGAGGTCGACTTCCGGTGGATTTCACAAGCTCTTAACAGTTAGGGATTCAGATATGGATTTTGTCATTTTTGTGCATGTGTGTTATCTAAAGAGCTCGCTACGCTCGCTATTAATGCCGTCGAAAAAAGTGACCCAAATTCTGTGGACTGTGCTATCGGTAGTGCTGATAGGGGGAGGGGGGGGGGGAGGGGGCAAAGTATATATCAAATATCTATGATTTTTCGTCATATGTCGGTAAGTTTTATTTGTGTGTTTGTTATGTGTTTGTTTGCACCCGCTCTGTATAGCGTAGCATAGCGTAGACGGCTCCGTGCAAAATAGCTGATCGTCCGGAAAAAAATGTGATTATTTCTTGACGGGTCAAGATCACAGGTTAATCTAAACGTCATTGAACAATGAAAAAAAATGACTTGCAGATCAGTGTTCTTTGCATTGGAGGACACAACTGTTTTTTCGCTTGTTTTTGCACGAAGGAAGAAGTTTCGAGCAAAATGACGTCACTGTGCACAGGGTCCATGTGTTATACATTGATGCACAATGCTTCATTGATCCTCCTCACATTCCAAAGTGTTGTTCGGCTTCAATAAGACCCATTTCGGCGGAATTGTGACCGTCAATGACGTCAAAAAATTAAAGAAGAAATAAATTAATAACGCGCTTAATATTGAAGGTATCGAGAGGGAATCGACAAAAAGACACCAAATTTTTATTTCCAGAGGTTTCTTATTTCAAATTATACGCTTCCTATTTTACTTTTGGATGAGAAGAAGGAATTCCACAAGTGTTAAACTTGTCATTCGTTGCCTCATATTTAATGTTCGCCTTGCCTCAATGCACTAAATAGCATGCAGTTTATACAAAGTCGCTCCGCCCTTTCGGGAATGTCGCGACGGAAGATAAACCAAAATGACGTAGCGAGTGTCGAGAAAAAAATGTATTTTACTACGCGATCAAGGCTGTCAACCATTCACAGACGTCACTATTGCTGTTATCCAATCATTTTGTGAAAAAGGTCATCCACGTGGTTTATGTCGGTCAAACAAGCCGGACAAACAAAGCAGCATTCTTGGCACTTTCAGGGATGAGTAGTGCTCACTGGTACCTACAATCAGCTGTGATTGTCAATGTCATACCCCCGATTAAGGAGAAAGAACTCAAGCGTGGGCGGGGCTTGGTGTGGAAGAACTCAAGAGTGGGCGGGGCTTGGTGTGGAAGAACTCAAGCGTGGGCGGGGCTTGGTGTGGAAGAACTCAAGCGTGGGCGGGGCTTGGTGTGGAAGTATGGATCGGTCTATTCCTGGCCTCATGTGGGGTGTACTTCATGGCTCTCTCGCGCGTCGGGTACCGGCGCGTATGAGAGTCATGTATCAGGGCTAGCTCAGTTCGGGCGTTAGAGTGCTTGGAAGAGGGGCGATCCTGTTGTCCGGCCCCTCATGATGATCGGTTTCCTAGCCGTTTGGGGTCATATCCGTTTGGGATCCGTGCCGTTTAGGATCCAAGCCATTTGGCATCCTAGCCGTTTGAGATCCTAGCCGTTTGGAGTCCTAGCCGTTTGGAATCCTAGCCGTTTGGGATCCTAGCCGGTTGGAATCCTAGCCGTTTGGGATCCTAGCCGCTTGGAATCCTAGCCGTTTGGGATTCCAGCCGTTTGGTATCCTAGCCTTTTGGGATCCTAACAGTTTGAGTTTATGACCGTTTGGTATCCTACAGTTTGAGCTCACGACCGTTTGGGATCCTAGAAGTTTGATACCCTAACCGCTTGGGATCCTTGCCGTTTGAGATCCTAGCCGCTTGGGATCCTAGCCGTTTGGGATCCTAGAAGTTTGAGATCCTAACCGTTTGATACCCTAGCTGTTTGGGATCCTATCCGTTTGGTATCCTATCCGTTTGGAATCCTAGCCGTTTGGGATCCTAGCCGGTTGGGATCCTAGCCGGTTGGGATCCTAACCGTTTTGGATCCTAACAGTTTGAGTTTATGACCGTTTGGTATCCTACAGTTTGAGCTCACGACCGTTTGGGATCCTAGAAGTTTGATACCCTAACCGCTTGGGATCCTTGCCGTTTGAGATCCTAGCCGCTTGGGATCCTAGCCGTTTGGGATCCTAGAAGTTTGAGATCCTAACCGTTTGATACCCTAGCTGTTTGGGATCCTATCCGTTTGGTATCCTATCCGTTTGGAATCCTAGCCGTTTGAGATCCTAGCCGGTTGGGATCCTAACAGTTTGAGTTCATGACCGTTTGGTATCCTACTTGTTTGGTATCCTAGCCGTTTGGTATCCTAGCCGTTTGGTATCCTATTTGTTTGGAATCCTAGCCGTTTGTTATCCTAGCTGTTTGGTATCCTAGCCGTTTCTGATCCGAGTTGTTTGGGATCCTAACCGTTTGCGATCCTAGCCATTTGGGATCATCGCCGTTTGGGATCTTAGCCGTTTGGGATACTAACGGTTTGGGATGCTAGACGTTTGGGATCCTAGCTGTTTGGGATCCTAACCATTTGGGAACCTAACCGTTTGTGACCCTAGCCGTTTGGTATCCTAGCTGTTTGGTATCCTAGTCGTTTGGGATCCGAGTTGTTTGGGATTCTAACCGTTTGCGATTCTAGACATTTGGGATCATCGCCGTTTGGGATCTTAGCCGTTTGGGATACTAACGGTTTGGGATCCTAGACGTTTTGGGATCCTAGCTGTCTGGGATCCTAACCATTTGGGAACCTAGCCGTTTGGGATTCTAGTTGATTGGGATCCTTGTCGTTTGGCATCCTACACGTTTGGGATTCTAGTCGTTTGGGATCCTAGCCCTTTGGTATCCTAGCCCTTTGGGATCCCAGCCGTTTGGAATCCTAGCCGTTTGGGATCCTAGCCGTTTGGGATCCTAGCCGTTTGGAATCCTAGCCGTTTGGGATTCCAGCCGTTTGGTATCCTAGCCTTTTGGGATCCCAGCCTTTTAGGATCCTAGCCGTTTGGAATCCTAGCCGTTTGGGATCCTAGCCGTTTGGGATCCTAGCCGTTTGGAATCCTAGCCGTTTGGGATTCCAGCCGTTTGGTATCCTAGCCTTTTGGGATCCCAGCCTTTTGGGATCCTAGCCGTTTGGAATCCTATCCCTTTGGGATCCTAGCCGTTTGGAATTCTAGCCGTTTGGAATCCCAACCGTTTTGGATCCTAACAGTTTGAGTTCATGACCGTTTGGTATCCTAACAGTTTGAGCTCATGCCCGTTTGAGATCCTAGAAGTTTGAGATCCTAGCCGCTTGGGATCCTAGCCGTTTGAGATCCTAGCCGCTTGGGATCCTAGCCGTTTGGGATCCTAGAAGTTTGAGATCCTAGTCGTTTGGTATCCTAGCTGTTTGGGATCCTATCCGTTTGGTATCCTAGCCGTTTGGTATCCTCGCTGTTTGGTATCCTAGCCGTTTCTGATCCCAGCCGTTTGGGATCCTAACAGTTTGAGTTCATGACCGTTTGGTATCCTAACAGTTTGAGTTCATGGCCGTTTGGTATTCCTACTTGTTTGGTATCCTAGCCCTTTGGTCTCCTAGCCGTTTGGTATCCTATTCGTTTGGACTCCTAGCCGTTTGGTATCCTAGCTGTTTGGTATCCTAGCCGTTTCTGATCCGAGTTGTTTGGGATCCTAACCGTTTGCGATCTTAGCCATTTGGGATCATCGCCGGTTGGGATCTTAGCCGTTTGGGATACTAACGGTTTGGGATGCTAGACGGTTGGGATCCTAACCATTTGGGAACCTAGCCGCTTGGGGTCCTAGCCGTTTGAGATCCTAGCCGCTTGGGATCCTAGCCGTTTGGGATCCTAGAAGTTTGAGATCCTAGTCGTTTGGTATCCTAGCTGTTTGGGATCCTATCCGTTTGGTATCCTAGCCGTTTGGTATCCTAACTGTTTGGTATCCTAGCCGTTTCTGATCCCAGCCGTTTGGGATCCTAACAGTTTGAGTTCATGGCCGTTTGGTATCATAACAATTTGATTTCATGGCCGTTTGGTATCCTACTTGTTTGGTATCCTAGCCGTTTAGTATCCTAGCCGTTTGGTATTCTAGCCGTTTGGTATCCTAGCTGTTTGGTATCCTAGCCGTTTGGGATTCTAGCTGTTTGGTATCCGAGCCTTTTGGGTTCTTAACCGTTTTGGATCCTAACAGTTTGAGTTCATGACCGTTTGGTATCCTAACAGTTTGAGTTCATGACCGTTTGGGATCCTAGAAGTTTGAGATCCTAGCCGCTTGGTATCCTAGCCGTTTGGTATCCTAGCTGTTTGGAATCCTATCCGTTTGCTATCCTAGCCGTTTGGTATCCTAACTGTTTGGTATCCTAGCCGTTTGGTATCCTAACTGTTTGGTATCCTAGCCGTTTTTGATCCCAGCCGTTTGGGGTCCTAACAGTTTGAGTTCATGACCGTTTGGTATCCTAACAGTTTGAGTTCATGGCCGTTTGGTATCCCACTTGTTTGGTATCCTAGCTGTTTGGTATCCTATTCGATTGGACTCCTAGCCGTTTGGTATCCTAGCTGTTTGGTATCCTAGCCGTTTCTGATCCGAGTTGTTTGGGATCCTAACCGTTTGCGATTCTAGCCATTTGGGATCATCGCCGTTTGGGATCTTAGCCGTTTGGGATACTAACGGTTTGGGATGCTAGACGTTTGGGATCCTAGCTGTTTGGAATCCTAACCATTTGGGAACCTAACCGTTTGGGATTCTAGTTGTTTGGGATCCTTGTCGTTTGGCATCCTAGACGTTTGGGATTCTAGCTCTTTGGGATCCTAGCTGTTTGGGATCCTAGGTGTTTGGTATCCTAGCAGTTTGGTATCCTAGCAGCTTGGGGTCCTAGCGGTTTGGGATCTTAACCGGTTGGGTTCCTAACTGTTTAGGAACCTAGCTGTTTGGGAACCTAGCCGTTTGGGATACTAGCCATTTGGAATTCTAGCCGTGTGAGATCCTAATCGTTTAGAATCCTAGCCGTTTGAAATCCTGAACGTTTGAGATTCTGAACGTTTGGGATCCTAGCTGTTTGGGATCCCAGCTGTCTGGGATTCTAGCTGTTTGGGATTCTAGCCGTTTGGGATCCGAGTCGCTTGGTATCCTATATGTTTGGGAGTCTAGTCGTTTGGGATCCTAGTCGTTTAGGATCCTAACCGTTTGGGCCGTTTGGGATCCTATCCGTTTTGGATCCTGGCCCTGTAGGATTCTAGCCATTTGGGATCCTAGCCGTTTGGGGATCCTAAGCGTTTGGGATCCTAGCCGTTTCGGATCCCCGCCTATGGGATCTTAGCCGTTTGGGATCCTATCCGTTTGGGATCCTATCCGTTTGGGATCCTATCCGTTTGGGATACTTGGCCTTTGGAATCGTAGCCTTTTGGGATCCTAGCCGCTTGGGATCCTAGCTGTTTGGGACCCTAGATGTTTGGGATCCTAGCCGTTTTGGATCCTGGCCCTCTAGGATTCTAGCCATTTGGGATCCTAGCTGTTTAGGATCCTAGCTGTTTGCGATCCTAACTGTTTGGGATCCTAGCTGTTTGGGGCTCATAGCCGTTTGGGATCCTAGCCGTTTGGGGATCATAGCCGTTTGGGATCCTAGCCGTTTCGGATCCCCGCCTATGGGATCTTACCGTTTGGGATACTGGCCCTTTGGAATCGTAGCCTTTGAGGTCCTAGCCGTTTAGGATCCTAGCTGTTTGGGACCCTAGATGTTTGGGATCCTAGCCGTTTGGGATCCTAGCCGTTCGGGATCCTAGCTGTTTGGGACCCTAGATGTTTGGGATCCTAGCCGTTTGGAATCCTAGCCGTTCGGGATCTTAGCCGCTTAGGATCCTAGCTGTTTGGGACCCTAGATGTTTGGGATCGTAGCCTTTTGGGATCCTAGCCGCTTAGGATCCTAGCTGTTTGGGACCCTAGATGTTTGGCATCGTAGCCTTTTGGGATCCTAGCCGCTTGGGATCCTAGCTGTTTGGGACCCTAGATGTTTGGGATCCTAGCCGTTTGGGATCCTAGCCGTTTGAGATCCTAGCCGTTTGGGATCCTAGCCGTTTGGGATCCTAGCCGTTTGGGATCCTAGCCGTTTGGGATCCTAGCCGTTTGGGATCCTAGCCGTTTCGGATCCCCGCCTATGGGATCTTACCGTTTGGGATACTAGCCCTTTGGAATCGTAGCCTTTGGGATCCTAGCCGCTTGGGATCCTAGCTGTTTGGGACCCTAGATGTTTGGGATCCTAGCCGTTTGGGATCCTAGCCGTTCGGGATCCTAGCCGTTTGGGATCTTAGCCGTTTCGGATCCCCGCCTATGGGATCTTACCGTTTGGGATACTAGCCCTTTGGAATCGTAGCCTTTGGGATCCTAGCCGCTTGGGATCCTAGCTGTTTGGGACCCTAGATGTTTGGGATCCTAGCCGTTTGGGATCCTAGCCGTTCGGGATCCTAGCCGTTTGGGATCCTAGCCGTTTCGGATCCCCGCCTATGGGATCTTACCGTTTGGGATACTAGCCCTTTGGAATCGTAGCCTTTGGGATCCTAGCCGCTTGGGATCCTAGCTGTTTGGGACCCTAGATGTTTGGGATCCTAGCCGTTTCGGATCCTAGCCATTCGGGATCCTAGCCGTTTGGGATCCTAGCCGTTTCGGATCCTAGCCGTTTCGGATCTCCGCCTATGGGATCTTACCGTTTGGGATACTGGCCCTTTGGAATCGTAGCCTTTGGGATCCTAGCCGCTTAGGATCCTAGCTGTTTGGGACCCTAGATGTTTGGCATCGTAGCCTTTTGGGATCCTAGCCGCTTAGGATCCTAGCTGTTTGGGACCCTAGATGTTTGGCATCGTAGCCTTTTGGGATCCTAGCCGCTTGGGATCCTAGCTGTTTGGGACCCTAGATGTTTGGCATCGTAGCCTTTTGGGATCCTAGCCGCTTGGGATCCTAGCTGTTTGGGACCCTATATGTTTGGCATCGTAGCCTTTTGGGATCCTAGCCGCTTGGGATCCTAGCTGTTTGGGACCCTAGATGTTTGGCATCGTAGCCTTTTGGGATCCTAGCCGCTTAGGATCCTAGCTGTTTGGGACCCTAGATGTTTGGCATCGTAGCCTTTTGGGATCCTAGCCGCTTGGGATCCTAGCTGTTTGGGACCCTAGATGTTTGGGATCCTAGCCGTTTGGGATCCTAGCCGTTTCGGATCTCCGCTTATGGGATCCTAGCCGTGTCGGATCCCCGCCTATGGGATCTTACCGTTTGGGATACTGGCCCTTTGGAATCGTAGCCTTTGGGATCCTAGCCGCTTGGGATCCTAGCTGTTTGGGACCCTAGATGTTTGGGATCCTAGCCGTTTCGGATCCTAGCCGTTCGGGATCCTAGCCGTTTCGGATCCTAGCCGTTTCGGATCTCCGCCTATGGGATCTTACCGTTTGGGATACTGGCCCTTTGGAATCGTAGCCTTTGGGATCCTAGCCGCTTAGGATCCTAGCTGTTTGGGACCCTAGATGTTTGGCATCGTAGCCTTTTGGGATCCTAGCCGCTTAGGATCCTAGCTGTTTGGGACCCTAGATGTTTGGCATCGTAGCCTTTTGGGATCCTAGCCGCTTGGGATCCTAGCTGTTTGGGACCCTAGATGTTTGGCATCGTAGCCTTTTGGGATCCTAGCCGCTTGGGATCCTAGCTGTTTGGGACCCTAGATGTTTGGCATCGTAGCCTTTTGGGATCCTAGCCGCTTGGGATCCTAGCTGTTTGGGACCCTAGATGTTTGGCATCGTAGCCTTTTGGGATCCTAGCCGCTTAGGATCCTAGCTGTTTGGGACCCTAGATGTTTGGCATCGTAGCCTTTTGGGATCCTAGCCGCTTGGGATCCTAGCTGTTTGGGTCCCTAGATGTTTGGGATCCTAGCCGTTTGGGATCCTAGCCGTTTCGGATCTCCGCTTATGGGATCCTAGCCGTGTCGGATCCCCGCCTATGGGATCTTACCGTTTGGGATACTGGCCCTTTGGAATCGTAGCCTTTGGGATCCTAGCCGCTTGGGATCCTAGCTGTTTGGGACCCTAGATGTTTTGGATCCTAGCCGTTTCGGATCCTAGCCGTTCGGGATCCTAGCCGTTTCGGATCCTAGCCGTTTCGGATCTCCGCCTATGGGATCCTAGCCGTTTCGGATCTCCGCCTATGGGATCTTACCGTTTGGGATACTGGCCCTTTGGAATCGTAGCCTTTGGGATCCTAGCCGCTTGGGATCCTAGCTGTTTGGGACCCTAGATGTTTGGGATCCTAGCCGTTTCGGATCCTGGCCGTTTCGGATCTCCGCCTATGGGATCTTACCGTTTGGGATACTGGCCCTTTGGAATCGTAGCCTTTGGGATCCTAGCCGCTTGGGATCCTAGCTGTTTGGGACCCTAGATGTTTCGGATCCTAGCCGTTTGGGATCCTAGCCGCTTGGGATCCTAGCTGTTTGGGACCCTAGATGTTTGGCCTCGTAGCCTTTTGGGATCCTAGCCGCTTGGGATCCTAGCTGTTTGGGACCCTAGATGTTTGGGATCCTAGCCGTTTGGGATCCTAGCCGTTTGAGATCCTAGCCGTTTGGGATCCTAGCCGTTTGGGATCCTAGCCGTTTGGGATCCTAGCCGTTTGGGATCCTAGCCGTTTGGGATCCTAGCCGTTTGGGATCCTAGCCGTTTGGGATCCTAGCCGTTCGGGATCCTAGCCGTTTGGGATCCTAGCCGTTTGGGATCCTAGCCGTTTCGGATCCCCGCATATGGGATCTTACCGTTTGGGATACTGGCCCTTTGGAATCGTAGCCTTTGGGATCTTAGCCGCTTAGGATCCTAGCTGTTTGGGACCCTAGATGTTTGGCATCCTAGCCGTTTGGGATCCTAGCCGTTCGGGATCCTAGCCGTTTGGGATCCTAGCCGTTTCGGATCTCCGCCTATGGGATCTTACCGTTTGGGATACTGGCCCTTTGGAATCGTAGCCTTTGGGATCCTAGCCGCTTAGGATCCTAGCTGTTTGGGACCCTAGATGTTTGGGATCCTAGCCGTTTGGGATCCTAGCCGTTCGGGATCCTAGCCGTTTCGGATCCTAGCCGTTTCGGATCTCCGCCTATGGGATCTTACCGTTTGGGATACTGGCCCTTTGGAATCGTAGCCTTTGGGATCCTAGCCGCTTAGGATCCTAGCTGTTTGGGACCCTAGATGTTTGGCATCGTAGCCTTTTGGGATCCTAGCCGCTTGGGATCCTAGCTGTTTGGGACCCTAGATGTTTGGCATCGTAGCCTTTTGGGATCCTAGCCGCTTGGGATCCTAGCCGTTTGGGACCCTAGATGTTTGGCATCGTAGCCTTTTGGGATCCTAGCCGCTTGGGATCCTAGCCGTTTGAGATCCTAGCCGTTTGGGATCCTAGCCGCTTGGGATCCTAGCCGTTTGGGATCCTAGCCGTTTGGGATCCTAGCCGTTTGGGATCCTAGCCGTTTGAGATCCTAGCCGTTTGGGATCCTAGCCGTTTGGGATCCTAGCCGTTTGGGATCCTAGCCGATTGGGATCCTAGCCGTTTGGGATCCTAGCCGTTTGGGATCTTAGACGTTTGGGATCCTAGCCGCTTGGGATCCTAGCCGTTTGGGATCCTAGCCGTGTTGGATCCTAGCCGTTTGGGATTTTAGCTGTTTGGGATCCTACCGATTGGGATCCTAACCATTTGGAATCCTACCGATTGGGATCCTAACCGTTTGGAATCCCTAGCCATTAGAGATCCAAGCCGTTTGAGATCCTAGCCGTTTGGGATCCTAGCCGTTTGGTATCCTAGCTGTTTGGTATCGTAGCCGTTTGGGATCTTAGCCGTTTGGGATCCTAGCCGCTTGGGATCCTAGCCGTTCGGGATCCTAGCCGTGTTGGATCCTAGCCGTTTGGGATTTTAGCTGTTTGGGATCCTACCGATTGGGATCCTAACCGTTTGGAATCCTACCGATTGGGATCCTAACCGTTTGGAATCGCTAGCCATTAGAGATCCAAGCCGTTCGGGATCCTAGCCGTTTGGGATCCTAGCCGTTTCGGATCCCCGCATATGGGATCTTACCGTTTGGGATACTGGCCCTTTGGAATCGTAGCCTTTGGGATCCTAGCCGCTTAGGATCCTAGCTGTTTGGGACCCTAGATGTTTGGGATCCTAGCCGTTTGGGATCCTAGCCGTTCGGGATCCTAGCCGTTTGGGATCCTAGCCGTTTCGGATCTCCGCCTATGGGATCTTACCGTTTGGGATACTGGCCCTTTGGAATCGTAGCCTTTGGGATCCTAGCCGCTTAGGATCCTAGCTGTTTGGGACCCTAGATGTTTGGGATCCTAGCCGTTTGGGATCCTAGCCGTTCGGGATCCTAGCCGTTTCGGATCCTAGCCGTTTCGGATCTCCGCCTATGGGATCTTACCGTTTGGGATACTGGCCCTTTGGAATCGTAGCCTTTGGGATCCTAGCCGCTTAGGATCCTAGCTGTTTGGGACCCTAGATGTTTGGCATCGTAGCCTTTTGGGATCCTAGCCGCTTGGGATCCTAGCTGTTTGGGACCCTAGATGTTTGGCATCGTAGCCTTTTGGGATCCTAGCCGCTTGGGATCCTAGCCGTTTGGGACCCTAGATGTTTGGCATCGTAGCCTTTTGGGATCCTAGCCGCTTGGGATCCTAGCCGTTTGAGATCCTAGCCGTTTGGGATCCTAGCCGCTTGGGATCCTAGCCGTTTGGGATCCTAGCCGTTTGGGATCCTAGCCGTTTGGGATCCTAGCCGTTTGAGATCCTAGCCGTTTGGGATCCTAGCCGTTTGGGATCCTAGCCGTTTGGGATCCTAGCCGATTGGGATCCTAGCCGTTTGGGATCCTAGCCGTTTGGGATCTTAGACGTTTGGGATCCTAGCCGCTTGGGATCCTAGCCGTTTGGGATCCTAGCCGTGTTGGATCCTAGCCGTTTGGGATTTTAGCTGTTTGGGATCCTACCGATTGGGATCCTAACCATTTGGAATCCTACCGATTGGGATCCTAACCGTTTGGAATCCCTAGCCATTAGAGATCCAAGCCGTTTGAGATCCTAGCCGTTTGGGATCCTAGCCGTTTGGTATCCTAGCTGTTTGGTATCGTAGCCGTTTGGGATCTTAGCCGTTTGGGATCCTAGCCGCTTGGGATCCTAGCCGTTCGGGATCCTAGCCGTGTTGGATCCTAGCCGTTTGGGATTTTAGCTGTTTGGGATCCTACCGATTGGGATCCTAACCGTTTGGAATCGCTAGCCATTAGAGATCCAAGCCGTTCGGGATCCTAGCCGTTTGGGATCCTAGCCGTTTCGGATCCCCGCATATGGGATCTTACCGTTTGGGATACTGGCCCTTTGGAATCGTAGCCTTTGGGATCCTAGCCGCTTAGGATCCTAGCTGTTTGGGACCCTAGATGTTTGGGATCCTAGCCGTTTGGGATCCTAGCCGTTCGGGATCCTAGCCGTTTGGGATCCTAGCCGTTTCGGATCTCCGCCTATGGGATCTTACCGTTTGGGATACTGGCCCTTTGGAATCGTAGCCTTTGGGATCCTAGCCGCTTAGGATCCTAGCTGTTTGGGACCCTAGATGTTTGGGATCCTAGCCGTTTGGGATCCTAGCCGTTCGGGATCCTAGCCGTTTCGGATCCTAGCCGTTTCGGATCTCCGCCTATGGGATCTTACCGTTTGGGATACTGGCCCTTTGGAATCGTAGCCTTTGGGATCCTAGCCGCTTAGGATCCTAGCTGTTTGGGACCCTAGATGTTTGGCATCGTAGCCTTTTGGGATCCTAGCCGCTTGGGATCCTAGCTGTTTGGGACCCTAGATGTTTGGCATCGTAGCCTTTTGGGATCCTAGCCGCTTGGGATCCTAGCCGTTTGGGACCCTAGATGTTTGGCATCGTAGCCTTTTGGGATCCTAGCCGCTTGGGATCCTAGCCGTTTGAGATCCTAGCCGTTTGGGATCCTAGCCGCTTGGGATCCTAGCCGTTTGGGATCCTAGCCGTTTGGGATCCTAGCCGTTTGGGATCCTAGCCGTTTGAGATCCTAGCCGTTTGGGATCCTAGCCGTTTGGGATCCTAGCCGTTTGGGATCCTAGCCGATTGGGATCCTAGCCGTTTGGGATCCTAGCCGTTTGGGATCTTAGACGTTTGGGATCCTAGCCGCTTGGGATCCTAGCCGTTTGGGATCCTAGCCGTGTTGGATCCTAGCCGTTTGGGATTTTAGCTGTTTGGGATCCTACCGATTGGGATCCTAACCATTTGGAATCCTACCGATTGGGATCCTAACCGTTTGGAATCCCTAGCCATTAGAGATCCAAGCCGTTTGAGATCCTAGCCGTTTGGGATCCTAGCCGTTTGGTATCCTAGCTGTTTGGTATCGTAGCCGTTTGGGATCTTAGCCGTTTGGGATCCTAGCCGCTTGGGATCCTAGCCGTTCGGGATCCTAGCCGTGTTGGATCCTAGCCGTTTGGGATTTTAGCTGTTTGGGATCCTACCGATTGGGATCCTAACCGTTTGGAATCCTACCGATTGGGATCCTAACCGTTTGGAATCGCTAGCCATTAGAGATCCAAGGCGTTTGAGATCCTAGCCGTTTCGGATCTCCGCTTATGGGATCTCAGCCGTTTGGGATACTGGCCCTTTGGAATCGTAGCCTTTGGGGTCCTAGCCGCTTAGGATCCTAGCTGTTTGGGACCCTAGATGTTTGGCATCGTAGCCTTTTGGGATCCTAGCCGCTTGGGATCCTAGCTGTTTGGGACCCTAGATGTTTGGCATCGTAGCCTTTTGGGATCCTAGCCGCTTAGGATCCTAGCTGTTTGGGACCCTAGATGTTTGGCATCGTAGCCTTTTGGGATCCTAGCCGCCTGGGATCCTAGCTGTTTGGGACCCTAGATGTTTGGGATCCTAGCCGTTTGGGATCCTAGCCGTTTCGGATCTCCGCTTATGGGATCCTAGCCGTGTCGGATCCCCGCCTATGGGATCTTACCGTTTGGGATACTGGCCCTTTGGAATCGTAGCCTTTGGGATCCTAGCCGCTTGGGATCCTAGCTGTTTGGGACCCTAGATGTTTGGGATCCTAGCCGTTTCGGATCCTAGCCGTTCGGGATCCTAGCCGTTTCGGATCCTAGCCGTTTCGGATGTCCGCCTATGGGATCCTAGCCGTTTCGGATCTCCGCCTATGGGATCTTACCGTTTGGGATACTGGCCCTTTGGAATCGTAGCCTTTGGGATCCTAGCCGCTTGGGATCCTAGCTGTTTGGGACCCTAGATGTTTGGGATCCTAGCCGTTTCGGATCCTAGCCGTTCGGGATCCTAGCCGTTTCGGATCCTAGCCGTTTCGGATCTCCGCCTATGGGATCTTACCGTTTGGGATACTGGCCCTTTGGAATCGTAGCCTTTGGGATCCTAGCCGCTTAGGATCCTAGCTGTTTGGGACCCTAGATGTTTGGCATCGTAGCCTTTTGGGATCCTAGCCGCTTAGGATCCTAGCTGTTTGGGACCCTAGATGTTTGGCATCGTAGCCTTTTGGGATCCTAGCCGCTTGGGATCCTAGCTGTTTGGGACCCTAGATGTTTGGCATCGTAGCCTTTTGGGATCCTAGCCGCTTGGGATCCTAGCTGTTTGGGACCCTAGATGTTTGGCATCGTAGCCTTTTGGGATCCTAGCCGCTTGGGATCCTAGCTGTTTGGGACCCTAGATGTTTGGCATCGTAGCCTTTTGGGATCCTAGCCGCTTAGGATCCTAGCTGTTTGGGACCCTAGATGTTTGGCATCGTAGCCTTTTGGGATCCTAGTCGCTTGGGATCCTAGCTGTTTGGGACCCTAGATGTTTGGGATCCTAGCCGTTTGGGATCCTATCCGTTTCGGATCTCCGCTTATGGGATCCTAGCCGTGTCGGATCCCCGCCTATGGGATCTTACCGTTTGGGATACTGGCCCTTTGGAATCGTAGCCTTTGGGATCCTAGCCGCTTGGGATCCTAGCTGTTTGGGACCCTAGATGTTTGGGATCCTAGCCGTTTGGGATCCTAGCCGTTCGGGATCCTAGCCGTTTCGTATCCTAGCCGTTTCGGATCTCCGCCTATGGGATCCTAGCCGTTTCGGATCTCCGCCTATGGGATCTTACCGTTTGGGATACTGGCCCTTTGGAATCGTAGCCTTTGGGATCCTAGCCGCTTGGGATCCTAGCTGTTTGGGACCCTAGATGTTTGGGATCCTAGCCGTTTCGGATCCTAGCCGTTTCGGATCTCCGCCTATGGGATCTTACCGTTTGGGATACTGGCCCTTTGGAATCGTAGCCTTTGGGATCCTAGCCGCTTGGGATCCTAGCTGTTTGGGACCCTAGATGTTTCGGATCCTAGCCGTTTGGGATCCTAGCCGCTTGGGATCCTAGCTGTTTGGGACCCTAGATGTTTGGCCTCGTAGCCTTTTGGGATCCTAGCCGCTTGGGATCCTAGCTGTTTGGGACCCTAGATGTTTGGGATCCTAGCCGTTTGGGATCCTAGCCGTTTGAGATCCTAGCCGTTTGGGATCCTAGCCGTTTGGGATCCTAGCCGTTTCGGATCCTAGCCGTTTGGGATCCTAGCCGTTTGGGATCCTAGCCGTTTGGGATCCTAGCCGTTTGGGATCCTAGCCGTTTGGGATCCTAGCCGTTTGGGATCCTAGCCGTTTGGGATCCTAGCCGTTTCGGATCCCCGCATATGGGATCTTACCGTTTGGGATACTAGCCCTTTGGAATCGTAGCCTTTGGGATCCTAGCCGCTTGGGATCCTAGCTGTTTGGGACCCTGGATGTTTGGGATCCTAGCCGTTTAGGATCCTAGCCGTTTGAGATCCTAGCCGTTTGGGATCCTAGCCGTTTCGGATCTCCGCCTATGGGATCTTACCGTTTGGGATACTGGCCCTTTGGAATCGTAGCCTTTGGGATCCTAGCCGCTTAGGATCCTAGCTGTTTGGGACCCTAGATGTTTGGGATCCTAGCCGTTTGGGATCCTAGCCGTTCGGGATCCTAGCCGTTTCGGATCCTAGCCGTTTCGGATCTCCGCCTATGGGTTCTTACCGTTTGGGATACTGGCCCTTTGGAATCGTAGCCTTTGGGATCCTAGCCGCTTAGGATCCTAGCTGTTTGGGACCCTAGATGTTTGGGATCCTAGCCGTTTGGGATCCTAGCCGTTCGGGATCCTAGCCGTTTCGGATCCTAGCCGTTTCGGATCTCCGCCTATGGGATCTTACCGTTTGGGATTCTGGCCCTTTGGAATCGTAGCCTTTGGGATCCTAGCCGCTTAGGATCCTAGCTGTTTGGGACCCTAGATGTTTGGCATCGTAGCCTTTTGGGATCCTAGCCGCTTGGGATCCTAGCTGTTTGGGACCCTAGATGTTTGGCATCGTAGCCTTTTGGGATCCTAGCCGCTTGGGATAGTAGCCGTTTGGGACCCTAGATGTTTGGCATCGTAGCCTTTTGGGATCCTAGCCGCTTGGGATCCTAGCCGTTTGAGATCCTAGCCGTTTGGGATCCTAGCCGCTTGGGATCCTAGCCGTTTGGGATCCTAGCCGTTTGGGATCCTAGCCGTTTGGGATCCTAGCCGTTTGAGATCCTAGCCGTTTGGGATCCTAGCCGTTTGGGATCCTAGCCGTTTGGGATCCTAGCCGATTGGGATCCTAGCCGTTTGGGATCCTAGCCGTTTGGGATCTTAGACGTTTGGGATCCTAGCCGCTTGGGATCCTAGCCGTTTGGGATCCTAGCCGTGTTGGATCCTAGCCGTTTAGGATTTTAGCTGTTTGGGATCCTACCGATTGGGATCCTAACCATTTGGAATCCTACCGATTGGGATCCTAACCGTTTGGAATCCCTAGCCATTAGAGATCCAAGCCGTTTGAGATCCTAGCCGTTTGGGATCCTAGCCGTTTGGTATCCTAGCTGTTTGGTATCGTAGCCGTTTGGGATCTTAGCCGTTTGGGATCCTAGCCGCTTGGGATCCTAGCCGTTCGGGATCCTAGCCGCTTGGGATCCTAGCCATTTGGGATCCTAGCCGTTCGGGATTCTAGCCGTTTGGGATCCTAGCCGTTCGGGATTCTAGCCGTGTTGGATCCTAGCCGTTTGGGATTTTAGCTGTTTGGGATCCTACCGATTGGGATCCTAACCGTTTGGAATCCTACCGATTGGGATCCTAACCGTTTGGAATCGCTAGCCATTAGAGATCCAAGCCGTTTGAGATCCTAGCCGTTTCGGATCTCCGCTTATGGGATCTCAGCCGTTTGGGATACTGGCCCTTTGGAATCGTAGCTTTTGGGATCCTAGCCGCTTAGGATCCTAGCTGTTTGGGACCCTAGATGTTTGGCATCGTAGCCTTTTGGGATCCTAGCCGCTTGGGATCCTAGCTGTTTGGGACCCTAGATGTTTGGCATCGTAGCCTTTTGGGATCCTAGCCGCTTGGGATCCTAGCTGTTTGGGATCCTAGCCGTTTGGGATCCTAGCCGTTTGGGATCCTAGCCGTTTGAGATCCTAGCCGTTTGGGATCCTAGCCGTTTGGGATCCTAGCCGTTTGGGATCCTAGCCGATTGGGATCCTAGCCGTTTGGGATCCTAGCCGTTTGGGATCTTAGACGTTTGGGATCCTAGCCGCTTGGGATCCTAGCCGCTTGGGATCCTAGCCGTTTGGGATCCTAGCCGTGTTGGATCCTAGCCGTTTGGGATCCTAGCCGTTTGGGATCCTAGCCGTTTGGGATCTTAGACGTTTGGGATCCTAGCCGCTTGGGATCCTAGCCGCTTGGGATCCTAGCCGTTTGGGATCCTAGCCGTGTTGGATCCTAGCCGTTTGGGATTTTAGCTGTTTGGGATCCTACCGATTGGGATCCTAACCATTTGGAATTCTACCGATTGGGATCCTAGCCGTTTGGTATCCTAGCTGTTTGGTATCGTAGCCGTTTGGGATCTTAGCCGTTTGGGATCCTAGCCGCTTGGGATCCTAGCCGTTCGGGATCCTAGCCGCTTGGGATCCTAGCCATTTGAGATCCTAGCCGTTCGGGATTCTAGCCGTTTGGGATCCTAGCCGATTGGGATCCTAGCCATTTGGGATCCTAGCCGTTCGGGATTCTAGCCGTTTGGGATCCTAGCCGTTTGGGATCCTAGCCGTTTGGGATCTTAGACGTTTGGGATCCTAGCC
The DNA here is from genome assembly GCA_964019135.1 of Arenicola marina. Taxonomy (NCBI): domain Eukaryota; kingdom Metazoa; phylum Annelida; class Polychaeta; family Arenicolidae; genus Arenicola; species Arenicola marina. The sequence continues at coordinate 21,288,400 of OZ025256.1, read as the reverse complement.
GCTTGGGATCCTAGCCGTTTGGGATCCTAGCCGTTTGGGATCCTAGCCGTTTGGGATCTTAGCTGTTTGGGATCCTACCGATTGGGATCCTAACCATTTGGAATCCTACCGATTGGGATCCTAACCGTTTGGAATCCCTAGCCATTAGAGATCCAAGCCGTTTGAGATCCTAGCCGTTTGGGATCCTAGCCGTTTGGTATCCTAGCTGTTTGGTATCGTAGCCGTTTGGGATCTTAGCCGTTTGGGATCCTAGCCGCTTGGGATCCTAGCCGTTCGGGATCCTAGCCGCTTGGGATCCTAGCCATTTGGGATCCTAGCCGTTCGGGATTCTAGCCGTTTGGGATCCTAGCCGTTTGAGATCCTAGCCGTTTGGGATCCTAGCCGCTTGGGATCCTAGCCGTTTGGGATCCTAGCCGTTTGGGATCCTAGCCGTTTGGGATCCTAGCCGTTTGAGATCCTAGCCGTTTGGGATCCTAGCCGTTTGGGATCCTAGCCGTTTGGGATCCTAGCCGATTGGGATCCTAGCCGTTTGGGATCCTAGCCGTTTGGGATCTTAGACGTTTGGGATCCTAGCCGCTTGGGATCCTAGCCGTTTGGGATCCTAGCCGTGTTGGATCCTAGCCGTTTGGGATTTTAGCTGTTTGGGATCCTACCGATTGGGATCCTAACCATTTGGAATCCTACCGATTGAGATCCTAACCGTTTGGAATCCCTAGCCATTAGAGATCCAAGCCGTTTGAGATCCTAGCCGTTTGGGATCCTAGCCGTTTGGGTATCCTAGCTGTTTGGTATCGTAGCCGTTTGGGATCTTAGCCGTTTGGGATCCTAGCCGCTTGGGATCCTAGCCGTTCGGGATCCTAGCCGCTTGGGATCCTAGCCATTTGGGATCCTAGCCGTTCGGGATTCTAGCCGTTTGGGATCCTAGCCGTTCGGGATTCTAGCCGTGTTGGATCCTAGCCGTTTGGGATTTTAGCTGTTTGGGATCCTACCGATTGGGATCCTAACCGTTTGGAATCCTACCGATTGGGATCCTAACCGTTTGGAATCGCTAGCCATTAGAGATCTAAGCCGTTTGAGATCCTAGCCGTTTGGGATCCTAGCCGTTTGGGATCCTAGCCGTTTGGGATCTTAGACGTTTGGGATCCTAGCCGCTTGGGATCCTAGCCGTTTGGGATCCTAGCCGTTTGGGATCCTAGCCGTTTGGGATCCTAGCCGGTTGGTATCGTAGCCGTTTGGTATCGTAGCCGTTTGGTATCGTAGCCGTTTGGGATCGTAGCCGTTTGGTATCGTAGCCGTTTGGTATCGTAGCCGTTTGGGATCCTAGCTGTTGGGAAAGCTAACCCTTTGGAATCCTGGCCATTTGGGATCCCAGCCGTTCGGGATTCTAGCCGTTTGGGATCCTAGCCGCGTGGGATCCTAGCCGTTTGGGATCCTAACCGTTTGGGATCCTAACCGTTTGGGATCCTGGCCTTTCGGATCCTAGCCGATTGGGATACTAACCAATTGGGATTCTAGCCGTTTGAGATCCGAGTCGTTTATTTTTAGGAAAGACTGTTAGCAATAGCCTTACACAAAAGAAATATTTTTACATGGTAAACTGTACGCTATCTTACTGTTGCGGACCCCCTGCTTTTTCCGAATTGACCCCCCTCCCTACCCCCGCACCAATGGTAAGTTATCAAAGCCCCCGCCATGTCGCCAAATTTTGGAACCCAAATTGGAGCCCCACTTTTCAAGTTATTGCACCTGCGTGTGGTTTGATACATATTTATCGCCGCTGTCCTGCTCAGCACTCGCCGCCCCCATCAGTATGCTTATCAGCTTCAGCGGTGCAACAAACATATCACTGCAAAAACCGAATGGATTTTTGCGCCCTCACCTGGTTCGTCGTGCGTCCGTTATGGGTATTTTTTCCAATAGCTACGTAAGTTCAAATGGGGTCATCTGAATGATAATGATAGTGATGCATGTTTATAAAATCGACCAGACAAATAGACAGATGCACAGATAGCTCCAACGCCAGCAAACATACTTCAGGGGTTCAGTTTAGTTAGCCTCCTAAACCATTATTTGCCTTATTTAAAGAAATCATATTTGACTTGAGTGACAAGGCGTTTCATTGAAACTTAAAAGGACCGCCGAACGTGACAATTGATATTCGAAATTTGTTCCTGCCCAATTGTAACATCAGTGCTCCAAGCAAACACCCCTTGCCTGGCTTATCCATTGTGTTACATATGTACACCTGACTATTTCAATGTGTTGCATAGGCACACCTGCCTGTTATACTTTGCCGCTAAGGCGCAAATTCACATGGCACTTTATTGCATATGCACACCTGCCTATTCCACTGCGTTGCATAGATACATCTGCCTATTCCACTTTGATACATAGGTGCACATGCCTATTCGATTTGCTTCTTAGGTAGGCCTGCCCACTCCCCTTTGTTGCGAAGGTAGGCCTGCCTATGCCTATATCGGTTCTGTCCGACGCAAAGCGATTGAAGAGTTGTTTGATCCAACTATACCAAGTATCCCGGAGTCAGTTTAGGAATCTTGATCTTTGTCACACTGCAGTAGTCCTAGGTCCTTGGTCCTAGTAGTCCTAGGTCCTTGGTCCCAGTAGTCCTAGGTCCTTGGTCCCAGTAGTCCTAGGTCCTTGGTCCTAGTAGTCCAAGGTCCTTGGTCCTAGTAGTCCTAGGTCCTTGGTCCTAGTAGTCCTAGGTCTTTGGTCCTAGTAATCCTAGGTCCTTGGTCCTAGTAGTCCTAGGTCTTTGGTCCTAGTAATCCTAGGTCCTTGGTCCTAGTAGTCCTAGGTCCTTGGTCCTAGTAGTCCTAGGTCCTTGGTCCTAGTAGTCCTAGGTCCTTGGTCCTAGTAGTCCTAGGTTATAGAAAGATGTACGGACTCCGTACATCCTTCTAGGACCTACTCCTGCAAACGTAACGCGATGTCAGAGGCTCCTTCGAAAGTTAACAGTACGAGTTCTTTTGTTTTTCTTTTATGTAGTAATTAAGGAACTTGGTTACTTACCGCCACGTCATGGCGAAAATGATGTGACGGCTCTTACGCTGTTTATCTGTGACGCACGCTTTTCCGATCCGAAATCAAGTTAAACACATTAAACGCTGTCCGGGACCAAACTAAACCGGAAGTCGCTAGCAGGCATGATTTACAGCTTATTGACGCGGTGTTCGTTATGACTTCATGGTGACGCCATGCTGTCATACAAAACATGGTAAAATGTGCATCGACGGTGAATAACTGAACGGCAGTCTTTCAGTTATGACTCGATAAACTGGCTAAATCTTGGTATCATGTATACGAGTTTGTAGTCATGTTACTAGTACAATAGCAATAGATCTTAAGACCGCTAAAAGGATGCTAAAATTCTGATTCGAACAGCCTTGCTGCCCATCCCATCGACAATCGTTGCCATAGCGACATTGCACAGGACAATGAAACAAGACTTCACGCTCATAAGAATTGTAGTTATAGCTTTAAATGGCCCGCTACCTGCCTAGTTGCCTTGTTGCCTAGTTGCACGTGCCATGTTTCTTGGCAACGATATATGGTATCAAAAAGGCGACTGGCCAACTATATGTGGAAAGGCTTGCGATTTGCGGACAGTCTGTTCCAAAATGCTTCACTTTGATCGTTGCATGCAGAAATTCAACCACAGAAGCAGTGACAAGTCAACGCCCTAAATTTACATAAAACTCGTAATAATAGTAATAGCGCGAATTTTGCATGGCGTTAGGCATTTTATTGGCCCGATATCAAACTGCCAATTTTCAAAGAAGCAAGGAAACATGTTAACGCCCAGCACATATGGGGGGTGAACTGGAACTATAATGCAACTCATAATGATAGTAATATCGCGAGTTTGCATGGCCCTTCATCAACCTGTAGCAATCCTTCATATTCATTTTTCAGTTTTTATTGAAAATTGTCTTGCTGCTACATTACACTGTAACACACCGGAACACACTGACTATATTATTGCGGAGACATGCAAATCGAAGATATCAGTATGACTTGAAAGAAAACATTAAACTACTTTTTTATTAGTTATCAGGAAGACCTTCGTCGGAAGCGGACGGATACCAAAGCCATTATCTTAAGATGGATGTTGTCTACCATATGGCAGAAGTGACAGAGTGATCATTTGGGGGCCCGTGCAATTACCCTCATGACAACCTCATTTACGATTATGAAAATTTTTGAAAAAATCTTTTCGATTTTCGCACAGTGTCTGCAGGTTTTAACAATTTACTAAAAACAAAACTCCTCGAACAATTCTAGAACAGCATGAACCATTTTGCAACCGATGAGCGAAATACGTTTTTCTCTCAACGCATTTACATGTGTAACAAAAACCCGCAACAACTTATGCATCAAAAAGAAATAAAAAAAATGACGAGACATACGCGTAAAACGAAGCTCGAAATGTGTGTTAAAATTTACAAACCGAACATACAGTTCTGAAAAAAAATAAAACATATACATTACTATAGTGTTAAATTGTTATATTGTATTTTGCTCCTGGTAACGTGTATGATATTTTTGTAATTGTGAACCAATGGCTAGCTTTGAAGACACTTATCAAGTAACCGATAAGTTATAAACCTCAAAGCACAGTCGAGGTCGAAAGTGCAAATCACAAAAACTTTAGCATGTTCATCTGGGTAACAGATGCCTTGAAGACTTGATGTCTCAGCAGTACATCTATCGCACTCAGTGATCAGGCGAGTCAGTATTATCGGTAAATATTACATAATTATATACATACACGTGTCTCACCATAAGAAAAAACTGTCGTGATAAACATCTTGTATTTGTTTTTTGTGTAGTTACGTCTACAAGGGGACAGCCTTTAAATAGCGACAGGAGAGTGTGTCTCATCACCTTTATCATCGGAAGCAGACCGAACAGACGACACCATGAAGGCCTTTATCTTCGCCTGCGCTCTCCTGGCTGTCGCCACTGCGTGAGTGATAACATTTCAACGTAAATTGCTGTGCTTGGTATCTCGAAGGGCCCACAATGCTAGGTAACGCTATGCTAGGTATCCGCAAGGGACTAGTATGCTAGTAGTGATATGTTAGCTATCTCCTAAAGGCTGGTGTTAGGTTAAGCAATGCTAGGTTTATCATAGGAGCTACAATGCTGGTAACGTTATGTCAGGGGCCTCATAGGGCCTACAATGTTAGGTAACACTATGCTTGGTATCTCCTAAAGGCTAATGCTAGGCAACGCCGTGCTAGTTAGCTCCTAAAGGCTGATGCTAGGTAACGCTATGCTAGTTATCTCCTAAGTGCTGAAATGCTGGGTAACGCTATGCTAGTTATCTCCTAGGTGCTGCAATGCTAGGTAACGCTATGCTAGTTATCTCCTAAAGGCTGATGCTAGGTAACGCTGTGCTAGTTATTTCCTAAAGGCTGATGCTAGATAACGCCATGCTAGTTATCTCCTAAAGGCTGATGCTAGATAACGCCATGCTAGTTATCTCCTAGGCGCTGCAATGCTAGGCAACGCCCTGCTAGATATCTCCTAAAGGCTGATGCTAGGTAACGCTATGCCAGTTATCTCCTAAAGGCTGATGCTAGGTAACGCTATGCTAGTTATCTCCTAAAGGCTGATGCTAGGTAACGCTATGCTAGTTATCTCCTAAAGGCTGATGCTAGGTAACGCTATGCTAGTTATCTCCTGGGCGCTGCAATGCTAGGCAACGCCCTGCTAGATATCTCCTAAAGGCTGATGCTAGGTAACGCTATGCCAGTTATCTCCTAAAGGCTGATGCTAGGTAACGCTATGCTAGTTTTTCTTCCAGAGGCTAATTCTAGGTAGCGGAATGCTAGTTATCTCCTAGGTGCTAGGTTACGTTATGCTAGGCATTTCCTAGTGGCTACTATGCTAGTAATGCAATGCCAACTCATGACGAGATCACAATGGCTCTCGGGTCCGAGCAGATGGGGTGACATGACACGGGACTTATGTTTGCGAGAGGCGACCTTGTTGCCACCAGGTCGACGAAGTGGCCGATTTGTTATATTGTTTAGTGGGGTTTACATAGTTTGGTGAAATCCCCCATGCCTTTGTTGACAACCGGCATATACCTTAAACCGTTGTTTAGTTAAATAAAAAAACAAAGATATCAAAGGTAAAACAAAAAAGTTATTTCGAATATTCCTTTTTTTTGTTGTATTGTAACAAATACTTTGATAACTGGCCGGACGCAAGTCATTCAATGATCACGTGCCATAGATCTAGTGACAATCAATCTGGAGGGTGGAGCCCGATTTTCCCGCTAAAGGAACTTTATACTAAAATTTATACCGACGTTATTCTCTGGCACTTCATAACGGGATTTCTACGGTTATTGGAAACTCGTTGTGTTCGTACAGATCTCGACGCAGTTTTATATGGATACAATAACAAATGCTTTATCGAGATCCTGATAGAACTAGCAGCAACACCAAAAGAGCGCGGTGCGATGGACTGGTTTAAAACACAAATTATCTAAAGCAGTACAACATACATGCAACGTTTCACAATACGAAGAATAACAATAGGCGATTTTAACCCAGAGATGGACTGGGTTGGTTTAAAGCCAAATCTATGGGCAACATGTGGATCCGGGCACATGGACTTTGAATTATCTCGTCTTCCAGTCAGGACTGTGCCAACTGCGGTGCGTCAGCCGTGAGACAGGATCGCGTGGGCTGCCGCCTCTTCTGCCAGCTGGATGTCGATGGCAACGGCAACGCCACCCCGAGCGAGTTCCTGGATGTGTGGGCGAATGTCTGGGGCTGCCCTGGAACTGGTAAGGCTGCCAGTTAACTAAAGAATACTTTATTAAAGTAACTGATACTATAATTAGTCAATCACCGGCAACCAGAGCCATCTGGGTCAATGTGATTTCAAAATCATAATGTACTAACTGTCATAGAATATATTTCATTCAACACATCGTCCATACAAACCGCTAGCGAAGACAAGAATGAGGTGAGTAACCCGGCTATATACAATCAAGGGTGGCGACATCTAGCGAATGACGGGTAACTAAAAAGCAGGAAGTGGTCATTGCTGCGAAAATAGCCTCGTTCCATAAAGCTCCAAAATTAAATAGCGTAGCTTGATTAAGCCCCCAAAATGAAATAACCTAGCTACTGGTCCTCGCAATGAAATAACCTAGCTACTGAGCCTCACAATGCAAGACACACGGCTCTTTTCCGTGTCTGCACCTTACTCGTTAAATCTCGCTCGAACGGCAGCTCCCAGAAATTGCTTGTTCCGGTTAAGAAAGACACTTGCTCATTGCGATTCCCCACCAGACTCACGTAGCCATAGGTGGTTGATATATATATATAGTGTACAAGTACTAAGAGGTAAGGGGGGGGGGCGATAGCTCAGTGGGCTCGCGTTGTGTGTTCTGGCCACCTGAGAGCCTGAGAGCCTGAGAGCCTAACGGTGGTCATGTCTGTGTGGTTGCAGGATAAAGATACCATGTCCTTCTTCGCAAAGAGTAGGGGGTTACCCCCGGGGGACATGGCTCTGGAACTCTCCCTTGCTTCTCCCATTGACGCGATATGACCAAAAGTGGTTAAAGCGTCCTTAATAACAAACCAACTAAAACTAAGAGGCAAGTGCTTTTGAAACATTTTCTGTCGGACTCGGACAGACAAATGCGCGCCGAAATTTTCCGAATGTCCAATGTCAATTTTTCAAATATACGCCTGTGACGTGTCGCCAATTACCCCTTCTAGGCCCCTCTGTATGATGAGTAACTTGTAACACCGCTCTTTTTCAGGCTGCATAATAATAATTCTTTGTTTTAATTAAGGCTGCAACGAAGCCCAGTGGACGGCTGCTGTGCAGCCCGTCATGCAGGTGTGTGATAACGAGGCATCTGCTGCCTTCAACCGTCTGGCCACCGTAGACTCAGCCAGTGACCCTCTCCGCGTCGAAGATGTCGATATGCTTACCTGGCACGAAAGGATTTTGTTGGCTTCCGGCGCTTGTGAGTAATTGTTCCGGCTTTCCAGAACATATGTGAAAGTATTCTGCCTATAATGGCAAAAGCTGTAACAATTATGTGTGCAAAAATAACCAGGTTCAGGCACCATAGTTCAATTATTAGTGGAACGGTTGCCTGCAATGTTGGACATAGTTCGCAGCGTTGTAACTCAAACATTAATTGATCACGGCAGAATTGTTCTAATTTACAGCCATTCCACTGTTATTGGCAAATGTCCCCAAAGCACTCCTATCGGCCAATGTCCTCTTAATAGTCTACCTGGAACTATACTTGCCAGCTGAAGTCTTAAAGATATTTCAAATCCCTTTGCCAATTTGGCCCAGGGTTTATTTTAACTTATTATGAAGCAAGTATAAACATTTCGTAATAACTAGACATGCGCGCAAGAGCATAAATAGCATAATATATAAACTAATCCACCTCCATGGAACCAATGGCTTAATACTTGTTTACACTGGTGTGGGCTTAATCCTTAATCGTTGCCCTCTTTGACCAATACTTAGCTCAGTAATAACAATAGGAAACTCAGGTGAATATTGCGCTGTATAAACGGCCAAACATTTAGGAGTAATTGTGTTGAATGTCATTTCAGCCATCTGCGACTATGCCGCCTTCAACGTCTGGTTCAACGTTGTAAGTATTCAACCGGTCGATGCTTCATACTGAGATATTCGTCAACCGACAGACCAAGATTAAAGTAGAACCGCCGTTGCTTATCAATGCTCCATGTAGATGCAGGCCCATTAGATGGCGGCCGTCGGACTAATGTAGAACCGCCGTTGCTTATCAATGCTCCGTGTAGATGCAGGCCCAATGGATGGCGGTCGTGGGACTAATGTAGAACCGCCGTTGCGTGTTGCGTGCGCAAGACTCAAAATTGTGCCACTTCACTATTTATGGAAACACTTTACTATGCATTATGGGGTCCCAGTGTACTCCGGCGGCCGGCATCCCATGACCTACAGGCCACTCTGTGGGTGGCGGGAGGGGGCCTTCGAATTTGTACAGAACGAGGTGGGGGGTGGGTGATCTCATGTCTGAATCCAAGCCTGACATTTTTTCGGGAATGTGAATGGCCCACCAATGAACAAAATTGTGGCGTTCTTACATGGGTATTCCATTAACATAATAATTATATAATAATACTAACATATTTTGTCTTAGAGCTACAAACACCAAGATACAGATAGTAGACCTAAGGTTGGGCACCAAATGGGAACAATTATTCTCATATTGCCGTAAATACATCCATACATTGATTTTGCAAGCAATCATTGCTACAAGTGCAATCCCCGGTTCACTATCTCTGTGCCACACGCTGTAGCTGGACAAGCCAACTGGTTCCTCTTCATTAACCATGACCGTACCTGCAAGGAAAGAATTACTTTTGTTGAACAAAAGCCCATTTAGCTCTTTGTCTTTTCAGTTCTATTTAGACATTGCCGACCCCGCGTGCACCAGCGGTTACTAAGCACCGGTTACTACTCAGCAACTTGATGTCAATCAAGAGTGTTTGAAATAAAACGTGATGTAACCTACTTCGCTTGTTTTCCCGCTTTGAGATTCTTTCAATCCTTAATAGCGTCACATGCACGAAGAATGGGGACACATGCTTGCCCAACAGCGGCAGATGCTGACTTTAGGGGTGGCGTGGGGGGGGGGGGGCACTGTCCATTCTTCAGCATCAGGTTGCGGCTTGTGGACAGTTATATACTTCTTTATTCTCGGGGGACAAACCTGTCGGTGGTGGAGGGCGAAGGCTTCTGCGGCTTGATCAGGGGGTGGGGTGCTATAGCCGAAGTAGACCCCCCCCCACCCGGTTGGATCCGCCATTTGACAATATAAGGAGTTTCCTTGCCGGAAAGTCAGGAACGTTTCTTCGGTTTAGTTCCCGCAATCTCACCTAAAATCTAAAACACTGCTTTGTGCTTGCTGCAAAATATATCTAGTAGCTATCGTGATTCGTAATGAAGAATGCTGCGACCAAGTAATGCATTTTCGACCAAGACTTGCTCCGACATTGAAACATCTAAGGGGAGGGAGGGGGGGGGGGGGCATTTACGTTTCTCGAGAATAGGCTTTTCATTTCACCGTTAACTGGAAATGAAGAAAGTAATTTTCCTTGAACTGAGAATGAGGTATTAGCCGGCAGTTGTGATCAAGGATTTTTATTAACTATTTTATTATTTTAAATTTAGATAACCGTAAATCGGGAAATTGAGATTTTGTTATCATCTATCCGCCCATCCTTTGTATGTGGGGAGTTCTCGATTTCTTTCTTCGTGATCTGGGAACACGATCCCCCTTGCTCCCCCCCCCCCCATCCCCCCTCTCCCCCATCTAAGCTACAGTCATGGCAGGATTTGCGACCCTGGCATATCAGTGATATTGAAACATTTCACATTGGCGATGTTGCCTCCAGATCACAACTTCATCACTGATATATTTAAATTAACAGGATGAAATATACACCGGGTGCAGTCATAGATCAAGTTATCTAATTGGAGATTACGCCTACATGCGGACAATTAACGCAGTGATCAAATTGGAATTGAACCCGGCAGATTTTCATGCGGTGCCTGGTAGGGAGGGAGGGGAGGAGTGGGGGGGCGGGGGGCGGGGGGGGGGCGGCTACAGCTCCCTAGACTCCCTCCTGCGACCCGAACACGTGGTGAACTGAGTCATACGTCAGAGTATGAGTACGTGATCAAGAAACGTATATATATATATGGCAATGAAAAACATAAGTACACCACTTGGTCGAGATACCGTTGTCGCGCCGGTATTGTAGGTGTTATCTAGTACGGTCTCTTCAGACGAAAAACCCTATCCAGCTCAGGGATTCCGAAGGGCCGGACACCACTCAGCCAATCCGGAGAGAGCGTGGGACTCGGCGTGTCTTCCTGGGAGAGCTGGCGAGCAGGAAACTGGCAAAGAGTCGGGAAACGGAGTGACCGCTCGGACAGGCAACGCTCGCTGAACTCGAGGGCAGGGGCATGGTAATGTATCGGTCACATCTTCATCGACACATAGTTGCAGCTACCCGAATTAAAAACAAAATATATACTTGTTTAAGAAGTCAATCATTGGTACGTTAGGACAGAACGGCTGCTGCATCATGATAAAAAAAACATGACGTCTCAGAACGTTTAGCTCATATGACGGCTTCATGGGGATCCTTTCTATGAAGTTGATTTTAGAGACGTATACATATTACGGTATACGTTGGCAAAATGAGCAGATAAGAATGGAGCGTCAATACTGTATAGTCCTTCAAGCTAATTAAACTGCATGTAAAAACTCTTAAAATCAGTGGAAACGAATTGATCACGGTGAGAAGGCTAATAATTAGTTCGCCTAACAACACGATGTCGCAAAGTAGGATGTAAACTCACAATGAAGTAAAGTCATACGAATGTTCTGCCATGCCTTTACACTCACAAATGTTGCAAAATTATAAGAATGGGTTGCCATGTTTTAACTCACCATGTCGTAAAATCATAATATGTGAAAATGATTTTGCACTTACAATGTCACGAAGACATTAATCAGCCTCTGCATATGTAAAGAGTATCTTATTAAAAACATTATAAAGTCTGATAAAGAATGAAATGTCCCGAATTAACACAAAGCAATAACTATTGATGTACACTCACAAGGTGGCACATTCGTAAATACAATGCCGTAAAATTAAAATATATTAAAATATATCAACTGATTTCATACTAACACAAGACATTGACCTATGAGATGCTCTACTGTTCTATAATACTCGTAACCTCTGATAAGGGGACCTAAGTTTTATTTGGAGTTTTTACGCCAGGGTATGCCAAACAAAAAGTTGGCTTTAAGCGTGTCAGACAGTCTTATCTGTTCAGATGTCACCCGGCGTGAATCTCACGTAATCTTGTCCTGTTCAGCATTCTAAGCGGTAGGTAACTTTTTTTATGGTTTAGCTATCACATGCATTGCGACAAAACAATGTGGAATATATACCAGACGTTCAGACGTGACTTGATAACAACAGGCTGTCAAAATGAGAAACACGTATTCATTAATTGAGATATCGACCATAGGGCTAGTATGTTGAAATATGTATATATATATATATATATATACGGGATATATATATACTAGACATAGGACATGCTTCTCAGTAATCGTAACCGATTGCATTGCTTCGTGTAATCCTATAAATTTTTAAAAGTAATGTTATCATAATCAGGATTCCCATCAATGATTGGTTTCCAATACAGATCTTTCTAACCTATTTAGACATTATCACTACACTCCTGTTATATGCGGTATAAGACGCACCTCTCTACCCGCTCTTATCCATCTTAAGACATAGCCAGACTGACTTTGACCCGATACTGTTCAACTTGCTAATTTCCAACATCTATTATCGGCAACGGACAACAAGGAATCGTACAATGCCATAAGGCTACCGATATGGGAAACGTTGGGTTAATTGCTATATATATATACGTAATGCTTTCTGCATTTTCAAATTTTAAGATTCAATTTGCTAATTTGCGGGATTCAGGTGTCCCCCCATTGTCCCCCCCACCCACCCTATAAATGCGAGATCAGAAAGTCCCCCAATATCTTTGGACAGAGTGCGATTGACGACAGCACATCCTGACATCCTGACATCCTGACATCCTGACATCCTGACATCCTGACATCCTGACGGCCACTGTCCCCACCCACTCTGATAGTTGTGATTTGCATGGGCGCAGGTCCACCCCCCCCCGGACCCCCCTACCCCGTCGTCAGGATATTGGTGGATTCCCGGTCGCCATTTTGTTCAGAGCCCCCCCCCCCCCTCCAGGTCGCAAGTTTGGACCGCCCCCCTCTCTTTTTTCCAAAATTCCTTTCCTAGAACCGCCCCTGTGATTTGTGACATTTCTGATATTTGTATAATTATAATAAGTTTGTTACACTTAAATGCCTTAAAGCCCATGGTAAGGTCATATATACACACGCAATTGTCGTACCTTGTCCCTGTATAAACCAGTTTAAATTTACATTGCTTCCCTTAATCTTCATGCATTGATTATAAATTGACCCAGGTGATCAAATATTTCCTCGTTTTGCGATTTCATTAGGATAATGAGGTCTGAGATGCAACAATTTATTCGTAGTCACTCTGGGATCTTATTGCATACAGCATGAGATTGATTTATTTATGTGGGACGCTTTAATAATGGTATCATACATGAAACTTCCGCTTGAATCTGACGCCAATTTCTTTGTCAAATGCAGATAATAATTATTCACAACGACTCTCACCCAGCGGTTTTTGTAAGTGTGCGGTTCTATCCGAATTGTAAGGATGAAAGCGACTGTTTAGATGCCCAGCAACCCGCTATGCTTGCATGCTTCCAAGATGGCGACCGAGTAAGCCGATTGGTCAAGCGACTCGCACAAATGAAAGTATTTACTTGGATTTGAAAGATTCCCAATGAAAACAACAATACCAAGAAGACCAGGAAGCGCCATCGAACGCTTAGTTCAGACTTGGAAAACAAGAAACCGAACATGTAAGGCGAATTTGAAGTTGAAACGCCTGGCGTGGGCGATAATACAGCCGTTACCAGCACTGGCATGGTAAACAATGGCATGGTAAACAACGACCTAGCAACCAGCCCTGCATTGCCCGCACATTCAATGGATAAATTATTTACCAACGGAGCAGGTGAAGGTCAAGATGACTAATCAGGAACTCTAAGTCAACGGTGAGAAGCAGAGGGAACACCCTCTACGCGGGATCTGCTGACTATTCCGAACGAAGAAAGAGACATAATAACCAGCTCTGCCTCTAGCCTTCACCGTGGTGATACAGTCTCAGCCAAAAGCTGTTCCTTTGTGATCTCAGCATTTTGATTGGCTGATCCACACTCACCCGGCATCGTCGAGGGAGGTGGAAGTGACAATGGACTCAGCGGCACATCCAAATATATCAGATAGCTTCTTCACAAAAGAACCAGGACAAGGTTAGCCTTTTTAATGTAATATAATATAATCTAATATGAGCTAATTAACAATTGACAAAGTGTAAAAGAGAATCATGGTCTCATAATTATGAACCCCATTGACTGATTTAGACAATTATTGTAACTAAGCCATATGAAAACTATGTCATATGAACAATGCTATTTCAAATGCATCACGTGGCATGTCTACTTCAATTATATGAAGATAAGGTATGGTATAAGTATAGTTATTATCGAATCAAGGAATTATTTAAAGAAAGTTTGTTAATTATTTACTTTTGTCTACCCTGTTTGCGGGTGTGAGTCGCTGGGCTAGAACATCTTGCTCGGGCACCAGGCGGTTGTACCTGCGTTTAGCACATTTCTTTTTTAGTTTTTTTTATTTGTATGTATATTGCATTCAAATGCATTGTTACACACTTTTTATAGCACTGCCTCTCAAATATATATTTCATATTCACTATATTAACTCAGGTTTCGCGTGTGAATATCTTATTGCCCTATGTCATCTGGTGGATATACATTTTTATCAATATTGTCATGTACGTAATTGATGATCAGGATAGCATCAAACGCCAGTAATAATCTAAATATAGGAATCGAAGTGGTGGCGAAATATATTTTCAACCCTTTTGAGTTAAACGAAGATGTTCATTTACCATTGTATAATGTAAACCCTGATGCCAACTTCTATCGTGAAGATTCACCTGCTTTACTTAATTGTAATTATTACTTAGAAGATGGGTTCAATAAGACATATCAGGACCAAGAACTGGATGATGCAAACTTCTCAATTATGCATATGATTATTATCAGTGTCCAAAAGAACTTTTAACCATTTCAAATGTTATCTCGTTAACTTGGGACATGATTTTACTGTATATGCTTTGAGTGATACGTGGTTTAACGATGTTAACGAAGATCTCTATGGCTTTGATGGTTATTGTGCTGTTAATAATTACCTTAGTGACCGACGAGGAGGTGGTGTCTCACTCTTTGCGAAGGCAGGTGTTAATTTTACACGCAGAGATGAATTAGAAGTGTTTGATGCGAATATTGAAGCTTTGTTTATTGAAATTGACAAATGTGTGATCACTAATGATAAAGAAGTTATTATAGGAGTGATATATCACCATACATATTTTATGTATCAAAGCATGTCGAAGTGGACACATATATATTATAGTTTGTAGTAAAAGAAAATATTCAAACGAAAATAAGGAAGTCTTTCGTCACAGGTTGTCTGAGTATAATTGAGGTAGAGTGTATTTACTGAGCTACATGGTGCTATTGGTAAGTTTCATAAAGAGTGTTTCCCAGTTATTGTGTTCAAATCAAAATATCAAAATAGAAAGCCATGGCTTTCAAGTTGGCGTAAAACATCTAAAACTTTAAAGAATAAACTTTATCCGAAATGCAAATGAATGAAGAATGATACTTATAAGCAAGAATATAAGAAGTATAAAACATGCTGCTTATTACTATCAGTCATGCGGAGAAACTGTATTACCAGAACCTCATTAAGCAGAATCAAAACAATTTATTTAAAACCTGGAACACCAATAAGGAGGTCATTAACAGGAACAAATGCAGGCACACACAAAATATATTTCTCTTTAATGACAGAGCTCTCTCAGACCGAAATCCAGTCGCCAACGGGTTTAATGACTTTTTTTTGCTAACATTGGTAAAACTCTGAGTAAGTCTATGCCCAAATCTAAGGACTCCCCCTTAACGTTTCTGCCTAAAACTACTATTAACAGTTTCTTTCTAGATCCGGTCAACGAAGAAGCAATCACTCAGGTGATAGGATCTTTAAAAAACAGGCATGGTCATTAAGCCTGCTATAAATACAATTATAGAACCTCTGACTCATGTTATTAATTTCTCGTTCAATGAGGGACATTTTCCCGACCGAGCTGAAACTAGAGTAATTCCCATCTTTAAATGAGGTAACGATAAACTTTTTATATCTTTGAACAGTTAATGTACAAACGAATGATAAGTTACATTAACAAGAATAATTTGCCTTATGAGAATCAATTTGGCTTTCGAGCTAACCACTCCACCACATTGGCGCTAGTGCTTTTAACAGATCGAATAGCCGCAGCAATAGATAAGGGAGAGTTCACATTATGGGTATTTTTAGACTTCTCAAAAGCATTTGACACGGTTAATCTAAACTGTCTTAACTGTTATTTAGATTCAAAGTACCAGTATGTGGAATACAACCACACTAAATCATCAAGGTCAAATATCAACTGTGGGCTGCCTCAAGGATCTACTCTTGGTCCCCTGTTATTTTGAATTAAATTTAATTTCATGAGCAACTGTCAGCATCACCAGAGATAGTATAGTACCTCTGGTATCATGAGTGCTTTTGTGTTGTGTGTGTGTGTGTATTCCGGTCACATGATGCCATGTGGAATGATCAGGCGACGACAATTGTGCTTTGTCGCAGAAATGTAAACATTGCTCTGAAAATTCATAAAGCAGGTTGCAGCGGAAAAATACCACTTCCGATCGGATTTTGGCGGTAAAACGCCCCGACCGAGCAGATTCTGGCGGTGAAAAGAGGGGAGCTTTACCGCGGACCCCAACCCCTCTTCCAACCCAGCAATATTTTAAATGCCCCCCCACCGGAGGGTCTCATCGATAGAACGATATGTATTATAGACTGAAAACAGCGCTCTAACATTGAAGGGTGGGGTGGGGGGCGGAAAAACTTTAACATTGAAGTGCCACAACTAAGCCTACAGCAATGGAAATATCAATTGTTGCTAACGTGGAACAAGGACGCTTCCTTGCCAATTCGTTCCTGCTATTAAGGTTTATAGGTGCATGAATATAATTAAGTAAGTGAATTATCACAAAATACATATTTTATTGACAAACGTGGAGAGCTTAGTATCCATTGGGACAGGACGCATCCGACACATCGGCGTAAAACTGCGATTTGAAAGGAAAACATGCACAGTACGAGAACGACAAAACCATGGATAATGCATATACTCGCTTGACCATAAACATTATTGCAAGGCAAATTCTACAAAAACTTATTACTGTTTTTTTTATATCAACTTTATTTATTTAACGAGGTTACCGATAACGAATACACATATCAACGGCCATCTCAACATGTAACAAAAAGGTGGTTGTGGAGTTGAGGTTAAGTCATAAACAAGAGCAGTTGATCAAATATACAGAAAGTTAAAATTCAATACAGTGACAAAGATTTAGTGGCGTACAACCCTGAAAAATCAAATCGACAGCATAGTCCTTAGATGAACCGACCTGTTCCGGAAATGAATATTTGTACTGCATTAAATAATTTAGTTTTATCTTCAAGATAAATGTTGGAGGAACCGAATAAGAGGAGATTGCAGAGACTAGCGAGTTGATTCTTAGAAGCAGTCGTAAGATCCAAGA
Source organism: Arenicola marina (assembly GCA_964019135.1). Lineage (NCBI taxonomy): Eukaryota > Metazoa > Annelida > Polychaeta > Arenicolidae > Arenicola > Arenicola marina. The sequence goes on along the minus strand of OZ025256.1, from coordinate 21,270,934 downwards.
TAAAACCATATTCAACAGCGAAGGAAATACCATTTAATAGTTCATTGCGAAGGTTGTAATACGTTGGACATTGTAAATAGGTAGTGAATTGAATCTTCTGTACATCTTCCGTTTTTTAGTACAACCGTTTTGACAGTATTTGGTGGAGATGAAATCATAGTTGTACCTATGAGCGTTAAGGCCACTGAGGTCAAGACGCAGTCTGCAGTGATCGACTATATCATTGACAAAAACTAAAAATAACAGGGGTCCCAATATGGCACCTTGAGGTACACCGGCATTGATCGCTCTGCTTTCGGAGGTAACACCATCCAAAACTACCCGTTGTCTGCGATTATTGAAATAGCTCCCGAGCCAGTGTAGTAAATCTCCCGTTATGCTACAACTATGTAGCTTCTGCAGAATAATAATAAGAATAATAATATACTCGATCAAACGCTTTGGATACATCTAAAAAGACAGTGACGGATTCCTTATTTTTTTTCAAGGAAACTGTCAATTTTGTGAGTAATATACGTTAGTTGATATACTGTGGAGTCGTTTCGTTAAAAAACCAGAGTTCCTCCAGGTCAATAAGTTATGTTTGAAGAAATAGTCATAGACTTCGTTATATACAATGCGCTCCATGGCCTTCCCAACACATGACAATAACGAGATTGGGCGGTAGTTGCTCTTAAGCTGCTTATCATCTTTCTTGAACACTGGGGTAGCATTAGCTTCTTTCCATATTACTGTTATGATTCTGTAAAATCTCTTCTTAATTTTATGCATACCGCAAAATTAATGTGTTTAACTATACACAGTGGATATGATCCATATGTGCAGATGGTTAAGTCATTAATGGTGCCTTTGATACCACATGTCTTGCTGGCCGGCCGTCACGGACTATGGTGGACAGTCACCACAACGTGCTTATAAAGCTTAGTATTTTTTCCATGATCAAGTAAGCATATCATCATATTCGTTCGACAAATATGACAAATATACTGTATCAGATGATGTAAAAAAGGCTACTCTGGGGCATTTGGGAATTATGTGTACGTGCAGCAGTGGTTCTATAATATATGTAAATTATTGCGGCATATTGAAATATGTTCCGCAGTCTAACTTACGCACCAGTGCGAACCAATCTTGGAAGGCCGCGTAGTCACAAATGGCTGGAAAAAACACACAAAAAAAAACACTCTAAACAAAGTAAATTTGTGCAAAATGAACATAATTTGCAATTAATAATAAAAGTACTTTTGTGCGTTATTATATCACATATTCCGTTGAATCCTTCTTATCCATACATTTTATAATCCTACTTTGTTTCATTTTTCTACTAGCGGAAAGCTATAATTTAATCATTCATCAGTAAGTAAGTAGTACATACAGGGTTGCATGAATATTTCGGGGTAACAGGATATATAATTTAAGTGTCGGCGTTTGCTTGGTGCATCCTTTCTGCCCTATATAAATAAATCGGTAAATTCCTTATGTCTGGCTTACTGTGGGACTTCTTCAATTTGGCGAACTTTTGTAAGGTTTGTTTCGATAGGTAGTTCACATTTAGATCTGATTGTTTTATTTGCATACAACGGGCATTGGAAAGTTACATGAAATTCATCTTCAATGCGTAATGGGCTTTACACCTCGACTTTATCAATATTTACAAAGACGCATCTCCCTTGAAATACTTTCATATCGACCAGATTGATCATCATCATCATGTTAACTTTAGTAATTGCTAGTCCATTTATAATTGAAGTAATTCATGCACCCGAAATCGTTGCAAAAGAACAGATTCTAAGCTTGCTGTGAACATGGTCTACATTAGCGACGACAAAATATCAGCATCCGACATTTCCCCAATTGGGTATCTACCAGATCCATGCATAAATGACGACAGAGAGCGCGTGGCCGGATAGCAACAAGATCATGAAATTATGAAATTCAGGGGCTCAGGTGCCCAAAAGATTAATAAAATGACCACAAAAGGGCTTGGAGATTCATAAGATCAAAAAATGACAGAAAAAAAGAGTGTATACTCAGAAGATACCACAGTGACGGCGACAGGAGCGTGGATAGCAAAGCAATCCCGAACGAACGCAAAAAGGACACCCACAAGATCCAGAATATGTAAACAATAATGTTTCTACCCAGGAGATACAAAAATACGCAAAATAGATGCCACACGCAAGATCCCGAAGACGACAAACAGCATGGATTGTTATTTACGAGATCCTGAAGACGACATCTAGCACAGACTGATACTTACGAGATCCCGAAGCGAAGAGGATCTTGTCGTGCCAGGACAGCATGTCGGGCTGCTCGATCAGGAGTGCGCTACTGGCTGGCTCCATCACAGCCAGACGGTTGAAGGAGGCATGCAGCTCGTTGGCACACATCTGGAGGACCTGGTCCACCGCATCGGTCCAGGTAGTCTCGTCACAGCCTTTCAGATATAAATATAAATATAGGATATAATCAAATGCCAAATAATGTATATGAAGTGAAATATTACTAAACATACGGACAAATATCACTTATTATTATTTTAAATGTTACCAGTTAAAAGTTAATTATTACTCATTCCATAGTTAAGTATTTCTCATTACATAGTTAAGTATTACTCGTTACATAGCTAAGTATTACTCATTACATAGTTAAATATTACTCATATGACATAATATTACTTGTAGTTAATATTAGTCATTACATAGTTAAATATTACTCATATTGCATAATATTACTTGTAGTTAACATTAGTCACTACATAGTTAAATATTACTCATATTGCATAATATTACTTGTAGTTAACATTAGTCACTACATAGTTAAATATTACTTGTAGTTAATAGCAGTCATTAAAGTTAAATCTTACACATTACAAGGGTAAATATCACTAATTAAATTTCACAAAATTAGATTAGGAATTATGTGATGATATTAATGTGATGACATGATGCCTTCATAATACGCGTTACTCAATAATTGCCAACACCGGTCAAAAAGAAGCCTAATTGCAGATGCGTGATCTTGGCTTTGACTTTCCCAATGATATGGGTTTTTATTGTTAAATATTATTCCATGCTGGCGTCGATTTATTTATTTATATATGAATAAAGTAAGAAAATAAGCCATTGCCCGCTACAGCAAGCGAAATATCCATGTGCATGTGAGCGACGTTATAGCATTACGGTTTGGTTCGCTAATGACGACTCGAATTTTGGATTACATTTGAGTTAAAGGGACGATATCGGTTGGCATCCATTTGATTTAGGCATTTAACGTAACAATATTTAAATATAATGTGTCTATACAATAGCAACATTAAACAATATGACTAATATTTAACTATGTATTAACATTTCATTAACGTACTGCTCAACATATATAACATAGCTACTTCGCTTAGTCAAGTTAGTCGTAATTGCCACAGTCGTCCATACCATCGGGGCTACATCCCCAGCGGGTGTCCCAGCAGGTGATAAAGTCTCTGTCCTCGGCCTGCCCGTCACCGTTCACATCCAGCATACAGAACATGCGGCAAGACATCCGGTCCTGGCGGGACACGTAGGAACTGCAGTCCTCGCAGTATTGCCTGCCAGTCCAAACAATAACGATACCATGCACACATCATCGAGATCGAGCTGGTATACGTTTAAATTTAAATGAACTATTTTCTTCAGTCAATGGCACAATTTTAGTGGGAGGAGCTCTGCAATTTTTTTTTATTATCTTGTATGTATAGTATCCTTTCCAGGGGCGGATCTACCGGGGGGGGGGGCGGAGTTGGGGGATTGCACCCCCCCCCTTTTGGTATTAGAGCAAACACTGTAAAAGTCGGGATTACATCAGGAAGTAACATATTTGGCACCTGCAACACAGAGACGGATCCAAACAGGTGAGGAGGGGGCGGAGAGGGGCGGGGAGGGGCGGGAAGGGGCGGGGAGGGGCGGGGGGTTAACCCACCCCACTAAAGCAAAGGAAAGGAAGCCCATGGCGCTATATATAGGCTAACCCATAGGGCACTTAAGGGGAGGGAGGGGAGGTAGCCATGTCGCTTTTAAGAAAAAGTTCATACCGCATGTCGATTTTAAGAAGAGATCCATTTCGCGGGCCGTTAAGTCTTATATCTTATGTCGATTTTAAGGCAGCCCCAATGTCGAGTTGTCGATTTTTAAAATCGCCGTGTCAAAAAAGGCCCTCTGGCGCCCTACACATCTAGACACTGTATACACGCCTACCGTGGTGTTCAACCACTACTTACCCCTGGGCCGCAGCCACAAAGAGAAAGACAAGGAAGAGACAATACATGACGACTGTACTTGCAAGTATGTGTTGACAAAAGGAGATGGCAACAACACTTATATATATATATAACTAATAAAGTTAGACTCAGGTTTTATCTACGCGGCTAAAAGCGATATCCTACCGGCGCATTTTAATCGCTGATCATTATCGGGGGATTCATTTTTCATGAATAAACAATTTCCATGCTTTTTTTACTGCCTTTCCCGCTTGCTGCATATATTTTTCTAAAGAAAATTGACCCACAATGTTTTTTTGTCCTCCCGCGAGATCTGTGTCAAGTTACCGCGACATCTGGTGGGCGATAAGGATAACCCCGTGATACCATTGCTTTGAATGCTGGTGAATATACAGATACCCGTATTAATATGGTATCATTAATTAGTTATGTTATGGTGAATATATAGATACCCGTATTAACATGGTATCAATAATTAGTTATGTTATGGTGAATATATAGATATCAGTATTAATATGTTATCATTAATTAGTTATGTTATGGTGAATATATAGATACCCGTATTAATATGGTATCATTAATTAGTTATGTTATGGTGAATATATAGATACCCGTATTAACATGGTATCAATAATTAGTTATGTTATGATGAATATATAGATACCCGAATCAACATGGTATCATTAATTAGTTATGTTATGATGAATATATAGATACCCGAATCAACATGGTATCATTAATTAGTTATGTTATGGTGAATATATAGATACCCGTATTAATGTGTTATCATTAATTAGTTATGTTATGGTGAATATATAGATACCCGTATCAACATGGTATCATTAATTAGTTATGTTATGGTGAATATACAGATACCCGTATTCATATAGTATCATTAACTAGTTATGTTATGGTGAATATATAGATACCCGTATTCATATGGTATCATTACTTAGTTATGTTTAGGTGAATATATAGACACCCGTATTAACATGGTATCATTAATTAGTTATGTAATGGTGAATGTATAGATACCAGTATTAATATGTTATCATTAATTAGTTATGGTAAGGTGATTATATAGATACCCGTATTAATATGGTATCATTAATTAGTTATGTTATGGTGAATATAGAGATACCAGTATTAATACGTTATCATTAATTAGTTATGTTGTGGTGAATGTAGCGATACCAGTATTAATATGTTATCATTAATTAGTTATGTTATGGTGAATATATAGATACCCGTATTAATATGGTATCATTAATTAGTTATGCTATGATGAATATATAGATACCCGAATCAACATGGTATCATTAATTAGTTATGTTATGGTGAATTTATAGATACCCGTATTAATATGGTATCATTAATTAGTTATGTTATGGTGAATACATAGATACCCGTGTTAACATGGTATCATTAATTAGTTATGTTATGGTGAATATATAGATATCAGTATTAATATGTTATCATTAATTAGTTATGTTATGGTGAATATATAGATACCCGTATTAACATGGTATCATTAATTAGTTATGTTATGGTGAATATATAGATACCTGTATTCACATGGTATCATTAATTAGTTATGTTATGGTGAATATATAGATACCCGTATTAATATGGTATCATTAATTAGCTATGTTATGGTGAATATATAGATACCCGTATCAACATGGTATCATTAATTAGTTATGTTATGGTGAATATATAGATACCCGTATTCACATGGTATCATTAATTAGTTATGTTATAGTGAATTTATAGATACCCGCATTCACATGGTATCATTAATTAGTTATGTTATGGTGAATATATAGATATCAGTATTTATATGGTATCACTAATTAGTTATGTTATGGTGAATATATAGATACCCGTATTAACATGGTATCCTTAATTAGTTATGTTATGGTGAATATACAGACACCCGTATTCACATGGTATCATTAATTAGTTATGTTATGGTAAATATATGGACAACCGTATTAATATGGTATCATTAATTAGTTATGTTATGGTGAATATACAGATACCCGTATCAACATGGTATCATTAATTAGTTATGTTATGGTGAATATATAGATACCCGTATTCACATGGTATCATTAATTAGTTATGTTATGGTGAATATATAGATACCCGTATTAATATGTTATCATTAATTAGCTATGTGATGGTTAATATATAGATACCCGTATTAATATGGTATCATTAATTAGTTATGTTATGGTGAATATATAGATACCCGCATCAACATAGTATCATTATTTAGTTATGCTATGGTGAATATATAGATACTCGTATTAATATGGTATCATTAATTAGTTATGTTATGGTGAATATATAGATACCCGACAACCTAAGGAGACATGCCAACATAAATGTAGTAACTGCCGATTTCCCGGTGGATGAATGTCTTTGTAGGAAACGCATGTGTGTATGTGTGGGGGGCGGCGGGTTGGGGGGGGGGGGCCTTTCAGCCCTAAGATTGCGTCACAAATTTATAATAATTCTGATTAATGACAATTTACTTGATGGCTTCGCGGAGAATTATTGGAGTGTTAAATTATGGGACTACATGTTGGTATCACTCCTACCCGATGGTAACAAGAACAAATGGACTCGTCCATTTGAAACCCCCTTGACGACGCGGATTGTTTACCGTTTGGCAATCAACACGAGACGATGTAGCGGCAGTTTACAAGGGGGTTTGCTTGATTCTCAATCACCAACGAAATAAACCACCTCCGCCACGCTGTCTCCACTTTGCATCGACGCGAGTCAACAGGGTCTGAGAAGAATTTGAAATGATCTGCTCAAACAGGTCATTAGGGTTAAGAAATAATAATACATTATGCAACAGGATGAGACGTGCTTACGACATCCCATTTAAGTATCATATGTAGTAATCATTTCATCATTAAAGCCATATTGTATTTAGTATTACAGCATGTGTATGTGGATAATTTCAGAATTACCTGCTGAAATAGGTTATTAGCATAATTCATGTTGAAATGTGAATTTGCACGTAATTACCAGCCATTTAAGTATCTAAATAATTATCCTTATATCACGTCTTATTTTAATTAGTATGTCAGCTTATGTAGCGGGATAATTTCAGAAATATATTATATCACCTTTTCGCAGCGCGAGACATAAGATTTATAGTGATTGCGGTAAAAACTTCGGTTCTCATCCAACTGTCTATCTACGATGGCATCTGGCATCTATCCTGACCTATGCGACCTAACATGACCTGTATCATTTATAATAATCTATGTTGGCTGACAGGACCGCTTTTATTATTCGACGGGCCAAAAAAATGGAGTTGATAACCGTTTAGTTAAGCTCGATAAGAGGGGGTCACCGCCAGGTGCGCGGACATCTGGTGGTTTTAGCGTCTTCACCCGAGGCTAGGTTTTCTAATTTAAGTCTTCCTGACCAGTTTACCCCCAGTCTTTACACAAGAAACCACCAGCATGTATTCCGTCTTTGGTGTTCTTCTCCTTGTGGCTGCCAGTCAGGCGTAAGTTAATCAACCTTCATCGTGAAGGCATATGCTTGGATGCTGAAAACTCTTATCGTTCTTTTAACAAAGAAATATATTTATGATTGTAGATATTGGGGAACATATATGTAAATCGCAGTATTTTGCAAAATCATTCTTGATTATTATACACTGTAAATTCTAGCTATAGGTAGTCCAGCAGTTTATATACAGTAAAAGCGATACGTTATCGATAGCAGGGCTAAGTAAATGTACAGAGTAGGTGTCCCATTACAGGATGTTGATCATTACACTCTTCGCGAAAGAAACTGCTCATGCGTATTGTATTTTCTTTTCGATTCTGTATTATTGTTCACGTCGATCTTTTGTGTTATTCACGACCCAGTAGCATAAAGAGCAAATGACCATTTTATCGCTTATCTAATATCTAACACTAAAGAGTGAAACAGGTATTCACACCTTCCCCATATCTACCCCTTGACGCATGGATATCCATGAGCACTGGTAAATAAAGGTTGCTGAGGCGGTGACTAGACGGTCACTGTCCAGGCGTGGTTGTTACCGGGGTCTCAACGCATGGCCCAGGCAGCGGGCTCGCCTATTATCGGCTAGGCCAGCCCAAGCGGGCGGTGCGTGGTTTGAGCCCCACCTATTTAAATGTATGAACAGGATACAAATCCTTTGTCTATCCCGTCGCAAAGCGTAGGGGGGTTAACCGTAGCAAAACATTTTATGGAACTCGTTAGAATTTATATAGAAAAATCTATGGAAGTATGATTTTCCATAAAAGGTTTGTACATAATTTTATAGAACAATTATTTTCTATATAACGTAAGTAGATACTTCCAAAGAAAAAAATATTTCTATGGAAATTGTAGGGATGCGTCTATCTAGCAACGTCTAGCAACTTCTGTAGAACGTATATAGAGATAATATTTCGACAGAGCCATGTTTTGCCTCTCGTTGCCGGTTATGATCAGGTACGTTTGCAGGTTTGTAGAAGTTCCATTTATGTGAAAGGATACATGAAGGTAATTCTCTCTTCTTATACTTATTACGCGAATCATGGCATTCATTTTATAAGACATCATTACATCCCGTAGGCAAATGTCTTTTTCAGATTTTTTTCAGAATTTCAGTAAAACAATTTTATAGGTTTTATCAATTTTTCTATGAAAATTCTTAACGTTTTCCCATAGAATTTTGATAGAATTTTGATAGAGTTTTCGTAGAATTTCAATGGAGTTTCCATGGTCTCTATCGAGTTTCAATCATTTCCAACTGACGGCACGCACAGGAACGAGCTCTGAATTGCGCCATGCATTGCCGCGACGTGAGCTTTCTTTGCAAACTCTATGCAAATTCTATGAAATGTTGGTGGTGTAGGCCGCTTTTGTGCACATGAAGGCTAAATCAGGCCAAGGAACAATCGGGACGATGAAGAATGCAGGAATGAATCAAGGAACCTTCGGGACGATGAAGGATGAAGGAATGAAACATGCCCCAGACTAGGTGACCGAGCCGGGATTCGAACCCAGGACCTATTGATCTGCAGTCGAGTGCGCTAATCACTACACCAGGGAGGCTCCCGGAAGCTCTATAGAAACTTCATTTAAAGCCATAGAAACTCCATGGAAACTCCATAGAAACTGAATGAAAACTCAATGTAAATTCTATCGAAAAACGTTTTGAATTTTAAACGATTTTTTTTTATAGAAATTTCTATGCGATATTTTCCTACGGGTACTGGCGGAGACATGGCTTCTCTCTGCCTTTACCCTCCCATTGTCCCGATAAAGCCTACAGAGGTAAACAGTAGAGGGATACTCCCGGAGACATGGCTCCTCTCTACCTTGACCCTCCCATTGCACTTGTGTGTGGCTTGTATAAATGAAGTTATGAATGATGCTATGTTCGCCAGGTGGCGGTAGTGATCGTTGTTACGTCGGTTACTTCACGGTTGACTGTTGATGCTTCGATCGTTATTACGACTGTTGAAGGAATGATCGTACCGCGTAAACCCGGCATAACCTTACCTCATGTTTTAAAGTTTCCATCAACTTCACGATTTGTAAATTGTCAAACAATCAGCGTCGAACGTTTTAGCCAATCAGCGTTAAGATGATCACGTTGATATTGTTTTTCAGTATGACAGTTACGGCATAAACATGCGTCCCCTCACCAACTGTTCTAAATTTGCAGGCAGTACTGCGTCGACTGCAGCTCCTACGCTTCCAGAGAGGACCGCATGTCCTGCCGCATGTTCTGCATGCTGGATGCCACCGAGGACGGAACGCTGACCGACAAGGACTTCTCCAACGCCTGGAATAGCTGGGGCTGCAGTCCAGACGGTAGGAACATCGGGGCGAACCTTAACGCTGCTCAGGCAGCATTTTGTCCCATGAGAAACGTTTTACATATTCCAATCAATCATTGAGGTCCTTATTTTGTAAATACTATGCTCTAGTGTGCAGCAAAAATCAAGAACATTTTCTTATTAGCATATTTTCTGTCAGACCACTACGTCTTCAAGCTGTGAGTATTGTTTGTCCGGTTGGTAACTTAAAGATAACTTAAACGTTTCTTACACGTTAACACTGAAACAGATCGAGTAATGTGTCCAGATCATTTTATGAAACTTCACATTGCAGAAACAAAACATTATTGCCGCACCAGTAACATTATTAGTGCACGAGTAAGATTATTGCTGCATGAGTAAGATCATTGCTGCACGAGTAGCATTGTTGCCGCAGGAGTATCATTATTGCTGCAGGAGTATCATTATTGCTGCAGGAGTATCATCATTGCTGCACGAGTAGCATTATTGCTGCAGGAGTATCATTATTGCTGCAGAGTAGCATTATTGCTGCAGGAGTATCATTATTGCTGCACGAGTAGCATTATTGCTGCAGGAGTATCATTATTGCTGCACGAGTAGCATTATTGCTGCAGGAGTATCATTATTGCTGCACGAGCAACATTATTGCTGCACCAGTAACATTATTGCTCCACCAGTATCATCATTGCTGCAGGAGTAACATTATTGTTGCAGCAGTAACTTAATGGCAGCTCATAGATAATGTTTTACATTTTATGAAATATTTTGGAGGACCTATAATTTTGGTTGGCATGCGGTATCTGTCTTCTGAAAGAAAAGGGAGATGAGTCTCTTTTTGTCGTGGCTCGGATGGCGCCTAAGATTGTGTTTCATACCTTCAGGTTGTAACGAATCTCGCTGGGTCACTGCTACTCAGAGCACCATGCAGATGTGTAACAACGAGATGCACGCGTCCTTCAACCGTCTGGCCACCATGGATTCCAGCAGCGACGCCACTCTTCTGGAGGCATCCGACATGTCTGAATGGGAAGCCAAGATCATCTTCGTCTCTGGATCTCGTAAGTTTGAGGGTAAATCTGGATAGGGGGGCCGGATTCAGGGTCGGATCCAGACAGGCTGGCTAGGGGGAGGGGGGGGGGCGATTTCGGTTTTCATACCTTAAATGACTTTTGGACGATTAATTGAATGACCATTTTTGATAGATGAATATATGTGCAGACATTATTCTTGACAGATATATATTTTGAAGTCAGGTGTATATACACGTAAATCAACCCAATTGGACCCCGCGAGGCAATGAGAACCCAATGTCTTTAACATCTGACGGTCATGACGTCCATAAGCCAGTCATAAGGCTTCAAAGGACATATTTGTTGGACAGTTCTTGGTGCGAGTGGTCGTATGAATTACCATTGTCATAACTTCTAATATTTTTTTCAGTCATAGTTTTGCGTTGCGCACCTTTTTTCAAGTGTCTCGTACCGTTTGTGTTGATGCACTTAAAGTTACTCATGCAGTAATGCTTTTCTTGAAAAAATTAAAAAACAATTTTGATTGGAAATGATGTATTAATATTCTTAGCATAGAAGTGGACCTATTGTATGCAATTAAAACCCAGGTATGTTGTTAGGTCTCTTTTTTTGGCAAAATTAGTGCATCCCATGTGAAAAAGTGTGGCTTTCTTGTGTACTACGTCATCGAAATATGCACATTGCGGCAGTGTTATACCTTTCATCATGCGATGACAGATCTATTTCTCGTGAAGGTTACATTTATACAGTCAGACAATGTGTTCTAAAAGTGTTTCCAAAATATTTCGAAAACCATAATTTAAGTAAAACATTGCTGCACGAGCAGCCTTTTAATGGCCGGATCGCAATCCCAAAACGATTTTACGCCATGAACAGACAGCTACGACCAAATGAATTGTAACAAACTACTCTTCTTTCTCCAGCTGTTGCAGACTACGCCGCCTTTCAAGATTGGTTCACCATCGTGAGTATATATGTTTTGCGCTTACAATTATTTAGAAGATATCACTTTTCAGGCGTTGATATATTCCATTATGTTATCTTAAAATGTAAGGTTTAGACGTTTTTTTATTTTTATATAAGCTTTATTTATTTCAAGAGGTTTACAACAACGTATAGTACATGTAAATGTTCACCTCTGGGAGAGTGATGGCAGGTGACCATATATCGATAAATTCAGACGACGTCAAAACGCTTAGAGTCACGGATATAACGGTGAACACTTTTAAACAATTGTTGGTTCTGTGCGAGGGCGAGTCCATCGCAACCGTGTAATAGTATGTTATTCAACTTCAGTATTTCGCGTTTTGACATCGGGGTAGTACTACTGATAGGGGGGGTTGACATCAAGAGCAGGGGACCGATCTCGCCCATTAACCTGGCACGGAGAGCGGCGAGTCTGGGACATAGTATAAAGAAATGCTTTGCATCTTCGGGTTTTGAGCCACACAAGGGACAAGAGTCGAAATCAATAAAATTATAACGTTTTCTATGTGCGTTCAGGGCGCCCCATCCTTAGACGTGCGTGATGGACAGCTCCCATATGAGTGTGTATATCATATAACTTGTTACGCTTATAAGGCTGGGCCATCTTCATCTTTTGCTTGAATATATCAATCGTTGGTGACTCTTTGATTTTGGGATCCAAAAAGTTCCAATTATAGGGGGCGTACCAGAAGAAAGACTGCTTGACATAAGTTTTGTTCGTCATCGGGATGGCAAGATCTCGTGCGTTTCGAAGCGAATACTGCGATAAGGTTTAGACGTTTAAAACAGTTGCCAAGGCTCAGTTTTTTTGGCCGGCAAATGCTAACAAAATTTCAACTCGTATTCTGCCTTTCAACCAGTATTCTGCCTTTCAAGTTGTTTTCTGCCTCTCAACGTATTTTCTGCCTTTTAACGTGTTTTTTGCCTTTTAACGTGTATTTTGTCTTTCAACCTGTATTCTCAGAAGCAAGATGCTTTCTGCCTTCCAACGTGTATTATGCCTTTCAAGATATTTTCTGCCTTGCAAGATGAGCTCTGCCTTTAACATGTTTTCTGCCCCTTCGCGTTCCGCGCCTCCAGTTCTACGCCGACGTGTCCGACCCGGGGTGCGGCACCGGATACTAGGACATCTGATCATGTCACCCATGGTTCCTTGTACAATAAGTGGAGAATAAAGACTACAGCTTTCCCATGTTATTAGTGTCGTTTCCCAGTAAGTCGGAGATTACGGAATCAGGGGGTGGTGGGAGGGAGGCGAGCTATGAATACACAACCATGTGGCAACAGCGCTGTTTTTATATGGCACGTTGCCATGCCTACACCCGCCCGGTGAGTCGATGGCCAAAACAAATTTTCTTTTCAATCGATTTTTTCAAGCAATTCCGAGCAGCGAAATATGGCGATAATTGTGATGATGACTTTGAAGTTGATCAATTTTCCATTTTCGCCTGATATAAAAGACTGACAAGAAATAAAATAGCTCACGCTTACTGCATGATGATACGCCTTTTTGGTTGGTGTATTGATCTCGCCATGTTTTTGTATGCATGTATATCTATGTACTGTCGATAGAATGTAGAGGATGCACTTGCCTGCTTGAGGAAAAAGAGTTCACGGTCGATGTCAACGTATCAGGCATAGATGATCGGGCGAGATGCCCCCCCCCCCCAACACGGCCTCATCCGTGCAAATAAATATCCATCTTGGAATGGAATATGGATAACGAGAGAAAATTGCGAGATTTTGTGGTCAATGAGAGAGAAATTTATGATTAAAATTGGCATCTAAATTAGACACTGACAGTCATGGCGAAGTACATGGAGGTTATTTATTTGGACTTATTCGATATACATTGTACATAGTCAAGAGCTTAAGAGTCTTAGATGGGCACATCGAGAGAACATATTTCTACTCCGGGGATTGAGAGAACTAAGGCGAAAATTTTTTAATTGGGTGGCACATATGTATATATCTAACTCTTTTTTATAACCCCTCCCCCTCCCCCTGTGGATCTTAGAGTGAACTATCTCAGGGGTTTCAATGTATGCAGCGTGAGGCTGCACATGGTTGGGGGGGGGGGGGGGGAGAGGGGGGGGTGGCGGTGGCAGGCTTCACCAAAGGATGTACTCCCAAGTGCAAATATAGCTTGATACTGTAGCCACTCCCCAGAGCCGACCGCCTATATGTAAAGGTCAACTCTCTGTTTTTATGATAAAACACGCCTCGTGCTCGACAACAAACTCGATAACTACACCCACTCACATCCACAGACCCGCCCGCTCCACCCCAAGCCCCCATTGACTGCATAACCCCACATCCCCACCCCCGACCCTCCCTTCCACCCTCCTTCATTACATCACCCCGCTTCCCCCGCCCAACCCGCGTCCCTTCTCCGGCTGGCATACGCGGTAAACATTTAAATGTCAGATCGTTAAAATCACGCTTCACACGGTTTCTGAGGTCCCCTGTAAATCGAACGGTTTGTGCGGTGAGGGTATATACATTCGGTTAACAATGGCAGGCTAGACACTGACTTTTCTTCCCCTGACGTCAGCCCCAGCTGTTCAGTCGCTGAACTATTTAACCGGGTCTTTGTTGGAGGACACCGGCGAGCGGATTAAGCAGACGCTGTTCCTAGGCATGAACGTTGCTAGTTATCATAAAACAATCTCCACGTACTCTAGTGTGACGATCGGCCGCCAGACGGCATAGTGGTCGAGCGCGGTCTGTCAGGGACCCAGACTGTTGTGTTACCCTTTACGTGGAATTATCGCCCAAGACCCAATATTATCCATTCGGTTAGGGGTCATCTGTGACCAAGTACGGCGATACACAGCTTGTCAACTTTCACGGAGAAAAAGAATCACAACTTCATTGATGCCCGAGTTGTGAAACCGGAAATTCATCGACCGACGAGCGGACTTCAATCCCTTTGATAATCATTATGGTGAAGCCCATCTCCAGCTCAATGACAAAACCGTCTATCCGGGACTGAGAGTGACTGGCAGTGACTGTCAGTGATTAGACACATCTAAAACCAGAGCTCCAAGCAATGGGTTCCGGGTTAGCAAGGCGATGGAAAACCGTCCTGTCCGGCTCCCTAATCGCTCTGGCGTGTATCAGTATATCTGGATTTTGTTTGATTTTTCTCGTCAACGAGATGCTGCTGCTAACGGTCGGGGACTTTTCCAGATATCTGGGCGACGATTCCCATACGTGGGCGCCGCCTAGTGGGAAAGACGTCCAGACCGAGATAACGCCATCTGGCGGAGATTTTAACACGGAAGCCGAATGCAAGCTTCCGGTTTGTCTGAAGCCGAGCTCTGATCCGCCGTTCGGTAACGGGGCCAAAGGCGTTCCGCAAATAATATTGCTTACGTTCGAAGGACTCATTCACGATCAGAATTATGGAAATTTTACTGAGCTGCTCGATGGAAACCTTCGGAATCCCAACGGTTGCCCCATCACCGCCACCTTCTACATCTCACACCAAAGCGGCAGCGAGTACACGGACTACGACCTCGTAAAGGAACTATACTCTCGCGGCCACGAGATTTCAAATCACGGGGTCAATCTCGCGGCGCCAAGATCTTGGTGGCGAGACGCCGATAAAACGGAGTGGAAGACTCAGTTAGTGAATCAAAGAGGAAATCTTGCTCTCGCGCTTGAGGTAAACGAGAGCGAGATCCCGGGGGTGCGAGCACCCTTCCTGGAAACGAACGGGGAGGCGCTTTATGGCGCTATCGACGAGTACGAGTGTCTGTACGATTCGTCCCTGATCGTTTCGCCGGTACGAAACGTCAGTGGGCGATGGCCTTGGACTCTGGATTACGGGCTACACAGGCGCGGACTCTGTCTCAATGACATGTGTCCCCGGGCACCGCATCCAGGACTATGGGAAGTGCCATTGAACCAACATCTGGATTTCCAAGGCGCGTGGACGGATCCCCGGGAGACCTACAGCAGCATCCCGCGGAGTGGACCTCGGATATTACAGGTCCTCAGGGACAATTTCCAGACATTCCGCAATGTGAATCGCGCGCCGTTCATGGTGCGAATCACCCGGTCTCTGATGGAGAAAAACTCCAAGTTCATTCCCACTCTCCGCGAATTCCTGGCAAGCGTCTTGCAAGAGAACCCGGATGTCTACGTCATCACAGTCTCGCAAATGTTGAGTTGGATCCAGGAGGGTGCGGCTGTGGACAATTTGGATACATTTGACCCATGGAAACGATCATGTCGCCCCGTATCCAAGGGTACCTGAGAGATATTTATAGGTTAGACCCATGGAGACGATCATGCCGCGCCGTATCCAAGGGTACCCGAGAGATATTTATACGTTAGACCCATGGAAACGATCATGCCGCCCGTATCCAAGGTTACCTGACAGATAGTGATACGTTAAACACCAGGGAGACGATCTTGGCGCCCGTATTCAAGGGTACCTGGGATACCGAGAGATTTATGTCTGTCAGTACGTTGATGGATCCGTATGCGTCTCAAGTCGTGATTAAAAAATGTATGATATCGCTATTAAACAATATGATATTGATGGAAATTGTTTCATGTCATTTGTTTTCACATGAGAGATAAAGGCATTAATGCAGGGAGGCTTGGTGTATTTTGACATCTCGATATTGTATAGCTAAATACCGAAATATTAAAACTCAACTGAGGCGAAGTCACAGTACATTCTGTTACATTGTATACGTTTACATTATGCAGGTGCAAGACTTTAAACCAAATTTGATTTGATTGTATCATATATGTAGACAAATCCCAAACGTTAATTGTTCGGCTGGTTAGTTGTCAGTTTTTTAATAATGGTTTGTAGATTTTGAAAGACAGGGAATATTCTACATCTGTTCGAATATATTTATGGACTCGCGGCCATTTTTCTATTTGCTATTAAATCCAATTCAATATCTCCCGCCAGTGTTTGTATAACGACCCACAGCCTCGCAGCTGTCGCAATACAATGCTCTTTATAGAAAACGACCCTTTCGGTTTTGTTACACTTGGCAGTCGGCTTGATTCCCTTACATCGATCGTGAGGGACAAGTGCCATGAGTGACAAGTGCGGTTAGAGTCATACGTGGTAGCTCAGGGGCCGTTCTAGGAATTTGCAAAGGGGGGCGGTTGCTCTTTGAAAACGTGCGACCAGGGCTTAACTAAATACCAAAATATTAAAACTCAACTGAGGCGAAGGCACAGTATATTCTTTCACATTTTACACGTTTGCATTATGCAGGTGCAATTTTTTTAGCCAAATTTGATTTGCTTGTGTCATTTATGTAGACAAATCCCTACCGTTAATTAATTAATGAAATAAAGCAAATATTAGATATATGTTTATGGATTCGCGGCCAGTTTTCTATTTGGTAATCCAAGTCAATATATCCCGTCGTTGTTCGTATAACGACCCACAGCATGGCAGCTGTCGCGATAAAATGTTCTTTATATATATATATATACTTTGCCCTTGCTTCATCTATTGAGCTCCCCACTTCACTACTTCATTTAAGGCACAAACATCAATCTTGCCTATCAGAAATACCCTTGCGCCCCTCATACCCTCACCTACACATAGACTGACAATTAAATGATTGGTCCCCCAGAGCCTTTAGCTGTCGGAAACGGTTGTCATTTCCAGCCCAGATGACGTGTGTAAATTTAATTTCTATCGATTGTAAGGTGCCTGAGTGCCGTCCTGATCGACGTGTCTATGGAATGCGAACTTGATTTAAAGGCCAGGATATCGCGCCAATACCGAAGTAGGTATTCATGATGTTTAAAAGGTACTTCTGGTATGACAACAGGAAAAGCTTAAGATCAGTTTTGTTTATTCTCAAAGAATTTACAGAACAAGCTCTTTGATATTCTCGATGCTTGAATTTCAAATAAATGGGTAATCTTGCAAGTCATTCGGTGAGGGCGAAAAGTATATTGGGTATGCTCAAAATAATTTTCCTGTGGCTCCCGAATGCGACAACTGGCCTGCTCTAAAAGCGTTCAAACTGTATTCTAGGAAGAAGCGGTTTGTTCAGAAAGGGTTATGAAAGCGTTCTAGACATACTGGCAGCTCACTAATGTCTTTACAATCGTGACGAATTGGAATCAATCGGGTATATTCCGTGATAGTTCAGCAGATAAACGACATAATAAGGTAGAATAATGCATTTTGTGTTAAAAGCATGAACGCTGGCACCGTTGACCCCTTTACTATTGTAGTCAAGTTTAGCCATAGTGCCAGGTCAGATTTTACCGCTAGCGGCTTTGGCCGCCATTTTTTTAAATGGCCGACAAAACCACCAAAATGACCAATATCTCGCTAATTAACACTGAAAGAACAATTTTTATGTTTGTGCATAGGTCTCGGGTTGCTGCATTCAAAAGAAATAGTATTGTGTATCTAGGAGCAATGCATCCGCCATTTTCCAAGATGACGGACTGAGATCGGCAGAACCGTTATTTAGATATCTACACATAGGTTTTCGGGGTCTAAAAGATTGATTTTTGAGTTTTCGAGATGTTAGGTATTTTCTGTCCTTGCTCCTAGATACCCAATGAACTATTTTTTTTACATTCACGTACACAAAAACCTATGGATAGACATAAAAATTAAAATCGTATCCATTTTAGTTTCAACGACATCGCGTATTATTGGTGTCATTGTCCACCATTTTGAAAAATGAACGCCATAGCCGTCAGGGGGTAATCTGACTTGACAATCAAGCTAAATTTGATTAGACATGAATTTCTGACATGTGTCCCAAATTTCATGCTTTTACCACAATATACACAATGGACTATGACGGTATTTAATCACCTGACATTCTGTAGTACAATTCGGCCAGACACCATGTGCTTAATGGTCAGCTAGAATAGATCTACGGACGTGCGTGCACACGGGTGGAACAAACGGATGTTTGTGTGTTTGCTGCACTTAAAATTGTTGATTTAAAACACGTGGTAAGGCGTCTGAAACCTACACGCAACCTCCAAATGGATAATGTTCATACTTCTCTTCGCAAAAGTATAGTCTCACTGTCAGTAGGATTCAATTAAATTCCACTTTGGCTTTCCATGGTTTAGAGGCCAGACCCTGTCTTATGAGTCAGCATATGTCGTAATTAGATATTTCCTTGGATAAATTGCAATGCGAGGTTTTTCGCGAACGTATATGAAAAGAGTTATGAGGTACAGTATGGGAACATCAGTTATGTTTTTTTCAATTTGGCGAATTAAAAAAAGGCAGGTGTTCCTGCCCTATTTAAAATGGAGGATACCCGTTAACAGCGGTCTGTTTCGGACAGGCAAGCTGGTTCTGAGCGAATGTTATATGCTACCACCTCAAAGTCACCGCACTCTCCTCCGCCAGGGCGGCGCGGCGCAATCTGATAAGCAAACAAAGCAACGCATTTCCCCCCAATTATCGCTATTTATTTTGCTGTGTTAAGTGGACGAATTAGTTTTTTTATCCCTGCTCAAGACAATTCGCACCGAATACCACGGCGCTCCCTGGCGTAAGCTGGTACCGCCTCTCGTACTCACATATATATACGTGCGAGCGAAGTGCGGAACCAGGCTAGAACTAGCGTTGCAATGCCTCTCGGCGTTGTGTTCACCATATCAGAGAAAAGTCTACATGAACCAAAGACTACCAATAAATTGTAATCGTGTCAGCATATCAAAATCTGGCAAATGAAAGAAAATCAGTACATAAGGAGAGATACTTTGGCTAGAGCCAATCTGAAACGTTTTGTGATCGAGCATAAGGAGCTATGGCCGGTAGATATAAAATTCCATGGCCATAGCCCTGTCATTAGCTATGTGATAGTGACATATATCGCAGACACAATGCAGAGTGAATAAGATATTTGTTCAGTAGACAATATTGCTGAAACAATGTACTTGAAGAGTTATTAGTGCACCAAGATGACCCAACAATTTGGGGTTTTTCTAATCTCACATTAAAAAACAATGGCGGCAGGGTCACCATATTAAAAGACCAGTAACGATAAATTGGTCTCGGTGACCACCCGTTTTTTTCGGCTTATTCTTCTACATCATAATAATCCAGTGACATGCTATAAAAAAACAGAAACATGTAATGACTTTTTAACATTGTGGCGGAAAGTTACTAAATTAATATCACACTAACCAGAAGTTTCTCAGTATTACAATATATCATATATTTCAATTTACATGTAAATATTACTTAATGTAGATTTATGCATATGTTTTGCATACTGGTATGTTCCTAGATGTGAAGACATGGCAATTGATAGCTTCTGTAACTATTGATGCAAATGAGGAGATGTATAATGGGGAGGTGTCTGAATCGCAGTTGTGATAGAGTTGAAGTTTGTTAGATAGGCGTCTTGAATCAAGATCGATAGCTCAATATTTTCCTCTCTGACACCCAGTGTTTTCTCCTGTTTTCTTCACTTCTTGTATATTGAAAAAGATGCTACACATTTTTTATCAACTTACTTTTATTTTTTAATTACTTTCAGTTTTTGATTTTGACTTTGACAATTGTCTTTAATACAAATTCGAATAAAAATTATAATAATTAACTGATCTGACAGCTTTTCAAGAAACGTGACATTTGCTCCCAGGAACGTAGCTCTCTCTAGCAAATTGGAACGTCCGGACGAATTCACAAAAATATGCGGAATGGTCATCGTCAGGTTAAGTTCGTAGATGGACTATGTAAGTCAAAGGTCAAGGTCGCGGGAATTTTCTGAAATTCGCTGAACCATTGAAAAATTGAACCAAAAATCGCTATATCGTTTAAAGTTTGCATTTAATCACGATGCCAATTATTGTACGTATTGGGCCTACATGTACCTTGCATACGGTGTTTCACGGTACCTTGTTTCAAGGTACCTTTTATATGATTTTGCAAATCGTCCGACTAGTTTTTCTGCAAACAATTCCCTACATTTAACATGAGGGCCTTACTAGGGCATTTGGGCGGGGAAATGACCTCCTCAATTTCCTCATGAAGAGAACAAGTCAAGGCAGACATCACTTTGCCTTAGACATAACATTAGTAAGGTGACACCAATGCGTAGGTTATGAAACATGCTTTCCCGCGTAACTCCGGTAATATAGTGTCTAAAGACCCGCTGTAGACGACTTCGCAAATCATAGTTCAGATTATTCTACTGGGAGGCGCCACTGCATGTGCAATGCATTCTGGGTATTATTTTGGTCTTTGCGAGATGTCAAGATGACGTCATCGCATGACAACTTATTGTGTAGACACTTAAACATGCAATAGTGTCATCTATGTAACGAAAAAGTTACGTAATCTGGATGTAAGTTAGACGTGCTCATTCATTTTATACATGCATTGCCAATAACCTGGAAATATGGTATATATCTCCATAAAAAAAAGTCAAGATAACATCAAAATATTTTGAAGGAACTCTTTGCGCCAAGACTGCGTATAATTGCGATGTCGTGTCACATGGTGATTTCCTTATTTATCCGCACGGTCAGTCACTACATGAGACGGGAATGTAAACATAATGCCAAATGCCTTTATGCCAAAAAAAAACGTTGTTATATGAACAACTGCTATCTAAAAGATAAAGAACTTGCACAGACCATCCGTATCATCGACGACCCCCGACCGCAATTTTGTTCAGATCTGCCCGCCCCCCGGCCCCCCTCTCCCCCCCCCCCCCGCCCCCCTGGGTCGCAGGTTTCAGTGGATCCTTTTCCTATTCCTAGATCCGTCCCTGAATATGACTATTATATATTTTCGCCCTTTATTTAAAGTTACAAAGCATTTAATTTTTCGTTTTTTTATTTCGATAATCGCAAAGCAAGTCGTGACATCAGACAGACACAATAACGTGACATTGCTAAGAATGAACAACATGCAGGGATCATTATAGAAGAGGGATGACTGGTTTCCATTTTCTCATAAATATTGTCTTGATGCGACATTGTACTTTTATTCCTAAAATTCTATATCGTGATAATATTTAAAACAATTTATAAAGCCGTCGAGAACATGATTATTGCATGGTTAAGCAGGCAAGAAAAAGGCGAGGTTGTCACTCCTAACATCACAGTCTGCGCCGAAGTGAATGCGCTAATTATTCAGTGACATTTCTAAACAAAGCTATAAATTCTGATCAATCAACACCAATCAAGGTGTTTCCTAGTTTCACACTCATTACCGCAAAAGCCACACATTTCGCAGTTAACTATGCCTATTCGTTACGCCTGTCCTGAGTGAAATCATAAACTGACAACTTCTCATTCTCTCATCGGTAGTGGCGTTCACTTGTAATTTATACAATGTTTTTCATGTATCCCTCTCCATTTTTACACCTAAAATATCAGACCCTTTACCTTCATTATCCCGTCCGTATATCAGTGAAATAACTAATGTTTTACAAGTTTCGTCGTACACATGCTTCATATGATTCGTAAATATACAAACAACTGATTTTAGCTTTATTTCTCCTCTTAACATAATGGATCACCCCGTAGAAATCCGCACAGTTTATGATAATATTAAATTTTATGCAAAATTCATTCCAGTCCAGGAATTCCCCTTGTTCATTAGTAACATCCTCAGCGTTAGTAAAGATTATACCTTTCTTTATCAACTTGGTATTTCTACATATAACATTTTCATTAGTGATAGTAAAGTAAATATTCCACAAAGGATACTTAAACACATTACGGGTACTCTCAATATCTTTGCACACTTGACGGTAACAGTAGCTGGAATTGAAAACATCAGCCCAAAATGGCTTTTCTACCTTGATAAAATGTAGAGTTGAGTGAATTGAGTGTAAATTTAATTCCCAGCAATGTACTTTTTCACCACAAATAGTGTCACAGTATGCGTAAGGTTAACGCCGCTGTCTTCTGTTGACTGGGCCATTTAACGAGAGCATGTAGAGCTGATATCACATGTATTAATTCTGGCAAGGCAAGAGTTTTTACCATAATTGTGACCCGAATACGGATTGAAAGCCTTCGTTTACTGTACGCAGTCAATATCTTTTCAAATTCGGCAATTTTGGACTTCGTCTCTACCATCTTTTTCAAGTCAACGTGAAAACTTATTCCAAAACCGAAAATTCTTTACCCAAGTCAATAGCAAATCTGGACATTTGTTCAGTTTTTCTTGCTCAAACTTCCCAAGCCATATAACGTTAGTTTTGTCAACATTAATTTGCAGTCCGGAGCAGTAATACAAGGTCTTCAGTTTCCGTATCGCACTTCTAACGGATGACTCACAACCACGTAATAAAATAAACGTATCGTCCGCGTATTGTTCAATCTTATATCCTTTCTTTCCACTTGTCACGCCCTTAATATTAATATCTCGTTTACTAGCCATTGCCTGAGGCTCAATGAACACAATAAATAAATAGAGCGATAAGGAGTCGGCCTGTCTACGGCCTCCTCTGAGTGCACAAAAAGTGAACAATTCCAATTATTAATGACACAACTCTCAGGGTATCTATATAAAATATTGAACCACCTCAGAAAAGATTCTCTGAAGCCATATGACCGTAATACTTGTCGTATACAACATGTGCCAACTAACGATTCACCAATTGGAGTGATTATCATAATAACTGACTGACGTCAGCCCCTGCTTTATTTTATTAGACCCCGGGAGATGATCATGCCGTCCAGTATCCAAGGGTACCTGAGAGATATTTATACGTTTAACCCCGGGAGACGATCATGCCGCCCCTGCCTGAAGCCAGCGCCGGCAATTAGGTTCATTTGAGATATACCGAAGCGATTTGCGCCAAAAAATACTTATCATGGAACAAAACCTTACACGTCGAATATAGATGTGTGTGTAACCTACGGCCGTTATTGCCCGGTTCGGGTTATTTCTTTGAAGGAAATTTAAAAAACAACCTGAATGCAGACAGGGTTACAAATGAGGTCCCCGCCGAGCATGTGCCAACTAACGATTCACAAATTGGAATGATTGTCGTAATAACCGAGCAACGGGTGTGTGAGATATCATTGTAGTGGCAACGCCAACCAGTATGTGCGACAGACAGGTGAGGAGCGCTGCTGGTGCCCTGATTTTATGGTACGCAACGACCGGATGGCTTTTACATTTTATGTTTAGCTCAATTATTTATCTTTTATGTTACTCGCTTCGAATTCATAATGATAAGCTGGCTCGCCCGCAGCTTGTGTCTTGGCAAGAAAACAGAACACAGTGTAGAGAATCGTAAAGGGCAAATTTATTTGCCGACTGAGAACGATACTACGTGACATATAAATTGTCAAATTAATGAAATAAAAGTGGCGGAACACTTCGCCACTAACTGACGGAATACTTCGCCAGTAATTGGCGGAACGCATCGCCAATAAACGTGCATAGACCACGTGACCCTATTATGGGTTGGCGTAACCAATTGCCATGTACATAGGTGAAATACGTGCGTAGGCGGAACAGATCGCCTTGTATGAAGGCGGAACGCATCGCCCTGTACGAAGGCGAAACACATCGCCATGTACGTAGGCGGCACACATCGCCATATACGTATACCAAATACATTATCCAAATATATATTGACTGATCACCTTATTATTGGTAAAAGTAGATAGGCTGACAATACGTGGTAATTTTTTTACGTTTAAGTAAAGCGAAATAAAAAATGTATTAAGACCACTCCTAATTAATGTGTTGACCTAAAATTGACATCATGTTCATTCAGCTTGATTTACCAGGTTCTAAAATTTCATTTCAGCTGATTTTGCTTATCGTTTTGCCGGGGAAGGTGAGGGGACATCCGCCACAGCTGATTAGACATAACCAGATGGATGATCAGCAGCCCCACCCAAGGGCGTAGCTAGCGTGAATTGTCATCATGTAACTTACATCCACGTGGACTCTCTCCCCAGTTGTGTAGCTTCTTAACCCCTGCTGCGTTAACTCCACATCTTTTCAGATGATGTATGGCTGATTATAGGATACACGATTGTCCCGGTTAGGCAAATATACTTCTTGCCTTAACCGCGGTGTTCAAACAATAAATTAAATTAATCTCATATATCGTGGTTGCAACAAATACGCAAAGTGGTTTCTCAGCCCCAGCTGAGCTAAATAGACCTACTCTACATACGGCTGAGTATATGGGAAATGATTACCCTGGCGGAGCCAAGCCTATTTAATTCATACCAGGAACGCGGTGCATAATTGTAAAACATATCATTCATATATAAGATATATATACTAATGTTAATGGTTTGAACCTATACAACATATTGTTATAATTGAGACATCATCGCATCATGGATATGGAGGCGTCAGGCAACTGTAAGTCATCAGCCCCGGCTGAGCAGACCTACTGCTTTTCTCCAAAACATCCTTTTTGCCACGCGTGCATGCTATTTACAGGCCAGTTAACCCATTGTCGCCCCGATCATAATCGCAGTAGGATCTGAAACTATACAACGTATTGTAATCACTGCTCCATTATTTCATAATGGATATGGAGGAGTTTGGCAACTCTTGGTCCTCGGCCCTGGCTGGCCAGACCTATTGCCTTTCACCATTTTTAGATGACCATGTTGCAATTATACCGCTTAAAAGAGACAGATGACTAGGCTGTGTTCTCTGCAGATCCTGAATTGAAACAGTGTAATCAAGAAACTCACATACTGAACTGTCGCAGTTGCTCTCTTGTTGTGTCAGCATAATCATTTGGTATTTCCTATATTGTAACAAATGCATGATAAGTTGACGCATAATGCAATTATCTGCGTAACGTAATTTTATTAAGTCAGCTTATTTTTTCTTAATTGCAAATTCCGCATTAACATTCGGAATATGTAAACTACAGCAAAGCTGTAATCCATTGTCATGCGCAGACGGACTGATGCAAACAAGGTAAGCTTCTATAGATGTAATGCCCAAGTAATGGGTAGTTATCGAAACTTTAAGATGTTTGTTAGCATAATATGTTAATGGAAAATATTTAGTGGAATCTGGTCACACAGCAATGATCCCGCATGTCTAGGCTTCAAAACATGACACACCGGAAGTTACCAAGACAGCACAAGGGGAGCATACCTTTTCTGATCTGCCAGTACTATGCCTAGGCAGTTATCGACACTCGCTGGGTATTATCGACACCCTACGTTATTTTTTAAAGACACCGATTTTTTTGCCAATACAAAGTGAATGACATCTCAGGCTGTGATAACAACAGACTCTCAGTGCTTATAGCTCCATACTACTCAAAGTGCCACCAATGTGTCGGCGGGGAGGGGGATGGGGGGCATCAAGCATCGCCCACACAAATCTCCCTGGTGGGATCAACATTTCACTTTAGGAAATTATTATGACCATTTTCGCCCATCTTCATCCCATTCTATGAACAAAGTTTTGGGTCACTTAATTTTTTTGGTTTTGTTCCTTGTTCTTCCTCAGCCTGTTTGTTTCCTTTTCCATCTTCTTGCATCTCTAAGAGTCTTTTGAATGGACAACCCATTGCTAATAGCAAGCATTTAAATTTTCCCTTATCGCCGTCCAGGTTGTTCTGGCTTTTGCTTCCCGGAGCCTGATGGTGGGCAGAGGGGGAAAATTGGGTTCAAAATGTTTACAACAGGAGGGTTTTTGTTTTACGAATGGGGGGATAACAACATTATATAATAGTTTCAGTACAAACAAAAAACGTGGGAAAGCTCCATGCAGTTACCACTTAAAGGGATATCTTGGCTATAAAAAAAGGGAGATCCACACCTCTGGCACATGACCAGCCTAGTAAGACGGAAGACTGCATGCGCTTCCACATGCTCAGAACCAGCCAGCACCACTCCTTGTTCGTCCACACCGATCGTCTTCGCAGTTACTGGATAAGCCAGTACCGCTCCCTGGGCAGTACCATGTAGATCAATAATACTGGAATTTATTTCCTGCATAGCGGTATAGTTCCATCTTTGACCAAAGATATTACGTGTAGTAATAATTATTGTTATGTACACTGAGAACAAGGTTTATTTTGACCAATGAAAGAATAGATAATTGAAACCTGCAAAACCGGAAAGTAAATAATAAATACCCCAGTAGTCTATAAATTATCTATATAATTAATCTTAAAATAAAGAAAAATACAGTGGCACTGATATAAAACAGTCTTTTATTCAAAACACAGCATAGTAAGTTATTGAAAGTACATTAATCAGTTTGCCATGTTATACCGTGATGCATCGCAACAATATATGGGCCCTCCCATCCAAACGGCCGGGGGTGTCGATAACACCCCACGTGGACAGTTTTCCCTTCACAGTTACTGACACACTCGATTTATGTGTTCATATCGCCAAAAAAGGTTTTAAGCGAGACCCGCAGTGAAAGAGAACCTCAAAGACAATCATTTGGGAGCAAAATTGTCATAATATACTTGTGACTATGCCATGAAATAACGATACCGATCTCCCATGTGCACTAACAAAACTGTTAACGGCCGCCATTTTGGAAAAGTTGCGCTCGGGATATTGCGAAATAATAAAAATGGTGGCCACCTTTCCATATGATATAGTTGGGTATTGTGGCACCAAAGAAAGGTTTAGAGCAGGCACCTATGTGTCAAATATAGAGAGATGTGCTTATATGCGCAGTAATAAATTAATCGTTGCTTACTCCGAAGGTGCCGATAACTGCCCAATGTCGATAACACCCTGCGTTACCTTACTGTAGGTATTTAGAATACAAGAGTTAACGTCAATACTTCCTATGTACGGTATGCGAGGGGCCAAAACAAAGAAGCTCAAAACGAAGTGCTTTATACTACCATTATCCTCGTCCTTGCTCGTTGGTTTTTAAGGAACTCGACAACAAGACAAAACCATGAATTTAATACACCATCTGGAAAACACAGGCACATGTACAACATTGAAGCTCACATGTCAATCCTGTCGCATGAAGGAGTTATTTCCAAATAGCGCTCACATACAACGTTCACTGAAACTAACAGGTCGGATAATCGCTTGCGTTGCTCATGGGATAATTGCTTAACCCATTGTCAAATTACATGTAGATTTGTTTAACTTTTGTATACAAAGTTACCTGAACGAACTAGTAGCGTGGCACAAAAGTGATTAAACGCCTTAGAGAAAGGGACGTCACGGTGTCATTGCCACAAAGGCAAATTTCAATAATGAATGGGGCCCTACAAGAGTTGCATGAACAATTGTCTAGCATGATCCACTTCAAAGCACTACTGTGTAGTTAACCATCGGACATTATTCATATTATAAATTAAAAACAAAAGTTTGAACAACGAATCATAGAATCGGAGCGACATCATACGAGTTAGATGTGTTGGCCACTGGAAGTTTTTCTGGTAAACATAAATTAACACCCATCCCATCATGTTGAATGACCCGATTTTATCTTTTTCGGACGGTGGCAGAGTAAAGACATTAATTAATCTCGTCAATTTCAGTCCCAGGCAAAATGTTATTTTAATATCCCCGAGGTTTTGCCTCCAAGAGAAGATGATACATTGAAATGTCTGATCGTTCTCTGGTGGCTATTCTTACATTACTTACCCTCCTGGAGCATGATAAATTAAATATACAGTCGAGGCGTCTGAGTGATTCATCGTGGCATTAGGCTGACCAGTACTCCCAGTCATGCCGTCGCAGTGCTGGGGTCGTTCTATCGGACGCATCACTTATTTGGACTTCCTTCACTGAGACTGTCAGTGGGCCTCAGTGCAGGTAGAGGG
Source organism: Arenicola marina (assembly GCA_964019135.1). Lineage (NCBI taxonomy): Eukaryota > Metazoa > Annelida > Polychaeta > Arenicolidae > Arenicola > Arenicola marina. The sequence continues at coordinate 21,242,055 of OZ025256.1, read as the reverse complement.
TCGAGAGCTTATTTCTCGTGGTAGGTGGCATAATGAAAAACTCAATCCTATTGTTTTTCATCAACGGAAGGCAACTAGACTGGTAAGTTTGAGTAGGCCCTAGCCTACTTGTTTCGGCATTCTTAACCGTTCAATGAATTGAGCGAAACTATACATCATTTGTCGGAAAAGAAATATCTCAATAGTATGGCTCTGCATTATCCCTACTGATTTCCAAACATAAATGACAAAAAAATAAATTATTTCAAACGACTTCCTCAGGTTTCTCAAATTAAAAATGCATGATACCCGTTACAATAAATTGCACCTGATAATCCGTGAAACCGTTGATCAAGACAAGAAAGTTATGTCAACAAATGTTACGCACAAGTGCGAGTTAGAATATGATGGGCTGTATTCATAATCGTCACTTAGGCTACGCCACTAGACTTAGCGCCAAGTGGAAGATTTGTCGAGCGATTATCGAGTTCCAAATACATAAGCATTCACACAAGAAGTGGATTGCCGAATTAAGAATGTGCTAACATTATATTAAAGAGGATTTCTTAATCATGAGCACCACCACAACGAGCTGGTGAGGCTAAGACGAAAATGCACTTTTCGTGCGTAACTTACGAGGGGATTACGAATACGGCCCCTGGAGTGCAGTTATGAGTGGCATAGCCCAGGGATCTGTTCTAAGACCACTACTGTTTGTTATTTACATAAATCACCTGCCAGAGGTGATCCAATCATGCATCAAACTCTATGCTGATGACACCAAATTATATAGGCATATACTTAACACTGACGATGAGAAAGCATTCCAAGACGACATTGACAGCCTCCAACAATGGTCAAACAGCTGACTATTACGCTTCAACCCAGACAAATGCAGAACGATGTCGGTTGGAAAAAGACCAGCAAATTACTACATGACAACAACAGATGGCAGAAAGCAGATTCTTGATAGAGTGCATAAGGAGGACCTAGGTGTTGTATGGGATGATGAACTGAACTTTAGAGAGAAGATCGCGTGCAGAGTACAGGAAGCTAACAACATCATGTGCATAATCAGAAGAACATACATATATTTGGATGGGCAGACCTTCACGCTACTGTTTAAAGCTTTCGTACGACCACACCTGGAATATGCCGCCCCCGTGTGGGATCCATACTACAAGAAACATATAGAGCAGCTAGAAATGGTACAGAGAAGAGCGACCAGCCAAATCCCAAACATGAAGGGACTGTCTTACAGTGCACGTCTAGAGAGGCTTGGTCTCCCGACTCTGCGCTTTAGATGGCTGAGAGGTGACATGATAGAGGCGCACACCATGTTAAATAGTGTCTATGATGATGAAGTGGGAAGTCTGCTTCTCTTGTAACGTGCCGTTGGGGTGTCATGTTGTGGCGACTGCGCAGATATACTTGTCTTGGTAGGGGTTGTGGCTTAAAGTCTTCGTTCAGCATTTTTACTACTTGGTTATCGGTTTAACAGCTTTTCGGATTCAGACAAGTTCGATATTGTAACCAGCAAAGATAAAAGTTGAAGGAATTTCAAGTATACTCTTCCAGTATTTATTTATAAAGACACTTTAAAGCCCTTGATACAGGATATAAAACCATCCACACTGCACGCCTAATCCTAACCAAAACTATACACTATACACTATCCTGCCTCTGCGACCTCTCTCCACTAAGAAATGTACACATGATATAACCTGTATGTGGCCACCATGCCAGCGACTATGTCATAATGGTGGTCTCCTCGGCCAGGGATTTTGTTCGTTTTTGCTGTATGCTGTATTGTATTGTTGTTGTTTTCCTGGTCGAAATAAATGGTGATTCTCTTCCAACTTCACAGCTTTCTCACCATATAGAATATGGTTGAGAAGCGAGACTCTGAAATGGAACTCACTAAAGCCGCGGCTGCTGCGGCAAGCTTGTAGCCAGTAGGATTCCTGGAGTCTGTCTTACTGGGAACTAATAGCACCCTACAATAACTAATAGCACCCTACAGTAACTAATAACCCTTCAAAGAACCGTACAGTAACCAATAGGACTTCACAGAACCTCACAGCACCTCACAGAACCTCATAGCAACTAATAGGCCTACACAGAATCTCACAGCACATCACAGTAACTAATAGGCCTTCACGGGACCTCATAGCACCTCACAGAACCTCACAACACCTCACAGTAAATAATAGGCCTTCCCAGAACCTCATAGCACCTCACAGAACCTCACAACACCTCACAGTAACTAATAGGAAAGGAGAGCACTTTGCATACAAAGAATTTGACCGATGAAACCAGTCCCAGGAATCACACTCACTACAGCCACGGCTACTGCGGCAAGCTTATAGCAAGTATGACCCCTGGGGTCTGCAGCAACTTCTGTCTCTGTGTCTGTGGCTCTCTCTGTCTGTGGCTCTCCCTGTCTGTCTGTCTCGAGGCCTCCGAAAGCACCTCTATTTATACCAGCCTGAGCCCTAAGCGTCCCACAGGCTCTCTCAGCCAATGGGCGATAATCAAAGTAAGGGTATACCTACGCTTGAAAATAGAACTAAAATACCACTGGCTGCACTTCAAAGTCCTGGAGAAATCTGCTACATAACCTACATTAAAATATAGTTAAACTATTCATAAATATACTCACATTAAAAACCTTTAATCCTCTTTTCTTCTTTATCTAAACTTTCTCTCTCTCTGTTTCCTCTTCTGGCGGAAGTTTACAAACCCAATCTCACCCACGCCCACTACCGAGCTACCGTCCTACTTCCTGTCCTGCTACCCTAACTCCCCCTAGCGAGTGCTCTTCTACCTATCCTGACTTACGCTGCCGCTATTCGCTAGATGGCCCCACTAAACTTGTAAGTCGGCGCAAAGAGGGGCCTGGCCGTTACACACTTATCAGAAAATAGGAGCACACGAGGACACTCTTTGAAATTAAAGAAGACAACCGGATCCTCAGTATCGAAACAGCATGCCTTTAGCCACAGAACATTCATCCACCGGAATTCACTCTCAGAAGACATAGTCACAGCTCCCTCGTTAACTTCATTTAAATCGAGACTGGATGCCTTTTCGAAAAATCATCCACTAAAATTCGAATGGGACACCACGGATGATACCCTAGTTCAGCACGCAACTGCCATACACCAATAAAACTAAGTTTATTCAATCCAGATGTATGATCTGGTCATAGAAGCGTTCCGCCTGCGACCAATATGTCCTAAAATATCCTAAGGTGAGGCCCAGCTAGGGGCCCTTGACCTTGTCACGAAATTTACTTTTGGCAAGTCTTGCCCCAGACTTTGATAAAAATGAGATTTGAGAAGTAGGGTTGTGGATACTTGGGTTAACTATCCCTTGAATCACAATAGCTCCTTATCTATTCTTAAAACTGTGAATCATTTATTAAAAATTTAAATGAATTTCTAAATGAATATGAGTGTATTTACATCTAACGTCGTCGGCAGCTGTTGTCCGAATGACCGACTGAGTAGAGCTTCTTGCCGCCAGCCAGCAGCCGGTTTCTCATTGGTTGACTTAAATAAACAACGGCTTGCTCGAAGCGTCAACGTGGACGAGTCCATTCTTGTTTCTGTAATGGAGGGGGGTCTTGTTTCCTTACTGGCTAAATAACATCTCGAGGTTACATAAAATTAATTCTGATTTTCAGAAGTGGTCTTTAATTTCGTATGCCGTTTTTCCGAACATTATAAACTGCAATCCGTTCACATCATAGAACATCGCAAAGCCAAGATGTGGGCCGGATCCACAAGAATGACGTCATTCTTCAAGACGTATAATATGGACTTCCTAGTTATTTAGTATTTCTAAATGCATTTTATTTCCATGACTGTTGATAGAAGTTACACATTCACAGTTCTCGAACTATTTTCTCTCGTTGTTTTTCTACCGAAAGATTGAGACTACCACAGCGCATCCTTGTCATTGCTAACCAATGGCGCCTGTCAATATAACTAAAAGATGCTTTTCAGGTTCCAGTAAAGTCTTACATTGGCAATAGGTATCTAGGGTGTTTGAAATAGCTGATGACCACTCATGTGTTGCGACATCCGACAGACGTTGCTTGAAACACGTCAAAAACATTCGTACATTACCTCCTACTCCCTGAATGAGCCATACAAAACCATATCCTTGGCGGTACAATAGTTCTCATTAACGGTCGCCCAGATCCGTGCTTGCAGCGGAATCATGGTCGCTTAGCATTAAGTAGCGGAAAGCTTGTGGACCCATTAAAATTACCACACCTAATTATATATATATATATGTAAGGTTTAGAATTATAAAACAAACAATTGTTAAGGCTCAGTTTTTTGGCCGGCATATGCCAACGAACTTCAAACACGAAATCAAAACAGGGCACTTCTCTCGCTCTCTAAATGCTCTCTACGGCATGGGCGGCACACCTACACGACTGTAGTAATGTAGTGCCCCCCCACCACCTACCGGGTCCTCCTTTGACTATATAACCCCACATCACCACCTCCGCCCCTCTTTTGCCCTCCACCCCCCCTCCACCCCCCCCCCCACCCCCCCACCCCCCGCCACCCAACCCGCTTCCTTTCCCAGGCCGGCATACGCGGTAAACCTGTAAATATCGTTAAAATCATGCTTCATACCGTTTCTGAGGTCCCCTGTAAATCGAACGGTTTGTGAGGTGAGGGTATATGCATTTAGTAGTCGAGCCAGTCATTGATGCCCGGCTTGAGAAACTGGCAATTCATCGACCGACGATGAACTTTAATCCCATTGATAATCATTATGGTGAAGACATCGCCTCAGGCTGGTTGTAGCCGTTGTGGCTGTAGGCGTCAATGCTGACCCAGGGCCCATCGCTCGCTCAATGAGTAACCGTCCCTCCACGCAGTCTATCCTGGACTCGCAGTGACTGGCAGTGACTGGCAGTGACTGGCAGTGACTGGCAGTGATTACACACATCTAAAGCCAGAGCTCCAAGCAATGGGTTCCGGGTTAGCAAGGCGATGGAAGACCATCCTGTCCGGCTCCCTAATCGCTCTGGCGTGTATCAGTATATCTGGATTTTGTTTGATTTTTCTCGTCAACGAGATGCTGCTGCTAACGCTCGGGGACTTTTCCAGATATCTGGGCGACGATTCCCATACGCAGGCGCCGCCTAGTGGGAAAGACGTTCAGACGGAGATAACGACATCTGGCGGAGATTTCAACACGGAAGCCAAATGCAAGCTTCCGGTTTGTCTGAAGCCGAGCTCTGATCCGCCGCTCGGGAACGGGGTCAAAGGCGTTCCGCAAATCATATTGCTTACGTTCGAAGGATTCATTCACGATCAGAATTATGGATATTTTACTCAGCTGCTCGATGGAAACCTTCGGAATCCAAACGGTTGCCCCATCACCGCCACCTTCTTCATCTCACACCAAAGCGGCAGCGAGTACACGGACTACGACCTCGTAAAGGAACTATACTCTCGCGGCCACGAGATTTCAAATCACGGGTTGAATCTCACGCCGCCAAGATCTTGGTGGCGAGACGCCGATAAAACGGAGTGGAAGGCTCAATTAGTGAATCAAAGAGGAAATCTTGCTCTCGCGCTTGAGATAAACGAGAGCGAGATCCCGGGGGTGCGAGCACCCTTCCTGGAAACGAACGGGGAGGCGCTTTATGACGCTATCGACGAGTACGAGTGTCTGTACGATTCGTCCCTGATCGTTTCGCCGGTACGAAACGTCAGTGGGCGATGGCCTTGGACTCTGGATTACGGGCTACAGAGGCGCGGACTCTGCCTCAATGACATGTGCCCCCGGGCACCGCATCCAGGGCTATGGGAAGTCCCATTGAACCAACATCTGGATTTCCAAGGCGCGTGGACGGATCCCCGGGAGACCTACAGCAGCATCCCGCGGAGTGGACCTCGGATATTACAGGTCCTCAGGAACAATTTCCAGACATTCCGCAATGTGAATCGCGCGCCGTTCATGGTGCGAATCACCCGGTCTCTGATGGAGAAAAACTCCAAGTTCATTCCCACTCTCCGCGAATTCCTGGCAACCGTCTTGCGAGAAAATTCGGATGTCTACGTCATTACAGTCTCGCAAATGTTGAGTTTGATCCAGGAGGGTGCGGCTGTGGACAATTTGGATACATTTGACCCATGGAGACGATCATGTCGCCCCGTATCCAAGGGTACCTGAGAGATAATTATACGTTAGACCCCGGGAGATGATCATGTCGCCCCGTATCCAAGGGTACCTGAGAGATATTTATACGTCAGACCCCGGGAGATGATCATGCCGCCCCGTATCCAAGGGTACCTGAGAGATATTTATAGGTTAAACCCATGGAGACGATCATGCCGCCCCGTATCCAAGGGTACCTAAGAGATATTTATACGTTAGACCCCGGGAGATGATCATGCCGCCCCGTATCCAAGGGTACCTGAGAGATATTTATACGTTAGACCCCGGGAGATGATCATGCCGCCCCGTATCCATGGGTACCTGAGATATATTTATAGGTTTGACACCAGGAGACGATCATGCTGCCCCGTATCCAAGGGTACCTGAAAGATATTTATACGTTTCACCCCAGGAGACGATCATGCCGCCCCGTATCCAAGGGTACCTGAGAGATATTTATACGTTAGACCCATGGAGACGATCATGCCGCCCCGTATCCAAGGGTACCTGAGAGATATTTATACGTTAGACCCATGGAGACGATCATGCCGCCCCGTATCCAAGGGTACCTGAGAGATATTTATACGTTAGACCCCGGAAGATGATCATGCCGCCCCGTATCCAAGGGTACCTGAGAGATATTTATACGTTAGACCCCGGGAGATGATCATGCCGCCCCGTATCCAAGGGTACCTGAGAGATATTTATACGTTATACCCCGGGAGATGACCATGCCGCCCCGTATCCAAGGGTACCTGAGAGATATTTATACGTTAGACCCCAGGAGACGATCATGCCGCCCCGTATCCAAGGGTACCTGAGAGATATTTATACGTTATACCCCGGGAGATGATCATGCCGCCCCGTATCCAAGGGTACCTGAGAGATATTTATACGTTAGACCCCGGGAGATGATCATGCCGCCCCGTATCCAAGGGTACCTGAGAGATATTTATACGTTAGACCCCGGGAGACGATCATGCCGCCCCGTATCCAAGGGTACCTGAGAGATATTTATACGTCAGACCCCGGGAGATGATCATGCCGCCCCGTATCCAAGGGTACCTGAGAGATATTTATACGTTAGACCCCGGGAGATGATCATGCCGCCCCGTATCCATGGGTACCTGAGATATATTTATAGGTTTGACACCAGGAGACGATCATGCTGCCCCGTATCCAAGGGTACCTGAAAGATATTTATACGTTTCACCCCAGGAGACGATCATGCCGCACCGTATCCAAGGGTACCTGAGAGATATTTATACGTTAGACCCATGGAGACGATCATGCCGCCCCGTATCCAAGGGTACCTGAGAGATATTTATACGTTAGACCCCGGGAGATGATCATGCCGCCCCGTATCCAAGGGTACCTGAGAGATATTTATACGTTAGACCCCGGGAGATGATCATGCCGCCCCGTATCCAAGGGTACCTGAGAGATATTTATACGTTAGACCCCGGGAGACGATCATGCCGCCCCGTATCCAAGGGTACCTGAGAGATATTTATACGTTAGACCCATGGAGACGATCATGCCGCCCCGTATCCAAGGGTACCTGAGAGATATTTATACGTTAGACCCCGGGAGATGATCATGCCGCCCCGTATCCAAGGGTACCTGAGAGATATTTATACGTTAGACCCCGGGAGATGATCATGCCGCCCCGTATCCAAGGGTACCTGAGAGATATTTATAGGTTAGACCCCGGGAGACGATCATGCCGCCCCGTATCCAAGGGTACCTGAGAGATATTTATACGTTAGACCCCGGGAGATGATCATGCCGCCCCGTATCCAAGGGTACCTGAGAGATATTTATACGTTAGACCCCGGGAGATGATCATGCCGCCCCGTATCCAAGGGTACCTGAGAGATATTTATACGTTATACCCCGGGAGATGACCATGCCGCCCCGTATCCAAGGGTACCTGAGAGATATTTATACGTTAGACCCATGGAGACGATCATGCCGCCCCGTATCCAAGGGTACCTGAGAGATATTTATACGTTAGACCCCGGGAGATGATCATGCCGCCCCGTATCCAAGGGTACCTGAGAGATATTTATACGTTAGACCCCGGGAGATGATCATGCCGCCCCGTATCCAAGGGTACCTGAGAGATATTTATAGGTTAGACCCCGGGAGACGATCATGCCGCCCCGTATCCAAGGGTACCTGAGAGATATTTATACGTTAGACCCCGGGAGATGATCATGCCGCCCCGTATCCAAGGGTACCTGAGAGATATTTATACGTTAGACCCCGGGAGATGATCATGCCGCCCCGTATCCAAGGGTACCTGAGAGATATTTATACGTTATACCCCGGGAGATGACCATGCCGCCCCGTATCCAAGGGTACCTGAGAGATATTTATACGTTAGACCTATGGAGACGATCATGCCGCCCCGTATCCAAGGGTACCTGAGAGATATTTATACGTTAGACCCCGGGAGATGATCATGCCGCCCCGTATCCAAGGGTACCTGAGAGATATTTATACGTTAGACCCATGGAGACGATCATGCCGCCCCGTATCCAAGGGTACCTGAGAGATATTTATACGTTAGACCCCGGGAGATGATCATGCCGCCCCGTATCCAAAGGTACCTGAGAGATATTTATACGTTAGACCCATGGAGACGATCATGCCGCCCCGTATCCAAGGGTACCGGAGAGATATTTATACGTTAGACCCCGGGAGATGATCATGCCGCCCCGTATCCAAGGGTACCTGAGAGATATTTACACGTTAGACCCCGGGAGATGATCATGCCGCCCCGTATCCAAGGGTACCTGTGAGATATTTATACGTTAGACCCCGGGAGATGACCATGCCGCCCCGTATCCAAGGGTACCTGAGAGATATTTATACGTTAGACCCATGGAGACGATCATGCCGCCCCGTATCCAAGGGTACCTGAGAGATATTTATACGTTAGACCCCGGGAGATGATCATGCCGCCCCGTATCAAGGGTACCGGAGTGATATTTATACGTTAGACCCCGGGAGATGACCATGCCGCCCCGTATCCAAGGGTACCTGAGAGATATTTATACGTCAGACCCCGGGAGATAATCATGCCGCCCCGTATCCAAGGGTACCTGAGAGATATCTATACGTTAGACCCCGGGAGATGATCATGCCGCCCCGTATCTAAGTGTACCTGAGAGATATTTATACGTTAGACCCCGGGAGACGATCATGCCGCCCCGTATCCAAGGGTAAGGGAGAGATATTTATACGTCAGACCCCGGGAGATGATCATGCCGCCCCGTATCCAAGGTTACCTAAGGGATATTTATACGTTAGACCCCAGGAAATGATCATGTCGCCCCGTATCCAAGGGTACCTGAGAGATATTTATACGTTAGACCCCGGGAGATGATCATGCCGCCCCGTATCCAAGTGTACCTGAGAGATATTTATACGTTAGACCCATGGAGACGATCATGCCGCCCCGTATCCAAGGGTACCGGAGAGATATTTATACGTTAGACCCCGGGAGACGATCATGCCGCCCCGTATCCAAGGGTACCTGAGAGATATTTATACGTTAGACCCCGGGAGATGATCATGCCGCCCCGTATCCAAGGGTACCTGAGAGATATTTATAGGTTAAACCCATGGAGACGATCATGCCGCCCCGTATCCAAGGGTACCGGAGAGATATTTATACGTTAGACCCCGGGAGACGATCATGCCGCCCCGTATCCAAGGGTACCTGAGAGATATTTATACGTTAGACCCCGGGAGATGATCATGCCGCCCCGTATCCAAGTGTACCTGAGAGATATTTATACGTTAGACCCATGGAGACGATCATGCCGCCCCGTATCCAAGGGTACCTGAGAGATATTTATACGTTAGACCCATGGAGACGATCATGCCGCCCCGTATCCAAGTGTACCTGAGAGATATTTATACGTTAGACCCATGGAGACGATCATGCCGCCCCGTATCCAAGGGTACCTGAGAGATATTTATACGTTAGACCCATGGAGACGATCATGCCGCCCCGTATCCAAGGGTACCTGAGAGATATTTATACGTTAGACCCATGGAGACGATCATGCCGCCCCGTATCCAAGGGTACCTGAGAGATATTTATACGTTAGACCCATGGAGACGATCATGCCGCCCCGTATCCAAGGGTACCTGAGAGATATTTATACGTTAGACCCATGGAGACGATCATGCCGCCCCGTATCCAAGGGTACCTGATATCTTTATTAAGAAATACATTACATAATTATCGAGAAATTACATGATATCGTTGATAAAAAATACATGATATCTTAATTAAAAAATGCGTAATATCGCTGTTAATCAATATGATATTGATGGAAATTGTTTCATGTCGATTGTTTTCACATGAGAGATAAAGGCATTAATGCAAGGAGGCTTTGTGTATTTTGACATCTAAATATTGTATAACTAAATACCGAAATATTAAAACTCAACTGAGGCGAAGTCATAGTTCATTCTTTCACATTATACAGGTTTGCGTTATGAAAGTGGAAAACTTTTAACCAAATTTGATTTGCTTGTATCATATATGTATTAAAATCTCAACCGTTAGGCTGGTTAGTTGTCAGTTTTAATATTCGTTTGTAGATTTTGAAAGACAGCGAATATTCGATATTTGTTCTAATATATTTATGGACCCGTTTTCTATTTGCCTTTAAACCAAGTCAATATCTCCCGTCATTGTTCGTATAACGACCTACACTCTGGCAGCTGTCGCGATACAATGCTCTTTATAGAAAACGACCTTTTCGGCTTTGTAACCATTGGCAGTCGGATTGATTGCCTTGCATCGATCGTTAGGGACAAGTGCGGCGAGAGTCATACGTGGCAGCTCAGGGGCGGATCTAGGAAAAGGGAGGGGGGGGGGGTGGCTCTCTGAAAACGAGCGACTTTTACAGTGTATGCTTAAGTTCCCAAGGGCGGTTTGCAACGCCTCTAACCCCCTCTCCCTAGACCCGCCCCTGTAGCTAGGGTCAAGGTCAGGAGTGCCCGCGTGTGTGTGTGGGTCGGGGGGGGGGGGGGTTCAATGAGTATAAAATTATTTTTACGAGATATCAATTGAATATATGGATTTTGCCTCGCAGACATACACTTGCGTCCCTCATACCCTCACCTACACATACACTGGCAATTAAATGATTGGTCCCCCAGAGCCTTTAGCTGTCGGCAACGGTTGTCATTTCCAGCCCAGATGACGTGTGTAAATTTAATTTCTATCGATTGTAAGGTGCCTGAGTGCTGTCCCGATCGATGCGATTAAATCCCATGATATCGCGCCAACACCGAAGTATGTATTCATGATGTTTAAAAGGTACTTCTGGTATGACAACAGGAAAAGCTTAAGATCAGTTTTGTTTAATCTCAAAGAATTTACAGAACAAGCTCTTTGATATTCTCGATGATTGAATTTCAAATAAATGGGTAATCTTGCAAGTCATTCGGTGAGGGCGAAAAGTATTTTGGGCATGCTCAAAATAATGTTCATGGAGTTCCCGCATGCGACAACTGGCCCACTCTGGAAGCGTTCAAACTGTATCCTAGGAAAAAGCGGTCTGTTCAGAAAGGGTTATGAAAGCGTTCTAGACATACTGGCAGCTTTTGAGGAGAATAAGTTGGGTTCAGTATTGCTCCCAAACATCCCGAACATAGCTCGAAGATGGTTTCAGTACTTACTTAGAATGGTTTCAATATTTACCTAGAATTGATAACGGATCGGAAAGCGAACACATGGGAAAGTAGCCATTCAAGAAATATTCGACCTATACGGAAGGGTTTCGGAAAGCATTCGGAGAGTGTTCGAGAAAATCCGCTGTGATATTAAACCAAGCGAGTCGTTTGATTTGCGATCGGAACGGATTCGAAAATTATTCCAGAATGGTAGATGTGTGGCATTTCTCGTCCACAAGCGGGAACTACGAGTTGGGGGGAGCCGCCTGGTCCATTATTTAGGCTTCGCCCACCTGAGCGGTGGCTTCACGGAACTACGGGGACAGCCGCTGTCTCCGTCCAGAGTCGCTGCAACGCGCTATTATCTCGGCCTGATTGAAACAATCCTGGTTGGTTGTATATTCAGGATGCTTTTGGTCATATCGCGTCAATGGGAGAAGGAAGGGAGAGTGGAGCCAAGAAGCAGATGTGATCTATATCTTACAACCACATAAACATGGCCACAGTGGGGCTCGAACCACCGATCCAAGTGCCGTTAGACTCTCAGGTGGCCAGGGCACTCAATGTGAGCGCTCTAGCCCACTGAACTACCGGGCCGGCCCCCGAGGCAATGTTGCATGGTCACGGCACCAAATCTGTGGTAATTCCCTCCCACAGGCTCGAAATACGAGTTCGTACTTGTTGTCTACATGTAAATCACTCGATCGGCACGGTAGGAGGAAACAGATACTAACACAGAAGGTTCCAGTTCATTGGTTTATTATATATATATATGTATCTTTATTCGTACTCAAAGTACACATATAAACATAGAACGATCAGTAAAGCTAAACAATGTCGTCTGCCCGAAAATGAAACGATTTAACCAAACAATAAAACAATAGAAGCTCAAGTTAATACAATCATGGATGGATGCCTGTTTAACTAGTGAACAATACATTCATTATTTCTCGTAAATCAGCAAGGTTTGCATCTTATATATCTATTTAACTTAAAGGCTCGAAACTAAAAACGATATACAGTAAGCAGACAGGTACACGAGGCAGCTAAGATCGATAAAGAATATATATATATTCCAGTCATTACTGGGCCTGGTGACTTACTTCTACAAGCCCCCGGCCCCGACGCCGTGGCCCACTGAGACCAGAAAGGCCAAAACATTAGGACGCTGGACACGCTCATTCCGCCCTGTATCATGTCCCCAATCTATCGGGGCAGCCCATCCACTCGTCCGGCCCTTCCGGCTGCCTTCCTGGGACCTGATGGCTCCGGGCCGGCTAGATCCAGAATCCTTTTTCGCTCCCGGGCATCGCTCGAGGCGACGCCATGCGGCTCTTCCCGATAAAGGCATCGGTGGTCACATGACGTACCGACACCGCATACGGAAAACTGAAGGCGTTATGATTGGTCTAAATTATCCAAATACTACAGATGTACGCGGAAAGCAAAAATCTTGCAGATTATTCTGAACCAAAATAATACATTTTATTTTAGAAACATTTGGAAGCCTATATTTTCAGTGTTGCAGGGCCATTAATGCTGACACTACGGTCGAATACCACATGGTAATGGTGATGTAATCTACCCCAGTCTAACACGACAATCATCAAACACGTGGTAATGATGAGATACTATACCTTAGGCTAACACCAGCTCGGTTATGAAAAACGGACATTTGTCCGACTTTTTTTAGCCTGAGAGGGGCACCCGACGATGGCGTCCCCTCAGCCCACTTTTGTATACATTAACGGCGGAAATTTTCCCCAAGGCCATTTGAAAGAGAAGAAATGCCTATGTTTGGGATTCTCTTGCAAAGAACATGCGCTAGCCCCCAAAATGTTATTACAAACCCGGAAAAAAAAGTTGAGGGCAGGGAATCCCCAACGTGGTGCAATTTTTTAATAAACGCTTTACATTTCGGAGAAGTAATTGGGGTGGGAAGAACTTTGTACGTGAACTAGGCGGGAATTTCAAAAAATTATTAAACTTGCTTCAGTGACACCACAGGGTCACATGACACCCCCCCTCCCCCCCATTCCCCCTCTCCCTCACCACATACCCGCCAAAGTCAATTAAACCAATCCCCTCCAATCCCGCCCAGCCGTCAACAAAAACGAGGAAAATCAACCACATATGCATCGCTACAGGCTGTAGACGTGGACGTCACGTCAAGTCTAATATGTAACAGCTATATATCTTACCCAATGTAGGGTACTGTATTGCCATTTAGATGTAGCCCATTTATACTTGTTATATGCTGGTATGTACCTGTTGACCTTTCCAATGATTTGGTAATAAAAACACTGGTATAAAGTACCATATATACTAACCATATATACTAAGTAGAATACGCTAACATTGGTGTACGTATCAAAAGTTATAACCGGTAGTAAGTATCATAGGCTAACACTTACATGAAGTGGCATAGCCTAACGCTTATATACAGTGGCATAGCCTAACATTGACATCCAGTAAAATAGGCTAACACAGATATAAAGTAACATAGGCTAACACTGATATAAAGAAACATAGGATAACCCTTGTGTCATCACAGACTAACGTTGGAATAAAATAATCAGAGACTAACATGGGTCAATATATATAAAGATCCTTTAGTCGACAAACAAGCACAACGGTAATAATGTCATAACATTCTTTGAATGGGATAATTAAAAAAAGTCATTATTATTGCCTTGACCATTAACGTGTCCCGCAGCCTTATATAACCGGTAGCTAACACAGGGTCGGATCTAGGAATTTGCCAAATGTGAAGTTGCTCTCTGAAACTTCCGACCGAGGAGTGTGCGCTCCGAAAAACTTCCGACCCCGGGGGCGGGCAGAGCGTGCTCGGAGAAGCCCACTTTAACAGTGTATTTAACAGGTTTCCAAGGGGGCTGTTGCTCTCTGAAAACTGGCGACCGGGGGGGGGGGGGGAGGGGGGAGGGGCAGGGGCTCTGAAAACTTGCGACCGGGGGGGCGGTGTGTGCTTAGTAGAGAACCCGACTTAACAGTGTATGTTCAGGTTCCCAAGCGGGGGGGGGGGGGTTGCTCTCTAAAGACTTTAACATGTATCTTAACATGTACATTGTATGTTCTGGCTCCCAAGGGGGGGGGGGGGGTGCAACCCCCCTAATCCCCCCCCCCTAGATCCGCCACTGTAACAGGATTCTGCAGCTGTACGACCCGGCATGAGTAGCTAAAGCTACACCAGAAAAATGTCGTGTGTGGGTGTGGGGATGAGGTGGGAGAGGGGGGAGGGGGGGGGGGGGGAGACGGGAGGCACAGAGCTATAACCACCTGCGTCTAGTCATCCAAATCGATAGGTGTCGCCAGGTTGAAACGTTAACCCGGTAGTGGCTGTCTTCCTGGCTATGACTGTCTATAGCCGTGGGCCAGTGGGGGGGGGGATAGGTAGTTACTACATTGGTCGGGGTTTCGGGGTGGGGGGTCCGCTGTAAAGCCCCCCCGCCCTAACTTTTCACCGCCAAAATTCGCTCGACCGGGGCGTTTAAAGTTACCGCCGTCTCCGCTCGATCGGGGCATTTCACAGCCAAAATCGCTCAGAAGGGGTAATTTTTCGTGGCAACCCATGCACTGTGTGAACCTTTTCAGCCGCGCCTCCCCCCCCCTCCCCCACCGCAAGTTTTAGATTCAAGATTCAAGATTCAAGATTCGTTTATTTGACCAAGTATGACGTAAATACAAACGAGAAGTGAAACAAATAGTGTCGACTTGGCCGGGAGACTCCAACTAAGACCTTAAAGGTCGCTGGCGCTAGAGCCACCCTACATTGTGATTTATAAAGTTATACAGTTACACATAAACAACCAGCAGATAACAGTAATATATATACGCTAATATTTTAGGTATTCAATTCAAATCAAAAGCACACCTCATATAAACAGCTTCAATATATATACTTAAGTTATTCAGACAATTAACTGACGGCAAATATAGCAATGTTCGATGTGACACTCGAAATCATAGTTAATTATTAAATTATCCTTAACATATCTTGCAAATGCCGGTAAGCTATGCGTATATATTTTGTTAAGAATAAGTGTTGAAGTTTCATTTACAACTTTAACGAGGCTATGTCGAATACAGTTAGTTGCAAAGTCGTGGAATACCATAGTAGTAGACAATCGGGAATTGAATCTCGTATTGTGGTGATGAATTTGATGGCTATGAACAATCGGTAACTGTGAGAAATAAAACGGTAATGTATCATGCTTCAGCTTGTAATAAAACTTTAGGGTTTGCAATATGCGCATATCATCCAATTTTAACAATTTCAGTTCTTTAAATATCGGTTTTGTGTGGGCGTTAAATCGACTTAGATTAATATTTCTGACAGCCCTTTTTTGCAGTCTGGAGATACGTTCAGCCTTATACCCCCATATAAGGATGCCATAATTTAGATGGGGTGATATCAGGGTGTTATAAATAGTGCGTAAAAGGTGCCGAGGAAGGGTCCATTTCAATTTATTTAGAATCACAGCAACTTTAGAGATTTTATTCGCGATCTTATCAACATGTTTATTCCATTTCATATGTTTGTCAAGGACGATACCAAGCATGTCAAAACTGTCAACGCACTCAATTTGCGTATTGTTTATAAACAAAGATGGAACATTAACAGATTTCTGTTGTGTATGAAAGATCATGAACTTGGATTTTGCCGCATTCAGGGCAAGTTTGTTTGCATAAAGCCACTCACTAATTTTAGCCAATTCGCAATTTATTACAAGGCTGGACTCATTAGGGACAGGAGTCATAGTACTTAACAGCGTGGTATCATCCGCATATATAATAAATTTGAAAATATCGCTAGCTGAGGATATATCATTTATATAGATAATAAAAAGTAGGGACCAAGAATAGACCCTTGTGGAATCCCTGTTGCTATATCAGACATATCAGATTGAACATTTTCGATTTGAACATACTGCTTACGATTCGTCACGTAATTTTTTAGTAATTCAAGAGAACTACCGGATACCCCATAATGAGATAATTTTATATAAGGACGTTGTGATTTATGGTGTCAAACGCTTTGGACAGATCTAAAAATATACTAACAGGAATATGTCCCTTATCGATTATTTGTAATATTCGGTCCACGAGTTCCATCACAGCTAAATCTGTTGAATGGTGTTGGCGAAACCCATATTGACTGTTGTTTAATAATTTGCTTCGTACGAAATAATCATAAAGCTGGTCGGCGATAACTTTCTCTAGTACCTTAGAAAAAGCTGGAAGAATAGATATAGGACGATAATTCTCAATCAAACCTTCATTCCCTTTTTTATAAACTGGTACTACCTTTGCGATTTTTAACTTATCTGGAAACAAACCGGTTGACAGACACTGATTTATGATTATGGTAAGGGCTTCGCTCACCTCATATTTTATTTCCTTCAATAATCTTACACTAAGGTTGTCGTGACCAGAGCTTGATTTAGGTTTCAGAGCATCAATTATCTTTTCGGTACAGTCACGGTTCATAGCGTTGAAGTGAAACTTATTAATAGGGGGATCTTTTAAGTATTTTTTAAATGACATATCGGAATTCTTGCTTAACCCTTTAACAGTACTTGGACCAATATCGGAGAAATAGGAGTTAAACTTATTTGCTAGTAATAGTCGATTTTCAACCAGCTGGCCGTTGAGAGTGAATTTGTCAGGAAATTGTTTTTTACTTTTGCATTTACTTAAGATATCTTTAATAGCATTCCAGGTTTGTTTCATATTACCTTTGCATTTATCAAAGCGCGATCGGAAGTACTGTTTCTTGGCGAGGCTAATGCTTCGCCTAATTATTCTGTTATAAGTGCGTAAATTAATTGTTTTCCTGTCATATTCAGATGAGTCAAGCGGGATGGCTTTGAGTTGCCTGTAGAGTTTATCCCGATTGGAAATAGATTTCAATATACCGTTTGTATTCCACATGGACTTTTTATGCTTGTGCTTACGAAATCTAATCAATTTTAATGGGAGACATTTATTTTTAGCTTTTAAGAGCCATGTTTTAATGTATCCGCCCTATAAGGGGGTATCTTTTCATCACAAATATCTGCTCTCTCAGGCATCATGTCATCCGCCCCCCCCCCCGCACACCAGACTTGTATAAGATACGATAAGATAAAGTTTTATTAAAGGTTCATATGTAAAAGTCAACACTAAACATTAGCACACGTGCTATTGACCGACAATGATAAAATGACATGAGCGGATGAGATATATGTAGATCTACATATGACAATGAAAATATAACAACATTTGCATCTCATAAAACTTTACCCATTAGCTACGTTACATAATGTGCACGAATTACAGTGACACAAGAACACATCCGAGGTTGACAGCGAGGTGCCACCCCCCCCCCCCCCCCCGCTGTGGGATCCCTACAACACTCGTTCGACGCACTCTCTCTCTATTCATACATTGGCCCCGCTTCACTTCATGCACTCTGCATGCTTGCAGGGGCCGGACGAAAATAGTCTCCGCATGTTGTACGCGGCGGCATGCGGAACAGAGGCATGCAGAGGCCGGAGCGTCGATCGTGAGCTATGGACGTGGACGGGTGTGCGGCTGTCTGACCTATAGGCTACAGAGGCGGCGGTACAACGGCGACGGATCACCTGTGTCTGAGGCCCTCTACACATACACACACAGTGCATAACCCGGTTAATCGGCGTGTATACAGTTATACTTAAGCACTTACATAACTATGTGGCTTAGTGAGTTACCCTCGTCTATGGTACAGACGAAGCCTGCCGTGATTTACAAGCCAGCGCACGAAACGGCCCAAACGAGACTTGCTAGATGCGGCGGCGATGTTGTGTGGCAAGGCGTTCTCGAGCGCTTGTATAGGTGAAGGTCATTTGCCAAGCGACTGTGGGCAGGTGAGGTTTGGCGCGTGGGGGAAACAGTCACTCTCCAGTGCACACGTACAGCGCCACCTAGCGTGGTGAGTACCGCGTTATAACCGACGGCTTGTGGTTCACTTGTGTCAGCCGCTCAAGACCAGTACACTGGGCTACTCGTATGATGAAGTTCAGTACGGTAGAAATCATATTATATTCGCTGTGCTTCCCGTTAACCCGCTGTCCGGTGAGTTTCGGGAGAAAACCAACCAGCCACATCGGGAAATAGGCTGGGCGATAATAGAAGGATCTACCTAAACAGTAAACTAGTCAAGAGAGGACCAGCGGAAACCATTCAAGATGGCTGCCATTGGGGGCGGTAACATGGCGCTTGTTCTCGGCCTATTTGCCTTATGTTTAATCGGACTGGTCTCCATTCTAGTTACCGCGCTTCGCGTGACCTTCGACTTTCACTTGACCTCTGCCATCGTGACATTTGACATTTCCAGCGCGGATATTGAGGACCTCACAGCCAATCAGAGCTCGCCTCGCTTGCTCCACCAGGTCTGGCTTAACTACACCCCTGTGTGGCGCCGATGGAAAACCGCCATCGAGAAAACGAGGAAAATCAACCACATGCATCGCTACAGGCTGTGGACGTCACGTGACGTGGAGACGTTACTTGCACGAGATTACCCGTGGTTTTTGAAGACCTACCACGGGTACCCGTATGACGTGCAACGCGCGGACGCTGCCAAGTATTTCATTCTCCACCGCTACGGGGGCGTTTACATGGATATGGACATGCAGACCAAGGTCAAATACGACGTCATGCTGGCTGGTGCCAACGCCTCGCACAGCGAGTGCCTCCTCGCGCCGTCAGGGGCGACGGGGATTTCCCCTGACCTGATCATGTGCAAGAGGGATTCCCGCTTCATGCAGTTCGTGACGTCACAACTGGAGGAAGCCAATCACAGATACTTACTGCCCTACTTAACGGTCATATGGAGCACCGGGTCTTCATTCTTCACCAGGTGTCTCCACCTGTACCCGGCCAAGGAGAATCTTCGAATATTGACCGAGGATCAGTACGCCCAAGAGTACTTGATACACGTCGGGGGTTCCAGCTGGTACGCCTGGGACGGCCGGGCCATTTACAAGGCGTACAAATTTTGCAATAAGCACATGGATCGCAGAACCATGGCTATCAGTGGGTTGTTGTTAGCGTGTTGCCTGTCCATCGTCGTCTTCAACCGACGTCGACAGTTTCGGCGACTTATCAACAAAATTCTCTAATGATATCGGTGTTTAGTTTATGATGTGGATTATACCTGCCGGTCGGGGTGTCTGTTCATTATTATTCGTTTGCGACTCACGTAGCATTATAATGACATTATTGTATTATTATAGCGCCCCGCGTTTGGTTTGAGCAAGGACGGTGTTGGTTTAACATGCCGTGCGCCCATTGTTGTAACTGTAGATCGCTTTTGAATATGCAATCGATTAAATTGATCGCTGAAATCGATCGTATTTCGTGCTGTGTATGTGATGTTCATCGTGCTGAACCAAGCGCTCGAATACGTGTCCTCATGTTATCGATCCATCTTTACTCTAGGGCTTAACGACTAGTTATTAAAGAAGAAAATAATTGATATGTGTTTTAAATCGATCGAGAGGCTGCTAATTAGATGGGGAGGGGGCGGGGGGGGGGGGGGGGCAAGGGGTATTTCGGTTCCTCGAGAATAGGCTTTTCATTTAACCGTGAACTGGGGATGACGAAAATAATTTTCCGTAAACTGGGAATGAGGTATTAGCCGACCGTCGTGAAATCAAAGATTTTTTATTAATCGTGAACTGGGAATTTTAATATTAGATAACCGTTGGTCAGAAAGTCGAGAAATTTATATCGTGTATCCGCTCTTATGCGAAGAGTTCTCAGCTTAATTGTTCGGGACCTGAGAATAAACGAAGATGTATGCTTTACTGTATGCATGGCATCTCACCCAAATTTAATAACGTGTTACCTAAATCTAATAACGTCTCACCCACATGTACTTTATAGTGTTATATGGTTAGCAGGGTGGTCTTTCGTGGGTTTCATGTTGACTTGAAAGGACGGGCGTAAAAAGAAGTGCGCTCACTACGTGAACCTCTTGGTGACCTCGGATTACCTCATGGTGACCTCAGGGTGACCTATTTATAGCCTTGTCACCAGTTCGGGTCTCCAAGACCCTGCCAAGCACAGGGCCCACATTACGTGAATTATACAATACCCTCCAAACATGCCTTCTCTGGTTCGTGGTTAGCGCACCAAACCGCAGATCAATCAAGGTCCTGGGTTCGAATCTGGACATCGGCACGTAATCTGGGGCACACTGGGGCGTTATCTCTATCCATGTCTATCTGGGGCACACTGGGGCGTTATCTCTATCCATGTCTATCTGGGGCACACTGGGGCGTTATCTCTATCCATGTCTATCTGGGGCACACTGGGGCGTTATCTCTATCAATGTCTATCTGGGGCACACTGGGGCGTTATCTCTATTCATGTCTATCTGGGGCACACTGGGGCGTTATCTCTAACCATGTCTATCTGGGACACACTTGGGCGTTATCTCTATCCATGTCTATCTGGGGCACACTGGGGCGTTATCTCTATCCATGTCTATCTGGGGCACACTGGGGCGTTATCTCTATCCATGTCTATCTGGGGCACACTGGGGCGTTATCTCTATCCATGTCTATCTGGGGCACACTGGGGCGTTATCTCTATCCATGTCTATCTGGGGCACACTGGGGCGTTATCCCTATCCATGTCTATCTGGGGCACACTGGGGCGTTATCTCTATCCATATCTATCTGGGGCACACTGGGGCGTTATCTCTATCCTTATCTATCTGGGGCACACTGGGGCGTTATCTCTATCCATGTCTATCTGGGGCACACTGGGGCGTTATCTCTAACCATGTCTATCTGGGGCACACTGGGGCGTTATCTCTATCCATGTCTATCTGGGGCACACTGGGGCGTTATCTCTATCCATGTCTATCTGGGGCACACTGGGGCGTTATCTCTATCCATGTCTATCTGGGGCACACTGGGGCGTTATCCCTATCCATGTCTATCTGGGGCACACTGGGGCGTTATCTCTATCCATATCTATCTGGGGCACACTGGGGCGTTATCTCTATCCTTATCTATCTGGGGCACACTGGGGCGTTATCTCTATCCATGTCTATCTGGGGCACACTGGGGCGTTATCTCTATCCATGTCTATCTGGGGCACACTGGGGCGTTATCTCTATCCATGTCTATCTGGGGCACACTGGGGCGTTATCTCTATCCATGTCTATCTGGGGCACACTGGGGCGTTATCTCTATCCATGTCTATCTGGGGCACACTGGGGCGTTATCTCTATCCATGTCTATCTGGGGCACACTGGGGCGTTATCTTTATCCATGTCTATCTGGGGCACACTGGGGCGTTATCTCTATCCATGTCTATCTGGGGCACACTGGGGCGTTATCTCTATCCATGTCTATCTGGGGCACACTGGGGCGTTATCTCTATCCTTATCTATCTGGGGCACACTGGGGCGTTATCTCTATCCATGTCTATCTGGGGCACACTGGGGCGTTATCTCTATCCATGTCTATCTGGGGCACACTGGGGCGTTATCTCTATCCTTATCTATCTGGGGCACACTGGGGCGTTATCTTTATCCATGTCTATCTGGGGCACACTGGGGCGTTATCTCTATCCATGTCTATCTGGGGCACACTGGGGCGTTATCTCTATCCATGTCTATCTGAGGCACACTGGGGCGTTATCTCTATCCATGTCTATCTGGGGCACACTGGGGCGTTATCTCTATCCATGTCTATCTGGGGCACACTGGGGCGTTATCTCTATCCATGTCTATCTGGGGCACACTGGGGCGTTATCTCTATTCATGTCTATCTGGGGCACACTGGGGCGTTATCTCTATCCATGTCTATCTGGGGCACACTGGGGCGTTATCTCTATCCATGTCTATCTGGGGCACACTGGGGCGTTATCTCTATCCATGTCTATCTGGGGCACACTGGGGCGTTATCTCTATCCATGTCTATCTGGGGCACACTGGGGCGTTATCTCTATCCATGTCTATCTGGGGCACACTGGGGCGTTATCTCTATCCATGTCTATCTGGGGCACACTGGGGCGTTATCTCTATCCATGTCTATCTGGGGCACACTGGGGCGTTATCTCTATCCATGTCTATCTGGGGCACACTGGGGCGTTATCTCTATCCTTATCTATCTGGGGCACACTGGGGCGTTATCTCTATCCATGTCTATCTGGGGCACACTGGGGCGTTATCTCTATCCATGTCTATCTGGGGCACACTGGGGCGTTATCTCTATCCATGTCTATCTGGGGCACACTGGGGCGTTATCTGTATCCATGTCTATCTGGGGCACACTGGGGCGTTATCTCTATCCATGTCTATCTGGGGCACACTGGGGCGTTATCTCTATTCATGTCTATCTGGGGCACACTGGGGCGTTATCTCTATCCATGTCTATCTGGGGCACACTGGGGCGTTATCTCTATCCATGTCTATCTGGGGCACACTGGGGCGTTATCTCTATCCATGTCTATCTGGGGCACACTGGGGCGTTATCTCTATCCATGTCTATCTGGGGCACACTGGGGCGTTATCTCTATTCATGTCTATCTGGGGCACACTAGGGCGTTATCTCTATCCATGTCTATCTGGGGCACACTGGGGCGTTATCTCTATCCATGTCTATCTGGGGCACACTGGGGCGTTATCTCTATCCATGTCTATCTGGGGCACACTGGGGCGTTATCTCTATCCATGTCTATCTGGGGCACACTGGGGCGTTATCCCTATCCATGTCTAACTGGGGCACACTGGGGCGTTATCCCTATCCATGTCTATCTGGGGCACACTGGGGCGTTATCTTTATCCATGTCTATCTGGGGCACACTGGGGCGTTATCTCTATCCATGTCTATCTGGGGCACACTGGGGCGTTATCTCTATTCATGTCTATCTGGGGCACACTGGGGCGTTATCTCTATTCATGTCTATCTGGGGCACACTGGGGCGTTATCTCTATCCATGTCTATCTGGGGCACACTGGGGCGTTATCTCTATCCATGTCTATCTGGGGCACACTGGGACGTTATCCCTATCCATGTCTATCTGGGGCACACTGGGGCGTTATCTCTAACCATGTCTATCTGGGGCACACTGGGGCGTTATCTCTATCTATGTCTATCTGGGGCACACTGGGGCGTTATCTCTATCCATGTCTATCTGGGGCACACTGGGGCGTTATCTCTAACCATGTCTATCTGGGGCACACTGGGGCGTTATCTCTATCCATGTCTATCTGGGGCACGCTGGGGCGTTATCTCTATCCATGTCTATCTGGGGAACACTGGGGCGTTATCTCTAACCATGTCTATCTGGGGCACACTGGGGCGTTATCTCTATCCATGTCTATCTGGGGCACACTGGGGCGTTATCTCTATCCATGTCTATCTGGGGCACACTGGGACGTTATCCCTATCCATGTCTATCTGGGGCACACTGGGGCGTTATCTCTAACCATGTCTATCTGGGGCACACTGGGGCGTTATCCCTATCCATGTCTATCTGGGGCACACTGGGGCGTTATCTTTATCCATGTCTATCTGGGGCACACTGGGGCGTTATCTCTATCCATGTCTATCTGGGGCACACTGGGGCGTTATCTCTATTCATGTCTATCTGGGGCACACTGGGGCGTTATCTCTATTCATGTCTATCTGGGGCACACTGGGGCGTTATCTCTATCCATGTCTATCTGGGGCACACTGGGGCGTTATCTCTATCCATGTCTATCTGGGGCACACTGGGACGTTATCCCTATCCATGTCTATCTGGGGCACACTGGGGCGTTATCTCTAACCATGTCTATCTGGGGCACACTGGGGCGTTATCTCTATCCATGTCTATCTGGGGCACACTGGGGCGTTATCCCTATCCATGCCTATCTGGGGCACACTGGGGCGTTATCTCTATCCATGTCTATCTGGGGCACACTGGGGCGTTATCCCTATCCATGTCTATCTGGGGCACACTGGGGCGTTATCTCTATCCATGTCTATCTGGGGCACACTGGGGCGTTATCCCTATCCATGTCTATCTGGGGCACACTGGGGCGTTATCTCTATCCATGTCTATCTGGGGCACACTGGGGCGTTATCTTTATCCATGTCTATCTGGGGCACACTGGGGCGTTATCTCTATCCTTGTCTATCTGGGGCACACTGGGGCGTTATCTCTATCCATGTCTATCTGGGGCACACTGGGGCGTTATCTCTATCCATGTCTATCTGGGGCACACTGGGGCGTTATCTCTATCCATGTCTATCTGGGGCACACTGGGGCGTTATCTCTATCCATGTCTATCTGGGGCACACTGGGGCGTTATCTCTATCCATGTCTATCTGGGGCACACTGGGGCGTTATCCCTATCCATGTCTATCTGGGGCATACTGGGGCGTTATCCCTATCCATGTCTATCTGGGGCACACTGGGGCGTTATCTCTATCCATGTCTATCTGGGGCACACTGGGGCGTTATCCCTATCCATGTCTATCTGGGGCACACTGGGGCGTTATCTCTATCCATGTCTATCTGGGGCACACTGGGGCGTTATCCCTATCCATGTCTATCTGGGGCACACTGGGGCGTTATCTCTATCCATGTCTATCTGGGGCACACTGGGGCGTTATCTCTATCCATATCTATCTGGGACACACTGGGGCGTTATCTCTATCCATGTCTATCTGGGGCACACTGGGGCGTTATCTCTATCCATGTCTATCTGGGGCACACTGGGGCGTTATCTCTATCCATGTCTATCTGGGGCACACTGGGGCGTTATCTCTATCCATGTCTATCTGGGGCACACTGGGGCGTTATCTCTATCCATGTCTATCTGGGGCACACTGGGGCGTTATCTCTATCCATGTCTATCTGGGGCACACTGGGGCGTTATCTCTATCCATGTCTATCTGGGGCACACTGGGGCGTTATCTCTATCCATGTCTAACTGGGGCACACTGGGGCGTTATCTCTATCCATGTCTATCTGGGGCACACTGGGGCGTTATCCCTATCCATGTCTATCTGGGGCACACTGGGGCGTTATCTCTATCCATGTCTATCTGGGGCACACTGGGGCGTTATCTCTATCCATGTCTATCTGGGGCACACTGGGGCGTTATCTCTATCCATGTCTATCTGGGGCACACTGGGGCGTTATCTCTATCCCTGTCTAACTGGGGCACACTGGGGCGTTATCCCTATCCATGTCTATCTGGGGCACACTGGGGCGTTATCTCTATCCATGTCTATCTGGGGCACACTGGGGCGTTATTTCTATTCATGTCTATCTGGGGCACACTGGGGCGTTATCTCTAACCATGTCTATCTGGGGCACACTGGGGCGTTATCCCTATCCATATCTATCTGGGGCACACTGGGGCGTTATCTCTATCCATGTCTATCTGGGGCACACTGGGGCGTTATCTCTAACCATGTCTATCTGGGGCACACTGGGGCGTTATCTCTATCCATGTCTATCTGGGGCACACTGGGGCGTTATCTTTATTCATGTCTATCTGGGGCACACTGGGGCGTTATCTCTAACCATGTCTATCTGGGGCACACTGGGGCGTTATCTCTATCCATGTCTATCTGGGGCACACTGGGGCGTTATCTCTATCCATGTCTATCTGGGGCACACTGGGGCGTTATCTCTATCCATGTCTATCTGGGGCACACTGGGGCGTTATCTCTATCCATGTCTATCTGGGGCACACTGGGGCGTTATCTCTAACCATGTCTATCTGGGGCACACTGGGGCGTTATCTCTATCCATGTCTATCTGGGGCACACTGGGGCGTTATCTCTATCCATGTCTATCTGGGGCACACGGGGGCGTTATCTCTATCCATGTCTATCTGGGGCACACTGGGGCGTTATCTCTATCCATGTCTATCTGGGGCACACTTGGCGTTATCTCTATCCATGTCTATCTGGGGCACACTGGGGCGTTATCTCTATCCATGTCTATCTGGGGCACACTGGGGCGTTATCTCTATCCTTATCTATCTGGGGAACACTGGGGCGTTATCTCTATCCATGTCTATCTGGGGCACACTGGGGCGTTATCTCTATCCATGTCTATCTGAGGCACACTGGGGCGTTATCTCTATCCATGTCTATCTGGGGCACACTGGGGCGTTATCTCTATCCATGTCTATCTGGGGCACACTGGGGCGTTATCTCTAACCATGTCTATCCGGGGCACACTGGGGCGTTATCTCTATCAATGTCTACCTGGGGCACACTGGGGCGTTATCTCTATCCATGTCTGTCAGTCAACGTCCCGGGTGATTCCTTGGCCTAGTTCAATCCCTGTGTCCACAAGGGTGGCATAACACGCCCACTAATTTCACTTCATTTCGTTTCAAATATTTATAGCCGCTATTTTCTTTTCTTTGCTTCCGCTTTTTTTCTGAACAAAATGTGCGACCGCGCCAACAAACTTTTTAATGGGTATGTCAAAAAGGTCATATATATATATATATATATATACGTGCAGTTTCGCCACATTGGTGTTGTGACTAGAAGCTTCTGAGCCAATGTGCACATTTCAATATTGACACCCACCCCCACCCAACCCCCGGCCCCACCCAACCCCTACCCCACCACAGCGCTGCGAGCGGGCACACTTTCCATGGGTAAACAGAGAGAGCATGGTTTTGTCGTATGTGCGTTACATGTGTTCAATGATTGTCGGTTTAAGCAGGACGCCTTAACCCATGTCTGTCATATCGCGACAATGGTAAGTTAGGGCCAAAGGAAACATTTGCACAGGTGGAGCTCGATGTACGCTCCGGCCGCTTGAGCTGGCCCAGCAGAGCGCAGTCGACAGTACCCGAACGCGCTACCCACTAGGCCACGGAGGCCTGGGCCGGCCCAGCAGAGCGCAGTCGACAGTACCAAACGCGCTACCCACTAGGCCACGGGGGCTTGAGCTGGCCCAGCAGAGCGCAGTCGACAGTACCCGAACGCGCTACCCACTAGGCCACGGGGGCCTGGGCCGGCCCAGCAGAGCGCAGTCGACAGTACCCGAACGCGCTACCCACTAGGGCACGGGGGCCTGGGCCGGCCCAGCAGGGCGCAGTCGACAGTACCCGAACGCGCTACCCACTAGGCCACGGGGGCCTGGGCCGGCTCAGCAGAGCACAGTCGACAATAGCCGAACACGCGACCTACGTGGCCGTTAGGTGATCCCTTGGGTCCGATGAACTTGAGGTAATTGAGGCATATACAACAGACCGGCACTGATGCACTTCGCGACCAAATAATATTACAGACTCACCGCTGGTTGCATAAAAGAAGGATTAAGGGCACATTATCAACGATTGCGTGGATTACTGGATCAGTTAATATGTTCGCAATCATCGTCTTTGAAGGGAGAATGACCCCCCCACCCCGCCTTCTGATGACGCTGCTAAAGCCCCCTTTGGTTGAAGGTGCAATCTCTAATTCCTTGTTGAAACCTCCCTTCGCCACCACACCCTCCCCTTCACTTCCTCCTCTCTTCGGGAATCCGCTCGTCGCATAAGGGACTAACCCGTTCATCGATTATAATATCGCAAGCTTCATATTCAAGATAAGTGACCGCCAAGTTAGTGATTAGTGAAATCTGTCACGCGCCAGGCATTTTGTTACGCAATTTAGTTTTGTATACATATCTAGGGCAGGGGAGGGGGAGGGGGTTGGTTAGAGGGCTGGTAGCACTGCGAAAATTAACTCTATGATACATGGTTGCGGGTAGGGTGAGCTCTTCCATCTATGACTCATGTCAAAGACCAAAAATCGAGGGAGAGGAGTTAGGGGCGGGGGGGGGGGGGGCGCTCTACATCAAAAATGTCGTAGCTTCATATTCAAAAGAATTGATTCTTAAACACCAAAAAATTAGTACAATGTGCACTAAACATGGGCCAGCACGCGTAGGAAGAGATATGTTGGGGCCGGGGAGGGGGCTTTATATCCTGCACATGTCGGTCAGTGAATTTTTGTAGCTCTCACGCCCGCCAATAAGTCATCTGCCTTGACAAGTGATCCTCTTGTACTTTGATAACACATGAATCTGTATAAAGATGCTTTGCCCCCGAACTCGGGGGTACTGGCTCGGTACATGGTAACCAAAGTCATATACACAGAGGTAACCAAAGTCATATACACAGGCTTAAAACACGGTTCAGCCATTTATTCTCCGAAAGTTAAAGGGCTGTAGTACATAGATAAGGAGCTAACCGTGATCTTTTTATCTTTAATGTGCGCCAGCATAGATAATAGAGATGGATAGAATAA
The DNA here is from genome assembly GCA_964019135.1 of Arenicola marina. NCBI lineage: Eukaryota > Metazoa > Annelida > Polychaeta > Arenicolidae > Arenicola > Arenicola marina. The sequence goes on along the minus strand of OZ025256.1, from coordinate 21,212,860 downwards.
CCTATGCCCTCAGTATATTTATCTGTGCCAGGCTAAGTGTTAGCTAAATAGCCATAGTGTGTCAAACATTACCCTGCCCCGGCATAGACAATAGAGACAGGTCCAGTTATCCACAGCCTCAATACATTTGTCTCTGCCAGTATTAAAAATAAAATAATATGTCGATCCTTTTACTGCACAAGGATAAATAATCCAGATATATGCAGTTGCAAACAGCAGCCGTGCATTTATCTACACGTCTAGCAAAAATAACGATATGGCAGTTGCGAGCTGCCACCAGATGGCGTCTTCATCCCCAAGGGAAATCCGTGGTCCCATCCTGATGAGCTCCCCCTCCCTGGAGCAGTCTGTGGAGCATGTCTAGCGTCACCATGGGCTGGTCTTCGGGAGACATATGGCCCGCCGCCTAGCGGAAGAAATACGACTCACAAATAAAGACGCCTTTAAATCATACGTTTTTTTTACAATGAAAGTTCTTGGTGTAAACAAATTGATTGTGCACGAATAGAAGACGTATATTTTTTTTCCACCAGAAAAAGTAAATTGATACATTAATAAAACAATTCCATGCACATAATAATAATGTAAATACATGTATTTACATAATAGTAATAATGTTATAATGCATTTAAATAAGAATAATGTTATAATGCATTTAAATAATAATTATGTGATCATATGAACATAAAAATGTAAATAAATTCAAACAATAATCACCATACACGCATTGTAGATAATAATGCATATACAAGTATGTAATATACAACGTAAGTTCCACATTTATATGCCACAAATATTTGAATTTTGAATCGTTTCGAAGAAATGTTAGTATAGAACGAACGGCTGTCCTGTGTGCAATTTAAATACTGATATTTTAATTCAGGCAAACATTTTTTGTCCCTCGAGTTGACATTATGCAGATCACACAACATGTACTGTAATAGGAAATACGGAATCAATGGAATGCAGTATTTTAAAGAACTGGGAACATGTATAATGTGGACTAGTAGGTAGCTAGCGCGTTGGTCTATTGTAGTGTGTGGGCTGAAGGGCCCACCCAAGCGACTGGTGCGCGAATCGAATCCCACCATGGTTGTGAAGGATAAAAGCCAATATCAAGCATTTAGGGGTTACTCCCTGAAAGATGGCTCATCTCTGTCAATCAGTCATTTGCCGCATGAAGTCCATGCGCAAAGTGTGTTATTTTTATTTTCTATTCCAGAAATATTTGGAAACATTTTCACGAAGGTTTGAAATTTGTCCCCGGGCAAAATCGTCGTTCTGGGCGGAGGAATGACGTCATACAGGCGAACCTACTACTGTTAATGTCATGGCGTATCGCCATTTCCCGCTGTGATTCCAGCCGTTTGTTTCTATGAATGATTGTTTCGGCATAACTCCCATATTATTCACGCCGCTAATATGTTCATTAAAATAATGACGTGGATGCATGGCGTGGGCTGCCAGTGATCTAAGAATTTAAGCAGGAACTGTTTCTAACCGTTGTTCACAAAAACAGCAACATTTTAAACTGTATGTGTTGTCGGTAACTTGTCTGCACTTAAAGGCGAACGTGCGCACTGAAATCTCCCAGAACACTAACAATGACAATGGGGTTGGACACTTCCTCCTGACACAGGTGTGGTTTACATATTACAAGCTCATACCTTTATGATCCAGCGGAGCATTAAGTAAGTGTCATCACTCACCCGTATTGAGACATAGCGCAGACCCTTGTAACGCTGAGTATGTCCCGCCACCTGGCGAGAGCCGTCGACATCACTGCTGTAGTACCACTTGTCATAAGGCTCAAGATGCTGCAAGTAGTGAGTAATCACTCGCTAGGCTTCATCAGCAGGATTTGCTTTCATCATACTTTAAGAAACATTGCCGCCATTTTGGATTATCTGGCGCGATGGCGGTATAATAATAAGTATTGACTCCTACAATCCAATATCTAGTGGATGTGTTTCCCGAAATCTTACAATTGATTCACAATTGGTCCGTAATTACAATAATATGATGCAATTTACTCGTACAACAGAAAATACAACATAGCTATTTAAAGATAAAAGCGGCTATTCACTTCTACCACACACATATTGATTTCATAGTCAACAATGTGTCAGAATAGGCCCCTAAGGCTGCATTTATGGAAAAAAATTCATAGGTCATCGTTGGTATTTAGAAAGTAGGGAAGATTAGTTATGTTATGCTATTGAAATGTAAAAAAATTTGAATATTGGTCATTTTTCTCATTAAAAGCACACTGAAAAGAAATGAACACTGATTTTTTTCATGCAATTCATGTTTTTGTATTTTCTTGTACCTCTGGTACAGCATGCAATAAAAAAATGATATGTCACCAACCAACATTACAACGGGTTATTCGCATTTGTCTCGAGCATAGCCGCCTTTATGTTTAATGCCCTCATAGTGAGTATAAGTTTCTTTCTTTTTTGAGTTTATATGCAACTACTCCTAAATTGGTACAACGTTTGCCTTACCTCAGGGGTACCATTCTGTGCCACCTTGTGCAGAACAGTTTGCCCCGTGTACATGCTGCATACGTAGTCCAAATCACCATAGTAAAGGAGTATCTTATACTTCTGTAAGTCAGAAAAACCAGGCGACATGCAGTAGAAATACATTGTGTGCAAGATCCACGATTTCAGCATGAAAGACACCAAGTTACCAGGTCGTCAATAAACACTTACAACATCCAGCGCCATTCACGTTACACTGATTACAGCAGAAGCAGAAGTAAGGTTTTTTATTTGCTGCGGGGCATATACACATATAAAAGATTATAGATATCCAGTGGCGTGTGCAAATTCTTGAAATGGGTGGGGAGGGCGGAGGGGGGCACAATGTGTTTCCCTAAAACATGCATGTAAAAGCCTCAGATGTAGATAACCGTTGTACACGTTACGTATTATCTGAACACTCTATACTCGTTAGTGAGCTAAAGAATAAAACACAAACTACCAAGTTTGATGCATTGTAATAAAAAAGGAGAGGCCAAGGAGCTCAGCATTTGAAATGGAGGGGGGGGGGCACAGATATATCTTAGGGTCAGAAAGAGGGGGGGGAGCGGGGGGGGCTGTGCCCCGCCCCCTGGATACGCCCATGATGTCAGCTAACCAGCCCTAGAAAGTCGCGACAACAACAGAGCTAAAGGGTAATGATAACAAACAAAATAATTTAAACGAAAACTGATTATTTTTGCCCGGTTGAGATCTGAATCCATCTGCAAACAACATGTCAACAGTACATCAACAACAACATATTTAGCTCCATGACCCGCGTCGCGTCCCATGTATGTCTAGACCGGAAGCGTGTCACATGCTGCGTCACAGTGACATTAATTTCGCCGACCGTCGTTAGATAAACAAACATTCCACGTCAGCTTGCGTCGCTCGATACGTCAATAGTTTGGGCTCAAATAGAATCGATGGTATCGGCCAACATGGCTTCGCGTAGGCCATGATTGGTCAATGAGTATTGATTTGAGGCAGGGGCAATGGAAGTGGACTGATGGATGGTGATATACCAAATCACTAAGCGGAGGGATCGATTGAAGTTGTAGACCCCATATGTGTACATATGCGCTAAATCGGGCCACAATCTTTGGGTCAGGTCCTAGCGAATCAATGAGGTGAGTCATTGGCGTCAACGATTATCGAACTCGGATTCGTTACTTAGCTAAGCGAGCTACTGCTTGCTGGTGTTAGTTAAAGAGGGGGGGGGTGTACCTTTTCCGATATCCGCGATTGGCATCCAGGAATTGTTGGAGATTCGCGATCAGCTGTTGGCAATTTTTGGGGATCATTATCCGTACAATTCCTGTTTTAATGCAAATTAAGACCCTTTGCCTATTTATCGCGATACGTTATAGCAGTCTGCAAAATCCTCGATATTGGCGATATCACCATTAAGGCGTTTTTTTTCGCGCCCAGCTTTAAAATGTCTTAATCTTGGAGATTCGATACCACTCTCCCTAATTTTGGGGGATTCGCGATTCCGAAGGAGTACCCCCCCCCCCCCTCCCCTAAAAAGGACACGTTAACCACTGTGGATCATATCACGATCGACAGTGGGAAGGTTGAGGGGTGCCAGGGATCCAGGAGTAACTCCCTACTAACTGAAAGACGTTGGATCCTGATACTGAGCAAACATATACATTTACACAGGAGGGATTCGAACGACGCACCGGCCGCTTGCATAGGCTGGCCTAGAAGAGCATACTTGACCCAGCACCGTGACCCCAGCACCGTGACCCCAGCACGGTGACCCAAGCACCGTGACCGGGCCAGCACCGTGACCCAGCACCGTTAACACTATGACATGAGTACTAATCGTTAGAGGGCTTCTTCTGGCCTACGTCAGGGGTGAAATGTGGTCGGGGGGGATGTAAGAAACAGCAGGATACAAAGTCTTTCCATTCCTAGATATCATTATATTGTACTTAAAGTTATGTATGCGCCGGCCACAATCCCACATGAGGTCTACCAAGTGAGTAACAGAGGATCTGCCGAGACGCCGCCATTTTGTAAAATGCTGTGCAAATGGTTCATACAATTAGTGATCAAATGACCATGAGGTTGCCAGTTACTTGGGGTAGAGGTAGAAGTAAAGCTCCCTCTGCTGTGGTGGCCGCCCCGATAGCTCAGTGTGTTAGAGTGTTCTGGCCACCTGAGAGCCTAACGCCACGTGGATCGATACTTCGCCATGTCTGTGTGGTCGCAGGATAAAGACCCCATGTCCTTCTTCGCAAAGAGTATTGGGTTATCTCCCGGGATATGACTCCACTCTCCCTTCCTTCTCCCATTGACGCGATATGACGCCAATGGTTACAGCGTCCTAACTATACAACCAACCCTCTGCTGGGAGAGTGGCATTCTCCGCCAACTCACCTGACTCTCCACCAGCGGAACCAGGAGTGGCCAGGCGTCGTGAAATGTGTAATACGTGTGATACGTTCCCACCTCCGCAGCATCGTCCACGAGAGAGCTGAGAAAAATAATCAACAATAACATTTAAAAGGATTGAAAATTACAAAATAACACAGATTGAAATTATGAAATATGTATAATATTAAATCAACAGCATGAATGGTGATGAAAAACAATAAACACCCCGCTATTTTACAGCATTCAATTATATGTCGTTGCACATCAACTTGAAAATCAATTTCATATTACAAAGGCTTGGCATTCAGCTGGCTACACAATAAACGGGTTCAGCATATTGTTCAATATCTAGGATTTAGCCCCAACCCGTTGGTTTTCTGCAACATCTGCTGGCCAATCCACTTCGATGCGGCCAGGGCTGGTTGCTCGATACAGGGTTGGTGAGGTTAATATCTGGGGGCCCTGAGCGAGATTTTACTAAACCTTCGTAACTTTTTAATCGTGCAATTTAAAACTCCGATTACCGGGGCAAAAGCGTTTTTTTATTTTTTTTTATTTATCATTAATTTAGGTCGCACATACATTTGAATATCAATATAGAATATAGATTGCACGCAGTTGGCTGCATCTTATTTGTCTGTCTGTCTCTTTCGCTCTCTCTCACTCTCCAACTCTCCCTCCCTCTCTCTCTCTCTCTAGCTTCTTTTCTGTTTATCTCCCTCTCTCTCCCCATCAATGTCCCTCTCTCTACCCATCAATGTCCCTCTCATATACATGTATGTGTAAGGTACCTGCAGCCGAACCAGTCTGGCAGCTGCGTGACGCGCTGCGAGAGTATGTGGAGGGCCCTTCTGACGTCACGTCGGTTGAGGTATGTGGCGGGGCCCATGCCGCTGATACATGGAAGCACGTCCTGTTTCTTGGCTAACATCACGATATCATCGCCGAACTAAAAAACATATACGTGGGGCGTCATGTTGGACGTTTACTATATACTATTATCCCATTGTAGATCTGATACAGAGCTCAGTTCCAATTTAATTTTCAAGTGTTACAAAAGTAATCACATAAGTAATTAACATTGATATTAGGATTATGTTTGCGATATATTTGTGGTCTGCTTAAGTCGTATTCTAGGCATTGCATTGAGCGTCCATTATCACAAGTACAAAAGAAATGAAAAGACTTATGTTGTTTTATGCCATGTATGTGCACACAAGAGATACACTGGGCCAATGGACCGGCCTGCCGGGACGCCGAATGATGCATGGGTGATGCACACGCCAGATTAAGTCCCCTTGCTCAGATTCCAGCCCAGAACCTATTGATCTGGGCCAGTATTCATAGTCGCCACTTAAGCTACAAGTGGAACATTTGTCGAGCAATTATCGGGTTCAAAATACATAAGTTGTCACCCAAAAAGTGGATTTGCTGGAATTAAGAAAGTGCTAAAAGTATATTGAAGAGGATTTCTTAATCATGAGCACCATCACAACGAGCTGGTGAGGCTAAGATGAAAATGCACTTGTCGTGCGTAACTTACGAGGCGATTATAAATAGGGCCCTTAGGGTGCAGTAATCAGCAACCAGAGTGGTCCCCAGGACCCATTGATATGTGTCTCTATCTCGGTAACCACTGCACCAGGGAAGCCCCCAGGACCCATTGGTCTGCGGTCTAGTGCGCTAACCACTGCACTAGGGAGGCCCCCAGGACCTATTGGTCTGCGGTCTAGTGCGCTAACCACTACACCAAGGAGGCTCCCAGGACCTATTGATCTGCGGTCTAGTGCACTAACCACTACACCAGGGAGGCCCCCAGGACCTATTAATCTGCGGTCTAGTGCGCTAACCACTACACCAGGGAGGCCCCCAGGACCTATTGGTCTGCGGTCTAGTGCGCTAACCACTGCACCAGGGAGGCCCCCAGGACCTATTGATCTGCGGTCTAGTGAGCTAACCACTACACCAGGGAGGCTCCCAGGACCTATTGATCTGCGGTCTAGTGCGCTAACCCCTACACCAGGGAGGACCCCAGGACCTATTAATCTGCGGTCTAGTGCGCTAACCACTACACCAGGGAGGTCCCCAGGACCTATTGGTCTACGGTCTAGTGCGCTACTTATCATACCAGGGAGGCCCCCGGGACCTATTGATCTGCGGTCTAGTGCGCTAACCACTACACCAGGGAGGCTCCCAGGACCTATTGATCTGCGGTCTAGTGCGCTAACCACTAAACCAGGGAGGCCCCCAGGACCTATTGGTCTACGGTCTAGTGCGCTACTTATCATACCAGGGAGGCCCCCGGGACATATTGGTCTGCGGTCTAGTGCGCTAACCAATACACCAGGGAGGCCCCCACGACCTATTGATCTGCGTCAATTAATTAAAGTAACTAAATCAAGTGATTAAAGATCACAATGTATGTTTCTTACTTTGGTTTCATTGTGACCTTGAAGACGTTGGAAGATGACCGCCAGATGCTGAGTCAGCCATTGTTTTTGAGTGGCCATCAGTTTCACGGTGTCCGGGTGGTAACACTCACTCAGGTAGTTGTACATGTTAATAATGGGGCTGCCGTAGAACATCGGGAGGATTTGCAGAACCTAAGTAACATATATGAGCATTAAGGTGGTAAGCGGGATCACCGTGGCGCCACCTGGCGAATATTAATTACATGTATCCCGCCTTTTCTCCACTTAGCGAACGTTTTTTTGGCAAATAATAGAAATAAAAATATCAAGACCTTTGGCAATTGACAATGTTGAGTTTCCAAAGGAAATTGCAGGTGAAATGTAGCATACTGCCTTAACGCCTTCTATCAAACATCGCAATCAATTTGCGTGTGTATCAACATATCTTTGAACATTACAGATAGAACTTATTGATGGCATAAATTGCTACGTAGTGAAATAGTGAACGCTACAGGGATCAAAAAAAGTGTTGATTGCTTATGATGGAGCAATTTATGATTAGAAAGCTGTTGGTTTTTAATACAACATGGAGCAATAGGAAAATGCCGTTTTTTTCGGAAGAAGGAAGTAATTCAAAGCTAAACAATTTCGCCAGTCGCTAATGTGGGACTGATTAAGCCTATGCGTAAGTTAATGTACAAGGAACACGACATTACCGCATAACAATAATGGAGTCCGAGGTCGAAGCCCGAGAACCCATTGTTATCCGGTAATGTCGTTTTCCGAGGACACTAACTTATGTAAAATCCATGTCTTTATGACTCAAGCATACTACACTAGAAAAACATAATATCGTGCGAGAACAATGGAGTGTGGTCCCCAGTGGATTTCACTCTCGGTTCCAGTCATACCAGGGAGGCGCATTTAATGTCCTTGGGGAAGACGAACTGACAGTCATCCTCGGTCCCCTGTGCGCCGCAGCATGCGTCTTGAAGCTCCTTCCAAGTGCTGCAATAGTACAATATACGAACGCTGTTTCTATTCTGCAGTCGGATGATTGTTGCCGGGATTCTAACAACTTAACAACCTCTTTTAATGTGCAGAGATACTGATATACTACGATGCCATTGGCGTGACATCGAAATGTTTTGTTGTCCTATTTTTTTGCGTGGTGTAAACCTAAGCATTCCTGTAATTACCCAGCCACCGCCATAGCAAACTGGACTGAAATAATGTACATGTGTGACGGATAGTGATACGATTGTATTTGGAAATGTGGGAATACAAAAATGAAAATCACATGGTGTATACCCTATACAGGCCAATTAACTTTTGAAACATAGCGTTAACTGTAGGTCGAGGGCCATATTAATATCTATGATGTATTTTGCGTGTTGATAATCAATGTTAATGGACCAGCATCGCGATACTAAGAGGCGAGCGTTTATTTACCCGTGGTCTACCAGGCCGTGATGATACCAGTAGAAGAAGTTACTGTTCATGTTGGCGGCAAATGTTTGGAGCAGTCCATTCCCTATTGCAGCTCCCTGCAACACACAGCATGTGACAGCCTAACGGCAAGTGGATCGGTGGTTCGCGCCCCGATGTGGTCATGTCTGTGTGGTCGCAGGATAAAGATCCCATGTCCTTCTTTGAAAAGAGTAGGGGCAGGGGCGGATCTAGGAATTTGCCCATGGGGTGGTGGGGGGGGGTGCTCTCTGAAAACTTCCGACCTGGCGTGTGGGCTGTGCTCTCTGAAAAACTTGCGACCGGGGGCGGGGGGGGGGGTGCTCGGAGAAGCTGACTTTAACGGTGTATGTTCTGGCTGGTTCCCAAGGGACACCCCCCCCCTAGATCCGCCCCTGAGGGGGATACCCCCCCCCCTCCCCCGGGGACATGGCCCCGCTCGTCCCTCCTTTCTCCCACTGACGCGATATGACCAGAATAGGTTCACGCGTCCTCAATATACAACCAACCATCGGCGGTTTCCATGAAAATGAGCAAGAGTGACACATGACCAAACTTATAGAAATAATTCGCACTAACTGGACTACTAACCCGTCTACTGTAGGTAACATTGCACAGTGGCATGGAAACAAAGAGATTATGGAGTTATTAACCTAAGTAGACATTAACGTGCTCCCGACATCTATGACATCCTGTCCCATCAGTCAGTAGACCGGCTCCGCGGCGGACCAACACGTCATGGGTTCGAACCCTGGCAACTTTCGTCTGACGCATGTTTCACCCAACTCTATTTTTTATGATATTTTGTGGCTCATTTTTAGCCTAAATATTTTCGCACCTGATCTCAAGCACCAACAATGTTTCCCTCCATGTTTGAACAAGGTATTTTGTCCATGGTTACCTTCAGGTTGAAGCGTGGGTCGGCCGCCAGTCGCACGAGGAGAGTCGGGATGTAGACGCCTGCGTAGCTCTCCCCGGTGATGTACAACTCGCGGCCTTGGTACACCGGGAATTTCTCCATGAAGTCCCACAGTGCTCGGTGGTTGTCATCCGCCGTCTGAATCAGAATCACAGTCAATCAGACTCACACACTGCATCAAGTGCGTCACATGAGAGATTTCCCCTTCACCTCATTTCGTTGGCGACTTCCGTACACCGCATGGTTTATTGCTGCTCCCTACTGGCATTGTGCATGTTGTCCGTGTGATATCACAGGGGTTGTCTGGTCTAAACAGGGATATAACGGAATAAATACACGTCTACAACTTTTTCATTTGCAGCTCAAAGCCTGCTTTCGTTATTCGAGTGGGAAAGTTATTGCATATATAAATATATATAATATTCATATATGATATAATTATTATATAATAATGATAAAAAAATTACGCAAATTCTAGGCATCAGACGACGTGAACGCGTCAATTTTTAGAAAGAAACATAATCTGTCTATAGCGTCCATTGTGAGGCTCGTATTGCGCCGATTTTAGTTTTAGTTGAGGGGTTATTTTATTAGATAAAACGGCATGTGCCTTTTACGTACTACTCTAAACTAAATTATGAAAAAAAAATTGCACTAATCAGAATATCGCAGTTATTTGGAATATATTCAAGATATGTTTGTCACAAAAATCGACAACAAAGAAAAGTGTGACCGGCCTATTTGACAGAAAATGATCAGTCCCTAGCTTGCCTGTTCGTCATCCGTTGTGTAGTTTCTGTCCGTAGCATAGGAGAAGCCGACTCCGGCAGGTGCTTCCAGGTAGATGGCGCTGGCGAACTGTTGTAGCAGGGACACTAAAGCGTTAACACATGGTCTGGTGTCTTTGTCACATTAATCATGTTAAACATACATATACTTGACTTTTTTCAACAATTTGTAACACTGTGCAATATATTTATAAGTGTTTCTATTAATTCCCTTCATATGATCAATATCTTAGCGAAAAGAGTAAAATTTTATCATCAATATCTTAGTGAAAAGAGTCACATTTTATCATCAATATCTTAGTGAAAGAGTAACATTTTATCAGCAATAGCTTGTAATCAATACCCCATGGTATAAATATTCAGCTCTTGGCAATTAACCCTGGCATACCGAATATCGACCGGAACGACCCCACCTTTTCCCACCGCAACATTTCTAAACATGATATTCCTCTGTGAAACTTGGAACATAGCCGGATCCCGGATTTCGGTTTAGTTCGGGGTGGAAGGGGGGGGGGCCGAGGAATACCCTATCTATATCCAGAATTCCCAAGCATTAGGGAGTGTAATATCGAATCACCAAGATAAGAACTGGTCAAGACCTGGCGCGAAAAAATATCGCGAATATTGAGGAATTGACAGACTGTTATAACGGATCACGGTAAATAGGGAAAGGATAACGACCCCCAAAAATTGCCAGCAGCCAATGGATAATCTCCAAGAATTGATGGATGCTAATCGCAGAGATCGGGAAAGGTATTCCCTCCCCTCTAGTTAGGACGGAACTTTTTCGGAGGATGGGCAATCTAGAAAACGACGAGGAGTGGAGGAAGCGGGCGGTATAGAATACAGGCCAGTACAGGCAATTTTGAGCCAGTGGCAGATCCAATGGTTCCAAAAGTTAGGAACGCCCCGCACCCCCCCCCCCCTTCCCCCCTTCCTCAGTCGCAAGTGTGCAGTGACCTCTCCCCAACCACCTTCCCTAATTCCCAGAACGTCTACCTGCCTTGTTCCACGCGAAGTCGTTGTATGTTATCCTGCCGTCCGGATTCAGCTGCAACATCACGAATATTTGGCGCAAATATCACCTATTAATAATGTACTAGCTGGCATTTAACATTAATATCACCAGCAACGATATTAAATATGCGTTTTTGTAGCTCGAGGAATGGTTTCTTCCATCAAATGTCAACCATTGGGTGCTATACCCAATAAAGGTAAATTGAAGGTGTAGCTGGATGTAAAACACCGACACTAAAACACACAACAAAATGTGTTAAATTTTTTATATTGCATTGACCAAAGGATGCCATGTATTGACACCACGGGGTAATGTTGTTACGGCGATATAAATCATTAGCCTTCCTCGAGGTTCACGATTTTGGGGCATATCAGGCAGCGGAGTTCACGCCCCCATGAAACAAAACGATCCGCCTCTTACAACAAATACAAGGTTCTTCCTATGCTTCACGGTGAGAATATCTCTCGAAGGCCGAACATTTTTGAGTGGCGATGATCCCACAAGCACAGCTCGCGTTCAAAATCAATCATTACTAATCAGCCTGATAAATATACTGGACATTAACATAAATGGGCCATTAACATAAATGGGCCGTTAAAATAAATCTATGGTTGTCCCACAATGTATTACCTTTGTGGTTATATATGATAGAGTATACAATGTTGAACTGTTAGCTGACTGAGTGATTCATATTTCTGTTCTTCTGGAACATCGGACTAATGTTCTGTCCCGATTGTGTACTTCCTTAGCAGATAGTTTTCCTAACGCATACAAACTTGACGTGACATGGTCAATACCCTTGTATATATTTAATGTGTTAAAATAACACATATATATATATATATATATATAGTAAGGCACGCAGGCTCGAAGCGCCCTTGATTTACTGAGCTGCCTATATCTATAGTAAGGCACACAGACCAGAAGGGCCCTGGATCTACTGAGCTGCCTCCGCCTCAGATATTTACCCTGAAAGGTCCATTGGTTCCCAGGAAGCCGTTGAGAGAGCTACATCCGGGACCTCCGTTCATCCAGATGATCAGCGGGTCGCTGTCCGGATCACGTTGGGACTCCACGAGCCTTGACGGTGCAGGAAGAGACGCAATATCTGTGTTTTAGGCCACTTTTGTGCACATAAATGGCCAAACCTGGACCGGGACAAGAAGCCTCCCAGGGGACGATGACATTGGGGGTTGGATGAATTAGTAGTGGTGCCCGGGCGCGAACCCTTGTCATGTTTATCTGCCGCTCAGTCTGCTTATCAACTGGGCCTAATGGGAGGCTCCCAAAATAATGTCGTCATATGCAGTAGTATTGGCATAACACGCTAAAGTCATATCTAAATATGTTGTTATGATGATCTCCATGCATGCTCCGTGAATGTACTGATCAACTAATTCAGATGAATGTATCTCTCACCAAATGTCGTTGAGTATAGACATGGTGACTAGCACTTATATTTTTGCACATCCCCGGGCTAACTAACGAATATTATGGCTGGGATTTTATAGCTGCGCTAAAGTCCAAAAACACAAATCTGTGTAATAGCGGCTGTAACACCGTAATTACATGTTATAACCAATGCACTTACATAACTATCGCTGTAATTGGTAGTTAATACTATTTATATGTCAACTAACATTGTCATTTACCCATGTAATAATGTTATGAATAGTTGTAATAATGTTATGAATCGTTTTAATAATGTTATGAATCGTTGAAATAATGTTATGAATCGTTGTAATAATGCCATGAATCGTTCTAATATTGCTATGAATCGTTGTAATAATGTTATGACTCGTTGTAATAATGTTATGAAAAGTTGTAATTATGTTATGAATCGTTGTAATTATGTGATGAATCTTTGTAATAATTTTATGACTCGTTGTAATACCGTTATGAATCGTTTTAATTATGTTATCAATCTTTCTAATAATGTTATAAATCGTTGTAATACTGTTATGAATGGTTGTAATAATGTTATTGATCGTTGTAATTATGTTATAAATCGTTGTAATGTAATAATGTTATTTGGGACTGTATGAATTGCCATAATGTTATTACCAATTGAAAGTGCGCTTAGCCATGTTATTGTCACAGCGGGTGTTACGAGTGCAATGGGTACGTTAATTGCTACTAAACCATGGTATGCCTGCATAAGTTGTCACCTAACCTTACTGTTACATTAGTTGTTACTTACCAATGGTACTGCTACATTAATTCAAACCTGTAATGTTATTGATACATTAGTTGTTAACTACCAACAATGTAGTTGTTACATATACATGTTTTGCTACATTAGTTGTTACGTAACAATGTTATTACTACATTAGTTGTTGCCTACCAGTGTTATGGCTGCATTAGTTGTTGCCTTCCAGTGTTATTGCTGCATTAGTAGTTGCCTACCAGTGTTATTGCTGCATTAGTTGTTGCCTACCAATGGTATTGCTCCATTCGGTGTTACCTACCAATGTTATTTCTACACTAAGTCATACCTTCAAATGCTATTGCTACGCTGATTCATACCTACCACTGTTATTACTGCATTCGGTGTTACCTACCAATGTTATTACTGCATTCGGTGTTACCTACCAATGTTATTGCTACATTAGTTGTTACCTAACAATGTTATTGATACAGTATATGTTACCTATCAATGTTATTGATACGATAGTTGTTACCTACCAATGTTATTGATACATTAGGTGTTACCTGTCAATGTTATTGATAAATTAGTTGTTACCTACCAATGTAATTGATACATTAGGTGTTATCTATCAATGTTATTGATACATTAAGTGTTACATATCAATGTTATTGATACATTAGTTGTTACCTATCAATGTTATTGATACATTAGATGTTATCTATCAATGTGATTGCTACATTAGTTGTTACCTACCAATGTTATTGCTACATTCGGTATTACCTATCAATGTTATTGCTACATTAGGTGTTATTTACCAATGTCATTGATACATTATTTGTTACCCACCAATGTTATTGCTACATTAGTTGTTACCTACCAATGTTATTGCTACATTAGTTGTTACCTACCAATGTTATTGCTACATTCGTTGTTACCTACCAATGTTATTGCTAAATTCGTTGTTACCTACCAATGTTATTGCTACATTGGTATTTACCTACCAAAGTTATTGCTAAATTCGGTGTTGCCTGCCAATGTTATTGCTACATTCGGTATTACCCACCAATGTTAATGCTACATTAGTTGTTACCTACCAATGTTACATTCGGTGTTACATACCAATGTTATTGCTAAATTCGGTGTTACCTACCAATGTTATTGCTACATTCGGTATTACCTACCAATGTTATTGCTACATTAGGTGTTATTTACCAATGTTATTGCTAAATTCGGTGTTTCCTACCAATGTTATTGCTACATTCGGTATTACTTACCAATGTTATTGCTACATTAGGTGTTATTTACCAATGTCACTGCTACATTAATAGCTACTTACCAGTAGTGCAGTCGACGAGCATGGGACGCCTGGAGATATCCTGAATAATGCCTGAAGCTCGGTTGATCGCCGTCGATCCCGGGTAAGAACTCAATCTGGTCTTCCCGACAACGTCCGCGATGATCCGGAAAAAGCTTACTGTCCGTCAGGCTGAGGCAAACTGACCACAGGATACACAGCACGGTGAAGGATGTGTGCACGATCCCGACATGCGTCATCCTGAAAGGGAGTCCGGCTTATACAATGTGTGGCTTACGTAGATGGTGGGTCTCTGTAGTCATGTGCTAAACGTTCTCGTTCTGCGAGATTCTATAGCATATCTCTCTATCTCTATCTCTGTCAGACCGTACATCCCTTAGTCTCACTATATAACTCGCTGTCTTTCAACCTAGCTTCGCCTATGACGGAACGTATCTCTCTCCATATTTATCTCTCTCTCTCTTTCTCTCATTCTCTCTGTCTCTCTCCCTCTCTCTCTCTCCTTCTCTCCCCCTCTCTCTTCCTCTCTCTCTCTCTTTCTCTCTCTCTCTCCCTCTCCCCATCTCTCTCTCTCTGTCTGAGTACAGATTGTTGTGCATTTTTCATGCTCGACTTTACCCTGTGACCTGCGTTCACCCATTGGTACTTCAGGCTCAAGGGGCCTGGAGTTGCAATCTCAGGCACGTGTGGTACTTGGTCAAAGTGCATTCATAAACACATAGAGAGTAGTGTTGATAAATAAGTATGTATATATGAATGTTGCTGTTATGTTCAGCGTTGATATATCAGAAACTGAACGGTGAATTAGTTTGATTTAAGAACTGAGTGGAAAGTTTACACAAGGTTGTTGGTTTAATATATACTTCAATATATTAAGTGGATTCGAGATCGTAATTTGTCCATTTAATTATAGCACATACATATTACATGTAATCCTTTTAGAATAGAAATCGGACTAATTCCCTGTCCAGCATGTATATATATATAATATAAATATATATATATATATATATACTAATAAATTTATATATATACATATCTTGACGCATCAAGGAATAACCACCAATAGGATAAGTGCATATATTCATGAACACACGTGCTTGCCAGCGTTTGAACGGCTGAGTAAACACTGGCTGTGCTATCATCGACCCTATTTCGCTCATTCTGGCTCGAGCCCAATCTCCCACTCGCTAGGTGGACCGACGCCCCTCCCCCGCTCAAACTGCTGCTCTCAACAAGGCGCAGTTTTCAAGATTCTTGAAAAACAGCCAATTCAGTTTTATTTCTTGCAAAATAACCATTTTCAAGAATACAAATCTCTGTGTACTTTACGCTGTCATCATATTGCCAAAGTACCATGAAACAAGCGATAATTGGGAATGAGTTGTAACGTTTGTTCACTTGGCTGATACCGTGTGTGTATATAGGCCTAGGCTGGTTTCCCGGCTCTGATTTGTTGGATTGCGCGAGGCAGTTGTCTCAATTCGAGCAGCGCCGTCCTGGCGGGGGGAATGTGCCATTGCCGACAATATCCGACGAGAGACACATTCAGTTGACACTTGATTGATTACCAAACCCGCACCAACGCAGATTGAGCGATCATAACGTCCCCATATAGTATCGCTCTATGATATAGGAAGACACAGGAGTTGAAGCCACGGCGGGGGGTAGGGTGGGGGGGGGGGGCTTATTTGAAAAAACATATAGCACTTTTTTCATTGTTTTCGGATAACATGGCAGCACAGATAACAATTCGTAGAAAACGAGATATTTAGTTTGACATCATATGGTTTGACAGAGTGGTTCTAGCTGTAGAACGAAATTATTAAACCTAACGCACCACAAAAACCCGACCTTCAATTTCGGCAAACACACGTGTTAGTTGGGGAAATACCTGTTAAATATAAGTTTGTGGCAGCATGCGATAAACACTCCTGTTAGAGCGGCAAATACCTGTTAAATATAATTTTCTGGTAGCATGAGATAAACACTCCTGTTAGAACGGCAAATACCTGTTAAATATAAGTGTGTGGTAGCATGAGATAAACACACCTCTAGGTGAGGCAAATACCTGTTAAATATAACTTTGTGGTAGCATGAGATAAATAGACCTGTTAAATATAACTTTGTGGTAGTTTGACATAAAAACACATGTTGGAGCGGCAAATACCTTTGTTAAAAATGTTAAAAAAAATGGGGACCCGGGGAGAGTCCACTGTGGGGGGGGGGGGGTTTCAGGCCGCCTCATATAACGTTCTCCTAAAAAAAAAGGGGGGGGGCTGTCTACGCCTCAGATGGCCTACATTGTACATTGAATAAACAAAATTCTTCCTCAAAAAGGGAGGGGGGGCACCTTGACCCCCCCCCCCCTGTACATATATATGCATGTGTCGCCTTTCGGCATTTACCTCCCAGACCGCTATACAGTAACAGTACTCACAGATATTTTCAAGTATGAAATTGACAATCGTAGCTGATGGTAGGTACAAGTGAGAAGTACTCGTAGGTATCTGAAACTAACAACAAAGTGATATGCTGAGTTCTTTGTCCAACTTGTTTGTCCGACATAACGCACATACAAATTGTGGTTGAGTTCGGGTATGCGACCGGAGTAATCGGCGCAGATATTTGGAGCATGAGCTCTCATAATTTCCGCTCATGTGCGGATCAAGATAAACCGAACGCAAAATCCGCGGCCCACGTGAATGTTGCACTTGCTGAATCATGAACATTGTTAAACAGTATAATAAAATAAATCAACGGACACGTGTTGTGTTCATTATTTTATTCTAATATTTATAATTTTATTTACAGATGTTTTGCAGGTCGAAATGCTACTTTATATGTATTTTACGTGTTGTTTGGCCTGGACGCCATGTTGGATAATCCTCGTGATCCTCCTCTGGGTGGAGAGTGAGGTCCGAGAGTAAAATGTACCACGTGACCGAGCTATCGGAACACAATATTTGCGTTTGGTTATGCACTCCGCGGAGTCTGACTACTCCGCTTTCATACCCGAACTCACCCTGTGTGGCAACCAGAATCATAGAAGTTTCAATCACGGTTGGTTGAGTTTGGGGGGGGGGGGGGGCGGGGAGGTGGGAGGGGGGGGGGAGGGTGCAACACGGTTATGTACCTCATCAGTGTGAGTGCTGCACCCCCGCCCCCAGCCCCCCCCCCCCCCCCCCCCCCCACCCCCAACCCGCGATTGAAGCTCCTGTGCTAGACCTCAAAAGTTGCTCCATTTCTGGCCCCAGGCCCCTTTTTTGACACAGTAAACACCCAACGCTTTAGGCCAATTTAACGGAATTTAGCGTTTGGCTAGAGGCTCTAATTTGACGTCTTTTATCCACCGGGCCTGCGCCCGATATATCATATAGATATGCCTGTGCATACATAGTTTCTCCTCTTAACTTAAAGAGGTGAAACGCGGAATTATAGACAAGAATGATCGAGAGACCAGCTAACCATAGAGCCACCCTGACAACAAGGTTGCAGAGACTATGTAATATATAGAGTATTACTGTTCTATGTAATATATAGAGTATTACTGTTCTGTGTAATACATAGAGTATTACTGTTCCATGTAATATATAGATTATTATTATTCTATGTAATATATAGAGTATAACTATTCTATGTAATATATGGAGTATTACTGTTTTCTGTAATATATAGAGTATTACTGTCCCATGTAATATATAGAGTATTACTTTTCTATGTAATTTTTTTTTGATTTGATCTTTAAAAAAAAAAATTATAATAATATATAGAGTATTACTTTTCTTGTAATCTTCTCTCGTGTAACGTTCGACTGTTCTCGCGTTGTTATTAACATCCAAAAGGACTTCATCATTGATTGAGAGTTCACTTCACTTCACCCCGGGCATTGAACTGGCAATTATGAAGCAGCTGTATCCACACGAGTGTGTTAAAACATATGACCTTGCCCCTCGTTTTAGTCCGAAAATGACGTCGTTATGACACAGAACAAAGAATCTCGTTCGGCCATAACGATTTGACGGAAAGTTACGAAAATAACAATCCGGATCGGCGGATGTGCGATAGATATGACATAATGCACGAAGAAGTGGCAAAGGTAAAAAAAAAAAAAATGTTTCAGCCAAGGCCAGCCTACCAAGAATTCTTGCTCTTGCTTGTCAATGCAAGACGTATCTTCGCTGGTTTGGGCACGTTCATCACATGTAAGGTGAACCCATTTCCAATGAAATGCTCAATTGAGAGCTTCCCGCCGACAATAAGCGAACTGAACAACCAAAGCTGATGTTTAATGACGTTTGCAAACGCGACATGAATGCTGTTAGCATCGATATGGGTGTCTTCGTATCCGGAGTACTTGATGACCCATAAGTCAGGGTGGGCAACCCGGGCCTTGGTGCGAGATCGAACGCAGTGGCGGATCCAGCGGAGTGGGGGGGGGATACTGCGGCTTAAACCCCCCCCCCCCAGTCAAGCCGCACAAGCCTCCTCCCCCCCCCCCCACCGACAGGTTTAGCCCCGGATAATTTAACCCCGGATAATTAAGTTTGATTTGTAATAGCCGTATAAAAATACGTTTATGAAAACGATAAGAATGGCCGACCCTTGTGAATGCTTGGTTTGTCACGATCGTGAGGAAGCATGGCAGACGGTGTGCCAATGCATGTTTTGCCGATGTGAAGGCACCCGTCGGGAAATCATGATCGTGAAGGGAATGGCAGACGATAGAGAGCCGGGGGGAGGGGGGGGGGGGGGGGGCGGGGTGGAGTTAATAGCAATTCATTATCGCTTCATGAGGATAAATTAACGGGAAAAATACGAGATCACGTTTTAGTCACGTAACATTGCGCAATATACCGCTTTGGGTTTAATGCATATGAACCCCTGCCTATCTCACATTCGGGTAATACTGACACATACACAACATACATACATAATCACAGACATAAATGAAAGGTCCTTTCAGTTGGATCTTTCCCCATTTGATTGTCCAGGGAGGTTTTTTTGGTCTAATTTACCTTCAGTTAAAGTTGCATATCGAGCTCTTTCCCGCCAAAACTAAGCCCAGACATAATGTATATCAAACTTTGCAAAAAAAACTCGATTGCTTCATTCTATGAATTCAGAAACCTGATAAACATCGCTGTTTGGGTTTTGGTATGGCAAATGTGTCTATCCAAGGGACACTGTCGCGGCACTGCTATTTATACTAAAGCATCGAGAAGCACACAAACTGATGACGTTTACCACTAAGTTAAAAACTTGTGGTAAATTGATATCACGGGCAAGGCCAGGAGACTTTATTTGGCAGTCTGGCATGGGTGGAGTATAGACAAAAGAAATCTTGGATGATTCAAGTCTGATTCTTATTTGTATTTTGGCCTCGGAATTTTGGTGGGAAAGAGCTCGTTATGCAACTTTATAACTTCGGGTGGCCTAAGACACCATTTCATTTTATGCACCGCTGTTCTAGTTTCGAGTAGATGGCGTCGATGCACGTTGAGCATCATTAATAAAGAACGTGTTTACCCGAGAGGTATATTGAGTCATTGACATATAGACATAGCAGTAAATATTCGTAAAACATGTGCAATTTGTCGTTAAGCTTAGATTACCGATGAGTTACATTGAAACTATAAAAGCACAAAGTGCAAGTAATTTAAACTCGAAAATATTTACGTCTCAGGTGGCTATGCAAAGGTCTTCTGGGAGCGTAAACTGCGACATAAAATCCAACGTACTTGAGTTGGTTGGCTGGTTTGAAAAAGGGAAGTAGATCACATTGCGATGAAAGGGAAGGTCAAAGGTCAAGGACCATTTAGTATGGAATAACTGCGCATATAACGGGGGCGGGAGGGGGGGGGGGGGGGTCAGGGGATCCACTTTGCCTAGTTAGGATTCTTCAAAGGTATTACGACGAAGGGGTGGCGGGGGGGGGGGGAGCAGAGTAACTGCAAAGAGAGGGCGCAGGGCGTTCATGCGCAGCGAGGCGTACAGTTTACACTGACGACTGTCAGCCTCGCTCAGAAAATGCAGTAAGGGGGCGGGGAGGGGGGGGGGGGCATAACTCCAAGTCGTATTGCTGTGATTGTAATTGTTTATATATATAGATTGTATATATTGGCCATTTCCTTACTAGCCTGAAATGACCTACAAGAACAGTTTCCATACAAGAAACAGTGAGCCGGGCAAGAAGATGAATACGTGTATTCGCAAAAGACGGACGACTGATGATGGACACGGACGCGTAGGCGGATACTGACGGACCCTGTGTTCCTTGCTTAATAGAAGGGAACGTCACCTGGTGCCATCCGTTATTCAGCGAATCAAGACTACGCTACGCATGGACTTCTTCATTCATGTAATTATGGCGAATTTACCAACTTTGACAGTAAAACATGATTGACCAACCATTGTAAATTCAAAACCGATATAACACACGGCGCCCCATACCATGACCGAGATAACACACGGCGCCCCATACTATGACGGGCATAACACATGGCGCCCCATATTATGACCAAGATAACACACGGCGCCCCATATTATGACCGAGATAACACATGGCGCCCAATATTATGACCGAGAAAACACACGGCGCCAAATATTATGACCGAGATAACACATGGCGCCCCATATTATGACAGGCATAACACATGGCGCCCCATATTATGACGGGCATAACACATGGCGCCCCATAGTATGACCGAGATAACACATGGGGCCCCATATTATGACGGAGATAACACACGGCGCCCCATGTTATGACGGGCATAACACATGGCGCCCCATACTATGACCGACATAACACACGGCGCCCAATATTATGACCGACATAACACATGGCGCCCCATATTATGACCGAGATAACACATGGCGCCCCATACTATAACGGAGACAATACACGGCGGCCCATACTATGACAGAGGCGGCACCCCATGCTATGCTGTCATATGTGAAGGCGACGTTGTTATATGCACCGGTGTTTGGTCTGTAGATGGTCGCTTCTTCACCAGGTATATTCTTCACCGCTATATGGATACACACATACTTACCTTTTGTGGACAAAGAGCGCAAAAGGTAAGTTTTCATTTATTCATGTATTTTGTTTTATACAGAAACTTTTATATCTATGCGAAATAGCTTGAACTGAACTTCAATGTAGACAGATGGTCTCTGAAGGACTGCGATTGACTTGGTTTCCAAATAGATTGGGTGTTTGTGGCCTGGACCCTATTCTGTATGCATCTTAGTTTGGACCAAACTTGTTTACTCTAGGTTATATCTTAGTTTGCGAACACATATTCTGCATACATCTTAAGCTAAGATCTCACTTGAGCACAGTTAAGAACTAAAGATAGTTTGTATTTGACTTAAGTTTTGATGTTTAACAGGATGGACGGCGTTTTGGACGGGCTCGAGCGTTGGGAACTGTAACATTCTTCCGGGTTGTCTGATGAAATACATCGTAAGTGACATTTTGTAGATGCACCCCCCCCCCTCCATTAAAGGACCGTTAAAGTGTATAAGTAATAACCCAAGAACTGGATTTTCTCAATTAAGAAATCAAAGTTAATTGTGCACTAAACAAATGCCTGCAGCGCTTGACCGCTCATTCAGGTAGACAGATGTAATATTAAATGCTTAACACATTAAGGTTGGGGAAAGAAAAATTCTTCTTTAGTATTCTTGTCCATCGATATTGATCTGGAAGATCTATTAACATATAGATAATAGTATCATGTTCTCCAATTGCCAATAAAAATATGTTTAAACTAAGGTCTATTAACAGAACAGCGAATACAGTGATTGTTTTTTTACGTTTTTTTATTTTTATTATTTTTATTGTATCCATAATAGTACAGAATACATGCAGCGTATGCACATATATCACAATACGCAGACTGAACAGCAGCCCTTATCTTCTAAATTATGTAAAGCGATGAAGAAAGGGTTCAACGGGTCCCTATATCTTTACGAAGGCAGTGTTGGTCAATCCAAGTTTCTCGAGTTTATAACTATAACTAATTGTGTTTAAAACACAATCAGATTCATCTCGCTCACTGTACCTGAAATCTCGCAGGCGAATTCTCGCGATGTCAGCCATGTTTGCTCAATCTGTTCCGGAGTTGGTTGTTGTCGTTGCATAATTGTTTATTTGTCGCGACTACACGGCAGTACAGGTCTCCTTTACTTATTGATGAAATAAATAAATAACTTAGAAATCGGACTTAGGCATTTACGGGGCCCGTCAAGCGCGGTAAATGTGCGAAAGGGGTTGAAGCGGGTGCCTGTCACTCAGTTCCAGCGAAACACCTTGGACACCTTGTGTGTTTAGTATACGTTGTGGGGTCCCCTACCCCGCCCCCCCGGCCTCCCCCCTCCACTGATTTACTTTGCCTGATCGTATTTTAAATGGGTGTTTGTGGCTATTAAAACGTTTATCGACATGTCAAACGATCGAGCGATGCGGGGAAGTGGCCATTTAGACCTGATTTCACCTCCCACTTTTGAGCATCTGATGACTTTGAGGTACAAACCTTCCACACACAGTGTCAACGGGCGCGGGCAAGGGGAAGTGGCGCTTCTGTAGTCCCATATAGCTTTGGGCCAGTGCGCCCCCTGTCAATGGGCCCGGTGAACAACATGCGCACACGTTAATGACGTTTCACCACAGGCACAAGTTTTATCTATTGTTTAGGGTAAATTCAATAAGTTGGATTATTTTGGGTCGTTGGCACATAATTAGTGCGAGATATGGTATTTTTTGCAGTCTGTTATGAACCTTAAGACCTTAGGTTTGTGTTCTTATATTCAAAACAGACGTTCAAAAATAACAAAACAACTCGACATGCAACTTTATAAGCATACTAATTATATATTTTCAGACCGGTTACATCCGTAGCAATGGAGACGAAGCAGATTCAACCAATGTCCAACAGAAGGGAACTGGCCTGGTTGCTACTGGCACTCATAACCTGTGTCCTTACGTCGGCTGTCGCTATGGACGCATCCAACAGTGGGGCGATCGTCAGCAATGGTCACGTGGTTGACGTCACGTGTCCTGCTTTCTGTCGATGTTACCTGACCGACTCCATTCAGCTCAGTGTCAACTGTACCACAAGCCCAGATGTGAAAGATTTCGCCAAGACCATGGGCTTAATGTTCGACCAACATCCCAACATATCGACCCTTGTTATCCATAACTCCGGTATCACTGATATGGCTTCTCTCCAGCTGTGTAAGCTACAGGCGCTGGTGACGCTTGACGTGAGCAATAACACTCTAGGCAGCCTCGGTGAAGGTCTGCTGCAGTGTCTCCACAACCTGCGCCACTTGAGCGCAGGCCACAACGACATTAACGCCATCGCGGAAAGCACCTTCAAGGGACTTGACTGGTTATCTGACTTGAGCTTGCAATATAACAACATTACACACATCAGCCCAGCGGCTTTCACTGGCTTGAAGGCCATAAAAAAAATTGATTTGTCACATAACCAACTTGAGAGTTTAGACATCTGGCCCTTGTACCTTGCCGTAAAAACCTCTATACGTAATTACATTGATGTGTCACACAACGAAATCAGGATATTCACAAACGATTTAAAGTGGAACTATGACCCACTTCAAACAGCGAGCTATTACATGGATCTTAGTCATAATCAAGTTCAATATCTGAGTGACTTCAGAAGAGGTTGGGGTCTACAGCGAGATATCGACCTGTACTCGATTTTTCGTTTGCACAGCAAAATTGATTTTCGGCTCAATCCATTACATTGTGATTGCGTCGATTTCAATATCTATAAATTTACTAAACATTTACATTATTCTGACTGGGCTACCGAAATGACCTGCAATCGCTCCGGGATTATAGAATTCAGACCCAATCGTATGTCGTTATCAGATCTGGTCTGTCACCTCACAACCGATTGTCCTTCCGGTTGCGACTGCGTCGAACGACCCGCGGATACGACTGTCAATATCAACTGTCAGAATCTACAACTTCAAGATCTGCCGCTTGCGATTCCTACCCAGACAGTTGGTTATTATGACTATGACTTTCAGTATGTAGTGCGCCTGACAAACAATGCTATCAAGACGATTTCTTATCGAACATATTTTAATCTTCTTGATGTTGGAGATTTCAGTCAAAACGAAATAACGTTGCTGGACAAAGACATTCTGCAGCAATGGAGTCTGAGGATGTCAGGTATTTACCTGGACAACAACGCACTGAGCACGCTGCCTCAGGAGATCACATCGATGGAGTTCAAGAACCTACGGAACATGACGCTTCACCAGAACCCTTGGCACTGTGACTGCGAACACACCTGGTTCAAGTCGTGGATTCTGAACATGACTGGCAAAATCTGGAACGTAAACGCCGTACTTTGCGGCAGTCCGGCAAGACTTCAAGGACGAAGCATAACAACAATTCCAGACGAAGAGTTTTGCACAGATCCAGTACAGGACAATATAATCCGGGTCATTTCAATAACCGTGAGCGTCATCGGCAGTCTGGTGGTTGTCATACCGACGTCGCTAGCCGTCGCCTACCATATGAGAGTGCGGGTCTTCGCTAAATTAAAACTGCACCCGTTCAACCATGATGAGTGTCCGGGAGAGAATAAAGACTTCGACGTCTTCGTCTCATACGCCACCGAGGATGAAGACTGGGTGCGGAATTTGATCCGTGTGCTGGAAGAAGAAGGCTATCAAACACTTTTCCACAGGAGAGACTTCATTAGTGGTGAGTCCATCACGGCAAACGTCGCCTTGGCTGTGGAACGGAGTAAGCGGACTCTGTGCGTGTTATCACGTGACTTTGCCGCCAGTGACATGTGCATGTGGGAGTTCACGACGGCTCTGAACATCGATCTCCTGGAGAACAAACATCGGCTGATCACGATCATGAAGGAGGCGATTCCGGTCGAGGAGCAGGATCCTTCACTCAAGGATTACCTCAGGCGGTTCACGTATATCGAGGCCGACGCCAAACACTTCTGGGAAAATCTCTTCTACTCTCTGCCTGTAAAGAAGTTGGGACAAAACGAGGATGAGACGACAACCGATTAGGGGAGAGTTCGTATTATATGAAGTCACTGCCAAGGGACAATGACGACCAGGTTTTGTTGCTAATTACATGAAAATTCCACAGGCATTGTGGCCAAAAGTATTGAAAAAAATGTACATGTTGTATATGAGGAACTTTTGAAGCGTTATCTACATGAATATTGTATCGAAAATTGTATATATGTACCATGGGCGTTGTGCTTAAAGTACTGAGTAAACATTTTGCCATTAGCATACCAACCTTGAAGCAGGTCGCATGTGGTATCGTTTGAGGATCAAGCGTTACAACTAAACCCACGGAACGGCAACCAACCTACAAGCGTTTTCTATGGCTTTAAATTGTTTTGTTTTTTTAATTTTAATTAATTGTGCGACAATTGCCAGATTTGAAGAAACATGTCTAAAAATTGACGACAGTTATAAGCCTTACAACGCAGTTTGAGTTCAATATAATGTGGCCCAAATTAGCTTAACATTATTATTGCAAAGAACATTCTTTGCATGAGTGCCATTTGAATAATGCATTTTCTTCCCCTTTACCTTGGACCCGTCCTGCAATATAACACTCACAACTTTACATTATAGTGATACTGATTACAATGCAGTAACACGAATGTTTTATGTTCTTAACATGGGGCAGACGTTAAATAGTGGAATATATTTTTTTATTTTCATCACGTGCATTGGTTTGAATGTTATGTATGTAGCTGTTGTTTTATTGTAATCGGTGACTGATAAATGTGATGGAGTCTTTAAACCTTATTAGGAATGTGCTTCAGAAATGGTTTGAAAGTGTTTGACATATATATTGATGAGTAATAGGGTTGTAACTTACGTAACTTACGTAGACTATACATATGAGGTCCTCTCGCGGCAACTGTGGAGACGAAAATTACTTTTCAACGTTAGCTGTAGCTAGCCATTGCAGTATAATCATATCTGTTAATGTGTTAATAGAAAGAAAGAACTATTATATCGCAACGGTTGGGCCAAATCGATATACTATCTAGATTGTTGTATTACTGTTCCCTGTTCGGTTTGTCCTGTGTGTTTTTTGTTTTTTGCTTTTTTTGAGCGAATAAGTCTCGGCTTCTACTCCTTGCCAACCAGTTCTATATTATTTTGATTTGTGTATTCTTCATGGCAATAAATATTATTATTATTATTATTATTATTAGCTGTTGGACAGCCTAATCCCTACCAACAAACTCAAGTGGGGCATGGTTTAGAGCAAAATCTGTCATTTTTGTCAAAGATAGAACGCTAGAATATCTATTTGGGATTGTAGCCATGCACAGCGTTAATGGGAAAAACATACGGAACAGCATTTGGTCCTGCATCGATATAACCCCATTCCTTGTCAATACTGTAGTTATACTCGAAGCAATGTGAAACGTTGCATGTATTTTGTACTGTGTATACAATAAAAACATATGATAACACTTTTATTCTTGTATATGTTCACAACCAGGTGCAAGAAGGGTGTGATTTGATGTTACAGCCACGTTAACTTAGTTAATATATGGATATATATTCAACATTACAAAAAAATGGTGTCGCATATAATGACTAGATTACCGAAAGAGAGAAGAAAATTTAAATGTTCTGGCCAATATGGCATATAAAGGCTTATAATGTTTATTTCTCTGAAAGTCTTACGTGGGAGTGCTATTTGGATGTTACTCTGCGATGTCACAAAATTGACATTGTGAACTTTGGTGCTATATATACGATAGCATAAGAGAAAGTTTTATTTATCTTATCGGTTTATAAAAGTCAACAATTAACATTAGCACAAGTGCTATTGACATTTCATGTCAT
Source organism: Arenicola marina (assembly GCA_964019135.1). Taxonomy (NCBI): domain Eukaryota; kingdom Metazoa; phylum Annelida; class Polychaeta; family Arenicolidae; genus Arenicola; species Arenicola marina. The sequence continues at coordinate 21,184,986 of OZ025256.1, read as the reverse complement.
ATAAGCATTTCTTGTCGAGGAAGTTACATATTGTATTCATAGTTGAGTGTTGCTGATTGAGTTTATTAAAACTCAACTAGGAAGTCATGAAATCCACTCAGAATATTACTCTCCCTAATACTTGGGCAAGTCCCTTTATGCATGGGCGGCCGATCCGCATCACCGCATTAAGGCAGTGCCCCCCCCCCCCCCCCCCCCGCATACCCCTGCCTCGGGTTGAAACCTTCCCGGTGAAGCATGCTAAGGCTATGCATCACATTTCCAGGGGTCCTTTCACAGCTACTGAAGCACGGACTGGGGTGTTCTACAGGGGCACGACTCATTGGGAAGGGCCGCATGGTCGCCACTGAAGCGTGACCTTAGGGACCTACCATTTTATTTCGAGGAGGGTAGGGGGTTATGGCTTTTACCCTGACGGCAAATAAATTTTTGGGTGGCAATTTGATGAGATTTTTTTGGGCCATCGTGAACGGATTTTTTTTTGGCGGTTCTTGTAGAAGCTTATAGAGGTGTTTTTATACACATATCACCAACACAATTGCTTTTCGCGAAGAATAGCTCGCCCCCCCCCCCTTGAATATCAAATGATCAGTCCCTTAGCTTGGCAACGGTAACCCAAAAGGCCAAGCATATGTACGACCATTAACTTAAACTTGAAATGTTTGTTTCTGTCTGCCTCAACGCGCTTTCCGCGTACAATAAATAAAACATAAATAAACATAAATATGTTTCTTTGAACGTTATGTTATCATGGTCACACGTTCGTGCTCTAAAATCCCAAGCCAATATGGAGCTATATGCGGGCAATGAAAGAGCATTTGTGCGGAAACTGCAAGATGGTCACTGGGCTACAAGATATCTCCACGGCCAACCGAGAATATTGTAAGATTAGTAACACAATTCTGGTAAATCCAATTTTGATCCACTTATAAAATCATCCATATGCATCAGTCGTATGATGCTAACACATCTTTGATATGCGTTCATCAATTACCTAATTTAAACATAATAAATTGACATGCAAAAAACAAGACACGTTTCTCTATTTCAACTAGTTCTATTTTCCCCGCTTGTCAGCTGTGATTCGGAACTGGGCAAGCCCGTCAGGCCAACGAAAATATTGGGTATTAAGCCGGTTTTAGTGCGCCAATTTACTGAACGCAGTTATTGATACGGAAACTTACAAGTTCAATTGATGATCTACTAATATATTGTCATTAGAAAGTTAGGTGGTGCCTATTCAAATAACATGTAGGTCCAAAATGGACGCTCCCTTTTCTCGCAGAGCCCGCCGCGCAGTTTGCCTGGTTCTTTCACTTCCTGAATTGTTACTACTTAGGATGACAGCACCATATTGGACGTTTGACAACTAAGGTCGCATCCTATAGAACACTGCATGCTCCATAGAAAGTCTATAGAATATTTGTTTCCTATAGAGACACCATAAAGACATCTATAAAAAAGCTATAGAACACTGCATGCTCTATAGAGTATCTATAGAGTTCTTTAGAAATTCTAGATCACTTTTTTAGCAGGGTCCCCTAACACAACTGGTAGCGAAATGCTTGCCAAAGTCGTTGCGCTGATGGGACATGTGCACTCATGCATCAAGGAGGTCTCTGAGCTTGTCTCAGTCACCTTAGCTGCAGCTGAACCCCCACGCGGCGAAAACACACAGCCTGCACTGCTAACTCCATCTCATGACGTCAGAGACTCCGACCGGCGTCGCGATTTTGGCCAGACCAAAGATATTAGTACACCAAGATAGGTCATACGGCAAAAGCCCATTGTAAAATGTGTAATGCGGTGAGTAGTGGCGCCGCTATGCGGCGAGCGCGTAACGTTTGGCTGCCACTGCGCTGACGGTAACGCAGACTGCTTGATAAGCGGCGCTCTGTGAACTACAAATTGGATTTTAGCGCTATTAATTCGGGTGATATAAAGCCTGGTGATGATCTTTCATGCCTTCAGGTATATTTTACATTAAATATATATAATTTTGTATTTTTAGGCGGCAATAAGTAGTTGTTAGTGTCATCAAGGCGTCATATTTCGAGAACGTCATTGACTGGCGGTCAACAGTTTGGCTCCCCTAATTCGCTGATAACTTTCCTGGTTGAAAGCTATGATGTACCCTTCACTGATGGATTATAAAACACAACAACTTCATACATAATTATTTAGCATTTAGCGGTCTCCTGTCTTTATTTGATTGACACATTTCGTTGGACAATAGATTCGTCTACCCTTCAACGCCACTGGGAACAAAATCATTCATATGCATCAGCCGTATAATGCTAATACATATTGGATATGTGTTCATCAATTACCTAATTTAAACATAATAAATTGATCTGCCAAAAGCAAGACACGTTTCTCTATTTCAACTAATTCTATTTTCCTCGCTTGTCAGCTGTGATTCGGAACTGGGCAAGTCTGTCAGGTAAGCGTAAACATTGGGTATTAAGCCGGCTTTAGTGCGCCAATTTACTAAACGCTGTTATTGATACGGAAACTTACAAGTTTTTGATTTATCATCTACTAATATATTGTCACTAGAAAGTTAGGTGGTGCTTATTTTAATAACATGTACGTAGGTCCAAAATGGACGCTCCCCTTTCTCGCCGCGCCCGCCGTGCAGTTTGCCTGGTTCTTTCACTTCCTGAATTGTGACTACTTAAGATGACAGCACTATAGTGCACGTTAACTTTGACAACTAAGGTCGCATATAATGTCGGTATCGCCAGAAGCCAATCTCGTATGGTATTACGTACATAAAGCGAGATTCGCTTGCAGGCCCTTTGGCCGAGATGACAATCTCATCGCTGTCCATGCGTGCAGCGTGCACATCTCGCGATCTTTGGTCTGGAACACGATACGCTGTTACATCTATGGCAAGCCCTTTGTATCGTAATTCAAGAAACCTCGTTTCTTCGTCGAAAATCCCGGAAACGAAGGATTCTTGGCGGGAAACTATTTTTTTAGCCATAAAATTTAGGTTACAGCCAGAAACCAGGTTTACAACGGGCGTTCTTGCTCTCAAATCCCACTATCTCGCCGAGAAACCAGGATTTCATGTTGAAACCCCGGCTTTGGGTTCTATAACCTGAGTTTCAGCGAGAATCCTAGCTTCCCGTCGAGAAACGTTTCTTCGTTGCTAAGGCCCTAGGATTCCTGAACGTCACACTTCAGTAGCCAATGTAACGGCTGATGTAAAATCAGCCCGAGCCTACTTCTACTTCCGGCGTACGTGAAATGAGGCGAGAAGTCTAAACTTACTGTTTATGCTATCAACATGCACCACGTTGCCCTATTTCTGGTATTATTAAATTTACCATTCACGTTTGCTCCTCTTCACATGGCTGCAGCGTAGGAACGAGCACGCGATAAAATACCGAACAGATTGGCCTACGTGACAAACAAATCTTCTTATTGCATTGTGAGAAGGTTGAAAAGACTATTATATTTTTCAGACTGTGATGATACTAAAACTTAAGAGAATAAATAATAAAGTGTGACGATGAACGTACATTTTTTTTACCTGGATGCTGTAGGGCAATCCCACTGCAAAGTGACGTCATTTAAGATTCCCCGGGAATCCCCTCACACACTCACACGCGCTCTCATTGGCTGAATGTGCGGCTTTCGCGAAGTGTAACGTTCAGGAATCCTATAGGAATAATAACGAAGGAACTAGGTTCCTCGACAGGAAACTAGGTTTCTCGACAGGACACTAGGTTTCTCGCTGAAACTCAGGTTATGGAACCCAAAACTCGGGTTTCAACATGGAATCCTGGTTGCTCGGCGAGAAAGTAGGATTTGAGAGCAATAAAGGCGGTTATAGACATTATGATACATTTGGCGCCGTAAAAATTATGTTTCGCACTAAAACTAGGGTTATAGCTCTGGAACCGCGTTTCTGGCTACAACCCCAATTTTAGCGCTAAAAAGCTAGTTTCCCGCTAAAAATCCCAGTTTCCTATCGCGAAACCGGGATGTTCGACGAAGAAACGAGGTTTTTAGAATTACGGTACAAATGGCTTGCCATATACATACGCTGTAAGTTTAAAATATAATATAATAATTATCTAAATCTAACATTCGGAGCGCGTTTGTTTATTCTCAACAGGTTTAAGTTTATACAAACCTTAAACGTAAACTTGCTCCAGCGCGATTGTTTTTTCTCAACAAATGGGAATCTTCAAGTTTACTTCAACTTCTTCAACAAGTTCAACCTTACTGACACTTTGGTTTACATGATGACGTCATGACGTCTCTGGGGACACCGAGTGCGCGTCGTTCCATTTGACGTTAATTTTGGCAAACATGGCGTCTGTGACAGTCCTAAATGACGCTTCAGCTCACAACAAAGGAAAACCAGGTAAGAAAATCGAGAGGGACGTGAAATAAGAATGAAAATAATGTCTGTATAATGTTCATCTAGAAGTGTCCAGTTTATTTTGGTGAAAATTTAGTTAGAACATCAACGTGTAGTCTTAACCGCAACGTTACCTTTAGAATTAGAGAATAACTGCCAATTGGTCTATAACAATCGCATAACCTGATAACCTAACACGCTCTTGATAAAGTCCAATTAGAAGAACAAATGTTGCAAAAGGCTTTTCCACAAATCGAAACAGGTCACAAAATCACTGACCTTGACATTCATGTAGTCCAAACACCGGTATTATCTCTAAAGTAAAGATCCGATCAATGCCAATCACTTTCAAGGATCATAATGCAAACATCAAGTTCGGTTTAGGACGGTGTTCTGTCAGTCTCGTACTCACAGGTTTGTGGCACAAGGGCCTGTAAGTACCTAAAACGGCCACAGAGATGAAAAAGGCTCTATCGCTCAAATGGGAGGAGGGGGGAGGGGGGGGGGGGGGGCAGATGATATGCATATGGCATTGCGTCGAGTGCGAGATGGGTTTATCTCAGCACAAGTCTCCAAAATTTCGGAGATGCGTGCTGAGATAAACCCATCTCGCACGAGAAGCAATGCCATATGTATTTTCTCGCTCGAATAGAACTTTAAACGTCGCCATTAAGTCAACACCACACGACTAACGATGACAATAATACTCACGACTGCAACTAAATAATTGGTCAAAATCATAACAGTGGCGCTCATTAGCACCAGTAACTAAGTGTTCGCGCGACGTGTTTCCCTGGAGATATGACGTCGTCAAAGTTACTACGCTTCTGCGGCGGAGGTAGGCCTAACGAAAATATTGTTTTAGGCAAAATGGTATATATTTCTTAACATGAACCTTCTGTTTCGTAAATAGTAGCTATTATTTCTATAGTTGGAGTTCATATCATTTAGGAATGGAATGTTGGTGTTTTAGGCCACTTTTGTGCACATACAGGCTAAACTGGGCCAAGGAACCTCCCGGGACGATGAAGGATGAAGGAATGAAACATGCCCCAGATTAGCATATCATTTAGGTCTATAGCTATTAAGTTCGGTGGGTTTGTTGGAACTATTTATGTAAATATCAGTTACGCGCATTGACACCGCGGTGAGCCCAGAGTGACAAGATCTGTAACGTGAATGGCGGCAGAAAAACAACGCACGATTGGAAAACTAAAATGGATTTTACAAAGTAAGTTTCAGCTTTTAAGACGTCAAACTTCGCCACATGAACTAATTTATCGAACTGTAACATAATATGATAAAATCTCAATTTCTGACACGTATACCGGGATGGGTTTTTCCCGGAACTGGTGTCAACATTAGCCACTGACAACAGAGTGCGAGAATATGTAGCACACAAGCAGCCATGATAATATTGACGCTTCGTGCTAATGAATGCTTGTCAAGTTAGTACGATAATCTCCTAAATCTTCCCTTTGACAATCCTATGGCACGTTCAAAGGTGGTTCGCGTGGAGCTATGAGCTTTCTTAAATGTTCTCTGCTTTGCATCGTAATTGTTTGTTTGCCGAAAAGGGGTGATCAAATTTATAGAAAGTTTGTAGGCCTTATCTCCTAGCATATGCGTATTATTGGGGAAGAGATTGACACCGGGGCCTTCGTTGACATGACCAAGTTCCGAATTTTCAAATACTTCGATCACTAGTCGATCCAGGCCTTCCAGTATAAGCGTGAGTAAATTTTACCTTTGTGGTCGCATACAACTTGTAAAACTAAAGAGCCAATTTTTTTCTATTCATGTATTTCCGGATGGCGGTTTGGGCTGGAAATAGGAATGTGTATATCATCGACGCAGCCGTCCACACCACCCATTTCCCGAAAACCAACTACTTTATAAATAGTGGCATTGCTTTGACCAAATCGGTCTCCAATTTGTCTGAACAATAAAAACGAGAAAATATGTGTAAATATAGGCCACTGATTGGAAACCTGATAATAACGGACAAGACTGGTACAAACCTAGCTTCAATCATGCTACTTGAATCGTCGTAAACTGTGTTCGAATTGCGCACTTCTTTTTCCCGGGTCTTGTTAAGCAAACAACAAAGACATAAATAGTGGAAATACAAAACTGTTCATCTTCAATGCCGAAACACACTGTGTTTAAATGTCTGTCTTTTGGGGCAATCTACTTATATATTTGGTTTTGCCTCATTGTCTTACTGCATTATTCATTAGCAACAACTGACGAGGGACAGGACATTTTACTGTGCTACTTACCTAAATGTCTTTGCACCATTAGCCATAAACCAAAGAAAAATGTGAAAAGCCTTTTCTATGGCGACAGCCGGACGTCCGTGCCTTATGGGCTGCTCGTCGGCGACCAACAAAGGCACAACCGCTTCGACGCTTGCCTGTGACATCCTAAAGTAATAAGTAACATAGGTATAAACTTACTAGATTATACATATATATATATGTATATTTTATTATATGTTGGATGAATATTTGTAATCTAATGAGCTCAAGTCCACGTGTAAAACATGCATGTATGCTGGTTGTTATAATATATGAGGAATTAACTGCGATAATTCTATTTGTTGAGAACTGTCGGTAACGATTCAGCGGAGACGAGCATGCGAAACATCGATGCTTCCTATGGTCACCGGAGCGTAACTCTCCGGAAGGAGCGTTCACCTGGCGGGGAGCCAGCCTAGCCAACTACTCGCCCGTGGCCTACTTCTCATTCTGACCTCGCAATCGGCAACGATAACAACTATTTTCAACGTTCCGCTGGTTGTCACACATTTTACCCAGCCAGTGCCTGCGATCAGACAAGTTTATTACTGGGTTCTACTACCTAACGGTACGTATTGCTGACTGACATGACCTCTGAGGTGCTTTTTGCTGGCCATTCTTTGTTTACGGCCTTGAATCAGTACCTCAACTCTCCTCGCTTCGCCCGCGATGTGTCCCCGGCCCGCCCCCTCCATCCGGTCCGGGCTAACATATTATGTCTACTGATATTTTGGAGCTTTCCCATGTTTGCGACAGACACGTCGACATTGTTTTACTGGGTGTTGGTGCCAACTATCTTACCCATAAACGGGCTTCACCCTTACACTAATTTACAGCTAGCCAGCAAAATTTACGATGACGCGTAACCACTTATCCAACATGGCGTCCTTCATGTCGTTCTTTGTTCATGTCTGTATAGGGAACAGGGTCTTGGTGGATTCCCCCTGGATGAATCCCATGACAGTTCACAGATTTAACAAATATCTTTCCTTTTTCTGTGAAACAGAGACACAGCTTTCTTTTTGGCCGCATAAAGGGTTTTGCAGACAGGCTGACGCTGCCTCCCCACTCCCTGTATCTGTTTGGTCCCGGGATGGGATACATCCCAACATAAAAAAACAGGCCGACAGAAATACCTCATGTCTTTCAAACAGGCCATTTACTACAGTATCAGGCACCCTAGGCTCCTAGCCTAGCCTCCACGCCCCCCCCCCGTCAGTTGCAACATTTTATTTCTTACATTTGTTAATTGTCAATGTCAATTATTTCTTCTTTGTTTATTTGCAGTCGGTTATCAACTTTACATATCTGGTTCCGCGCCACTAATTACTTCATATGTCTCCCTTCTGGGCCTCAGTCCTTTTAGCAATGTTCAGCCATGCGCTTCCTGCTTACCTGGTCTAGCTAATTGGGAAGTGCCACCTGGTTGGACATGGCCCACACAGCATTGTCGTGTTACTTTATGAGACAGATTACAGGCAACAAGGAGGTGGTTTCAGTATACCTGGCTTCATTAACTTTATCACTGTCCTATACAGGGTTCACCACGTTGCAGCCACAGGATAACTAGATGGGCCCCAGTTCACTGTGTCAGTTATCACCAATGTGGATAGAACACAAGGCACATAATAAGCATGGTCGCAACCGTTGTCAACAGTTATAGGTCCATTTAACCTGACTACACTTCGTTGATATCTACGTTAATCATCCCTGACCTATCACCACGTAGTGGTCTCCATCCAAATGGCTTCTTCATTGGCTTCACGCCTAACCTAGGCCAACATTCCTAGGCCGGGTCACCACGCTTTGGCCTCAGTCCATTTGGCCTTTATACCATTGCTTTATTGCGGGCAGGGTCGCCACGCTGCGGCCTCAGTCCATTTGACTTGTATACCGTTGCTTTATTGCGGGCAGGGTCGCCACGCTGCGGCCCCAGTCCACTGGGCCTATACAACTTTGCTTTATATCGGGCAGGGTCGCCACGCTGCGGCCTCAGTCCATTTGGCCTGTACACCATTGCTTTATTGCGGGCAGGGTCGCCACGCTGCGGCCCCAGTCCACTGGGCCTATACAACTTTGCTTTATTTCGGGCAGGGTCGCCACGCTGCGTTCTCAGTCTATATGGCGTCTATGACATTGCTTTTCTTCTGGCCAGGGTCACCACGCTGTGGTCAGTCCGCTGGGCCTATAAAATATTGCTTTATTCCGGGCAGGGTCAACAAGGCGTGGCCTTATTCTATATGACCTTGTTACCATTGTTTCAGTAGGGGCAGGGTCACCACGCTGTGGCCTCACTCCATGCGGCCTTCATACCATTATTCTGTTCCGGACAGGGTCACCACGTTATGGCCTCAGTCCATTTGGCCTTCATACCATTGTTTAATTCCGGACAGGGTCACCACGCTGTGGTATCAGTCCATATGGTCTTTCTACCATTGCTTGACAAGTCTGTCACCAGACCTGTCTGTTGGACATTCGTTCACATGCTGTTTCTGCAGCGCATATGACCTTACTTTTATCCATTTCATTTTCTATTGCCCCGGTATTTAGGTAACCACTGCTAGGCCAGTCAGAACAGGCAACAGGCTTTTCCTGATCCCGCATATTTGCTTTAGTATTTTTTACCCAAGGTAGGCGTCATGGCACCGCGTCCACCCCCGGCGGCATCATGCAAGCGCAAGAGAGCAACCAAGCAGACAACACCTGCCCCGAAGCCATCTCGCAAGGAAAATGCATCCAGCATGGGCCTCACGACTGCGTTGACAACCTAATTAATGTCACAGACTATGCAACAGTCGCCCCTACCTAATCAATAAGCTGCCTCCCCTAACACAACTGGAAGCGAAATGCTTGCCAAAGCCGTTGAGGTGATGGGACATGTACACTCATGCATCAAGAAGGTCTCTGAGCTTGTCTCAGTCACCTTAGCTGCAGCTGAACGCCCACGCGGCAAAAACACAGCCTGCACTGCTAACTCCATCTCATGACGTCAGAGACTCCGACCCGCGTCGCGATTTAGTCGCAACATGACTAGATCGCCGACAACATTCAAGACTTTGCAGGAGGCCCAGCACCCATGGCCAACATCGATACTCAGCAGAGTAAGCCACGACCAGTCGTTGCTGTCGGAGCACCCATCGGACACAAACTGCCGCTCCGAACCAAGCAAAAGATATGAACACATGAATACATGGAATTGTCCGAACTGCAGCCTGACAGAAGCCTACACACTTTTCCTGCAGGGGGAAGGTCCACGTGTAAAACATGCATGTATGGTGGTTGTTATAATATATATATTTGTAACAGGTGAGTTTTTTTTAAACTCCAAGGTCCCGGCCAGCACCATATACATATCAGTGACCAATATTCTAAATATTTTCACTTGGGCGGGGCTCACCTGAAATGGCTCCTGTACTGTGTGTCAGTATAGTCCGTCAGTATAGTCCCTATATTACACGTGACTGTATTAAATTGCCCATAACGAGTTTAATCTAGGTCACGCTTATTTATTATTATTTGTTATTATTGGGTTTTCTATGGCACCACATTTTACATAAAAACTTATGCAATGTTTATATATGCATGATATATTTCTCTGATATTTTGGTTACCATAAGAGCATCGTCTTCTTCTTCTAGTTGTAAACGTTCCCTCTCGTTGTCTTCCATTTCTTCCCTGAGAACGTTCATTTCTCTCACAACATCAAATCCTCTTTGCACAGTTGCCACGATAGCTTGTATTAAGTGGTGTGAACTAACATCCTGGGTGCGAGAAAGATCCATGTTCTGCAATAGCAATATTACATTACTTCATTGTTGCTACACTACAGTGTTGCAATTAATAATAACTAGCCTAAATCGTATATATATGTATAGAGGTAGAACCGATGTCGGCAATCCACATGATGAGCTTTCGCCTCTAAATAGATAGTTATCCGACCAGGGATTGCGCAGGTACCAGCAATTGTGCACCGAGCGAAAGATGGTGCATATTGCATATAATATTACAAAATAGGTGTCAAGGTAGCTGGCCTACATGAAGGCATCTGTCGGGTAAAAGTTTGGATGCAAATTCGAACAATTCAATCAAGTGTGCAATCACTGGTCCAACTTCTAGGTATAAGCGAAGTAAGTTACCTTCCATTTACTACCTTGAGCATTTGAGGTTAAATTACACATGGTTGCATTATGATAAAAAGTTACCGACTACAATTAATCTTTCTTAGTTTGGATACATACATATCCTCCTGTGATATTTTAGGAAGGAGAGTCCTCACGGTCTTAACTTACTTCTCATTGTGTTGCTCTAATGGTTTCTAAACTTAATGTTGACAACCCCAACTGGGTGTTCGTTCCGAGATCGGTCTCAACACGTGGTGGTGAAGCCACTGAGGCGAAACGCAGTGGTCAAGTTTCGACGATTTATTAACACTCTTAAAACTCAAATAAAACACTAGTCACAACTCCGATAACGGTGCGTAACTTACCTGGCAGCAGTTGGTGCAACTGCTGCCAGCCTCTAGCTCCGCGAGGCGGTGTATCCGAATATATCTAAAGCAAAACTTTCTCTTTGCTAAAAATCCAGACCGTCCCGCTCGCTGCCCTCTCGCTAACTGACTAAACTCAACCCTAGCGGTGACATCACCGCTGTGGTTGCTATAGCAACGCTCGCGAGAAACTATATAGGGGTCAAAAGTATGGACACCATACCACACATATACCACCCTCCAATAAGAATGAATGTTGTTAAATGTTGCTGGAACGATATAAGGTATTTCCTGTTCCGTCATATGGGTTCCGCCAAAATAAAACCAAAACAAGTCAAGGCAGTTTTTTTTATCTGCAATTTTTTAACCGGTAGGTCTATCATGAATCTATGGTAGCTTTATAAGTTTAACAAATAAGTCATACATATAGGCCCCTAGTTAGCGTTCATTGTAATATATTAGGTTTAAGTTACTAAACTGTTTCTCCTGATTTACACAGGCTCACAGCCACAGCTCACTTAGATTAACTTTCAACATCGTCTTTAAATACATGGCATCACTATCGGCAACCGCGTTTCCCGGGATGCATTCGAAAGGTCACGATATAATCTGATGGCATGACGTTAGTTGCCATGGTAATCTCTTGCATCATCAGATGATTCTGAAAACATGGCCTTGTTTTCCTTAGCCTTATAGGGTCTAAATGGAGTCTTCGTCTTCATGCATGACCGAGATAACACATGGCGCCCCATATTTTGACCGACATAACACACGGCGCCCAATATTATGACCGAGATAACACACGGTGCCCCGTATTTTTACCGACATAACGCAAGGGGCCCAATATTATGACAGAGATAACACATGGCGCCCCATATTTTGACCGACATAACACACGGCGCCCAATATTATTACCGAGATAACACATAGCGCCCCATATTATGACCGGGATAACACATGACGCTCCATACTATGACCGAGATAACAAATGGCGCCCCATATTAAGACCGAGATAACACATGGCGCCCCATACTATGACGGAGACAATACACGGCGGCCCATACTATGACAGAGGCGGCACCCCATGCTATGCTGTCATATGTGAAGGCGACGTTGTTATGTGCGCCGGTGTTTGGTCTGTAGATGGTCGCGTCTTCACCAGGTATATTCTTCACCGCTATATGAATACACATATACTTACCTTTTGTGGACAAAGAGCGCACAAGGTAAGTTTTCATTTATTCATGTATTTTGTTTTATACAGAAACTTTTATATCTATGCGAAATAGCTTAAACTGAACTTCAATGTAGACAGATGGTCTCTGAAGGACTGCGACTGACTTGGTTTCCAAATAGATGGGGTGTTTGTGGCCTGGACCCTATTTTGTATGCATCTTACTTTGGACCAAAATCGTTTACTCTAGGTTTATATCTTTGTTTGCGAACACATATTCTGCATACATCTTAAGCTAAGATCTCACTTGAGCACAATTAAGAACTAAAGATAATTTGTATGTGACTTTAGTTTTGATGTTTGGCAATATGGACGGCGTTTTGGACGGGCTCGAGCGTTGGGAACTTGAGCGTACACTGTGACATTCTTCCGGGTTGTCGGATGAAATACATCGTAAGTGACATTTTGTATATGCAGCCCCCCCCCCGCCTTATAAGCAAGTGAAGGACCGTTAAAGCGTCTAAGTAATAACCCAAGAACTGGATTTTCTCAATTAAGAAATCAAAGTTAATTGTGCACTAAACAAATGCCTGCAGCGCTTTGCCGTTCATTCAGGTAGACAGATGTAATATTAAATGCTTAACACATTAAAGTTTGGGAAAGAGAAACTCTTCTTTAGTATTCTTTTCCATCGATAATGATCTGGAAGATCTATTAACATATTGATAATTGTATCATGTTCTCCAATTGCCAATCAAAAATATGTTTAAACTAAGGTCGTATAACAGAACAGCGAATACAGTTATTGTCCATTACTGTGTGTGTTTCTTTTTGTGTTTTTTTGTTGTATCCATAATAGTACAAAATACATGCAGCGTATGCACTTATATGACAATACGCAGACTAAACAGAAGCATTTATCCTCTAAATATGTAAAGCGATGAAGTCCCCATTTATTTACGAAGGCAGTGTGAGTCAATCCAAGTTTCTCGAGTTTATAACTATAACTAATTGTCTTTAAAAGACCTTTGAAGCTTGGCTTGGAATTACCCCACTTACATTTATAAATAAACTAGACGGATGCCCAATAACACCGTTTTCTCTGCTGTGAAGCCAGTCGCTTGAGCCAGTACCCGCCCCAGTTCATTACATATGGGATTAAAAATTGGACAGTGGTAAAACAATTGTTGTGTATTGTGTGTTTGAGTTTACATACTAATCGTATTTTAAATGGGCGTTTGTGGCTATTAAAACGTTTATCGACATGTCAAACGATCGAGCGATGCGGGGAAGCGGCCATCTGGACCTGGTTTCAAGGCCCACTTTTGAGCACCTGCTGACTTAAAGGTTCAAACATTCCACACATAGTATCAACGGCCGCCGGCAAAGGGAAGTGGCGCTTCTGTAGTCCGATATAGTTTTGGCCCAGGGCTCCCCCTGTTGATGGGACCGGCAAATAACCTGCGCAGACGTTTATGATCTTTCACCACAGGCACAAGTTTTAACTATTGTGGAGGGTAAATTCAATAAGTTGGATTGTTTTGGGTCGTTGTTACATAATTAGTGCGTGATATTGTGTTTTTTTTAGTCTGTTATTAACCTGAAGACGTGCAAACTCGACGTTCAAAAACAGCAAAACAACTCGATATGCAACTTTATAAGTAAGCTAATTATATATTTTCAGACCGGTTACATCTGTAGCAATGGAGACGAAGCAGATTCAACCAATGTCCAACAGAACGGAACTGGCCTGGTTGCTACTGGCACTCATAACCTGTGTCCTTTCGTTGGCTGTCGCTATGGACGCATCCAACAGTGGGGCGATCGTCAGCAATGGTCACGTGGTTGACGGCACGTGTCCTGCCTTCTGTCGATGTTACCTGACCGACTCCATTCAGCTCAATGTCAGCTGTACCCCAACCCCAGATGTGAAGCATTTCGCCAAGACCATGGGCTTAATGTTCGACCAACATCCCAACATATCGACCCTTGTTATCCATAACTCTGGTATCACTGATATGGCTTCTCTCCAGCTGTGTAAGCTACAGGCGCTGGTGACGCTTAATGTGAGCCATAACGCTCTGGGCAGCCTCGGTGACGACGGTCTGCTGCAGTGTCTCCACAACCTGCGCCACTTGAGCGCTGGCCACAACGACATTAAAGCCATCGCGGAAAGCACCTTCAAGGGACTTGACTGGTTATCTGACTTGAGCTTGCAATATAACAACATTACACACATCAGCCCAGCGGCTTTCACTGGCTTGAAGGCCATAAAAGAGATCGATTTGTCACATAACCAACTTGAGAGTTTAGACATCTGGCCCTTGTACCTTGCCGTAGAAACCTCTGTACGTAATTACATTGATGTGTCACACAACGAAATCAGGGTATTCACAAACGATTTAAATTGGAACTACATGTATAACCCAAATCAAACAGCGATCTATTCCATCGATTTGAATTATAATCAAGTTCAATATCTGAGTGACTTCAGAAGTGGTTGGGGTCTACAGAGAGATATCGACCTGTTCTCGATTTTTCGTTTGCACAGCAAAATGGATTTTCGGCACAATCCATTACATTGCGATTGCGTCGATTTCAATATCTATAAATTTACTAAACATGTATTTGGTTCCGATTGGATTGGCCAAGTTTCCTGCAAACACTCCGCGGTGCTAGAAATCAGACCCAATCGTATGTCGTTATCAGATATGGTTTGTCACCTCACAGACAATTGTCCTTCCGGTTGCGACTGCATCGAACGACCGGCGGATACGACTGTCAATATCAACTGTCAGAATCTACAATTTCAAGATCTGCCGCTTGCGATTCCAACCCAAACAGTTGGTTATTATAAATATGAATTCCAGTATGTACTGCGCCTGAAAAACAATGCTATTAAGACGATTTTTAATCGAACATATTTTAATCTTCTTGATGTTGGAGATTTCAGTCAAAACAAAATAACGGTGCTGGACGAAGACATTCTGCAGCAATGGAGTCTGAGGATGTCAGGTATTTACCTGGACAACAACGCACTGAGCACGCTGCCTCAGGAGATCACATCAATGGAGTTCAGTAACCTACGGAACATGACGCTTCACCAGAACCCTTGGCACTGTGACTGTGAACACACATGGTTCAAGTCGTGGATTCTGAACATGACTGGCAAGATCTGGAACATAAATGCCGTGCTCTGCGGCAGCCCGGCAAGACTTCAAGGACGAAGCATAACAACAATTCCAGACGAAGAGTTTTGCACAGATCCAATACAAGACAAGATGATCCGGGTCATTACAATAACCGTGAGCGTCATCGGTGGTGTTTTGGTTGTCATGATAACGTCGCTGTCCGTCGCTTACCATATGAGAGTGCGCGTCTTCGCCACATTAAAATGGCACCCTTTCAACCATGATGAGTGTCCGGGAGAGAATAAAGACCGCGACGTCTTCGTCTCATACGCCACCGAGGATGAAGACTGGGTGCGGAATTTGATCCGTGTGCTGGAAGAAGAAGGCTATCAAACACTTTTCCACAGGAGAGACTTCATTAGTGGTCTGACCATCACGGCAAACGTCGCCTTGGCCGTGAAACGAAGCAAGCGGACTCTGTGCGTGTTATCACGTGACTTTGCCGCCAGTGACATGTGTATATGGGAGTTCACGACCGCTCTGAACATCGACCTCCTGGAGAACAAACATCGGCTGATCACGATCCTGAAGGAGGCGATTCCGGTCGAGGAGCAGGATCCTTCACTCAAGGATTACCTCAGGCGGTTCACGTATATCGAGGCCGACGCCAAACACTTCTGGGAAAATCTCTTCTACTCTCTGCCTGTAAAGAAGTTGGGACAAAACGAGGATGAGACGACAACCGATCAGGGGAGAGTTCGTATTATATGAAGACAATGCCAAGGGGCAATGACGACCACGTCTGTTGTTAATTACATGAAAATTTCACAAGCATTGAGGCCAAAATTATTGAAAAAAATGTACATGTTGCATGTGATGAACTTTTCAAGCGTTATCTACATAAATATTGCATCGAAAATTGTATATATGTACCATGGGAGATGTGCTTAAAGTACTGAGTAAAAAGTGCTTAAAGTACTGAGTAAAAAATTTTCCATTGCCATACCAACCTTTGAAGCAGGTCCAATGTGGTATCGTTTGAGGATCAAGCATTACAACTAATCCCACGAAACGACAATCAACCTACAAGCGCATTATATGGCTTTAAATGGCTTTGTTTTTAAAATTTTAATTACTTGTGCAATAATTGCCAGATTCTAATAATTGAGGAAAGTTGTAAGCCTTTTAACACAGTTTGGGTTCAATATAATGTGGCGCAAATTAGCTTAAAATTATTATTGCAAAGAACATTCTTTGCAAGAGTGCCACATGAATAAAGCATATTCTTCCCCTTTACCTTGGACCCGTACTGCAATATAACACTCACAACTTTACATTATGGTGACACTGATTACAATGCGGTAACACGAATTTTTGATGTTCCTAACATGGGGCAGACGTTGTAAATAGTGGAATATATTTTTTTTTGGAATATTATGTATGTAGCTGTTGTTTTATTGTAATCGGTGACTGATAAATGTGATGGATTATTTAAACCTTACTAGGAATGTGATTCAGAAATGGTCTGAAAGTGTTTGTCACACATATGGATGAGTACTAGAGTTATAACTTACGTAACTTACGTAGACTATACATATGAGGTCCTCTCGCGGCAACTGTGGAGACCGCTCATTCAGGCAGACAGATGTAATATTAAATGATTAACACATTAAGGTTGGGGAAAGAGTAATAGAAAGAAAGAACTATTAGAGCGCAACGATTGGGCCAAATCGATATACTATCTAGATTGTTGTATTACAGTTCCCTGTTCCGTTTGTCCTGTGTGGTTTTGTTTTGGTGTGTGCTTTTTCTGTGTTGTTTTGTTTTGTTTTTATTGAGCGAAAAAGCCTCGGCTTCTGCTCCTTGCCAACCAGTTCCGTATTATTTTGATTTCTGTAAACGTCATGGCAATAAAGATGATTGTTTACTCAAGTGGGGCATGGTTTAGAGCAAAATCTGTCATTTTTGTCAAAAATAGAACGCTAGAACATCTTTTTGGGATTGTAGCCATGCACAGCGTTAATGGGAAAAACATACGGAACAGCATTTGGTCATGCATCGATATAACCCCATTCCTTGTCAATACTGTAGTTATACTCGAAGCAATGTGAAACGTTGCATGTATTTTGTACTGTGTATACAATAAAAAATATTATAACATTTTTATTCTTGTATATGTTCACAACCAGGTGCAAGGAGGGTGTCGCTTGATGTCACAGCCACGTTAACTTATATGTTAATTAATGGATATATATTCAATAGAAAAAAGTGTCGTATATAATGACTAGATTACCGAAACGGATAAGAACATTTAAATGTTCTGGCAAATATGGCTGATTAAATGCATTAAAAACCTCATTATATGCAATTTAAAGCTTTTCCCACAGCCATTTTTTACTTACATTAGGATTTTGTTGAAAAATGTTCTGGATACATCGTCTGACTGTGTGAATGTTAAAAATAAAAAAACAAATGTGACACATGTTAAAAGGTAAAACACTGGTGTAAAGTCTGCATTTTGGTGACATAGTACACAATAAGGTCACACGTTTTTCACACGAGATGTATATATTTATATGCTATATATAAATACATCATTTCCAACCAAAACCCTTTCTCAAGTTTCTCAGTAAGACATTACTATATGAGTAACTTTACTTATTTGTCCGACATGTGTAATTGGTTTGAAATGTTTGGCTCTCTTCCTATTCTTCTTGGGAGAATGAAGATGATTGATAGGCAAATAACAGCTTGGTTACCTGTATATCTTTCCGTATTACAGTTCTCCATAGCTTGGGCAGTATATATGTGGAAATTGTATCGCGGGAAATATGAGGTATAACTCCACCTTGCCTTTGCTAAGTGTCGCCGATTCACCAATATATATGTAAATGTGTAAATCAATTGTTAGCGACGAGAAATATCAATTACGATGGATACCCCTTGTTCCGACGTTCCACTTATACCAAAGTATTCCAGCCTTACTTGAGTTAATTGAAATCGATGTTCACAATACTATATATACAGCTAATGAAGGCAATTAACTTAGTTGAGTCATTCGATTTGCGACCGGTGGGGGGGGGGGGGGGACGGGCTCGGAAAAAGCCGACTCTAACAGTGCATGTTCAGATTTCCAAGGGGGGGTTGCAGCCATCGTACCCCCGCCCCCCCCCCCCCTAGATTCGCCCCTGGGCCCTGTTTCACAGTCAATTATTTGGCAGGATTCAGTACAGTTTGGAAAATTGAACGGCTGTGACTACACGCGCTATGAGCATCGCCCGTACAACACAAGTCACTCAACGTTGCGTGATGTCACGTTGCTTTAATGCACCGCGTGACATGCCAAACCAAGCCATGGCCACTGCCCTGTCTCCAAGAGACCCCGCTAGATGGCAGCACTTCCGCCTTGAATCAGGTGGCAAATGGGTTGTGGACCGGTGGCTCCATCGCATGAGTTATTTGACTGTGTTTGACTGAGCTGCTGAGCTGGCCAGCGCAGTGGCTTAGAGCTTCATTGACGCGTTTCGGGATTGATGACGTCACGCGGCGATGTCACCTCGGCAGACGATGACGTGGTTTTCGCTACTCTTGTTGGTGCAAGGGGTTAAGCGCCACACAATTGCGTATTTACAATGATGTCACTTTCGACGAGCGAGAGACGCAGCTTGAATACCGTTTTCTTGCCAATCGCCGGCTGCACCTGTGCTACATACATGATGACGTCACATTTTCCAGGTTACTTAATGTACGTAATGGCTGGTACCATTGATATAACTTGGTGACGTTACTGGCCATGTGTAAAGCATATCCCGCTCGGGCCGGTGACGAATGTATAGTCAGGGCGTCCCGATGTTACCCTCGCATTAAGTTAGTTCTCCAATGTTCCGTGACGTCACTCGATGGCATCACTTCCGGCGGGACACGTCGCCGACGTGAACCCTCTTCTGCTTGCTGCGCAACTCGCCGCGCAGGTCATCCACCATCTTGTCCTTGGCCTTGAATTCCGCCTCCAGGCAGACCAGCCTCTCTCGAAGAGAGTCCTCCAGGATGGAGACGCCGGGCACCCCGCCATCTCCCTTAGCACCGCTCTCTCCCCCACCGGGAGCGTCACCACCTCCGCCACCACCACCACTACCACCACCGCCACTAATAACGCCACCGCTTCCGGTACCGTTACCGTCATCAGTGGCTCCCCCTAGCGTCGGCTGAGTGACCTACATGGCCGGCAGGCGGCGCCCGGTGTTGGGACCGGACGTCTGCTTACTGCCGCCGTCCGAGAGAATCCGCCGCGTCACCCTGGTCAGCGAATCCTTCTCAGCGACCAACCGTAGCAGCCGCGACATAAGGAACTGGACCCGGTCCTCCAGCTCCGTCAGCGTGTCCCTGGGCGGCGTGTTGGGCCGCATCAAGGCCTGGGTGGTCGAGCGCAGGTCGCAGAACGGGTTCATCGTCTCCAGGTCGTTCAGCCGGATGAAGCGCCGGATGCGCGCGTTGATGTCGAATATCCGGGTCTCGCTCTGACGCGTCGTCGCCCGGAAGCGCTCCAGATCTTCGGACATGCGCGTCATTTGGCGTCGTGTCGTCTCGCGCACCACGTTGGCCTTCATGGCGATCAGGAGGGTGGTTTGGCGCTTCTCCCCCTCCGTGATCCGTTGACTGGTGCCGATCTGGCGGTGCACCAGGGCCGAGGCGTCGTCCAGATCCTGACGCCGCACGTCCATCGAACCCAGCTCCAGGCGCAACTCGGCCTTCAGCTCTTCGCTCACCAGGTTGTGCGTAGTTCCCAGGGCATTCGCCAGGTTGAGAAAGAAGGCCGTGTCCCTGGACATCGTCATCTCCAAGACGATATAACATAACAAGGATATTTACTGCAATAGGTAGATGCCACGATACTATCATTTAAAATTTAACCAAAAAAATGTCACCAGAAAATAATTCAGTAAGACTGCGTTTCAATAACGTCAATAAATTTAACACTTTTATCCCATGAAATCACTAAAAACGCAGTCGCCGAAGTGGCAAAATGGACGTCCGGTCTGTTTATTTTTCTGAAAGTCTTACGTAAGAGTGCTATTTGGAAGTTACTCTGCGATGTTACGAAATTGACGTGTTAGCTTTGGTGCTGTATATAAGATAAGATAAGATAAAGTTTTATTTAACGTCGGTATATAAAAGTCAACAATAAACATTAGCACAAGTGTTATTGACAGTTCATGTCACATAAGCATTTCTTGTCGAGGAACTTACATATTGTATTCATAGTTGAGTGTTTTTGGTTGAGTTTATTAAAGCTCTACTAGGAAGTCATGAAATCCACTCAGAATATTACTCTCCCTAATACTTGGGCAAGTCATATTACGCATGGGCGGCCCATCCTCACCACTGCATCAAGGCAGCCCCCCGCCCCCCCCCCCCCCATCCCCCGCCCACCCTTGCCTCGGGTTGACACCCTCCCGGGGAGCAGGAGAACGAAGTCGCCAGGCTCTGTATTCATAAACCATACTAAGCATCCTAAGGCTACGCATCACATCTCCTGGAGTCCTTTCACAGCTACTGACGCACGGACTGGGGTGTCTACAGGGGCGGATCTAGAGTGGGGGGGGGGGGCGACGCAGCCCCGCCTCCCCCCCTTTTAGGACTGAAATTTATACCATTTAACATTAACATGAAAACCGAATGAAAACCGAAAAAGGGCCCCCTTTCCAGCATATCTGGGTCCGACCCTGAATACAGCATATACAATGGTCACGGCGGCGGTAACTGTACAATGGTCCAGCTAAAGATAAGGGAAGGATGCGTGTGATTTCTTATGAATACCGTCCCATTGGCGGACTTCACCAACGCAGTTGCCACGTAAAATGATGGGCCGGTTAAATTAGTCGAATAGGGCATGTCAGTTCTCGCGGGTTCTACTTCCGTCTGGGATTTTGGGGACAAACACACGAACGCGTGCTTTTTGTTCAGTGCGCAGCCTGACTCGCCCCCTGCGTAACAATGGATACCGCGCGCAGAGGGCTGGTCTACTAGTTACCAGTCCACTGGACCAGTTTACAACACTTAAAGTATAATGGGACATTACAATTCAGTATGATATAACAATCAAATTTCTACTTTCTGTAATGACAAACATTATTCATGACATTGGCAAATTTATTAATTGTTTTTAAATGTTCTAGAATTTTATGCAGTCTGTTAACTTTTCCATTTCTTCATAGATTTAGTTGACATTTGCATCCACATACTTTGTACTCTTGTCTAACTTATATTTACATTCTTTGCAATGTTTTAGTGGTATGTTCACTTGATTGTTGACTTGCAAAAAACTCAATATTTCAATATAATAAAAAAACTAAAATTTGACAAATTGAATTTTTTTTATCATAGATTAAAAAATAGGTAAGCTTACATTGTACACATTATATAATATTATATTATATAATATCACAATATTTAAGTTAATACAGTTAAGTTTTTTTAGTTTTTTTTCATAATGTTTTTCCTATTCAAAGCTTTATTTAAATAAAGCTTAGTTATAATTTGTCAAAGCCGTCATAATTGATTTCTTGATTTGGACAAAACTGTAATAAAATCATTCGCGGTAAAATAACAATTAAGTAGAATTGAGCTCAAGTGGCTCTATCATATCTGCTCATAAAATCACCCATATGCATAAGCAGTATGAGAAATATTGGATAAATCGATATGTCGAAAACAATAGCCGTTTTCCCATTTTCGCGAATTATGTTTTATTTCGCTTGTCATCTGTAATTCGGCCGTCGGCAACACAGTTAGGCCAGCACAAATATTGGGTATTCAGCGGGCTGTAGTGCGCCAAGTTTACTGACCGCAGTTATTGATACGGAAAAATACAAGTTCAAAGTGTCTTTCAACAATATATTGTCACTAGATAGTTAACAGTTGGCGCAAGTGCCTCCAGGCAAGCCCGCTTCTCTAGGGGCACAACGGTAACAATGTTAAAATCCTTCGACGTTAGTAGGGAATCGACTGTAGCTTTTATTATAATCTGTGCTCGAACAATCATAGTGTTTACGTATTCTATATACCTTGTTCTATCATCTGACATCAATAAAGTGTGCCGACACTAGGTTGTTTCGGTTATTTTTACGCGAAGAAATGTTGGAACACACAACTGTTCCCGACCAGCCGTCCGCCATATTTGTTTTTGGCGGATGCCGGTACCTGTGAATGCGACTTGGTTCCTCCTCTTCGTTAGCATATGACTCTCCATTAGGGGGCCTTGTCAGTCGCTCGCTTTGAACTTAAGGACAACAGCAGCGCCCTCTTTCACAGGTCATTCACTGTCACAAAGTTTGGGACCCAGGCTACAAGTGGTTCAAATGGTGGCAGGAATCGCCAGGTGGCGCTGCATATGCATGGCGGTTGGTAGCGAAAAGTCGCATGCTCCAACATTTGTTCGCGAAAATATGACTGCAACAATCTAGTGTTGACACACTTTCTTGATGTCAGAAGATAGAACAAGGTATATAGAATACGTAAGCACTATTATTGTACGCGCCCACATTACAATAAAAGCTACAGTCGATTCCCTAATAATGTCGAAGGATTTTAACATTGTTACCGTTATCTCCCTAGAGAAGCGGGCTGGCCTGGGGGCGCTTGCGCCAAAGTTAACAGGTGCTTATTAAACTTGCATACAGGTCTAAAAGGGACCCACTCTTTTCTCCCTCGCTCACCGCACAGTTTGCCTGGTTCCACGTCCTAAATCGTGACTAGAATGAGAGCGTTTTTTGATTCGTCAAGCAGGGAGCGAGTGAGTTGCGCAGTGAAAAATTAAGGTCGCATATAACGCCGTTGTCCCCAAAATCTGGTCTCGTGAGGTATCGCACACATAAAACGACATTCACTTGCATGCCCCATAGGCCCCGTAGTCGGCTGAACTATGCACGTGAAATGGGCCACAGGTAGCAACTTTCACAAGATACCAAATAAGATGCATGTGTGCATAGAGCTTTACGTAACCCCTTCCATAGTGATGACTCATTGGGAGGGACCGCATCGTCGCCACTGAAGCGTAGCCTTAGGGACCTACCATTTCATTTTAAGGGGGTCATTGGTTATGACTTTTACCCAGCCGGCAAGTACATTTTTGGGTGGCAATCTGATTGATGGGAGCTTTTTTGGGACCATCGTGAAAGGAAATTGAAAAGACGCTTATAGAATTGTTTTTATACACATATCAGCAGCAAAATTTCTTCCCGCGAACATTAGTCCCCCCCCCCCCACCCCACCGTCTTAATATCAAATGATCAGTCCCTTAGCTTGGCAAACGGTAACCCAAAAGGCCAAGCATATGTACGACCATTAACATGAACTTTAAACGTTTGTTTCTGTCTGCCTCAACGCGCTTTCCACGTATAAATAAATATGTTTCTTTGAAAGTTATGTTATCATGGTCACACATTAGTGCTCTAAAATCCCAAGCCAATATGAAGCTATATTCGGGCAATGAAAGAGCACTTGTGCGGAAACTGCAAGATGGTCACTGGGCTACAAGCTCTCTCCACCGCCAACAGAGGATATTGTAAGCTTAGTAGCACAATTCTGGTAAATCCAATTTTGATCCACTTATAAAATCATCCATATGCATCAGTCGTATGATGCTAACACATATTGGATATGCGTTCATCAATTACCTAATTTAAACATAATAAATTGATCTGCCGAAAGCAAGACACGTTTCTCTATTTCAACTAATTCTATTTTCCCCGCTTGTCAGCTGTGATTCGGAACTGGGCAAGTCTGTCAGATAAGCGTAAACATTGGGTATTAAGCCGGCTTTAGTGCGCCAATTTACTGAACGCAGTTATTGATACGGAAACTTTATCAAGATTTTTAAACAAGTTTAATTTATCATCTACTAATATATTGTCACTAGAAAGTTAGGTGGTGCTTATTTAAATAACATGTAGGTCCAAAATGGACGCTCCCCTTTCTCGCCGCGCCCGCCGTGGAGTTTGCCTGGTTCTTTCACTTCCTGAATTGTGACTACTTAAGATGACAGCACTATAGTGCACGTTTGACAACCAGAGTCGCATATAATGTCGGTATCGCCAGCTGCCAATCTCGTATGGTATTACGTACATAAAAACGAACGAGATTCGCCTGCAGGCCCTTTGGCCGAGATGACAATCTCATCGCCGTCCATGCGTGCAGCGTGCACATCTCACGATCTTTGGTCGGGAACACGACACACTGTTACATCTATGGCAAGCCCTCTGTAGCGTAATTCGAGAAACCTCGTTTCTTCGTCGAAAATTCCGGAAACTATGATTCTTGGCGGGAAACTAGTTTTTTAGCCATAAAATTGGGGTTATAGCCAGAATAGGTAAACAGAAACAGAAGAAACCAGGTATACAACGGGCGTTCTTGCTCTCAAATCCTACTCGCCGAGAAACCAGGATTCCATGTTGAAACCCCGGTTTTGGGTTCCATAACCTGAGTTTCAGCGAGAATCCTAGCTTCCCGTCGAGAAACGTTTCTTCGTTGCTAAAGCCCGTATCTAGGATTCCTGAACGTCACACTTCAGTAGCCAATGTAACGCTGATGTAAAATCAGCCCGGGCCTACTTCTACTTCCGGCGTACGTGAAATGAGGCGAGAAGTCTAAACTTACTGTTTATACTATCAACATGCACCACGTTGCCCTATTTCTGGTATTATTAAATTTACCATTCACATTTGCTCCTCTTCACATGGCTGCAGCGTAGGAACGAGCACGCGATAAAATACCGAACAGATTGGCCTACGTGACAAACAAATCCTCTTATTGCATTGTGAGAAGGTTGAAAAGAATATTATATTTTTCAGACTGTGATGATAATAAAACTTAAGGGAATAAATTAGAGTGTGGCGATGAACGTAAAAAAAAAATTACCGAGATGCTGCAGGGCCATCCCACTGCCGAGTGAGGTCATTTAGGATTCCCCGGGAATCCCCTCACACACTCACACGTGCTCTCATTGCCTGAATGTGCGGCTTTCGCGAAGTGTAACGTTCAGGAGTTCTATAGGAATAACAACGAAGGAACTAGGTTCCTCGACAGGAAACTAGGTTTCTCGACAGGACACTAGATTTCTCGCTGAAACTCAGGTTATGGAACCCATAACTCGGGTTTCAACATGGAAAACTGGTTGCTCGGCGAGTAAGTAAGATTTGAGAGCAAGAAAGGCGGTTATAGACATTATGATGCACTTGGCGCCGTAAAAATTATGTTTCGCACTAAAATTAGGGCTATAGCTCTGGAACCGGGTTTCTGGCTACAACCCCCATTTTCGCGCTAAAAAGCTAGTTTCCCGCTAAAAATCCCAGTTTCCTATCGCGAAACCGGGATATTCGACAAAGAAACGAGGTTTTTAGAATTACGGTACAAATGGCTTGCCATATACATACGCTGTAAGTTTAAAATGTAATATAATAATTATCTAAATCTAACATTAAGAGCGCCTTTGTTTATTCTCAACAGGTTTAAGTTTATACAAACCTTAAACGTAAACCTGCTCTAGCGCGTTTGCTTATTCTCAACAAATGGGAATCCAAGTTTACTTCAACTTCTTCAACAAGTTCAACCTTGCTGACACTTTGGTTTACATGATGGCGTCATGACGTCTCTATGGACACCGAGTGCGCGTCGTTCCATTTGACGTTAATTTTGGCAAACATAGCGTCTGTGACAGTCCTAAATGACGCTGCAGCTCACAACAAAGGACAATCAGGTAAGAAAATCGAGAGGGACGTGAAATAAGGATGAAAATAATGTCTGTAATATGTTCATCTAGAAGCGTCCAGTTTATTTTGGTGAAAATGTAGTTAGAACATCAACGTGTAGTCTTAACCGCAACGTTACCTTTAGCATCAGAGAATAACTGGCGGTCTATAACAATCGCATAACCTGATAACCTAACACGCTCTTGATAAAGTCCAATTAGAAGAACAAATGTTGCAAAAGGCTTTTCCACAAGTCGAAACAAATCACAACATCACTGACCTTGACATTCATGTAGTCCAAACACCGGTATTATCTCGATCTCGATCCGATCAATGCCAATCACTTTCAAGGATCATAATGCAAACATCAAGTTCGGTTTAGGACGGTGTTCTGTCAGTCTCGTACTCGCAAGTTTGTGGCACAAGGGCCTGTACCTAAGTACCTAAAACGGCCACAGAGATGAAAAAGGCTCTATCGCTCAAATGGGAGGAGGGGTGGGGGGCAGATTATGTAGCACACAAGCAGCCATGATAATATTGACGCTTAGTGCTAATGAATGCATGTCAAGTTTGTACGATAGTCTCTTAAATCTTCCCTTTAACAATCCTATGGCACGTTCAAAGGTGGTTCGCGTGGAGTTATGAGCTTTCTTAAATGTACTCTGCTTTGCATCGTAATTGTTTGTTTGCCGAAACGGGGTGATCAAATTTATAGACAGTTTGTAGGCCTCATCTCCTAGCATATGCGTATTATTGGGGAAAAGATTGGCATCAGGGCCTTCGTTGACATGACCAAGTTCCGAATTTTGAAATACTTCGATCATGAGTCGATCCAGGCCATCCAGTATAAGCGTGAGTAAATTTTACCTTTGTGGTCGCATACAACTTGTAAAACTAAAGAACCACATTTTTTCTATTGATGTACATTTCCGGATGGTGGTTTGGGCTGGAAATAGGAATGTACATACCATCGACGCAGCCGATCACCCAGTCCACACCACCCATTTCCCGAAAACCAACTACGGTTTCACCTATGGCTTCCTCCCTTGGCCAACGTATAATCCGGGGCGCTAAAGCAGTTACTTTAGCTGCCATGCTGGTGATAACTTTATAAATAGTGGCATTGCTTTGACCAAATCGGTCTCCAATTTGTCTGAAAAATAAAAACGAGAAAATATGTGTAAATATAGGCCACGGATTGGAAACCTGATAATAACGGACAGGACTGATACAAACCTAACTTCAATAATGCTACTTTAATCGTCGTAAACTGTGTTTGAATTGCGCACTTCTTTTTCCCGGGTCTTGTTAAGCAAACAACAAAGACATAAATAGTGGAAATACAAAACTGTTCATCTTCAATGCCGAAACACACTGTGTTTAAATGTCTGTCTATTGGGGCAATCTACTTTTAGTATTTGGTTTACCTCATTGTCTTACTGCATCATTCATTAGCAACAACTGACAAGGGACAGGACAGTTTACTATGCTACTTACCTAAATGTCTTTGCACCATTAGCCATTAACCAAAGAAAGATGTAAAAAGCCTTTTCTATGGCGACAGCCGGACGTCCGTGCCTTATGGGCTGCTCGTCGGCGACCAACAAAGGCACAACCGCTTCGACGCTTGCCCGTGACATCCTAAAGTAATAAGTAACATAGGTATAAAGATTATATATATATATGTATATTTTATTATATGTTGGATGAATATTTGTAATCTAATGAGCTCAAGTCCACGTGTAAAACATGCATGTATGGTGGTTGTTATAATATATGAGGAATTAACTGCGATAATTCCATTTGTTGAGAACTGTCGGTAACGATTCAGCGGAGACGAGCATGCGAAACATCGATGCTTCCTATGGTCACCGGAGCGTAACTCTCCGGAAGGAGCGTTCACCTGGCGGGGAGCCAGCCTAGCCACCTACTCGCCCGTGACCTACTTCTCATTCTGACCTCGCAATCGGCAACGATAACAACTATTTTCAACGTTCCGCTGGTTGTCACACATTTTACCCAGTTAGTGCCTGCGATCAGACAAGTTTATTACTGGGTTCTACTACCTAACGGTACGTATTGCTGACTGACATGACCTCTGAGGTGCTTTTTGCTGGCCATTCTTTGTTTACGGCCTTGAATCAGTACCTCAACTCTCCTCGCTTCGCCCGCGATGTGTCCCCGGCCCGCTCCCTCCATCCGGTCCGGGCTAACATATTATGTATACTGATATTTTGGAACTTTCCCATGTTTGCGACAGACACGTCGACATTGTTTTACTGGGTGTTGGTGCCAACTATCTTACCCACAAACGGGTTTCACCCTTACACTAAGTTACAGCTAGCCAGCAAAATTTACGATCATGACGCGTAACAACTTATCCAACATGGCGTCCTTCATTCTTTGTTCATGTCTGTATAGGGAACAGGGTCTTGGTGGATTCGCCCTGGATGAATCCCATGACAGTTCACAGATTTAACAAATATCTTTCCTTTTTCTGTGAAACAGAGACACAGCTTTCATTTTGGCCGCATAAAGGGTTTTGCAGACAGGCTGACGCTGCCTCCCCACTCCCTGTATCTGTTTGGTCCCGGGATGTGATACAGGCGGACAGAAATACCTCATGTCTTTCAAACAGGCCATTTACTACAGTATCAGGCACGCCAGGCTCCTAGCCTAGCTTCCACGCCCACCCCCCCCCCCCACCCTCCCCCGTCAGTTCCAACATTTTATCTCTTACATTTGTTAATTGGTTTAGATTGTTTTGTTTTCGTTCCTCCGCCCCCCCCCCCCCCCCCACTCTTGATATACTGGTACTTCCTGCCGGATTAGCATGCACAACCATCAATAGCACTTTCGAAACATTTCAGGAACGGCAGGCCTTCTGCTGCATGGGAAACCGAAGGCCAACAATTATTTCTTCTTTGTTTATTAGCAGTCGGTTAATAAACTTTACATATCTGGTTCCGCGCCACTAATTACTTCATATGTCTCCCTTCTGGGCCTCAGTCCTTTTAGCAATGTTCAGCCATGCGCTTCCTGCTTACCTGGTCTAGCTAATTGGGAAGTGCCACCTGGTTGGACATGGCCCACACATCATTGTCGTGTTACTTTATGAGACAGATTACAGGCAACAAGGAGATGGTTTCAGTATACCTGGCTTCATTAACTTTATCACTGTCCTATACAGGGTTCACCACGTTGCAGCCACAGGATAACTAGATGGGCCCCAGTTCACTGTGTCAGTTATCACCAATGTGGATAGAACACAAGGCACATAATAAGCATGGTCGCAACCCTTGTCAACAGTTATAGGTCCATTCAACCTGACTACACTTCGTTGATATCTACGTTAATCATCCCTGACCTATCACCACGTAGTGGTCTCCATCCAAATGGCTTCTTCATTTTGCTTCACGCCTAACCTACGTCAACATTCCCAGGCACGGTCCCCACGCTTTGGCCTCAGTCCATTTGGCCTTTATAGCATTGCTTTATTGCGGGCAGGGTCGCCACGCTTTGGCCTCAGTCCATTTGGCCTTTATAGCATTGCTTTATTGCGGGCAGGGTCGCCACGCTTTGGCCTCAGTCCATTTGGCCTTTATAGCATTGCTTTATTGCGGGCAGGGTCGCCACGCTGCGGCCTCAGTCCATTTGGCCTGTATACCATTGCTTTATTGCGGGCTGGGTCGCCACGCTGCGGCCTCAGTCCATTTGGCCTGTATACCATTGCTTTATTGCGGGCAGGGTCGCCACGCTTTGGCCTCAGTCCATTTGGCCTTTATAGCATTGCTTTATTGCGGGCAGGGTCGCCACGCTTTGGCCTCAGTCCATTTGGCCTTTATAGCATTGCTTTATTGCGGGCAGGGTCGCCACGCTTTGGCCTCAGTCCATTTGGCCTTTATAGCATTGCTTTATTGCGGGCAGGGTCGCCACGCTTTGGCCTCAGTCCATTTGGCCTTTATAGCATTGCTTTATTGCGGGCAGGGTCGCCACGCTTTGGCCTCAGTCCATTTGGCCTTTATAGCATTGCTTTATTGCGGGCAGGGTCTCCACGCTTTGGCCTCAGTCCATTTGGCCTGTATTCCATTGCTTTATTGCGGGCTGGGTCGCCACGCTGCGCGGGAAACGGACAAAACCCCCGGTGGACATAACCCCCGGTGCCGATATTTAGCCGTGATTTTGCAACTCCTGGAAATTAAATTCAAATATTTCTGTGTTGTATATGATTAGTGGGTAACTTTTGCCATATGTGGGAAGAAAACTGTGGCATTTTGAGCCATTATTCACCAGTTACGCTGCCCGCTATATTGTCGATCGGATTTGACCTCTGAAGCTCCAGTGACGATATTTTGCAGTCTTTCTGCATCTCATGGAGACTGCATCTAAATATGTATGTGTTTTTATGATTAGTATGTAACTTTTGCCATGTGTGGGAAGAAATCTGTGGCATTTTATGCCATTAGTCACCAGTTACGCTGCCCGCCATATTAGCAACTAGTTTGACGTATTACGTATGGGGGCCATCATCTAAAGTAACAGACATGTAAGTTTTATTGTCGCCTTTGACATGTCGATTGCATTCAAGGCTGTCATGGGCTGGCGTGAAACATCAATGAACCGTTTGAACGCTTTAATCCGTTGTATGTGCGAAATACCGTTCCGCAAACAGTTTGGTTAATTGCATTCAAGGCTGTCATGTGTTGGCGTTTGTTGTTGCATTTGTTATTGTTTCCATTTGATCCGCACATTAGAGATACAAGTGCAATTTGGGATTAGACGTGTTGATACAATGTATGTTATGCATATCTAATGGCATAAAATCCGGAAATTGAGGAATATGATAAAGAATACAGGCAACGTTTAAATATTGAATAATTTTAAAGTTTCACCTTGGCGAAAACTAACCTTAAATTTTCGAGTCGGGGATCATGCTAACGGTGGACAATCTAAAATGTAAGGAACGTGGTGGGATGCCAAAGGTGCCCCCCCCCCCTGTTCGCTGAGCCACACAAGACATAAGAGTAGTTTATGGAAGGAGAGGGTAAGCAGGATTTAAAATAAGGATTACATATTCGTCTCTTCATACTGAGCTTGGCCAAATATTTTCAATATTTAGGATCAAATGGAAAAAATAACAAAGGCCACACGTTGACAATTGCACGCAGTTGGCGTTGTTCTCGGGGAGGAAGTACGGCGACGAGGCTGCTTTTACCACTTGACGCAAAGCACTTGGCGACAGGTGCAAGAGCTCGGACTTTCAGCGAAATACAAGGTGGATGCCAGGATCAGGCACTTCTGTGGTATACTAGACGGCCTGGCCTTTCTTCCCGAAGCCGATGTCCCCGCTGGGATAGAGTTCATCATAAACAATATTTCGCATGGCTTAGAACCGCTCGTGGACTACTTCGACTGCACATACGTCAGCGGGTCCTACCGGACTATCAGGCGACCAGCTGTTGTTCCCGAGGACGGCCTCCCCCCACTTCGATTCAGAAAAAACCCCGCTGCCTTCCCACCGGCAACTTGGAACGTCGATCAGCAAACCCTACAAGGCGAAGACAGGACTAACAACATAATCGAAAGCTGGAACAACGCCTTCAAAAAACTTGTAGGCCATCACCATCCGAGAGTGTATCATATCATCCACTGTTTCCGGATAGACGCAGCACAAGTGGGGACTACCATTCTCATGGACGCGCGTGGCGAACCTCCTCACAAGAGAGTGAAGAAGCTCCACAAAGACCTTCAGCGACGGTTGGAAACCCTATGTCATGCCTACAACGCAAGAACCAAAAGTCTAGAAGAGTTTCTTGGAGGGGTCGGCCACTCCATTAGATTGTCATATACTGTCCGTGTAATTTAATGTATGAATAACTAAATTTGAAATAAACCGTTTACGTCATTCAGCCTAATCATGCTTTTCGATCATTGTTTCCGTCAGTAGCAGTAGGTCACGCGCGACTGTATTTTCACACCTTTATCGGATTAAGATGGTTAACGACGCTTTTATGTATGACGCGAACACAAAATATATGAACAAACCAATAGTCAAAAGAATCACTTAACACCATCAACAACACCTGCATGGTTGATGCTAACAGACGGCTTCAGAGGTCAAATTAGATTGCAAATATGGCGGGTAGCGTAACTGGTGACTCTTGGCTCATAAAGCCACAAATGACTTCTCATACCATGGTAAACTATGGCAAAATATATCCACTAATCATATACAACACATACATGTTTTTATTCAGCCTCCATGAGTGGCAGAAGCACTGCTAAATATCGGCACCGGGGGTTATGTCCACCGGGGTTTTTGTCCTAAGGGGTTTTCGCGACCGGGGGTTATGTCCACCGGGGTTTTTGTCCGACATTCCGCTGCGGCCCCAGTCCACTGGGCCTATACAACTTGGCTTTATTCCGGGCAGGGTCACCACGCTGTGGCCTCAGGCTATATGGCATTTATAACTTTGCTTTTTTTCTGGCCAGGTTCACCACGCTGTGGTCTCAGTCCGCTGGGCCTATAAAATATTGCTTTATTCCGGGCAGGGTCGCCACGCTGCGGCCTCAGTCTATATGGCATTTATAACTTTGCTTTTCTTCTGGCCAGGGTCACCACGCTGTGGTCTCAGTCCGCTGGGCCTATAAAATATTGCTTTATTCCGGGCAGGGTCAACAAGACGTGGCCTTATTCTATATGACCTTGTTACCATTGTTTCAGTAGGGGCAGGGTCACCACGCTGTGGCCTCACTCCATATGGCCTTCATACTATTATTCTATTCCGGACTGGGAGGGTCACCACGCTGTGGCCTCAGTCCATTTGGCCTTCATACCATTGTTTAATTCCGGACAGGGTCACCACGCTGTGGCCTCAGTCCATTTGGCCTTCATACCATTGTTTAATTCCGGACAGGGTCACCATGCTGTGGCCTCAGTCCATATGGTCTTTCTACCATTGCTTGTCAAGTCTGTCACCAGACCTGTCTGTTGGACATTCGTTCACATGCTGTTTCTGCAGCGCATATGACCTTACTTTTATCCATTTTATTTTCTATTGCCCCGGTATTTAGGTAACCACTGCTAGGCCAGTCAGAACAGGCAGCAGGCTTTTCCTGATCCCGCATATTTGCTTTAGTATTTATTGCCCAAGGTAGGCGTCATGGTACCGCGTCAACCACCGGCGGCATCACGCAAGCGCAAGAGAGCAACCAAGCAAACAACACCTGCCCCGAAGCCATCTCGCAAGGAAAAGGCATCCGGCCCGGGCCTCACGACTGCGTTGACAACCGAATTAATGTCACAGACTATGCAACAGTCGCCCCCACCTAATCAATCAGCTGCCTCCCCTGACACAACTGGAAGCGAAATGCTTGCCAAAGCCGTTGAGCTGATGGGACATGTGCACTCATGCATCAAGAAGGTCTCTGAGCTCGTCTTAATCACCTTAGCTGCATCTAGACGCCCACACGACGAAAACACGCAGCCTGCACTGCTAACTCCATCTCATGACGTCACAGACTCCGACCGGCGTCGCGATTTAGTCGCAACATGACTAGATCGCCGACAACATTCAAGACTTTGCAGGAGGCCCAGCACCCATGGCCAACATCGATACTCAGCAGAGTAAGCCACGACCAGTCGTTGCTGTCGGAGCACCCATCGGACACAACCTGCCGCTCCGAACCAAGCAAAAGATATGAACACATGAATACATGGAATTGTCCGAACTGCAGCCTGACAGAAGCCTACACACTTTTCCTGCAGGGGGAAGGTCCACGTGTAAAACATGCATGTATGGTGGTTGTTATAATATATATATTTGTAACAGGTGAGTTTTTTTTAAACTCCAAGGTCCCGGCCAGCACCATATACATATCAGTGACCAATATTCTAAATATTTTCACTTGGGCGGGGCTCACCTGAAATGGCTCCTGTACTGTGTGTCAGTATAGTCCGTCAGTATAGTCCCTATATTACACGTGACTGTATTAAATTGCCCATAACGAGTTTAATCTAGGTCACGCTTATTTATTATTATTTGTTATTATTGGGTTTTCTATGGCACCACATTTTACATAAAAACTTATGCAATGTTTATATATGCATGATATATTTCTCTGATATTTTGGTTACCATAAGAGCATCGTCTTCTTCTTCTAGTTGTAAACGTTCCCTCTCGTTGTCTTCCATTTCTTCCCTGAGAACGTTCATTTCTCTCACAACATCAAATCCTCTTTGCACAGTTGCCACGATAGCTTGTATTAAGTGGTGTGAACTAACATCCTGGGTGCGAGAAAGATCCATGTTCTGCAATAGCAATATTACATTACTTCATTGTTGCTACACTACAGTGTTGCAATTAATAATAACTAGCCTAAATCGTATATATATGTATAGAGGTAGAACCGATGTCGGCAATCCACATGATGAGCTTTCGCCTCTAAATAGATAGTTATCCGACCAGGGATTGCGCAGGTACCAGCAATTGTGCACCGAGCGAAAGATGGTGCATATTGCATATAATATTACAAAATAGGTGTCAAGGTAGCTGGCCTACATGAAGGCATCTGTCGGGTAAAAGTTTGGATGCAAATTCGAACAATTCAATCAAGTGTGCAATCACTGGTCCAACTTCTAGGTATAAGCGAAGTAAGTTACCTTCCATTTACTACCTTGAGCATTTGAGGTTAAATTACACATGGTTGCATTATGATAAAAAGTTACCGACTACAATTAATCTTTCTTAGTTTGGATACATACATATCCTCCTGTGATATTTTAGGAAGGAGAGTCCTCACGGTCTTAACTTACTTCTCATTGTGTTGCTCTAATGGTTTCTAAACTTAATGTTGACAACCCCAACTGGGTGTTCGTTCCGAGATCGGTCTCAACACGTGGTGGTGAAGCCACTGAGGCGAAACGCAGTGGTCAAGTTTCGACGATTTATTAACACTCTTAAAACTCAAATAAAACACTAGTCACAACTCCGATAACGGTGCGTAACTTACCTGGCAGCAGTTGGTGCAACTGCTGCCAGCCTCTAGCTCCGCGAGGCGGTGTATCCGAATATATCTAAAGCAAAACTTTCTCTTTGCTAAAAATCCAGACCGTCCCGCTCGCTGCCCTCTCGCTAACTGACTAAACTCAACCCTAGCGGTGACATCACCGCTGTGGTTGCTATAGCAACGCTCGCGAGAAACTATATAGGGGTCAAAAGTATGGACACCATACCACACATATACCACCCTCCAATAAGAATGAATGTTGTTAAATGTTGCTGGAACGATATAAGGTATTTCCTGTTCCGTCATATGGGTTCCGCCAAAATAAAACCAAAACAAGTCAAGGCAGTTTTTTTTATCTGCAATTTTTTAACCGGTAGGTCTATCATGAATCTATGGTAGCTTTATAAGTTTAACAAATAAGTCATACATATAGGCCCCTAGTTAGCGTTCATTGTAATATATTAGGTTTAAGTTACTAAACTGTTTCTCCTGATTTACACAGGCTCACAGCCACAGCTCACTTAGATTAACTTTCAACATCGTCTTTAAATACATGGCATCACTATCGGCAACCGCGTTTCCCGGGATGCATTCGAAAGGTCACGATATAATCTGATGGCATGACGTTAGTTGCCATGGTAATCTCTTGCATCATCAGATGATTCTGAAAACATGGCCTTGTTTTCCTAAGCCTTATAGGGTCTAAATGGAGTCTTCGTCTTCATGCATGACCGAGATAACACATGGCGCCCCATATTTTGACCGACATAACACACGGCGCCCAATATTATGACCGAGATAACACACGGTGCCCCGTATTTTTACCGACATAACGCAAGGGGCCCAATATTATGACAGAGATAACACATGGCGCCCCATATTTTGACCGACATAACACACGGCGCCCAATATTATTACCGAGATAACACATAGCGCCCCATATTATGACCGGGATAACACATGACGCTCCATACTATGACCGAGATAACAAATGGCGCCCCATATTAAGACCGAGATAACACATGGCGCCCCATACTATGACGGAGACAATACACGGCGGCCCATACTATGACAGAGGCGGCACCCCATGCTATGCTGTCATATGTGAAGGCGACGTTGTTATGTGCGCCGGTGTTTGGTCTGTAGATGGTCGCGTCTTCACCAGGTATATTCTTCACCGCTATATGAATACACATATACTTACCTTTTGTGGACAAAGAGCGCACAAGGTAAGTTTTCATTTATTCATGTATTTTGTTTTATACAGAAACGTTTATATCTATGCGAAATAGCTTAAACTGAACTTCAATGTAGACAGATGGTCTCTGAAGGACTGCGACTGACTTGGTTTCCAAATAGATGGGGTGTTTGTGGCCTGGACCCTATTTTGTATGCATCTTAGTTTGGACCAAAATCGTTTACTCTAGGTTTATATCTTTGTTTGCGAACACATATTCTGCATACATCTTAAGCTAAGATCTCACTTGAGCACAATTAAGAACTAAAGATAATTTGTATGTGACTTTAGTTTTGATGTTTGGCAATATGGACGGCGTTTTGGACGGGCTCGAGCGTTGGGAACTTGAGCGTACACTGTGACATTCTTCCGGGTTGTCGGATGAAATACATCGTAAGTGACATTTTGTATATGCAGCCCCCCCCCCCCGCCTCTTAAGCAAGTGAAGGACCGTTAAAGCGTCTAAGTAATAACCCAAGAACTGGATTTTCTCAATTAAGAAATCAAAGTTAATTGTGCACTAAACAAATGCCTGCAGCGCTTTGCCGTTCATTCAGGTAGACAGATGTAATATTAAATGCTTAACACATTAAAGTTTGGGAAAGAGAAACTCTTCTTTAGTATTCTTTTCCATCGATAATGATCTGGAAGATCTATTAACATATTGATAATTGTATCATGTTCTCCAATTGCCAATCAAAAATATGTTTAAACTAAGGTCGTATAACAGAACAGCGAATACAGTTATTGTCCATTACTGTGTGTGTTTCTTTTTGTGTTTTTTTGTTGTATCCATAATAGTACAAAATACATGCAGCGTATGCACTTATATGACAATACGCAGACTAAACAGAAGCATTTATCCTCTAAATATGTAAAGCGATGAAGTCCCCATTTATTTACGAAGGCAGTGTGAGTCAATCCAAGTTTCTCGAGTTTATAACTATAACTAATTGTCTTTAAAAGACCTTTGAAGCTTGGCTTGGAATTACCCCACTTACATTTATAAATAAACTAGACGGATGCCCAATAACACCGTTTTCTCTGCTGTGAAGCCAGTCGCTTGAGCCAGTACCCGCCCCAGTTCATTACATATGGGATTAAAAATTGGACAGTGGTAAAACAATTGTTGTGTATTGTGTGTTTGAGTTTACATACTAATCGTATTTTAAATGGGCGTTTGTGGCTATTAAAACGTTTATCGACATGTCAAACGATCGAGCGATGCGGGGAAGCGGCCATCTGGACCTGGTTTCAAGGCCCACTTTTGAGCACCTGCTGACTTAAAGGTTCAAACATTCCACACATAGTATCAACGGCCGCCGGCAAAGGGAAGTGGCGCTTCTGTAGTCCGATATAGTTTTGGCCCAGGGCTCCCCCTGTTGATGGGACCGGCAAATAACCTGCGCAGACGTTTATGATCTTTCACCACAGGCACAAGTTTTAACTATTGTGGAGGGTAAATTCAATAAGTTGGATTGTTTTGGGTCGTTGTCACATAATTAGTGCGTGATATTGTGTTTTTTTTAGTCTGTTATTAACCTGAAGACGTGCAAACTCGACGTTCAAAAACAGCAAAACAACTCGATATGCAACTTTATAAGTAAGCTAATTATATATTTTCAGACCGGTTACATCTGTAGCAATGGAGACGACGCAGATTCAACCAATGTCCAACAGAACGGAACTGGCCTGGTTGCTACTGGCACTCATAACCTGTGTCCTTTCGTTGGCTGTCGCTATGGACGCATCCAACAGTGGGGCGATCGTCAGCAATGGTCACGTGGTTG
Organism: Arenicola marina; assembly: GCA_964019135.1. Lineage (NCBI taxonomy): Eukaryota > Metazoa > Annelida > Polychaeta > Arenicolidae > Arenicola > Arenicola marina. Next base: position 21,146,736 of record OZ025256.1, on the reverse strand, counting down.
ACGGCACGTGTCCTGCCTTCTGTCGATGTTACCTGACCGACTCCATTCAGCTCAATGTCAGCTGTACCCCAACCCCAGATGTGAAGCATTTCGCCAAGACCATGGGCTTAATGTTCGACCAACATCCCAACATATCGACCCTTGTTATCCATAACTCTGGTATCACTGATATGGCTTCTCTCCAGCTGTGTAAGCTACAGGCGCTGGTGACGCTTAATGTGAGCCATAACGCTCTGGGCAGCCTCGGTGACGACGGTCTGCTGCAGTGTCTCCACAACCTGCGCCACTTGAGCGCAGGCCACAACGACATTAAAGCCATCGCGGAAAGCACCTTCAAGGGACTTGACTGGTTATCTGACTTGAGCTTGCACTATAACAACATTACACACATCAGCCCAGCGGGTTTCACTGGCTTGAAGGCCATAAAAGAGATCGATTTGTCACATAACCAACTTGAGAGTTTAGACATCTGGCCCTTGTACCTTGCCGTAGAAACCTCTGTACGTAATTACATTGATGTGTCACACAACGAAATCAGGGTATTCACAAACCATTTAAAGTGGAACTATGACCCAATTCAAACAGCGACCTATTCCATTGATTTGAGTTATAATCAAGTTCAATATCTGAGTGACTTCAGAAGAGGTTGGGGTCTACAGAGAGATATCGACTTCTTCTCGATTTTTCGTTTGCACAGCCAAATTGATTTTCGGCACAATCCATTACATTGCGATTGCGTCGATTTCAATACCTATAAATTTACTCAACATGTATTTCGTTCCGATTGGATAACCCAAGTTTCCTGCAAACACTCCGCGATGCTAGAAATCAGACCCAATCGTATGTCGTTATCAGATATGGTTTGCCACCTCACAGACAATTGTCCTTCCGGTTGCGACTGCGTCGAACGACCCGCGGATACGACTGTCAATATCAACTGTCAGAATCTACAACTTCAAGATCTGCCGCTTGCGATTCCAACCCAAACATTGGGTTATTATAAATATAACTTTCAGTATGTACTGCGCCTGACAAACAATGCTATCAAGACGATTTCTCATCGAACATATTTTAATCTTCTTGATGTTGGAGATTTCAGTCAAAACGAAATAACGTTGCTGGACAAAGACATTCTGCAGCAATGGAGTCTGAGGATGTCAGGTATTTACCTGGACAACAACGCACTGAGCACGCTGCCTCAGGAGATCACATCGATGGAGTTCAAGAACCTACGGAACATGACGCTTCACCAGAACCCTTGGCACTGTGACTGTGAACACACATGGTTCAAGTCGTGGATTCTGAACATGACTGGCAAAATCTGGAACGTAAACGCCGTACTTTGCGGCAGTCCGGCAAGACTTCAAGGACGAAGCATAACAACAATTCCAGACGAAGAGTTTTGCACAGATCCAATACAAGACAAGATGATCCGGGTCATTAAAATAACCGTGAGCGTCATCGGTGGTGTTTTGGTTGTCATGATAACGTCGCTGTCCGTCGCTTACCATATGAGAGTGCGCGTCTTCGCCAAATTAAAATGGCACCCGTTCAACCATGATGAGTGTCCGGGAGAGAATAAAGACCGCGACGTCTTCGTCTCATACGCCACCGAGGATGAAGACTGGGCGCGGAATTTGATCCGTGTGCTGGAAGAAGAAGGCTATCAAACACTTTTCCACAGGAGAGACTTCATTAGTGGTCTGACCATCACGGCAAACGTCGCATTGGCTGTGAAACGAAGCAAGCGGACTCTGTGCGTGTTATCACGTGACTTTGCCGCCAGTGACATGTGTATATGGGAGTTCACGACCGCTCTGAACATCGACCTCCTGGAGAACAAACATCGGCTGATCACGATCCTGAAGGAGGCGATTCCGGTCGAGGAGCAGGATCCTTCACTCAAGGATTACCTCAGGCGGTTCACGTATATCGAGGCCGACGCCAAAATCTTTTGGGAAAATCTCTTCTACTCTCTGCCTGTAAAGAAGGTGGGACAAAACGCGGATGAGACGACAACCGATCAGGGGAGAGTTCGTATTATATGAAGACAATGCCAAGGGGCAATGACGACCACGTCTGTTGTTAATTACATGAAAATTTCACAAGCATTGAGGCCAAAATTATTGAAAAAAATGTACATGTTGCATGTAATGAACTTTTCAAGCGTTATCTACATAAATATTGCATCGAAAATTGTATATATGTACCATGGGCGTTGTGCCTAAAGTACTGAGTAAACATTTTACCATTGCCATACCAACCTTTGAAGCAGATCCAATGTGGTATCGTTTGAGGATCAAGCATTAAACTAATCCCACGAAACGACAATCAACCTACAAGCGTATTATATGGCTTTAACTTGCTTTGTTTTTTAAATTTTAATTACTTGTGCAACAATTGCCGGATTCAAAGAAACATGTCTAATAATTGACGAAAGTTGTAAGCCTTACAACACAGTTTGGGTTCAATATAATGTGGCACAAATTAGCTTAAAATTATTATTTCAAAGAACATTCTTTGCAACAGTGCCATTTGAATAATGCATATTCTTCCCCTTTACCTTGGACCCGTCCTGCAATGTAACACTCACAACTTTACATTACGGTGACACTGATTACAATGCGGTAACACGAATTTTTGATGTTCCTAACATGGGGCAGACGTTAAATAGTGGAATATATTTTTTGGGGGAATGTTTTGTATGTCGCTGTTGTTTTATTGTAATCGGTGACTGATAAATGTGATGGATTATTTAAACCTTACTAGGAATGTGATTCAGAAATGGTCTGAAAGTGTTTGTCACATATATGAATGAGTACTAGAGTTTAACTTACGTAACTTACGTAGACTGTACATATGAGGTCCTCTCGCGGCAACTGTGGAGACGAAAATTACTTTTCAACATTAGCTGTGTAACTAGCCATTTCAATATAATCTGTTAATGTGTTAATAGAAAGAAAAAACTATTATAGCGCAACGATTGGGTCAAATCGATATACTATCTAGATTGTTGTATTACAGTTCCCTGTTCCGTTTGTCCTGTGTGGGTTTTTTTGTGTGGGTTTTTTCTGTGTTGTTTTGTTTTTTTTTGTCCGAAAAAGCCTCGGCTTCTGCTCCTTGCCAACCAGTTCTGTATTACTTTGATTTCTGTAAACGTCATGGCAAAAAAGATGATTGTTTACTCAAGTGGGGCATGGTTTAGAGCAAAATCTGTCATTTTTGTCAAAAATAGAACGCTAGAATATCTATTTGGGATTGTAGCCATGCACAGCGTTAATGGAAAAAACATAAGGGACAGCATTTGGTTATGCATCGATATAACCCCATTCCTTGTCAATACTGTAGTTATACTCGAAGCAATGTGAAACGTTGCATGTATTTTGTACTGTGTATACAATAAAAAATATTATAACATTTTTATGCTTGTATATGTTCACAACCAGGTGCAAGAAGGGTGTCGCTTGATGTCACAGCCACGTTAACTTAGTTAATATATGGATATATATATTCAATAGAAAAAGGTGTCGCATATAATGACTAGATTACCGAAACGGATAAGAACATTTAAATGTTCTGGCAAATATGGCATATAAAGGCTGATTAAATGCATTAAAAACCTCATTATATGCAATTTAAAGCTTTTCAAACAGCCATTTTTTACTTACATTAGGATTTTGTTGAAAAATGTTCTGGATACATCGTCTGACTGTGTGAATGTTAAAAATAAAAAAACAACTGTGACATCACATGTTAAAAGGTAAAACACTGGTGTAATGTCTGCATTTTGGTGACATAGTACACAATAAGGTCACAGTTTTTAACATGAGATATATATATATGCTATATATAAATACATCATTTCCCATCAAAACCCTTTCTCAAGTTTCTCAGTAAGACATTACTGTATGAGTAACTTTACTCATTTGTCCGAGGTGTGTAATTGGTTTAAAATGTTTGGCTCTCTTCCTCTTCTTCTTGGGAGAATGAAGATGATTGATAGGCAAATGACAGCTTGGTGACCTATATATCTTTCCGTATTACAGTTCTCCATAGCTTGGGCTGTATATATGTGGAAATTGTATCGCGGGAAAAATTAGGTATAATTCCACCTTGCCTTTGCTAAGTGTCGCCGATTCACCAATATATATGTAAATGTGTAAATCAATTGTTAGCGAATAGAAATATCCATTAGGATGGATACCCCTTGTTCCGACGTTCCACTTAAACCAAAGTATTCCAGCCTTTATTGAGTTAATTGAAATCGATGTTCACAATACTATATATACAGCTAATGAAGGCAATGAACTTAGTTGAGTCATTCGAGTTTAAAAACCGTCAAAAGGTCAAAATGCAGAAGAAAGAGTCATGGACATTCCTTGGTTCACATTCGCCATTGCGTGCTCAAAAACGGCCTAAAACCACCAAATCATTCACATTCACGCAATCTATATTGATGCATATGCTGAATAGTTTTTACGGTTGCCTTGCAGGGCCGGATCTACGAATTTGCCAAGGGGGGGTGGGGTTGCTCTCTGAAAACTTGCGACCGGTGGGGGGGGTGGGGGGGGGGGGGCTCGGAGAAACCGACTTTAACAGTGCATGATCAGATTTCCAAGGGGGGATTGCAGCCATCGTAACCCCCCCCCCCCCCCCCGATAGATCCGCCCCTGGGCCCTGTTTCACAGTCAATTATTTGGCAGGATTCAGTATAGTTTGGAAAATTGAAAGACTGTAATTACACGCACAATGAGCATCGCCCGTACAACACAAGTCACTCAACGTTGCGTGATGTCACGTTGCTTTAATGCACCACGTGACATGCCAAACCAAGTCATGGCCACTGCCCTGTCTCCAAGAGACCCCGCTAGATGGCAGCACTTCCCGCCTAAAATCTAGAGGGAAATGGTTTGTGGACGGGTGGCTCCATCGCATGAGTTATTTGACTGTGTTTGACTGAGCTGCTGAGCTGGCCAGCGCAGTGGCTTAGAGCTTCATTGACGCGTTTCGGGATTGATGACGTCACGCGGCGATGTCACCTCGGCAGACGATGACGTGGTTTTCGTTACTCTTGTTGGTGCAGGGGGTTAAGCGCCACACAATTACGTATTTACAATGACGTCACTTTCGACGAGCGAGAGACGCAGCTTGAATACCGTTTTCTTGCCAATCGCCGGCTGCACCTATGCTACATTCATGATGACGTCACATTTTCCCGGCTACTTAAAGTACGTAATGGCTGGTACCATTGATATAACTTGGTAACGTTACTGGCCATGTGTAAAGCATACCCAGCTCATGCCGGTGACGTATGTCTAGTCAGGGTGCGTCCCGATGTTACCCTCGCATTAAGTTAGTTCTCCAATGTTCCGTGACGTCACTCGATAACATCACTTCCGGCAGGACACGTCGCCGACGTGAACCCTCTTCCGGGCCAGGCGTGGACTAAGACTCGCGTGATTTGACGTCACGACGGGTTTAGTCCCCTTACCGTTGAGAGACACGGGGAGGCTGCCCCAGAGGTGGGGGACGACCCCCCTGCGGCCCCACCCAACAGAGGGGGGATGGCTGACAAGTTGGACTCTGATTTACTCCACCCTCCTGCAACCCCTTGACCTAGTCGTCCTTGACCTTCGTTTCGCCCTGCCATGCCGTCGGTCCCACTGCCCCCGCCGCCGCCGCCGCTGCCGCCGCCGCCCCCGTTCTCAGCCCCACCGGCCGCGACCCCGATGTGGCCTGGGTTGGACCGCCAACTTCTAGACCCTTGACCTTTTTGCTGTTGCCGTCGGGGTTGAAGCCGTAGCTGTGGAGCATTCCCTTCAAAATGGTGACCTCCTTCTGCTTGCTGCGCACCTCGCCGCGCAGGTCATCCACCATCTTGTCCTTGGCCTTGAATTCCGCCTCCAGGCAGACCAGCCTCTCTCAAAGAGAGTTCTCCAGGATGGAGACGCCGGGCACACCGCCATCTCCCTTAGCGCCACCCTCTCCCCCACCAGGAGCGTCACCACCTCCGCCACCACCACCACCACCACCGCCACTAACAACGCCACCGCGCGTCCGGTACCGTTACCGTTACCAGTGGCTCCCCCTAGCTTCGGCTGAGTGACCTGTATGGCCGGCAGGCGGCGCCCGGTGTTGGGACCGGCCGTCTGCTTACTGCCGCCGTCCGAGAGAGTCCGCCGCGTCACCCTGGTCAGCGACTCCTTCTCAGCGACCACCCGTAGCAGCCGCGACATAAGGAACTGGACCCGGTCCTCCAGCTCCGTCAGCGTGTCCCTGGGCGGCGTGTTGGGCCGCATCAAGGCCTGGGTGGTTGAGCGCAGGTCGCAGAACGGGTTCATCGTCTCCACGTTGATGTCGAATATCCGGGTCTCGCTCTGACGCGTCGTCGCCCGGAAGCGCTCCAGATCTTCGGACATGCGCGTCATTTGGCGTCGTGTCGTCTCGCGCACCACGTTGGCCTTCATGGCGATCAAGAGGGCGACTTGGCGTTTCTCCCCCTCCGTGATTCGCCGACTGGTGCCGAACTGGCGGTGCACCAGGGCCGAGGCGTCGTCCAGATCCTGACGTCGCACTTCCATCGTGCCCAGCTGCAGGCGCAACTCGGCCTTCAGCTCTTCGCTCACCAGGTTGTGCGTAGTTCCCAGGGCATTCGCCAGGGAAAGGAAGAAGGCCGTGTCCCTTGACATCGTCATCTCCAGGACGATATAACATAACAACGATATTTACTGCAATAGGTTGATGCCACGATACTTTCATTTAAAATTTAACAAAAACAATGTCACCAGAAAATAATTCACTAAGACTGCGTTTCAATAACGTTAATAAATTTAACACTCTTATCCCATGAAATCACTAAAAACGCAGTCGCCGAAGTGGCAAAATGGATGTCCGGTCTGTTTATTTTTCTGAAAGTCTTACGTAAGAGTGCTATTTGGAAGTTACTCTGCGATGTTACCAAATTGACGTGTTAGCTTTGGTGCTGTATATAAGATAAGATAAGATAAAGTTTTACTTAACGTCGGTATATAAAAGTCAACAATAAACATTAGCACAAGTGTTATTGACAGTTCATGTCACATAAGCATTTCTTGTCGAGGAACTTACATATTGTATTCATAGTTGAGTGTTTTTGGTTGAGTTTATTAAAGCTCTACTAGGAAGTCATGAAATCCACTCAGAATATTACTCTCCCTAATACTTGGGCAAGTCATATTACGCATGGGCGGCCCATCCTCACCACTGCATCAAGGCAGCCCCCCGCCCCCCCCCCCCCCATCCCCCGCCCACCCTTGCCTCGGGTTGACACCCTCCCGGGGAGCAGGAGAACGAAGTCGCCAGGCTCTGTATTCATAAACCATACTAAGCATCCTAAGGCTACGCATCACATCTCCTGGAGTCCTTTCACAGCTACTGACGCACGGACTGGGGTGTCTACAGGGGCGGATCTAGAGTGGGGGGGGGGGGCGACGCAGCCCCGCCTCCCCCCCTTTTAGGACTGAAATTTATACCATTTAACATTAACATGAAAACCGAATGAAAACCGAAAAAGGGCCCCCTTTCCAGCATATCTGGGTCCGACCCTGAATACAGCATATACAATGGTCACGGCGGCGGTAACTGTACAATGGTCCAGCTAAAGATAAGGGAAGGATGCGTGTGATTTCTTATGAATACCGTCCCATTGGCGGACTTCACCAACGCAGTTGCCACGTAAAATGATGGGCCGGTTAAATTAGTCGAATAGGGCATGTCAGTTCTCGCGGGTTCTACTTCCGTCTGGGATTTTGGGGACAAACACACGAACACGTGCTTTTTGTTCAGTGCGCAGCCTGACTCGCCCCCTGCGTAACAATGGATACCGCGCGCAGAGGGCTGTTCTACTAGTTACGACACAGGACGCGGAACCAGGCAAGCTGCGCGGCCGGCGAGGCAAACAAGGGGTGGGTCGCAATTCGTCTTTCGTGCGTCTTAAATAAAGAACTGTTAACTTTTCCGTGTCGATATGTTGGTAGCTGACACTTTGAACATGTCATTTTCCATAATACTGGCCACGTTCAGTTAACTAGGCGCACAACCGATAGATGATTTCCCAATGTTTACACTGATCTGGAGTGATCGAGTGACAGGTATGGACAGCCTTTGCCGTCAAAATTACAGTTTTGCAATCCTGAATGCAACTACCATTCAAATAGGCAAATTTCAAAAGAGCAACTTTGTAAATTTACTGTGCTAACATTACCTTTCTAAAGTGCTTCCGTTCTGTTACATTCATAGCATTGATGGGTATTTTGACAAAGAGTTTCATGAGAACCCCAAAATAGACCAGTACTGTGACTTTTCCATTTCCACAGAGTGAGCTAGCTTACATGTACTTATCGGCTTACCGGTATAATGATCTGGATTTATCAAAACTGGTGCGGCAAACTTAATATCCAAAAAGTATATACATGTATGCAATTGACTTCAGTCATACCTCAGTTTAACGGGTCCTTTCAAATATACTAGCAAAAATAGATAATCTATGCTTCCTCTTTATGGGAATGGTGGAATTTAGCCTTAATTTATATAAAACAAAAAGTGTTTAGATTTTTATAGGTGGCCACTTGTGTTGATATTATTAATTTGTATAGCTGATGTGTCTACGTTCAGCTTACTATAGCTTTAGTTCTGTATAAATCTTTAATTGTAACATTTCTTTTTGATTTTGATTAATAAAATTACCCTTTCTTTTGCTACTTTTGACATAAACACACAAGGAAACACAAATTATTTAAAAATTGTGACATCTTTAAATATATGAAGATTTTCATCAAGAATCTGTAATGCAAACATACAAAATCAATAATTATTCAGTGTATAACCTTCATGATAGACTACTTTTTTGCTCATACATTGCATAAACATGATGATAATAAATCAAAGTTTCTATTTTTCTCTTTGCATTGGATTTGCTTCTATCATATCAGTTTAATTAGATTGACAACATATGGTATAAAATAAACTCTGCAAGTATTTCAACTGTAGCAGTTAAAAACACTAAGTGAAGGTACAAAAACTAAGTTAAGGCACAACAAATTAGATACTTCATACTTCATCAAATTCATAACATTTCCTTTTAAGGTTGTCTAATTAATTTGATTAAATTACACCTTTCATACCTATTTTGATCCAGATGAAACATGAAACATATAATAAAGAAACAAGAGAACAACAAACTATTAAAAATATTGATAACAATTAACCCATAAGGAATTCAGTAGTATTAATAAATATATTATTATATATATTATATATAGAAACATTTTTATTTAACCAGCATAAACATAAATAATCCCAATAAAGGGATAATCAATATATATGTTACATTTTGGTTAGGTCAATTTCATCTCTTAATTCTCCTGCATTTAACTATATTAATGACAAGGGCACATTCATTGGTTAATAAATCCTGTGTACCATAATAAATATAACATATAAGCTTTTTCAAATCTCTCAGTTGCTACCGGTATATTGTATTAGATTGTGTTCCATCAATTTAAATGAAGAAAAGATGAATTTATGACTTTAAAATAAAATAGGACATTATATGGTGTAATAGGATATAATAATCATCAACTTTGTCATTTAACCAGTATAAACATCACAATAAAATGATACTAATCATCAATATATATGGCACATGTTGTTACTTTTATTCTTTTCTCTAACATTTAGCTACATTTGTGACGAGAGCACCAAGATATATTGCTTTTCTAATAATTCTGTGTGTCATAATAAATAAACTGGTGTTGTATAATCACTTTTTCAGACTTCTGCTCGGTGGCTATAGTATATATTATAACATGTTCCATTATTTGAAAAGACCAGTTTACAACACTTAAAGTATAATGGGACATTACAATTCAGTATGATATACCAATCAAATTTCTACTTTCTGTAATGACAAACATTATTCATGACATTGGCAAATTCATTAATTGTCTTTAAATGTTCTAGAATTTTATGCAGTCTGTTAACTTTTCCATTTCTTCATAGATTTAGTTGACATTTGCATCCACATACTTTGTACTCTTGTCTAACTTATATTTACATTCTTTGCAATGTTTTAGTGGTATGTTCACTTGATTGTTGACTTGCAAAAACTCAATATTTCAATATAATAAAAAAACTAAAATTTGACAAATTGAATTTTTTTTATCATAGATTAAAAAATAGGTAAGCTTACATTGTACACATTATATAATATTATATTATATAATATCACAATATTTAAGTTAATACAGTTAAGTTTTTTTAGTTTTTTTTTATAATGTTTTTCCTATTCAAAGCTTTATTTAAATAAAGCTTAGTTATAATTTGTCAAAGCCGTCATAATTGATTTCTTGATTTGGACAAAACTGTAATAAAATCATTCGCGGTAAAATAACAATTAAGTAGAATTGAGCTCAAGTGGCTCTATCATATCTGCTCATAAAATCACCCATATGCATAAGCAGTATGAGAAATATTGGACAAATCGATATGTCGAAAACAATAGCCGTTTTCCCATTTTCGCGAATTATGTTTTATTTCGCTTGTCATCTGTAATTCGGCCGTCGGCAACACAGTTAGGCCAGCACAAATATTGGGTATTCAGCGGGCTGTAGTGCGCCAAGTTTACTGACCGCAGTTATTGATACGGAAAAATACAAGTTCAAAGTGTCTTTCAACAATATATTGTCACTAGATAGTTAAAAGTTGGCGCAAGTGCCTCCAGGCAAGCCCGCTTCTCTAGGGGCACAACGGTAACAATGTTAAAATCCTTCGACGTTAGTAGGGAATCGACTGTAGCTTTTATTATAATCTGTGCTCGAACAATCATAGTGTTTACGTATTCTATATACCTTGTTCTATCATCTGACATCAATAAAGTGTGCCGACACTAGGTTGTTTCGGTTATTTTTACGCGAAGAAATGTTGGAACACACAACTGTTCCCGACCAGCCGTCCGCCATACTTGTTTTTGGCGGATGCCGGTACCTGTGAATGCGACTTGGTTCCTCCTCTTCGTTAGCATATGACTCTCCATTAGAGGGCCTTGTCAGTCGCTCGCTTTGAACTTAAGGACAACAGCAGCGCCCTCTTTCACAGGTCATTCACTGTCACAAAGTTTGGGACCCAGGCTACAAATGGTTCAAATGGTGGCAGGAATCGCCAGGTGGCGCTGCATATGCGAGGCGGTTGGTAGCGAAAAGTCGCATGCTCCAACATTTGTTCGCGAAAATATGACTGCAACAATCTAGTGTTGACACACTTTCTTGATGTCAGAAGATAGAACAAGGTATATAGAATACGTAAGCACTATTATTGTACGCGCCCACATTATAATAAAAGCTACAGTCGATTCCCTACTAATGTCGAAGGATTTTAACATTGTTACCGTTGTGCCCCTAGAGAAGCGGGCTGGCCTGGGGGCGCTTGCGCCAAAGTTAACAGGGGCTTATTAAACTTGCATACAGGTCTAAAAGGGACCCACCCTTTTCTCCCCTCGCTCACCGCACAGTTTGCCTGGTTCCACGTCCTAAATCGTGACTAGAATGAGAGCGTTTTGATTCGTCAAGCAGGGCGCGAGTGAGTTGCGCAGTGAAAAATTAAGGTCGCATATAACGCCGTTGTCCCCAAAATCTGGTCTCGTGAGGTATCGCACACATAGTAGTCGGCTGAACTATGCAGGTGAAATGGGCCACAGGTAGCAACTTTCACAAGATACCAAATAAGATGCATGCGTGCATAGAGCTTTACGTAACCCCTTCCATAGTGATGACTCATTGGGAGGGGCCGCATCGTCGCCACTGAAGCGTAGCCTTAGGGACCTACCATTTCATTTTAAGGGGGTCATTGGTTATGACTTTTACCCAGCCGGCAAGTACATTTTTGGGTGGCAATCTGATTGATGGGAGCTTTTTTGGGACCATCGTGAAAGGAAATTGAAAAGACGCTTATAGAATTGTTTTTATACACATATCAGCAGCAAAATTTCTTCCCGCGAACAATAGCCCCCCCCCCCCCGCCCCACCGTCTTAATATCAAATGATCAGTCCCTTAGCTTGGCAAACGGTAACCCAAAAGGCCAAGCATATGTACGACCATTAACGTGAACTTTAAACGTTTGTTTCTGTCTGCCTCAACGCGCTTTCCACGTATAAATAAATATGTTTCTTTGAAAGTTATGTTATCATGGTCACACATTAGTGCTCTAAAATCCCAAGCCAATATGAAGCTATATTCAGGCAATGAAAGAGCACTTGTGCGGAAACTGCAAGATGGTCACTGGGCTACAAGCTCTCTCCACCGCCAACAGAGGATATTGTAAGCTTAGTAGCACAATTCTGGTAAATCCAATTTTGATCCACTTATACAATCATCCATATGCATCAGTCGTATGATGCTAACACATATTGGATATGCGTTCATCAATTACCTAATTTAAACATAATAAATTGATCTGCCGAAAGCAAGACACGTTTCTCTATTTCAACTAATTCTATTTTCCCCGCTTGTCAGCTGTGATTCGGAACTGGGCAAGTCTGTCAGATAAGCGTAAACATTGGGTATTAAGCCGGCTTTAGTGCGCCAATTTACTGAACGCAGTTATTGATACGGAAACTTTATCAAGTTTTTTAAACAAGTTTAATTTATCATCTACTAATATATTGTCACTAGAAAGTTAGGTGGTGCTTATTTAAATAACATGTAGGTCCAAAATGGACGCTCCCCTTTCTCGCCGCGCCCGCCGTGGAGTTTGCCTGGTTCTTTCACTTCCTGAATTGTGACTACTTAAGATGACAGCACTATAGTGCACGTTTGACAACTAGGGTCGCATATAATGTCGGTATCGCCAGCTGCCAATCTCGTATGGTATTACGTACTACATAAAAACTAGAATTTGTCAAGCATAGCTTGAGAGGAAAGACGAAAATCGGGGGATAGGTGGAACTGACCATGAGCCGATAACTATGAAAGGTCACAGATAAAGGGGCCGCATTCATAATCCCGCTTATAACATAGCTGGAAGATAGCGAGAATATATGAATCTCCAAAAAGTCTCTAAAGAATACTCTGAAACAAACCGCGGATATATACCCAATATTACCCAATGTGGACCTGTTTCGTTGTGGTGCGAGATATAAAGCTCGAGACGGGCGGATGTTGTGCTTCGGTCGAGCCTATGGAAGACCGAGGGCAGGATTTCGTATGAAATATGACTGATCGAGCGGGTTTGGGGACTTCTGAAACAGTAGCATATACGTACAACGCGGCACTTTGGCGTAGTGGATAAGGCGTTCGACAGTGGGCATGAAGGTTGGGTGTTCAAACCCAACTGGGTACCTATTATTAATATTTTTTCGTTTTTATGCTGGAAACACATTTCGGTTGATGAAACATTCGGCCTGCTGGCGTCCCTTTTTGACAATAAAATTGCAAAGGGCTAGCGACAACATTGGGGGATAGGCCGAAACGTCATTGCGTACTCACGCGTCATATCTTTATAATGGGATTGGCCATGTTAATGTTTGATTATTTCTTTGCGTCCAAACTGCTGGTTCGATTTCGTTGGAATTTAGCACACATGATATTAGTAATATTGGTACATATTGCACCACATATAGGTAATTTTTATTAGGTTACAATTTGATGATCCAATAATTCCAAAACTATAAATGTGAGGTGAAATCTGAGGGCACATTACTTTGCGCCTGTCTCTGAAGAATATTCTGAAACAAACCGTGGATCTGTAGACCCAATATTAACGGAGTTACGCTCGAAAACATGTTTCGTGACCTTGAACTTGACCTTGCCGTGACCTTGACATTGCCGTGACCTTGACCTTGGAAGCGTAACCTTGATCAATATAGTACTTTCCGCCCAAATACTACTGTCATGTTTCACGCGAGGTGTCGTTTGTCTGAGATGTCCCCTTCATGGAGAAATTGGGGAGGTCATTTTCCCGCCAAAATGCTCCCGTATGGTCCCATGTTAAACTTTGGGAATTTTTAGCGGGAAAACTATGCGTGATAGGCAAAATGTGAAGGCGGTTTCCATATCCAAGTCGACGTTTGCCCGTCGTTTGCAACTAATCCCGACTCTCTAGCGTCGCTATTAAGCGAACGGCGGCCATCGCAACCCCGAAAGAGTGCCGGTCCATATCGCCGTTGACTCATAATGGGAGCGTCGGCATGGAGGGGGGTGCACCTCTTGTGAGCGCTCTAGCGGCCAAACTAAGCGTCCTAGAGCATTTCTGAGGTGGTTTTTACAAGTCTAGCTCATTTCTCTCTCCATTCATGCCAAATCTGGCCTCCCTATCTCAAATATTAACCGAGTTATGGCCTTGCAAAGTTCAAAACGCCACTTGACACGTACGCTGAATATAGATTGGCCGATTACTCGAAAATCGTTCAGTATCCGGAAACATTTGAGCCAGTCATGCGTGTCCGCCTCTCTCCGCAGAATACTCTCCAACAAACAACGAATCTCTAGACGCGATATTAACGAAGTTACGCGGGAACACATGTTTCGTGTCCTTGACCTTGCTGCGACCTTGACCTTGGAAGCGTGACCTTGACCAATATAGTTATTCGTGCCCAATTACTAATGTCATGTATCACGCCAGGTGACGTTTGTCTCACTTGTGCCCTTCACGGAGAAATTGAGACCACTTTCCCGCCAAAATGCTGCCGTAGGATCCCATGTTAAACTTTGGGAATTTTTAGCGGGAAAACTATTCGGGCGATTTTTACAATTTTGATGCGATATATAACGTACCTATGGGCCCAATAACAGAAATAATGGTGAGCGTCATTAGATGAAAACTAAGACAGTAGTAGTGATTTTTCCGATTTTTGGTCCTATCTTTCAACGGTTAAGCGAAATGTGAAAAATTCCTGTGACCTTGACCTTTGACCTAGATTGCCCATCTACAAACTTGGTCTGACGGTAGGCCGTGGCATTATCTATGCAGAAGGAGAAGTCGATATCTCAAACTTTGTAAAAAAAAAAAAAAAATCCAAAGTTGTCAATTTTCAAGAGCCCGTGGCGCGAAAACTGTTCATCCTACATCAAATCTGATGTCAGTAACGAGAAAGACTTTGAGGAGCTGAGTATTTTGACACTAATTGCGGCTCTCTAACTGCAATATTAAGAGAGCTAGAGCGGAAAATGTGTTTTGGACGTATGACGTCATCGTGACCTTGACCTTTGAGTTATATTGCCCATTCACGAACTTGACCTGTCGATTGGCTGTCGGAATGTTTTGGTAAAAGAAGAGAACGATATCTTTAGGCATTCGACAGATAATGCTCCGACAGACAGACAGACAGACAGACAGACAGACCTAGAATTTGTCAAGCATAGCTTGAGAGGAAAGACGAAAATCGGGGGATAGGTGCAACTGACCATGAGCCGATAACTCTGAAAGGTCACAGATAAAGGGGCCGCATTCATAATCCCGCTTATAACATAGCTGGAAGATAGCGAGAATATATGAATCTCCAAAAAGTCTCTAAAGAATACTCTGAAACAAACCGCGGATATATACCCGATATTACCCAATGTGGACCTGTTTCGTTGTGGTGCGAGATATAAAGATCGAGACGGGCGGATGTAGTGCTTCGGTCGAGCCTATGGAAGACCGAGGGCAGGATTTCGTATGAAATATGACTGATCGAGCGGGTTTGGGGACTTCTGAAACAGTAGCATATACGTACAACGCGGCACTTTGGCGTAGTGGATAAGGCTTTCGACAGTGGGCATGAAGGTTGGGTGTTCAAACCCAACTGGGTACCTATTATTAATATTTTTTCGTTTTTATGCTGGAAACACATTTCGGTTGATATAAAAGAAACATTCGGCCCGCGGGCGTCAGTTTTTGAACATAGAATTGCAAAGGGCTAGTGACAATATTGGGTTATATAGGCCGAAACGTCTCGATCCGTCTTCAAGTGGCGGAATCGAGTCTTTATAATGGGATAATATTTCTTTGCGTTCAAACTACTGGTTCGATTTCCATGGCATTTGGCACACATGATGTTAGTAATATTGGTACATATTCCACCACATGTAGGTAATCTACCTGCATGCATGTGGTCACCGCAATTTTGTATAATTTTTCTTGGGTTACAATTGATCATCCAACTCAAAAACTATAAATGTGAGGTGAAATCCGAAGGCACATATCTTTCGCGCCTGTCTCTGAAGAATACTTTGAAACAAACCGCGGATCTCTAGACCCAATATTAACTGAGTTACGCGGGAAAACATGTTTCATGACCATGACCTTGCCGTGACCTTGACCTTGGAAGCGTAACCTTGATCAATATAGTACTTTCCGCCCAAATACTACTGTCATGTTTCACGCAAGGTGTTGTTTGTCTGAGATGTTCCCTTCATGGAGAAATTGGGGAGGTCATTTTCCCGCCAAAATGCTCCCGTAGGGTCCCATGTTAAACTTTGGGAATTTTTAGCGGGAAAACTATGCGTGATAGGCAAAATGTGAAGGCGGTTTCCATATCCAAGTCGACGTTTGCCCGTCGTTTGCAACTAATCCAGACTCTCTAGCGTCGCTATTAAGCGAACGGCGGCCATCGCAACCCCGAAAGAGTGCCGGTCCATATCGCCGTTGACTCATAATGGGAACGTCGGCATGGAGGGGGGTGCACCTCTTGTGAGCGCTCTAGCGGCCAAACTAAGCGTCCTAGAGCATTTCTGAGGTGGTTTTCATAAGTCTAGCTCACATTTCTCTCTCCATTCATGCCAAATCTGGGCTCCCTATCTCAAATATTAACCGAGTTATGGCCTTGCAAAGTTTAAAACGCCACTTGACACGTACGCTGAATATAGATTGGCCGATTACTCGAAAATCGTTCAGTATCCGGAAACATTTGAGCCAATCATGCGTGTCCGCCTCTCTCCGCAGAATACTCTCCAACAAACAACGAATCTCTAGACGCGATATTAACGAAGTTACGCGGGAACACATGTTTCGTGTCCTTGACCTTGCTGCGACCTTGACTTTGGAAGCGTGACCTTGACCAATATAGTTATTCGTGCCCAATTACTAATGTCATGTATCACGCCAGGTGACGTTTGTCTCACTTGTGCCCTTCACGGAGAAATTGAGACCACTTTCCCGCCAAAATGCTGCCGTAGGATCCCATGTTAAACTTTGGGAATTTTTAGCGGGAAAACTATTCGGGCGATTTTTACAATTTTGAGACGATATATAACGTACCTATGGGCCCAATAACAGAAATAATGGTGAGCGTCATTAGATGAAAACTAAGACAGTAGTAGTGATTTTTCCGATTTTTGGTCCTATCTTTCAATGGTTAAGCGAAATGTGAAAAATTCCTGTGACCTTGACCTTTGACCTAGATTGCCCATCTACAAACTTGGTCTGACGGTAGGCCGTGGCATTATCTATGCAGAAGGAGAAGTCGATATCTCAAACTTTGTAAAAAAAAAAAAAAAAATCCAAAGTTGTCAATTTTCAAGAGCCCGTGGCGCGAAAACTTTTCATCCTACATCAAATCTGATGTCAGTAACGAGAAAGACTTTGAGGAGCTGAGTATTTTGACACTAATTGCGGCTCTCTAGCTGCAATATTAAGAGAGCTAGAGCGGAAAATGTGTTTTGGACGTATGACGTCATCGTGACGTTGACCTTTGAGTTATATTGCCCATCTACGAACTTGACCTGTCGATTGGCTGCCGGAATGTTTTGGTAAAAGAAGAGAACGATATCTTTAGTCATTCGACAGATAATGCTCCGACAGACAGACAGACAGACAGACAGACAGACAGACAAACCGAACACACCGACATAAGACGAAAATCGTAGATTTTCGTCTTAAAGACAGACAAACCGAACACACCGACATAAGACGAAAATCGTAGATTTTCGTCTTAACAAGCATAGCTTGAGAGGGAAGACGAAAATCGGGGGATAGGTGCAACTGACCATGAGCTGATAACTATGAAAGGTCACAGATAAAGGGGCCGCATTCATAATCCCGCTTATAACATAGCTGGAAGATAGCGAGAATATATGAATCTCCAAAAAGTCTCTAAAGAATACTCTGAAACAAACCGCGGATATATACCCAATATTACCCAATGTGGACCTGTTTCGTTGTGGTGCGAGATATACAGATCGAGACGGGCGGATGTTGTGCTTCGGTCGAGCCTATGGAAGACCGAGGGCAGGATTTCGTATGAAATATGACTGATCGAGCGGGTTTGGGGACTTCTGAAACAGTAGCATATACGTACAACGCGGCACTTTGGCGTAGTGGATAAGGCTTTCGACAGTGGGCATGAAGGTTGGGTGTTCAAACCCAACTGGGTACCTATTATTAATATTTTTTCGTTTTTATGCTGGAAACACATTTCGGTTGATATAAAAGAAACATTCGGCCCGCGGGCGTCAGTTTTTGAACATAGAATTGCAAAGGGCTAGTGACAATATTGGGTTATATAGGCCGAAACGTCTCGATCCGTCTTCAAGTGGCGGAATCGAGTCTTTATAATGGGATAATATTTCTTTGCGTTCAAACTACTGGTTCGATTTCCATGGCATTTGGCACACATGATGTTAGTAATATTGGTACATATTCCACCACATGTAGGTAATCTACCTGCATGCATGTGGTCACCGCAATTTTGTATAATTTTTCTTGGGTTACAATTGATCATCCAACTCAAAAACTATAAATGTGAGGTGAAATCCGAAGGCACACAACTTTCGCGCCTGTCTCTGAAGAATACTTTGAAACAAACCGCGGATCTCTAGACCCAATATTAACTGAGTTACGCGGGAAAACATGTTTCATGACCATGACCTTGCCGTGACCTTGACCTTGGAAGCGTAACCTTGATCAATATAGTACTTTCCGCCCAAATACTACTGTCATGTTTCACGCAAGGTGTTGTTTGTCTGAGATGTCCCCTTCATGGAGAAATTGGGGAGGTCATTTTCCCGCCAAAATGCTCCCGTAGGGTCCCATGTTAAACTTTGGGAATTTTTAGCGAGAAAACTATGCGTGATAGGCAAAATGTGAAGGCGGTTTCCATATCCAAGTCGACGTTTGCCCGTCGTTTGCAACTAATCCCGACTCTCTAGCGTCGCTATTAAGCGAACGGCGGCCATCGCAACCCCGAAAGAGTGCCGGTCCATATCGCCGTTGACTCATAATGGGAGCGTCGGCATGGAGGGGGGTGCACCTCTTGTGAGCGCTCTAGCGGCCAAACTAAGCGTCCTAGAGCATTTCTGAGGTGGTTTTCATAAGTCTAGCTCACATTTCTCTCTCCATTCATGCCAAATCTGGGCTCCCTATCTCAAATATTAACCGAGTTATGGCCTTGCAAAGTTTAAAACGCCACTTGACACGTACGCTGAATATAGATTGGCCGATTACTCGAAAATCGTTCAGTATCCGGAAACATTTGAGCCAGTCATGCGTGTCCGCCTCTCTCCGCAGAATACTCTCCAACAAACAACGAATCTCTAGACGCGATATTAACGAAGTTACGCGGGAACACATGTTTCGTGTCCTTGACCTTGCTGCGACCTTGACCTTGGAAGCGTGACCTTGACCAATATAGTTATTCGTGCCCAATTACTAATGTCATGTATCACGCCAGGTGACGTTTGTCTCACTTGTGCCCTTCACGGAGAAATTGAGACCACTTTCCCGCCAAAATGCTGCCGTAGGATCCCATGTTAAACTTTGGGAATTTTTAGCGGGAAAACTATTCGGGCGATTTTTACAATTTTGAGACGATATATAACGTACCTATGGGCCCAATAACAGAAATAATGGTGAGCGTCATTAGATGAAAACTAAGACAGTAGTAGTGATTTTTCCGATTTTTGGTCCTATCTTTCAATGGTTAAGCGAAATGTGAAAAATTCCTGTGACCTTGACCTTTGACCTAGATTGTCCATCTACAAACTTGGTCTGACGGTAGGCCGTGGCATTATCTATGCAGAAGGAGAAGTCGATATCTCAAACTTTGTAAAAAAAAAAAAAAAATCCAAAGTTGTCAATTTTCAAGAGCCCGTGGCGCGAAAACTTTTCATCCTACATCAAATCTGATGTCAGTAACGAGAAAGACTTTGAGGAGCTGAGTATTTTGACACTAATTGCGGCTCTCTAACTGCAATATTAAGAGAGCTAGAGCGAAAAATGTGTTTTGGACGTATGACGTCATCGTGACCTTGACCTTTGAGTTATATTGCCCATTCACGAACTTGACCTGTCGATTGGCTGTCGGAATGTTTTGGTAAAAGAAGAGAACGATATCTTTAGGCATTCGACAGATAATGCTCCGACAGACAGACAGACAGACAGACAGACAGACAGACAGACAAACCGAACACACCGACATAAGACGAAAATCGTAGATTTTCGTCTTAAGAACGAGATTCGCCTGCAGGCCCTTTGGCCGAGATGACAATCTCATCGCCGTCCCTGCGCGCAGCGTGCACATCTCACGATCTTTGGTCTGGAACACGACACACTGTTACATCTATGGCAAGCCCTTTGTAGCGTAATTCGAGAAACCTCGTTTCTTCGTCGAAAATTCCGGAAACTATGATTCTTGGCGGGAAACTAGCTTTTTAGCCATAAAATTGGGGTTATAGCCAGAATAGGTAAACAGAAACAGAAGAAACCAGGTATACAGCGGGCGTTCTTGCTCTCAAATCCTACTCGCCGAGAAACCAGGATTCCATGTTGAAACCCCGGTTTTGGGTTCCATAACCTGAGTTTCAGCGAGAATCCTAGCTTCCCGTCGAGAAACGTTTCTTCGTTGCTAAAGCCCGTATCTAGGATTCCTGAACGTCACACTTCAGTAGCCAATGTAACGCTGATGTAAAATCAGCCCGGGCCTACTTCTACTTCCGGCGTACGTGAAATGAGGCGAGAAGTCTAAACTTACTGTTTATACTATCAACATGCACCACGTTTTCCTATTTCTGGTATTATTAAATTTACCATTCACATTTGCTCCTCTTCACATGGCTGCAGCGTTGGAACGAGCACGCGATAAAATACCGAACAGATTGGCCTACGTGACAAACAAATCCTCTTATTGCATTGTGAGAAGGTTGAAAAGAATATTATATTTTTCAGACTGTGATGATACTAAAACTTAAGGGAATAAATTAGAGTGTGGCGATGAACGTAAAAAAAAAATTACCGGGATGCTGCAGGGCCATCCCACTGCCGAGTGAGGTCATTTAGGATTCCCCGGGAATCCCCTCACACACTCACACGTGCTCTCATTGGCTGAATGTGCGGCTTTCGCGAAGTGTAACGTTCTGGAGTTCTATAGGAATAACAACGAAGGAACTAGGTTCCTCGACAGGAAACTAGGTTTCTCGACAGGACACTAGGTTTCTCGCTGAAACTCAGGTTATGGAACCCAAAACTCGGGTTTCAACATGGAAAACTGGTTGCTCGGCGAGTAAGTAGGATTTGAGAGCAAGAAAGGCGGTTATAGACATTATGATGCACTTGGCGCCGTAAAAATTATGTTTCGCACTAAAACTAGGGCTATAGCTCTGGAACCGGGTTTCTGGCTACAACCCCCATTTTAGCGCTAAAAAGCTAGTTTCCCGCTAAAAATCCCAGTTTCCTATCGCGAAACCGGGATATTCGACAAAGAAACGAGGTTTTTAGAATTACGGTACAAATGGCTTGCCATATACATACGCTGTAAGTTTAAAATGTAATATAATAATTATCTAAATCTAACATTAAGAGCGCCTTTGTTTATTCTCAACAGGTTTAAGTTTATACAAACCTTAAACGTAAACCTGCTCTAGCGCGTTTGTTTATTCTCAACAAATGGGAATCTTCAAGTTTACTTCAACTTCTTCAACAAGTTCAACCTTGCTGACACTTTGGTTTACATGATGGCGTCATGACGTCTCTATGGACACCGAGTGCGCGTCGTTCCATTTGACGTTAATTTTGGCAAACATAGCGTCTGTGACAGTCCTAAATGACGCTGCAGCTCACAACAAAGGACAATCAGGTAAGAAAATCGAGAGGGATGTGAAATAAGGATGAAAATAATGTCTGTAATATGTTCATCTAGAAGCGTCCAGTTTATTTTGGTGAAAATGTAGTTAGAACATCAACGTGTAGTCTTAACCGCAACGTTACCTTTAGCATCAGAGAATAACTGGCGGTCTATAACAATCGCATAACCTGATAACCTAACACGCTCTTGATAAAGTCCAATTAGAAGAACAAATGTTGCAAAAGGCTTTTCCACAAATCGAAACAAATCACAACATCACTGACCTTGACATTCATGCAGTCCAAACACCGGTATTATCTCGATCTCGATCCGATCAATGCCAATCACTTTCAAGGATCATAATGCAAACATCAAGTTCGGTTTAGGACGGTGTTCTGTCAGTCTCGTACTCGCAAGTTTGTGGCACAAGGGCCTGTAAGTACCTAAAACGGCCACAGAGATGAAAAAGGCTCTATCGCTCAAATGGGAGGTGGGGGGGGGGCAGATTATGTAGCACACAAGCAGCCATGATAATATTGACGCTTAGTGCTAATGAATGCATGTCAAGTTTGTACGATAGTCTCTTAAATCTTCCCTTTACCAATCCTATGGCACGTTCAACGGTGGTTCGCGTGGAGCTATGAGCTTTCTCAAATGTTCTCTGCTTTGCATCGTAATTGTTTGTTTGCCGAAACGGGGTGATCAAATTTATAGACAGTTTGTAGGCCTCATCTCCTAGCATATGCGTATTATTGGGGAAAAGATTGACATCAGGGCCTTCGTTGACATGACCAAGTTCCGAATTTTGAAATACTTCGATCATGAGTCGATCCAGGCCATCCAGTATAAGCGTGAGTAAATTTTACCTTTGTGGTCGCATACAACTTGTAAAACTAAAGAACCACATTTTTTCTATTGATGTACATTTCCGGATGGTGGTTTGGGCTGGAAATAGGAATGTACATACCATCGACGCAGCCGATCACCCAGTCCACACAACCCATTTCCCGAAAACCAACTACGGTTTCACCTATGGCTTCCTCCCTTGGCCAACGTATAATCCGGGGCGCTAAAGCAGTTACTTTAGCTGCCATGCTGGTGGTAAGTTTATAA
The DNA here is from genome assembly GCA_964019135.1 of Arenicola marina. NCBI lineage: Eukaryota > Metazoa > Annelida > Polychaeta > Arenicolidae > Arenicola > Arenicola marina. Next base: position 21,123,556 of record OZ025256.1, on the reverse strand, counting down.
ATAGTGGCATTGCTTTGACCAAATCGGTCTCCAATTTGTCTGAAAAATAAAAACGAGAAAATATGTGTAAATATAGGCCACGGATTGGAAACCTGATAATAACGGACAGGACTGATACAAACCTAACTTCAATAATGCTACTTTAATCGTCGTAAACTGTGTTTGAATTGCGCACTTCTTTTTCCCGGGTCTTGTTAAGCAAACAACAAAGACATAAATAGTGGAAATACAAAACTGTTCATCTTCAATGCCGAAACACACTGTGTTTAAATGTCTGTCTATTGGGGCAATCTACTTTTAGTATTTGGTTTACCTCATTGTCTTACTGCATCATTCATTAGCAACAACTGACAAGGGACAGGACAGTTTACTATGCTACTTACCTAAATGTCTTTGCACCATTAGCCATTAACCAAAGAAAAATGTAAAAAGCCTTTTCTATGGCGACAGCCGGACGTCCGTGCCTTATGGGCTGCTCGTCGGCGACCAACAAAGGCACAACCGCTTCGACGCTTGCCCGTGACATCCTAAAGTAATAAGTAACATAGGTATAAAGATTATATATATATATGTATATTTTATTATATGTTGGATGAATATTTGTAATCTAATGAGCTCAAGTCCACGTGTAAAACATGCATGTATGGTGGTTGTTATAATATATGAGGAATTAACTGCGATAATTCCATTTGTTGAGAACTGTCGGTAACGATTCAGCGGAGACGAGCATGCGAAACATCGATGCTTCCTATGGTCACCGGAGCGTAACTCTCCGGAAGGAGCGTTCACCTGGCTTGGAGCCAGCCTAGCCACCTACTCGCCCGTGACCTACTTCTCATTCTGACCTCGCAATCGGCAACGATAACAACTATTTTCAACGTTCCGCTGGTTGTCACACATTTTACCCAGTTAGTGCCTGCGATCAGACAAGTTTATTACTGGGTTCTACTACCTAACGGTACGTATTGCTGACTGACATGACCTCTGAGGTGCTTTTTGCTGGCCATTCTTTGTTTACGGCCTTGAATCAGTACCTCAACTCTCCTCGCTTCGCCCGCGATGTGTCCCCGGCCCGCTCCCTCCATCCGGTCCGGGCTAACATATTATGTATACTGATATTTTGGAACTTTCCCATGTTTGCGACAGACACGTCGACATTGTTTTACTGGGTGTTGGTGCCAACTATCTTACCCACAAACGGGTTTCACCCTTACACTAAGTTACAGCTAGCCAGCAAAATTTACGATCATGACGCGTAACAACTTATCCAACATGGCGTCCTTCATTCTTTGTTCATGTCTGTATAGGGAACAGGGTCTTGGTGGATTCGCCCTGGATGAATCCCATGACAGTTCACAGATTTAACAAATATCTTTCCTTTTTCTGTGAAACAGAGACACAGCTTTCATTTTGGCCGCATAAAGGGTTTTGCAGACAGGCTGACGCTGCCTCCCCACTCCCTGATTTGTTTGGTCCCGGGATGGGATACATCCCAACATAAAAAAACAGGCGGACAGAAATACCTCATGTCTTTTAAACAGGCCATTTACTACAGTATCAGGCACGCCAGGCTCCTAGCCTAGCTTCCACGCCCCCCCCCCCCCCCACCCTCCCCCGTCAGTTGCAACATTTTATCTCTTACATTTGTTAATTGGTTTAGATTGTTTTGTTTTCGTTCCTCCGCCCCCCCCCCCCACTCTTGATATACTGGTACTTCCTGCCGGATTAGCATGCACAACCATCAATAGCACTTTCGAAACATTTCAGGAACGGCAGGCCTTCCGCTGCATGGGAAACCGAAGGCCAACAATTATTTCTTCTTTGTTTATTAGCAGTCGGTTAATAAACTTTACATATCTGGTTCCGCGCCACTAATTACTTCATATGTCTCCCTTCTGGGCCTCAGTCCTTTTAGCAATGTTCAGCCATGCGCTTCCTGCTTACCTGGTCTAGCTAATTGGGAAGTGCCACCTGGTTGGACATGGCCCACACAGCATTGTCGTGTTACTTTATGAGACAGATTACAGGCAACAAGGAGATGGTTTCAGTATACCTGGCTTCATTAACTTTATCACTGTCCTATACAGGGTTCACCACGTTGCAGCCACAGGATAACTAGATGGGCCCCAGTTCACTGTGTCAGTTATCACCAATGTGGATAGAACACAAGGCACATAATAAGCATGGTCGCAACCCTTGTCAACAGTTATAGGTCCATTCAACCTGACTACACTTCGTTGATATCTACGTTAATCATCCCTGACCTATCACCACGTAGTGGTCTCCATCCAAATGGCTTCTTCATTTTGCTTCACACCTAACCTACGTCAACATTCCCAGGCAGGGTCGCCACGCTTTGGCCTCAGTCCATTTGGCCTTTATAGCATTGCTTTATTGCGGGCAGGGTCGCCACGCTTTGGCCTCAGTCCATTTGGCCTTTATAGCATTGCTTTATTGCGGGCAGGGTCGCCACGCTTTGGCCTCAGTCCATTTGGCCTTTATAGCATTGCTTTATTGCGGGCAGGGTCGCCACGCTTTGGCCTCAGTCCATTTGGCCTTTATAGCATTGCTTTATTGCGGGCAGGGTCGCCACGCTTTGGCCTCAGTCCATTTGGCCTTTATAGCATTGCTTTATTGCGGGCAGGGTCGCCACGCTTTGGCCTCAGTCCATTTGGCCTTTATAGCATTGCTTTATTGCGGGCAGGGTCGCCACGCTTTGGCCTCAGTCCATTTGGCCTTTATAGCATTGCTTTATTGCGGGCAGGGTCGCCACGCTGCGGCCTCAGTCCATTTGGCCTGTATACCATTGCTTTATTGCGGGCTGGGTCGCCACGCTGCGGCCTCAGTCCATTTGGCCTGTATACCATTGCTTTATTGCGGGCAGGGTCGCCACGCTTTGGCCTCAGTCCATTTGGCCTTTATAGCATTGCTTTATTGCGGGCAGGGTCGCCACGCTTTGGCCTCAGTCCATTTGGCCTTTATAGCATTGCTTTATTGCGGGCAGGGTCGCCACGCTTTGGCCTCAGTCCATTTGGCCTTTATAGCATTGCTTTATTGCGGGCAGGGTCGCAACGCTTTGGCCTCAGTCCATTTGGCCTTTATAGCATTGCTTTATTGCGGGCAGGGTCGCCACGCTTTGGCCTCAGTCCATTTGGCCTTTATAGCATTGCTTTATTGCGGGCAGGGTCTCCACGCTTTGGCCTCAGTCCATTTGGCCTGTATTCCATTGCTTTATTGCGGGCTGGGTCGCCACGCTGCGCGGGAAACGGACAAAACCCCCGGTGGACATAACCCCCGGTGCCGATATTTAGCCGTGATTTTGCAACTCCTGGAAATTAAATTCAAATATTTCTGTGTTGTATATGATTAGTGGGTAACTTTTGCCATATGTGGGAAGAAAACTGTGGCATTTTGAGCCATTATTCACCAGTTACGCTGCCCGCTATATTGTCGATCGGATTTGACCTCTGAAGCTCCAGTGACGATATTTTGCAGTCTTTCTGCATCTCATGGAGACTGCATCTAAATATGTATGTGTTTTTATGATTAGTATGTAACTTTTGCCATGTGTTGGAAGAAATCTGTGGCATTTTATGCCATTAGTCACCAGTTACGCTGCCCGCCATATTAGCAACTAGTTTGACGTATTACGTATGGGGGCCATCATCTAAAGTAACAGACATGTAAGTTTTATTGTCGCCTTTGACATGTCGATTGCTTTCAAGGCTGTCATGGGCTGGCGTGAAACATCAATGAACCGTTTGAACGCTTTAATCCGTTGTATGTGCGAAATACCGTTCCGCAAACAGTTTGGTTAATTGCATTCAAGGCTGTCATGTGTTGGCGTTTGTTGTTGCATTTGTTATTGTTTCCATTTGATCCGCACATTAGAGATACAAGTGCGATTTGGGATTAGACGTGTTGATACAATGTATGTTATGCATATCTAATGGCATAAAATCCGGAAATTGAGGAATATGATAAAGAATACAGGCAATGTTTAAATATTGAAAAATTTAAAAGTTTCACCTTGGCGAAAACTAACCTTAAATTTTCGAGTCGGGGATCAAGCTAACGGTGGACAATCTAAAATGTAAGGAACGTGGTGGGATGCCAAAGGTGCCCCCCCCCCCCTGTTCGCTGAGTCACACAAGACATAAGAGTAGTTTATGGAAGGAGAGGGTAAGCAGGATTTAAAATAAGGATTACATATTCGTCTCTTCATACTGAGCTTGGCCAAATATTTTCAATATTTAGGATCAAATGGAAAAAATAACAAAGGCCACACGTTGACAATTGCACAAAGGCCCATCTTAGATGCAATTAAGGATCAGCAGGATGTGTTACATCATGATGATTGACGAAGATATATTTGATTTATGTATGAAAGGTTACAAGCTAAGTACAATCTCTAGCATGGAGTACAATTAGGGATTACCGGAAAATCTTATAACGCATATAAAAGGGTTACCGCGATTAGCAGTGGAGTTGTCCTTGACTAGGACGCGGACTTTAGAAGCCGCAACTGAAAAATCGTGCCGCTCATGATTATGGGCCGTTGTTGCTCTAATCACTGACTCCATCTGGGTATCTGTGATCACTGCACCCTTGCAAGACCGTCCTCCTCGCTCCGAACATTCCCATCGCACTGTATTCTTGGTGTTGCAATTAATAATAACTAGCCTAAATCGTATATATATGTATAGAGGTAGAACCGATGTCGGCAATCCACATGATGAGCTTTCGCCTCTAAATAGATAGTTATCCGACCAGGGATTGCGCAGGTACCAGCAATTGTGCACCGAGCGAAAGATGGTGCATATTGCATATAATATTACAAAATAGGTGTCAAGGTAGCTGGCCTACATGAAGGCATCTGTCGGGTAAAAGTTTGGATGCAAATTCGAACAATTCAAGCAAATGTGCAATCACTGGTCCAACTTCTAGGTATAAGCGTAGTAAGTTACCTTCCATTTACTACCTTGAGCATTTGAGGTTAAATTACACATGGTTGCACTATGATAAAGAGTTATCGACTACAATTAATCTTTCTTAGTTTGGATACATACATATCCTTCTGTGATATTTTAGGAAGGAGAGTCCTCATGGTCTTAATTTACTTCTCGTTGTATTGCTCTAATGGTTTTTAAACTTAATTTTGACAACCCCAACCGGGTGTTCGTTCCGAGATCGGTCTCAACACGTGGTGGTGAAGCCACTGAGGCGAAACGCAGTGGTCAAGTTTCGACGATTTATTAACACTCTTAAAACTCAAATGAAACACTAGTCACAACTCCGATAACGGTGCGTAACTTACCTGGCAGCAGTTGGTGCAACTGCTGCCAGCCTCTAGCTCCGCGAGGCGGTGTATCCGAATATATCTAAAGCAAAACATTCTCTTTGCTAAAAATCCAGACCGTCCCGCTCGCTGCCCTCTCGCTAACTGACCAAACTCAACCCTAGCGGTGACATCACCGCTGTGGTTGCTATAGCAACGCTCGCGAGAAACTATATAGAGGTCAAAAGTATGGACACCCTACCACACATATACCACCCTCCAATAAGAATGAATGTTGTTAAATGTTGCTGGAACGATATAAGGTATTTCCTGTTCCGTCATGGATCTATGGGTTCCGCCAAAATAAAACCAAAACAAGTCAAGGCAGTTTTTTTTTATCTGCAATTTTTTAACCGGTAGGCCTATCATGAATCTATGGTAGCTTTATAAGTTTAACAAATAAGTCATACATATAGGCCCCTAGTTAGCGTTCATTGTAATATATTAGGTTTAAGTTACTAAACTGTTTCTCCTGACTTAAACAGGCTCACAGCCACAGCTCACTTAGATTAGCTTTCAACATCGTCTTTAAATACAGGGCATCACTATCGGCAACCGCGTTTCCCGGGATGCATTCGAAAGGTCACGATATAATCTGATGGCATGACGTTAGTTGCCATAGTAATCTCTTGCATCATCAGATGATTCTGAAAACATGGCCTTGTTTTGCTTAGCCTTATAGGGTCTAAATGGAGTCTTCGTCTTCATGCATGACCGAGATAACACATGGCGCCCCATATTTTGACTGACATAACACACGGCGCCCAATATTATGACCGAGATAACACACGGCGCCCCATATTTTTACCGACATAACACACGGGACCCAATATTATGACCGAGATAACACATGGCGCCCCATATTTTGACCGACATAACACACGGCGCCCAATATTATGACCGAGATAACACATGGCGCCCCATATTATGGCCGAGATAACACATGGCGCCCCATACTATGACCGAGATAACACACGGCGTCCCATACTATGACCGAGATAACACACGGCGCCCCATATTATGACCGAGATAACACATGGCGCCCAGAATTATGACCGAGAAAACATACGGCGCCAAAGAGTATGACGGAGATAACACATGGCGCCCCATATTATGACGGAGATAACACATGGCGCCCCATACTATGACCGAGATAACACATGGCGCCCCATATTATGACGGAGATAACACACTGCGCCCCATACTATGACTGAGATGACACATGACGCCCCATATTATGACCGAGATAACACATGGCGCCCCATACTATGACGGAGACAATACACGGCGGCCCATACTATGACAGAGGCGGCACCCCATGCTATGCTGTCATATGTGGGGGCGACGTTGTTATGTGCGCCTGTGTTTGGTCTGTAGATGGTCGCGTCTTCACCAGGTATATTCTTCACCGCTATATGAATACACATATACTTACCTTTTGTGGACAAAGAGCGCACAAGGTAAATTTTCATTTATTCATGTATTTTGTTTTAGACAGAAATTGTTATATCTATGCGAAATAGCTTGAACTGAACTTCAATGTAGACAGATGGTCTCTGAAGGACTGCGATTGACTTGGTTTCCAAATAGATTGGGTGTTTGTGGCCTGGACCCTATTCTGTATGCATCTGAGTTTCGACCAAATTTTTTTTACTCTAGGTTATATCTTAGTTTGCGAACACATATTCTGCATACATCTTAAGCTAAGATCTCACTTGAGCACAGTTAAGAACTAAAGATAGTTTGTATTTGACTTAAGTATTGATGTTTAACAATATGGACGGCGTTTTGGACGGGCTCGAGCGTTGGGAACTTGAGCATACACTGTAACGTTCTTCCGTGTTGTCTGATGAAATACATCGTAAGTGACATTTTGTAAATGCACCCCTACCCCCCCCCCCCCCCCGCCCGCCCCTTAAGCAAGGGAAGGACCATTAAATTGTATAAGTAATAACCCAAGAACTGGATTTTCTCAATTAAGAAATCAAAGTTAATTGTGCACTAAACAAATGCCTGCAGCGCTTGACCGCTCATTCAGGTAGACAGATGTAATATTAAATGCTTAACACATTAAGGTTTGGAAAAGAGAAACTCATCTTTAGTATTCTGGTCCATCGATATTGATCTGGAAGATCTATTAACATATAGATAATAGTATCATGTTCTCCAATTGCCAATAAAAATATGTTTAAACTAAGGTCTATTAACAGAACAGCGAATGCAGTTATTATCCATTATTGTGTGTGTTTCTTTTTTTTCTTTTTTTATTGTATCCATAATAGTACAAAATACATGCAGCGTATGCACTTATATGACAATACGCAGAATAAACAGCAGCATTTATCCTCTAAATATGTAAAGCGATGAAGTCCCCATTTATTTACGAAGGCAGTGTGGGTCAATCCAAGTTTCTCGAGTTTATAACTATAACTAATTGTCTTTAAAAGACCTTTGAAGCTTGGCTTGGAATTACCCCACTTACATTTATAAATAAACTAGACGAATGCCCAATAACACCGTTTTCTCTGCTGTGAAGCCAGTCGCTTGAGCCAGTACCCGCCCCAGTTCATTCCATATGGGATTAAAAATTGGACAGTGGGAAAACAATTGTTGTGTATTGTGTGTCTGAGTTTACATACTAATCGTATTTTAAATGGGTGTTTGTGGCTAGTAAAACGTTTATCGACATGTCAAACGATCGAGCGATGCGGGGAAGCGGCCATCTAGACCTCGTTTCAAGACCCGCTTTTGAGCACCTGCTGATTTAAAGGTTCAAACATTCCACACATAGTGTCAACGGCCGCCGACAAAGGGAAGTGGCGCTTCTGTAGTCCGATATAGTTTTGGGCCAGGGCGCCCCCTGTCGATGGGACCGGCAAATAACCTGCGCACACGTTTATGATCTTTCACCACAGGCACAAGTTTTAACTATTGTGGAGGGCAAATTCAATAAGTTGGATTGTTTTGGGTCGTTGTCACATAATTAGTGCGTGATATTGTGTTTTTTTCAGTCTGAAAACCTGAAGACGTGCAAACTCGACGTTCAAAAACAGCAAAACAACTCGATATGCAACTTTATAAGTAAGCTAATTATATATTTTCAGACCGGTTACATCTGTAGCAATGGATACGAAGAAGATTCAACCAATGTCCAACAGAAGGGAACTGGCCTGGTTGCTACTGGCACTCATAACCTGTGTCCTTTCGTTGGCTGTCGCTATGGACGCATCCAACACTGGGGCGATCGCCAGCAATGGTCACGTGGTTGACGTCACGTGTCCTGCCTTCTGTCGATGTTACCTGACCGACTCCATTCAGCTCAGTGTCAGCTGTACCCCAACCCCAGATGTGAAGCATTTCGCCAAGACCATGGGCTTAATGTTCGACCAACATCCCAACATATCGACCCTTGTTATCCATAACTCCGGTATTACTGATATGGCTTCTCTCCAGCTGTGTAAGCTACAGGCGCTGGTGACGCTTAACGTGAACAATAACGCTCTGAGCAGCCTCGGTGACGGTCTGCTGCAGTGTCTCCACAACCTGCGCCACTTGAGCGCAGGCCACAACGACATTAAAGCCATCGCGGAAATCACCTTCAAGGGACTTGACGCGTTATCTGACTTAAGCTTGCACTATAACAACATTGCACACATCAGCCCAGCGGCTTTCACTGGCTTTCAGGCCATAAAAAAGATCGATTTGTCACATAACCAACTTGAGAGTTTAGACATCTGGCCCTTGTACCTTGCCGTTGAAACCTCTATACATACTTACATTGATGTGTCACACAACGAAATCAGGATATTCACAAACGATTTAAAGTGGAACTATAACCCACTTCAAACAGCGAGCTATTACATGGATCTTAGTCATAATCTACTTCAATATCTGAGTGACTTCAGAAGAGGTTGGGGTCTACAGAGAGATATCGACCTGTACTCGATTTTTCGTTTTCACAGCAAAATTGATTTTCGGCTCAATCCATTACATTGTGATTGCGTCGATTTCAATATCTATAAATTTACTAAATATTTACATTATTCTGACTGGGTTACCGAAATGACCTACAACCACTCCGGGATTATAGAAATCAGACCCAATAGTATGTCGTTATTAGACCTATCATTAGAGGATTCTTTAAACCTTATTAGGAATGTGCTTCAGAAATGGTTTGAAAGTGTTTGACACGTATATTGATGAGTAATAGGGTTGTAACTAACGTAACTTAAGTAGACTATACATATGAGGTCCTCTCGAGGCAATTGTGGAGACGCCAATTACTTTTCAACATTAGCTGTAACTAGCCATTTCAGTATAATCATATCAGTTAATGTGTTAATATAAAGAAGAACTATTAGAGCGCAACGATTGGGCCAAATCGATATACTATCTAGATTGTTGTATTACCGTTTTTTTGTGTGTGTGTTTTTTTTGTTTTGTTTTTTTGAGCAAATAAGCCTCGGTTTCTGCTCCTTGCCAACCAGTTCTGTATTAGTATGATTTGATGGCAATAAATATTATTATTATTATTATTATTATTATTACTAGCTGTTGGACGGCTTAATCCCTACCAACAAATGTTTACTCAAGTGGGGCATGGTTTAGAGCAAAATATATATGTCATTTTTGTCAGAAATAGAACGCTAGAATGTTTATTTGAGATTGTAGCCATGCAGCGTTAATGGGAACAGCGTTAATGGGAAAAACATTAGGGACAGCATTTGTTCATGCATCGATATAATCCCATTCCTTGTCAATACTGTAGTTATACTCGAAGCAATGTAAAACGTTGCATGTTTTTACAGTTATGTATAAAATAAAAAGGTATTATAACATATTTTATTCTTGTATATGTTTACAACCAGGTGCAAGAAGGGTGCGGTTTGATGGCACAGCCACGTTACCTTAACATGGATATATATTCAGTAGAAAAAGGTTTCGCATATAATGACTAGATTACCGAAAGGGATAAGACGAGTTAAATGTTCTGGCAAATATGGCATATGAAGGCTTATTAGATGCATTAAAACAGCTTTTCAAACAGCCATTTTTTACTTACCTTAGGATTTTAAAGATATTGTTGAAAAACGTTCTGGATGCATCATCTGACTGTGTGAATGTTAAAAAAAAGAAAAAAGATGTGACATTACATGTTAAAAGGTAAAACACTGCCGTAATGAATGCATTTGATGACATAATACACAATAAGGCCACACTTTTTCACATGAGATGGACTAATTTGGCCAAAAAAAGAATTTAACAACATGTCCATTTATTTATTGCATACAATATATGCACTTATGCTATGTTTATATATATGCTATACATAAATGCATCATTTCCAATCAAAACACTTTCTTAAGTTCATCAGTAAAACATTACTGTGTGAGTAACTTTACTCATTTGTCCGAGGTGTGTAATTGGTTTGAAATGTTTGGCTCTCTTCCTCTTCTTCTTGGGAAAATGAAGATGAGAATTATTGATGGGCAAATAACAGCTTGGTGACCTATATATCTTTCCGTATTACAGTTTTTCATACCTTGGGCTGTATATATGTGGAAATTGTATCGCGGGAAAAATGAGGTATAACTCCACCTTGCCTTTGCTAAGTGTCGCCGATTCACCAATATATATGTAAAGGTGTAAATCAGTTGTTAGTGAATAGAAATATCCATTAGGATAGATACCCCTTGCTTGGACGTTCCAAGTATTCTAGCCTGAATGGGTCAATTGAAATCGATGTTCACAATACTATATATACAGCTAATGAAGGCAATTAACTTAGTTATAGTAATTCGAGTTTAAAAACCGTCAAAATGTCAAAATGCAGAAGAAAGATTCATGGAGATTTCTTGGTTCATATTCGCCTTTACGTGCTCAAAAACGGCCTAACACCACCAAATCGTTCACATTCAAGTACGCAATCTATATCCATGCATATGCTGAATAGTGAATCGAATCGAGTTTTTACGGTTTCCCTGTTTCACAGTCAATTAATCGGCAGGATTCAGTATAGTTTGGAAAATTGAAAGGCTGTAACTACACGCGCTATGAACATCGCCCGTACAACACAAGTCACTCAACGTTACGTGATGTCACGTTGCTTTAATGCACCACGTGACATGCCCAACCTTGCCATGGCGACTGCCCTGTCTCCAAGAGACCCCGCCAGATGGCAGCACTTCCGCCTTGAATCAGGTGGCAAATGGGTTGTGGACCGGTGGCTCCATCGCATGAGTTATTTGACTGTGTTTGACTGAGCTGCTGAGCTGGCCAGCGCAGTGGCTTAGAGCTTCATTGACGCGTTTCGGGATTGATGACGTCACGCGGCGATGTCACCTCGGCAGACGATGACGTGGTTTTCGTTACTCTTGTTGGTGCAGGGGGTTAAGCGCCACACGTATATACAATGACGTCACTGTCGACGAGCGAGAGACGCAGCTTGAATAGCGTGTTCTTGCCAATCGCCGGCTGCAGCTATGCTACATTCATGATGACGTCACATTTTCCAGGTTACTTAAAGTACGTAATGGCTGGACCATTGATATAACTTGGTGACGTTACTGGCCATGTGTAAAGCATATCCCGCTCGGGCCGGTGACGTATGTGTGGTCAGGACGCGTCCCGATATTACCCTCGCATTAAGTTAGTTCTCCAATGTTCAGTGACGTCACTCGATGACATCACTTCCGGCGGGACACGTCGCCGACGTGAACCCTCTTCCGGGCCAGGCGTGGACTAAGACTCGCGTGATATGACGTCACGACAGGCTTAGTCCCCTTACCGTTGAGAGACACGGGGGAGGCTGCCCCAGAGGTGGGGGACGAACCCCCTGCGGCCCCACCCAACAGAGGGGGGAGGGCTGACAGGTTGGAGTCTGATTTACTCCACCCTCCTGCAACCCCTTGCCCTAGTCGTCCTTGACCTTCGTTTCGCCCTGCCATGGCGTCGGTCCCACTGCCCCCGCCGCCGCCGCCGCCCCCGCCGCCGCCGCCGCCGCCGCCGCCCCCGTTCTCAGCCCCACCGGCCGCGACCCCGATGTGGCCTGGGTTGGACCGCCAACTTCTAGACCCTTGACCTTTGACCTTTTTGCTGTTGCCGTCGGCGTTGAAACCATAGCTGTGGAGTAGTCCCTTCAAAATGGTGACCTCCTTCTGCTTGCTGCGCACCTCGCCGCGCAGGTCATCCACCATCTTGTCCTTGGCCTTGAATTCCGCCTCCAGGCAGACCAGCCTCTCTCGAAGAGAGTCCTCCAGGATGGAGACGCCGGGCACCCCGCCATCTCCCTTAGCGCCACCCACTCCCCCACCAGGAGCGTCACCACCTCCGCCACCACCACCACCACCACCGCCACTAACAACGCCACCGCTTCCGGTACCGTTACCGTCATCAGTAGCTGCCCCTAGCGTCGGCTGAGTGACCTGTATGGCCGGCAGGCGGCGCCCGGTGTTGGGACCGGACGTCTGCTTACTGCCGCCGTCAGAGAGAGTCCGCCGCGTCACCCTGGTCAGCGAATCCTTCTCAGCGACCAGCCGTAGCAGCCGCGACATAAGGAACTGAACCCGGTCCTCCAGCTCCGTCAGCGTGTCCCTGGGCGGCGTGTTGGGCCGCATCAAGGCCTGGGTGGTCGAGCGCAGGTCGCAGAACGGGTTCATCGTCTCCAGGTCGTTCAGCCGGATGAAGCGCCGGATGCGCGCGTTGATGTCGAATATCCGGGTCTCGCTCTGACGCGTCGTCGCCCGGAAGCGCTCCAGATCTTCGGACATGCGCGTCATTTGGCGTCGTGTCGTCTCGCGCACCACGTTGGCCTTCATGGCGATCAGGAGGGCGACTTGGCGCTTCTCTCCCTCCGTGATCCGCCGACTGGTGCCGAACTGGCGGTGCACCAGGGCCGAGGCGTCGTCCAGATCCTGACGTCGCACGTCCATCGTGCCCAGCTCCAGGCGCAACTCGGCCTTCAGCTCTTCGCTCACCAGGTTGTGCGTAGTTCCCAGGGCATTCGCCAGGGGGAGAAAGAAGGGCGTGTCCCTGGACATCATCATCTCCAGGACGGCGTTCAGGCGATCCCGGATCCCGAGACTCTGGAACAGATGTCCAATCGAATGAACTGGATTAACTCATCTATCCGGATCAATATAACAATAGCGCGAGTAAGCGGGGCGTTAGGTAATTTTATTGGCCCTATATCCAAGCTGTAGCAGCCCGCCAATTTTCAGTATCGGCCTGAGGCCGCAAGGCAGAGGGCGGATAATGAAAATGAAGGGCTGCTACAGCTTGATGAAGGGCCAATAAAATGCCTAACGCCATGAAAAACTCGCGCTATTACTATTATTACGAGTTGAATCTTAATTTAAGGCGTTGACTTGTCTCTGCTTCTTTGGTTTAATTTCCGCATGCAACGACCAAAGTAAAGCATTTTGGAACTGACTGTCCGCAAGTCGCAAGCCTTTCCACATATAGTTGGTCAGTCGCCATTTTATACCATATTTATCGTTGCCAAGAAACATGGCACGTGCAACTAGGCAACTAGTCATGGAAGCGGGCCATTTAAAGTTATAACTACAATGCTTTTGTGCGTGACGTCATGTTTCATTGTTCTATGCAGTGTCGCTATGGCAACGATTGTCGATTGCATGGGCAGCAGGGCGATTCGGGTCAGAATACGGCATTTTGGCCGCCTTCAGATTTAATGCTATTGGACTAGTTAACATGACCACCAACTCGTAATAATAAGATAGTAACTGAACAGAATAGTAAAGATCAAAATCCCATCCACGATTTCTTGGTACACTCTTACAACGATATTTGCTGCCATAGGTTGCAGTATCGATGCCACGTTACTTTTAATTTAAATTTAACATTGTCAATTAAAAATAATTCAATAAGACTGCTTCAATAACGTCAATAAAGTTAGCGCTTTTATCCCATGTAACGACTAAACACGCTATTTGGAAATTACCCTGCGCTGTTGCAAAATTGACATGTGAGCTTTGGTCACTGTTGGAGATGTGGTCTTTCATGTCATATAAGAATTTCCTGTCGTGGGAGTTACATATTGTATTCATAGTTGAGTGTTTTTGGTTGAGTTTATTAAAACTCAACTATGGGAAGTCCACTCAGAATGAAATCTCAGAATAGTACTCTCCCTAATATTTGGGGGAGTCTCTTGCATGGGCGGACACCTCTACCACTGCAGTAAGGTATTGCCCCCCCCCCCACGCCCACCCTCTGTGTGGCATGGGCGAACACCTCCACCACTGCATAAAGGTAGTACCCCCCCCCCTCCTCTGAATGGCATGTACGGAACACCCCACCACTGCAGTAAGGTAGTGCCCTACCCCCCCCCCCCCACCCCACACACCCCAAATAAATAAATAAATTGTTGGGTGACAATCTGAAATCTGATATATCTGATGTATTATTTCCTCTAGATCTGATATATTATTTCCTCTAACTCTGAAGTATTAATCCCTCTAAGTTGAATATATTACTTCTGTTTAATCTTATATATTAGTTCCGTTTAATCAAATATATTAGTTCTGTTTAATATAATATATATATTCCTCTAAATCAAAGCTACGCAAGCGGTCATAGTTCACACGTTTTCTCGCCACGCTTAATCTCCGTTAGGTTTCTCGTTTGTATTTTGCCAAACGGTTGGTTAAATAAATGGGTTTTAGCGTTATTTGACTTCAAGTCTTCATGTAGTTCGTGATTGCTCATGAAGATGCCATCGCCAATGTGATTGTAGTAATGACGTGTGTGTGTTGATATCATATCGTCACGAAGGATAAAGTGGGCGCATTTCTCTGGTAGCTCGGTATATCCCTGCGGTAATACGAATACGCACATTACGCATCGGTATACCGCCCGATACTTCTTTCACTCGGGTATGGGTGCGCGCGCAGCCATTCGGTATGCCGTTGTGCCCCGTTCAAAACAGCACGGGACATTCGGGAGGAGATGGCAGCTGATTGAAAGATACTGAGAGTAGGTTGGTTCCTGTGCCCCAACGTGCACCGGATGTGAACGGTGTGTGCATTTCATTGGAATAGGCATATCCCTATCGGCACACCCGGAAGTTCCCTGTCACCTGTTGCGGGTCCCGGGCGGAAGACCGAAACCTGGCCCAAAGAAATGCGCCCATTGTGTTGGTGATATGGTTACATTATGACGTCACGAGATTCACACTGTTGCTTGCATGGTTACATCATGACGCCACAGAAGTTCACACTATGACGCTCGCTTGTTAATCAAATAGGTAAAACCTAAAAGGGCGAGCGCAGCTATTTGCGGATTAAAAAAGTTCTACTATTCTATAATGAAGTACTGATTGTCTGAAATACGTGGGTTTTTCTAGCATTATTCAAATTGTAAATGTTGCAGATTTCTAGTGGAGCTCCTCTATAATATTCGCTAATATATATCTATTCATTGTGCATTAATTCCACAACATTGCTACTCGGGAAGGGTAATGAAAACTATAGTTTAAATATGCCTCATGATTCAATATATAGAAGCCATCGATAGCGCTTAATAAAATGTATTCGTAGCCGTTTTACGGTATGCAATTTAATTATTGAATACTTGACATAAGACATTTCGACCGGTGTTGGGGGGAAATTTTGCTTGGTATTTTGGTGCCCCCGAAATTTCCTCCGAACTCAAAAACGTCCCATGGGAGCTGTTACGCAAAATGAAAGCACTAAGCTATGTTCGAAATGGACTTGGATTTGACAACATATGCATGTGGCTTGCGCTCGCTATTATGACGTTAAGGGCCTACACTGCCATAGAATTGAAGCAATTGGTGAGACAATTTCGTGAGGAGTGATGAAAGGAGTATATTGGGGTGCGCATCCAGGAACAAAGAGCTGTATCTACATTGTATCTACGTTATGCCAATGTAGCGGACACATGTAAGCAAATTTATATTTATTTTCTACACAATTAGCGACAAATATCAGAGTATATCTGATGTTACCGGAGTTGCTGCTTGCATATCAACTAAATGAGCATGAGAACTACAATGAGTTCTACATCTTACCGGCATGGCGGTATAGCTGTATAGCGGTTAGGCGGTACGGCGGTATGGCTGTACGGCGGTATGGCGCCATGGCGGTATGGCGGTAAGGCGGTATGGCGGTATGGCGGTATGGCGGTATGGCTGTTATGGTGTATGGCGGTATGGCGGTATGGCGGTATGGCGGTATAGGGGTATGGAGGTATGGCGGTATGGCGGTATAGCGGCATGGCTGCATGGCGGTATGGCGGTATGGCGGTATGGCGGTATGGCTGTATGGCTGTAAGGCGGTGTGGCTGTATGGCGGTATGGCGGTATGGCGGTATGGCGGTATGGCTCTATGGCGGTATGGCGGTATGGCGGTATGGCTCTAAGGCGGTGTGGCTGTATGGCGGTATGGCTGTATGGCGGTATGGCGGTATGGCGGTAAGACGGTATGGCGATATGGCGGTGTGGCGGTATGGCGGTTTGGCTGTTTGGCGGTATGGCGGTATGGCTGTATGGCGGTATGGCGGTATGGCGGTATGGGGGTATGCCTTCATGGCGGTATGGCGGTATAGGGGTATGGGGGTATGGCGGTATAGCGGAATGGCTGTACGACTGTATAGCTGTATGGCGGTATGGCGGTATGGCGGTATGGCGGTATGGCGGTAAGACGGTATGGCTGTATGGCTGTATGGCTATGGCGGTATGGCTGTATGGCGGTATGGCCGTATGGGGTATGGGTGTATGGCTGTATGGCTGTATGGCTGTACGGCTGTATGGCTGCATGGCGGTATGGCGGCATAGGGGTATGGCGGTCTGGCTGTGTGGCTGTATGGCGGTATGGCGGTATGGCGATATGGCGGTATGGCGGTATGGCGGTATGGCGGTATGGCGGCATGGCGGTATGGCTGTTTGGCGGTATGGCGACATGGCTGCATGGCGATATGGCGGTATGGCGGTATGGCTGCATGGCGATATGGCGGTATGGCGGTATGGCGGTATGGCGGTATGGCGGCATGGCGGTATGGCTGTTTGGCGGTATGGCGACATGGGGGTATGGGGGTATGGGGGAAGAGCGGCATGCCTGTACGGCGGTAAGGCGGTGGGGCTGCATGGCGGTATGGCGGTATAGGGGTATGGGGGTATGCCTTCATGGCGGTATAGCGGTATAGGAGTATGGCGGTATGGCGGAATGGCTGTACGGCTGTATGGCGGTATGGCGGTATGGCGGTATGGCGGTATAGCGGTACGGCGGTATGGCGGTATGGGGGTATGGCGGTATGGCGGTATGGCGGTATGGCGGTACGGCTGTATGGCTGTTTGGCGGTATGGCGGTATGGCGGTATGGCGGTATGGCTGTATGGCTGTACGGCGGTATGGCGGTATGGCGGTAAGACGGTATGGCTGTATGGCTGTATGGCTGCATGGCGGTATGGCGGTATAGGTGTATGGGGGTATGGCTGTATGGCTGTATGGCTGTATGGCTGTATGGCGGTATGGCGGCATAGGGGTATGGAGGTATGGCGGTATGGCGGTATAACTGCATGGCTGCATGGCGGTATGGCGGTATGGCGGTATGGCTGTAAGGCGGTGTGGCTGCATGGCGGTATGGCTTTATGGCGGTATGGCGGTATGGCGGTAAGACGATATGGCGGTATGGGGGTATGGGGGTATGGCGGTATGGCGGTATGGCGGCATGGGGGTATGGCTGCATGGCGGTATGGCGGTATGGCGGTATGGCGGTAAGGCTACGTGGCGGTATGGCGGTATGGCGGTATGACTGTATGGCGGTATGGCGGTATGGCGGCATGGGGGTATGGCTGCATGGCGGTATGGCGGTATGGCGGTAAAGCTGCGTGGCGGTATGGCGGTATGGCGGTATGGCGGTATGGCGGTATGGCGGTATGGCGGTATGGCGGTAAGACGGTATGGCTGCATGGTGGTAAGGCTGTATGACTGTATGGCGGTATGGCGGTATGGCGGTATGGCTGTATGGCTGTATGGCGGCATGGCGGTATGGCTGTATGGCGGTATGGCGGTATGGCTGAATGGCTGTATGGCGGTATGGCGGTATGGCTGTATGGCGGTATGGCTGTATGGCTGTATGGCGGTATGGCTGTATGGCTCAATGGCGGTATGGCGGTATGGCGGTAAGACGGTAAGGCTGTATGGCGGTATGGCGGTATGGCGGTAAGGCTGTATGGCTGTATGGCGGTATGGCGGCATGGCTGTATGGCTCAATGGCGGTATGGCTGTATGGCTGTATGGCTGTATGGCGGTATGGCGGTATGGCGGCATAGGGGTATGGAGGTATGGCGGTATGGCGGTATAACTGCATGGCTGCATGGCGGTATGGCGGTATGGCGGTATGGCGGTATGGCTGTAAGGCGGTGTGGCTGCATGGCGGTATGGCTGTAGGGCGGTATGGCGGTATGGCGGTAAGACGATATGGCGGTATGGGGGCATGGGGGTATGGCTGTATGGCGGTATGGCTGTATGGCGGTATGGCGGTATGGCTGTATGGCGGTATGGCGGTATGGCGGCATGGGGGTATGGCTGCATGGCGGTATGGCGGTATGGCGGTATGGCGGTAAGGCTGCGTGGCGGTATGGCGGTATGGCGGTATGACTGTATGGCGGTATGGCGGTATGGCGGCATGGGGGTATGGCGGTATGGCGGTATGGCGGTTAGGCTGCGTGGCGGTATGGCGGTATGGCGGTATGGCGGTATGGCGGTATGGCGGTATGGCGGTATGGCGGTAAGACGGTATGGCTGCATGGCGGTAAGGCTGTATGACTGTATGGCGGTATGGCGGTATGGCGGTATGGCTGTATGGCTGTATGGCGGTATGGCGGTATGGCTGTATGGCGGTATGGCGGTATGGCTGTATGGCGGTATGGCGGTATTGCGGTATGGCTGAATGGCTGTATGGCGGTATGGCGGTATGGCTGTATGGCGGTGTGGCGGTATGGCTGTATGGCTGCATGGCGGTATGGCGGTATGGCTGTATGGCGGTATGGCGGTGTTGCTGTATGGCGGTATGGCGGTATGGCTGTATGGCTGTATGGCGGTATGGCGGTATGGCTGTATGGCGGCAGGGCTGTATGGCGGTAACACGGTATGGCGGTAAGACGGTATGGCTGTATGGCTCAATGGCGGTATGGCTGTATGGCTGTATGGCGGTATGGCGGTATGGCGGCATGGGGGTAAGGCTGTATGACTGTATGGCTGTATGGCGGTATGGAGGTATGGCGGTATGGCGGTATGGCGGTATGGCGGTATGGCGGTATGGCTGTCCGGCGGTATGGCGGTATGGCGGTATGACTGTCCGGCGGTATGGCGGTATAGCTGTATGGCTGTGTAGCGGTATGGCTGTATGGCGGTATGGCGGTATAGCTGTATGGCTGTATAGCCGCATGGCGGTATGGCGGCATAGCGGTATAGCTGTATGGCGGTAAGGCGGTATGGCGGTATGGCGGTATGGCGGTAAGGCGGTATGGCGGTATGGCTGTATGGTTGTATGGCGGTATGGCGGTATGGCGGTAAGGCTGCAGGGCTGTATGGCGGTATGGAGGTAAGGCGGTATGGCGGCATGGCTGTATGGCGGTAAGACGGTATGGCGGTAAGACGGTATGGCTGTATGGCGGTATGGCTGTATGGCTGTATGGCGGTATGGCTGTATGGCTCAATGGCGGTATGGCGGTATGGCGGTAAGACGGTATGGCTGTATGGCTGTATGGCTGTATGGCTGTATGGCTGTATGGCTGTATGGCGGTATGGCGGTATGGTGGTAAGGCTGTATGGCTGTATGGCGGTATGGCGGCATGGCTGTATGGCTCAATGGCGGTATGGCTGTATGGCGGTAAGACGGTATGGCTGTATGGCTGTATGGCTGTATGGCTTTATGGCTCAATGGCGGTATGGCGGTATGGCGGTAAGACGGTAAGGCTGTATGGCGGTATGGCGGTATGGCGGTAAGGCTGTATGGCTGTATGGCGGTATGGCGGCATGGCTGTATGGCTCAATGGCGGTATGGCTGTATGGCGGTAAGACGGTATGGCTGTATGGCTGTATGGCTGTATGGCTGTATGGCGGTATGGCGGTATGGCGGTATGGCGGTAAGGCTGTATGGCGGTATGGCGGTAAGGCTGTATGGCTGTATGGCTGTATGGCTTTATGGCTCAATGGCGGTATGGCGGTATGGCGGTAAGACGGTAAGGCTGTATGGCGGTATGGCGGTATGGCGGTAAGGCTGTATGGCGGTATGGCGGTATGGCGGCATGGCGGCATGGCTGTATGGCTCAATGGCGGTATGGCTGTATGGCGGTAAGACGGTATGGCTGTATGGCTGTATGGCTGTATGGCTGTATGGCTGTATGGCTGTATGGCGGTATGGCGGTATGGCGGTATGGCGGTAAGGCTGTATGGCGGTATGGCGGTATGGCGGTAAGGCTGTATGGCTGTATGGCGGTATGGCGGCATGGCGGTATGGCGGTAAGACGGTATGGCGGTAAGACGGTATGGCTGTATGGCTGTATGGCTGTATGGCGGTATGGCTGTATGGCGGTATGGCTGTATGGCAGTATGGCTGTATGGCTGTATGGCGGTATGGCGGTATGGCGGCATGGTGGTATGGCTGTATGGCGGTATGGCGGTGTGGCGGTAAGGCTGCGTGGCGGTATGGCGGTATGGCGGTATGACTGTATGGCGGAATGGCGGTATGGCGGCATGGGGGTATGGCTGCATGGCGGTATGGCGGTATGGCGGTAAGGCTGCGTGGCGGTATGTCGGTATGGCGGTATGGCGGTATGGCGGTATGGCGGTATGGCGGTATGGCGGTATGGCGGTATGGCTGCATGGCGGTAAGACCGTATGGCTGTATGGTTGCATAGCGGTATGGCGGTATGGCGGTATGGCGGTATGGCGGTATGGCGGTATGGCGGTAAGACGGTATGGCTGTACGGCGGTATGGCTGTATGGCTGTATGGAGGTATGGCGGTATGGCGGTATAGGAGTATGGCTGTATGGAGGTATGACGGTATGGCGGTATGGCGGTATTGCGGCATGGTGGTATAGCTGTATGGCTGTATAGCTGTATGGCCGTATGGCGGTATGGCGGTATGGCGGTATGGACATAGAGCTGTATGGCGGTATGGCGGTATGGCTGTATGGCTGTATGGCGGTATGGCGGTATGGCGGTATGGCGGCTTGGCTGTATGGCGATAAGACGGTATGGCGGTAAGACGGTATGGCTGTATGGCTCAATGGCGGTATTGCTGTATGGCTGTATGGCGGTATGGCGGTATGGCGGCATGGGGGTATGGCTGCATGGCGGTATGGCGGTATGGCGGTATGGCTGCATGGCAGTAAGGCTGTATGGCTGTATGGTTGTATAGCGGTATCGCGGTATGGCGGTATGGCGGTATGGCGGTATGGCGGTATGGCGGTATGGCGGTACGGCGGTTTGGCTGTATGGCGGTATGGCGGTATGGCGGTATGGCGGTATGGCGGTAAGACGGTATACCTGTACGGCGGTATGGCTGTATGGCGGAATGGCGGTATGGCGGCATGGGGGTATGGCTGCATGGCGGTATGGCGGTATGGCGGTAAGGCTGCGTGGCGGTATGGCGGTATGGCGGTATGGCGGTATGGCGGTATGGCGGTATGGCAGTATGGCGGTATGGCGGTATGGCTGCATGGCGGTAAGACTGTATGGCTGTATGGTTGTATGGCGGTATGGCGGTATGGCAGTATGGCGGTATGGCGGTATGGCGGTATGGCGGTATGGCGGTATGGCGGTATGGCGGTATGGCGGTAAGACGGTATGGCTGTACGGCGGTATGGCTGTATGGCTGTATGGAGGTATGGCGGTATGGCGGTATGGCGGTATTGCGGCATGGCGGTATAGCTGTATGGCTGTATAGCTGTATGACGGTATGGCGGTATGGCGGTATGGCGGTATGGACATAGAGCTGTATGGCGGTATGGCGGTATGGCTGTATGGCTGTATGGCGGTATGGCGGTACGGCGGTATGGCGGCTTGGCTGTATGGCGGTAAGACGGTATGGCGGTAAGACGGTATGGCTGTATGGCTCAATGGCGGTATTGCTGTATGGCTGTATGGCGGTATGGCGGTATGGCGGCATGGGGGTATGGCTGCATGGCGGTATGGCGGTATGGCGGTAAGGCTGCGTGGCGGTATGGCGGTATGGCGGAATGACTGTATGGCGGTATGGCGGTATGGCGGCATGGGGGTATGGCTGCATCGCGGTATGGCGGTATGGCGGAAAGGCTGCGTGGCGGTATGGCGGTATGGCGGTATGGCGATATGGCGGTATGGCGGTATGGCGGTATGGGGGTATGGCGGTATGGCGGTATGGCTGCATGGCAGTAAGGCTGTATGGCTGTATGGTTGCATAGCGGTATGGCGGTATGGCGGTATGGCGGTATGGCCGTATGGTGGTATGGCGGTATGGCTGTATGGCGGTATGGCGGTATGGCGGTATGGCGGTAAGGCGGTAAGACGGTAAGGCTGTACGGCGGTATGGCTGTATGGCTGTATGGAGGTATGGCGGTATGGCGGTATAGGAGTATGGCTGTATGGAGGTATGGCGGTATGGCGGTATGGCGGTATTGCGGCATGGCGGTATAGCTGTATGACTGTATAGCTGTATGGCGGTATGGCGGTATGGCGGTATGGACATAGAGCTGTATGGCGGTATGGCGGTATGGCTGTATGGCTGTATGGCGGTATGGCGGTATGGCGGTATGGCTGTATGGCTGTATGGCGGTATGGCGGTATGGCGGTATGGCGGTATGGCGGTATGGCGGTATTGCTGTATGGGGGTAGGGCTGTAAGGCGGTGTGGCTGTATGGCGGTAAGACGGTATGGCTGTATGGCGATATGGCTGTATGGCGGTAAGGCTGTATGGCGGTATGGCTGTATGGCGGCATGGCGGTATGGCGGTATGGCTGTATGGCGGTATGTCTGTATGGCGGTATGGCGGTATGGCGGTATGGCTGTATGGCGGTATGCCTGTATGGCGGTATGGCGGTATGGCGTTATGGCGGTATGGCTGTATGTCGGTATGGCGGTATGGCTGTATGGCGGTATGGCTGTATGGCGGTATGGTGGTATGGCTGTATGGCGGTATGGCGGTATGGCGGTATGGCTGTATGGCGGTATGGCTGTATGGCGGTATGGCTGTATGGCGGTATGTCTGTATGGCGGTATGGCGGTATGGCGGTATGGCTGTATGGCGGTATGGCTGTATGGCGGTATGGCGGTATGGCGGTATGGCTGTATGTCGGTATGGCTGTATGGCTGTATGGCTGTATGGCGGTATGGCGGTATGGCGGCATGGGGGTATGGCTGCATGGCGGTATGGCGGTATGGCGGTAAGGCTGCGTGGCGGTATGGCGGTATGACTGCATGACGGTATGGCGGTATGGCGGCATGGGGGTATGGCTGCATGGCGGTATGGCGGTATGGCGGTAAGGCTGCGTGGCGGTATGGCGATATGGCGGTATGGCGGTATGGCGGTATGGCGGTATGGCGGTATGGCCGTATGGCGGTATGGCGGTATGGCGGTATGGCGGTATGGCGGTATGGCGGTATGGCGGTAAACGGTATGGCTGTACGGCGGTATGGCTGTATGGCTGTATGGAGGTATGGCGGTATGGCGGTATAGGAGTATGGCTGTATGGAGGTATGGCGGTATGGCGGTATAACGGTATTGCGGCATGGCGGTATAGCTGTATGGCTGTATAGCTGTATGGCGGTATGGCGGTATGGCGGCATGGCGGTATGGACATAGAGCTGTATGGCGGTATGGCGGTATGGCTGTATGGCTGTATGGCGGTATGGCGGTATGGCGGTATGGCTGTATGGCTGTATGGCGGTATGGCGGTATGGCCGTATGGCGGTATGGCGGTATTGCTGTATGGGGGTAGGGCTGTAAGGCGGTGTGGCTGTATGGCGGTAAGACGGTATGGCTGTATGGCTGTATGGCTGTATGGCGGTATGGCTGTATGGCGGTATGGCGGTATGGCGGTGTGGCTGTATGGCGGTATGGCTGTATGGCGGTATGGCGGTATGGCGGTATGGCTGTATGGCGGCATGGCTGTATGGCGGTAAGACGGTATGGCGGTAAGACGGTATGGCTGTATGGCTCAATGGCGGTATGGCTGTATGGCTGTATGGCGGTATGGCGGTATGGCGGCATGGGGGTATGGCTGCATGGCGGTATGGCGGTATGGCGGTAAGGCTGCGTGGCGGTATGGCGGTATGACTGCATGGCGGTATGGCGGTATGGCGGCATGGGGGTATGGCCGCATGGCGGTATGGCGGTATGGCGGTAAGGCTGCGTGGCGGTATGGCGGTATGGCGGTATGGCGGTATGGCGGTATGGCGGTATGGCCGTATGGCGGTATGGCGGTATGGCGGTATGGCGGTATGGCAGTATGGCGGTATGGCGGTAAACGGTATGGCTGTACGGCGGTATGGCTGTATGGCTGTATGGAGGTATGGCGGTATGGCGGTATAGGAGTATGGCTGTATGGAGGTATGGCGGTATGGCGGTATGGCGGTATTGCCGCATGGCGGTATAGCTGTATGGCTGTATAGCTGTATGGCGGTATGGCGGTATGGCGGCATGCGGTATGGACATAGAGCTGTATGGCGTATGGCGGTATGGCTGTATGGCTGTATGGCGGTGTGGCGGTATGGCGGTATGGCGGTATGGCGGTATGGCGGTATGGCGGTATTGCTGTATGGGGGTAGCGCTGTAAGGCGGTGTGGCTGTATGGCGGTAAGACGGTATGGCTGTATGGCGGTATGGCGGTATGGCGGTATGGCTGTATGGCGGTAAGGCTGTATGGCGGTATGGCTGTATGGCGGTATGGCGGTATGGCGGTATGGCGGTATGGTGGTATGGCGGTATGGCGATATGGCGGTATGGCGGTATGGCTGTATGGCGGTATGGCTGTATGGCGGTATGGCTGTATGGCGGTATGGCGGTATGGCGGTATGGCTGTATGTCGGTATGGCTGTATGGCTGTATAGCTGTATGGGGGTAGGGCTGTAAGGCGGTGTGGCTGTATGGCGGTAAGACAGTATGGCTGTATGGGGGTAGGGCTGTAAGGCGGTGTGGCTGTATGGCGGTAAGACGGTATGGCTGTATGGCTGTATGGCGGTAAGGCTGTATGGCGGTATGGCTGTATGGCGGTATGGCGGTATGGCGGTATGGCTGTATGTCGGTATGGCTGTATGGCTGTATTGCTGTATGGGGGTAGGGCTGTAAGGCGGTGTGGCTGTATGGCGGTAAGACGGTATGGCTGTATGGCGGTATTGCTGTATGGGGGTATGGCTGTATGGCGGTATGGCGGTATGGCGGTATGGCTGTATGGCTGTATGGCGGTATGGCGGTATGGCTGTATGGCGGTATGGCGGTATGGCTGTATGGCGGTATGGCTGTATGGCGGTATGGCAGTGTGGCTGTATGGCTGTATGGCGGTATGGCGGTATGGCTGTATGGCGGTATGGCGGTATGACGGTATGGCGGTATGGCTGTATGGCGGTATGGCTGTATGGCCGTATGGCGGTATGGCTGTATGGCGGTATGGCGGTATGGCGGTATGGCGGTATGGCTGTATGGCGGTATGGCGGTATAGCGGTATGGCTGTAAGGCGGTATGGCGGTATGGCGGTATGGCTGTATGGCGGTATGGCGGTATGGCGGTATGGCGGTATGGCGGTATGGCGGTATGGCGGTATTGCTGTATGGGGGTAGGGCTGTAAGGCGGTGTGGCTGTATGGCGGTAAGACGGTATGGCTGTATGGCGGTATTGTTGTATGGGGGTATGGCTGTAAGACGGTATGGCTGTATGGCGGTATGGCTGTATGGCGGCATGGCGGTATGGCGGTATGGCTGTATGGCGGTATGGCTGTATGGCGGTATGGCGGTATGGCGGTATGTCGGTATGGCTGTATGGCTGTATTGCGGTATGGCGGTATGGCTGTATGGCTGTATGGCTGTATGGCGGCATGGCTGTATGGCGGCATGGCTGTATGGCGGTACGGCGGTATGGCGGTATGGCGGTATAGCTGTATGGCGGGATGGCGGTATGGCGGTATGGCGGTATGGCTGGATGGCGGGATGGCTGCATGGCAGTATGGCTATAGGGCGGTATGGCGGTAAGGCGGTATGGCGGTACGGCGGTGTGGCAGTATTCGAGAAGCACACGTCGATATGTTGACATCGACAGCGTATCCCGCCCCCCCACCCCCCCCGCCCCCAAAGTGTAATTTTTATGATGGAGTATTTTCATTTTTCCCTATCTCTAATTATTTTCTCGACTGGCGTTGACGCGTTTTGCTGTAAAGTTAACAGCACCACCACGCGCTTTAGCGGAGAACCTTTGTGGACTTTCCCATGGGATTCCAAACCAGCAATGTAGTACTTTAGACGACCGAACAGCTTATCAATTACTTCTTCCCTGACAGTACATCAATACGAGCGTTAACCATACAGACCGGCCCTTCCGCGAGATGGACGAGACACTGCGGGGAGAACGAACAAAAAGTAAGATGGAGGAGTTCGTTGCTCTGATCCATCGGATTTTACTTCCGGTCACGGAATACATTATTGTCAGCTCTGTTCACATCAAGGGACATAATTGCCCCTTCCAGGGGTTTTCATCCGGGAGAAATCTCTTCCTGTACCCCAATTATAGCCCAGTGTGCGTGTCGCCCTAGAGACCTGGATAGACCTTTCCTTCTACAAAATAAAGCTCCTCAGATATCCTCAGATTCACGTGGCTCTTTCCGCACCCTCATTCTGCCTCATTATCGCCCGGTGTAGCATTACCGGCTTTGCTTAGTTAAATATCTCAACCTTCGCTGAGCATGGTGACACAATATATAGCTTTTAATGTAATATATGTTGCAGAGGATAGCTGTTGCGCGCTCATTAACTTACTATCGTATTTTCATCAGAGGCCCGGGGATCGTTCTACTAACAGTTACGAGCTTGTAACCCTATCCTTGGGGGCAGTGGCGGGGATCCAGTGTCCAGTTTCGATTTTGCAAAATTCTCCGTGTCGAATGTCGATTTTTTACGACGTTCCGTGTCGCTTTCTGGCTAAGTTCCGTGTCCTTTTTTTCTAAAATGCCACTATCGGTGTCGATGTCACTCTCTCAGATCCTCAGTGTCAAAATTTCTGAGGCAAAGTCGAACGTCGATTTTGCAAATATGCCTATGTCGCGTGTCGCCATTTACCCCTTCCAGAGCCCTTATCTTGACAAATGATCGTGTTTGTTAGTAGGGTGGGGAGGGGGGGGGGGGGGGGGGGAGGGGGCAAAGGGTATTTCCGTTCCTCGGGAATGGGCTTTCATTTAACGCTGGACTGGGAATGAGGAAAGTAATTGTTCGTGAACTGGGAATGGGGTATCAGCCGACCGTCGTGATCAAGGATTTTCATCAATCGTGTACAGAGAATTTTAATATTTAATAAGCCTGATTTGGGAATTTGCCATTTTATATCATGTATAAATATTATTTATTATTGATTATCTTGGCAGTGATAACATGGAAGATCAATAATCATTCAAAAGGAATGATTTGGGGATGTGCCAGTTTACATCACGTATAAATATTATTTAATATTTATATCATGTTTAAATATTACTTATTATTTATTATTGGGCAGTCATAACATGGAAGATCAATAATAATGGAGGCGCATCCCGGCACCTGCGTGTTCGCCATGTTTCCAAAAGATTTCTTGGCGTTGCTGGGAACGTGCGCAAAAGTGAACCAAAAATGTTTTGAGTCCACACCTTAAAATGTTTGAAGGTGCTTAGTATTTACTTAAAGGGAAGCGCCAGCCTGGCCTCTAACGCTGCTTTACCGATTCATATAATACCCAATTGTCTATCCTCCAAATTACAGAGTTCTATCTGTAGCTCACAATAAAATTTAGAAGTGACCGCCAGGCACGTTTTTGCCGCCTACCCAAGCGGCAGCCCTTTTTGGAGGTGTGTCTGTGATTGACCAATCAGGAGGCGATACGTATCTAATTTATTCAAACCGAAAATTGCGCCTATTGTGTGAGCAAAACAAGAGCTCGTGATATTCGCTAATATAAATTGCTGCGATTCTAACTCCAATCATGGCATTTTTGCGGAGTCAATCGTCGCAAGACGTATATCAATTGGTTTGGACGGTACTTTTCCATGAAAGGCTAAGATCTTGCGCTACTGCGCGGCTTGGAACTGCCGCTGTTCATCTGTAAATCGCGGCCCTGATCTCTCTCTCCGCGAGTTATAACGTAAGGCGGCGCCATATGAATAGTCACAATATGCGTCACTGCTCCCGGCAAAATGGCGCTCTGCTTCACATTGCTGGGGGCGGGTTGCCCTAATTTTGTTCTCCTTACCAGCCGGTCGAAACGAAGCGTTAACACTCGCCAATTTAATTTTAAGATGAAAACTTTCGGTGCAGATCGCGACTAAATTAGGTTGGACACCCGCTTTAACCTCCTCTTAGTGACGTCACCTTCTCTGAGTGACGTCACCTACCTTCAGCTTCTTGAGCTCCTCCTCCTTGAACAGCTCACTATCCGCAAGATGCCCAAGCACATTATCCGTGACCTTGACATTGGTCTGCAGGAACGCCATTTTCCTCTTCAAGAGTCGTTTCTCAATGGAGAGTTTCTCCCTCGGGTGACTCATGGTTGTTGGTATTTCAGCCCGTCTGGGAATGTGCACTTTATATCGGAACGGCTCTTAACCTCGGTGTTTAGTCGCCGTGTCTTGGAAGCATTTTGTCAAACCTCCCTGTCCTGGGCATTGGCAGCAACTGCAGTATTCATCTCTCGTACTACCAATGGGCTATGGCATGCCATGGTTTCGGCGTTAAAGAAGGAGATTTTGCTGCGTTATTGACGTATCCGTCCACGTAACCCCGCGGAGGTACAACAGACAGACGACAGAAACAAAACGGTAGATGAATTGTGGAAATCCGCGTAGAGCTAAATTGTCGCATTCAATTTTAACGTTCACCAATCTGTCACTGAAGGTCGGTTATTTCATTAAACGGCATGGGAAGTACGCTCCCTGCAAGTCAGCACTCTTCAGGACACGGCTTCCAAATATACACAGGTCAGCAGCAGCAGCCGACAACCAGGGAGCAACAGACGACAGTCTTCTTCCGCGAAGCTCAGCTTCCCGGTTACCCAGGAAACAGCAGAAGAGGCAGCCAGCGACTACGACCGTTATGGGGCCAGGATGGGGGGTGGGAGGGTGAGGTGGGGTGGAGGGATGAGTGGAATCTGGTAAGACGTTGAAGGGAGTGGCCCAGGGGCGGTGTGGGTGTGGGTGTGTGGCGAGGGGGTGGTGTGGGTGTGGGTGTGTGGCGAGGGAGTGGTGTGGTGGGGGTGGGTAGTATTGGGATCGTGTGAGGGAGGGTAGGGTAGGTAGGAGGAGGTTGAGGTGGGGGATGGGCGGCGGGGGGTGCGGGCTGGAAGGTCCACAATTTGCCACGTCTTTAATCATGTCGTTTAATCATAAAACTTTCACCCCGACTGGCCAGTGAGGTGACAAGAGAAGCGGAGGGCCACTGATTGCCACGTGTGGAGGCGTCTTGGGCCCCGTAAGGTGGCTGTCGCCGGGAGAGGGGGTTGAGGCCGGGGTGTTCAGGGGGTGTGGGCTGGAGGGCTAGCCGGCTAGCTGGTCGGGGTGAAGTCCACGTACCTGGAAAAACACAGGATTGAGGGCGGGTCTCCACCCAGATATATCACTCATTACGGAGGAGGCAGTGGCACTTACGAGATCGGGAGGGCAGCCCAGGTTGGAAGAGAGATAGATTGCTACAAGTATTAAGCCCGTGATGCGGCACTAGCTAGAACGCCAAGCAGGCAAACCTGGAAACATGCCTTAAGGATGTATGCTCTTGTGCGACATGTTTTAAATTATTCGGGTTATTCTAAGCTGTTAACCATTATATTTCGAAATATTCATGTCTATTCGCGAGGTTTGCATGGAATACGTATTCTAACAGTTCTAAAACGCTTTAGTTCGCTGATATATCAAACAGCCTTATGTGTCAGATGGCAGTGCCAGATGACAGTGATGTATGACACAATGACAATTGACATAGTGTCACTGATGACACAGTGTCACTGATGACACAGTGCCACTGATGACAGTGACACAGACGACACAGTGACACAGATGACACAATGACACAGATGACACAGTGACAGATGACACAGTGACAGATGACACAATGTAACAGATGACAGAGTGTGACAGATGACACAGTGTGACAGATGACACTGTGACAGATGACACAGTATGACATATGACACAGTGTGACAGATGACACAGTGTCACAGATAACACAGTGACAGATGACACAGATGGCACAGTGACAGATGACACAGATGACACAGTGACAGATGACACAGTGACAGATGACACAGTGACAGATGACACAGTGACAGATGACACAGTGTGACAGATGACAGCGTGACAGATGACACAGTGTGACAGATGACACTGTATGACAGATGACACAGTGTGACAGATGACATTGTGTGACAGATGACACCTATGACAGATGACACTGTATGACAGATCACAAAATGTGACAGATGACACTGTATGACAGATGACAAAATGTGACAGAAGACACAGTGTGACAGAAAACACAGTGTGACAGATGACACTGTGTGACAGATGACACTGTATGACAGATGACACAGTGTGACAGATGACACTGTGTGACAGATGACACCCTATGACAGATGACACTGTGTGACAGATGACAAAATGTGACAGAAGACACAGTGGGACAGAAGACACTGTATGACAGATAACAAAGTTTGACAGATGACACAGTGTGACAGATGACACTAGCGCCGGCGTTCGCCATTTCCCCTCAGCAGGACTAATTACGAAGACGCCCCAAAAACATGAGTGGGGAGAATACGCGTAGTGGCGCCATCTATCGAACAACGGCCACTGTGAAAAGGAGCGAGGAAGTTGAAGTGTGGGGTGGGGTGGTGCGGGTGCGGAGAAAGGGGGGGGTAGGTGGGGGGCGGTGGTGGTGCAGGTCACCAGGAGGCGTCCAGAAAGAATGAGAACGAGGCAATCAGCCTGCTGAGTGGACGCTCCGCCGTCCCTTGGCACCAGGGGGCGCCCTCTGTGTGCCGCGGTCTGTCGTCTTATTGTATTTTTCGCCTGAACGCCTCTTAAGACAGGGAACTGTCGGCCGATCGACCGTTCGCCATCGCTGGGCATCTTGTCCATATAAATATATATATACATATATATATATGCCCATGGTTGTATAATAGCTAACTCTCTTAACTTACGTCGATCCCCTTCCTCTCCACTTTATCACTAATCACCTTCTTCTCCACCTTGGATCACTAATACCTTCCTTTCCACCTTAGATTACTTATCCCTTTCCGATACACATTTAGATACTCGTCTCCCCAACCTCTCAACCTGTTATCATTACTTCCCTCTTTCCCCATCTCAGATCCCAACACCCTTCCTCTCCTCCTTAGATCCCAACACCCTTCCTCTCCTCCTTAGATCCCAACACCCTTCCTCTCCTCCTCAGATCCCAACACCCTTCCTCTCCTCCTTAGATCCCAACACCCTTCCTCTCCTCCTTAGATCCCAACACCCTTCCTCTCCTCCTTAGATCCCAACACCCTTCCTCTCCTCCTTAGATCACAACACCCTTCCTCTCCTCCTTAGATCACTACACCCTTCCTCTCCTCCTTAGATCACCACACCCTTCCTCTCCTCCTTAGATCCCAACACCCTTCCTCTCCTCCTTAGATCCCAACACCCTTCCTCTCCTCCTTAGATCCCAACACCCTTCCTCTCCTCCTTAGATCACAACACCCTTCCTCTCCTCCTTAGATCACAACACCCTTCCTCTCCTCCTTAGATCACTACACCCTTCCTCTCCTCCTTAGATCACAACACCCTTCCTCTCCTCCTTAGATCCCAACACCCTTCCTCTCCTCCTTAGATCCCAACACCCTTCCTCTCCTCCTTAGATCCCAACACCCTTCCTCTCCTCCTTAGATCACAACACCCTTCCTCTCCTCCTTAGATCACAACACCCTTCCTCTCCTCCTTAGATCACAACACCCTTCCTCTCCTCCTTAGATCACAACACCCTTCCTCTCCTCCTTAGATCACTACACCCTTCCTCTCCTCCTTAGATCACCACACCCTTCCTCTCCTCCTTAGATCCCAACACCCTTCCTCTCCTCCTTAGATCCCAACACCCTTCCTCTCCTCCTTAGATCCCAACACCCTTCCTCTCCTCCTTAGATAACAACACCCTTCCTCTCCTCCTTAGATCACAACACCCTTCCTCTCCTCCTTAGATCACAACACCCTTCCTCTCCTCCTTAGATCACTACACCCTTCCTCTCCTCCTTAGATCACAACACCCTTCCTCTCCTCCTTAGATCCCAACACCCTTCCTCTCCTCCTTAGATCACAACACCCTTCCTCTCCTCCTTAGATCACAACACCCTTCCTCTCCTCCTTAGATCACTACACCCTTCCTCTCCTCCTTAGATCACAACACCCTTCCTCTCCTCCTTAGATCCCAACACCCTTCCTCTCCTCCTTAGATCACAACACCCTTCCTCTCCTCCTTAGATCACAACACCCTTCCTCTCCTCCTTAGATCACAACACCCTTCCTCTCCACCTTAGATCCCAACACCCTTCCTCTCCTCCTTAGATCCCAACACCCTTCCTCTCCTCCTTAGATCCCAACACCCTTCCTCTCCTCCTTAGATCACAACACCCTTCCTCTCCTCCTTAGATCACAACACCCTTCCTCTCCTCCTTAGATCCCAACACCCTTCCTCTCCTCCTTAGATAACAACACCCTTCCTCTCCTCCTTAGATCACAACACCCTTCCTCTCCTCCTTAGATCACAACACCCTTCCTCTCCTCCTTAGATCACTACACCCTTCCTCTCCTCCTTAGATCACAACACCCTTCCTCTCCTCCTTAGATCCCAACACCCTTCCTCTCCTCCTTAGATCACAACACCCTTCCTCTCCTCCTTAGATCACAACACCCTTCCTCTCCTCCTTAGATCACAACACCCTTCCTCTCCACCTTAGATCCCAACACCCTTCCTCTCCTCCTTAGATCCCAACACCCTTCCTCTCCTCCTTAGATCCCAACACCCTTCCTCTCCTCCTTAGATCCCAACACCCTTCCTCTCCTCCTTAGATCCCAACACCCTTCCTCTCCTCCTTAGATAACAACACCCTTCCTCTCCTCCTTAGATCACAACACCCTTCCTCTCCTCCTTAGATCACTACACCCTTCCTCTCCTCCTTAGATCACCACACCCTTCCTCTCCTCCTTAGATCCCAACACCCTTCCTCTCCTCCTTAGATCCCAACACCCTTCCTCTCCTCCTTAGATCCCAACACCCTTCCTCTCCTCCTTAGATAACAACACCCTTCCTCTCCTCCTTAGATCACAACACCCTTCCTCTCCTCCTTAGATCACAACACCCTTCCTCTCCTCCTTAGATCACTACACCCTTCCTCTCCTCCTTAGATCACAACACCCTTCCTCTCCTCCTTAGATCCCAACACCCTTCCTCTCCTCCTTAGATCACAACACCCTTCCTCTCCTCCTTAGATCACAACACCCTTCCTCTCCTCCTTAGATCACAACACCCTTCCTCTCCACCTTAGATCCCAACACCCTTCCTCTCCTCCTTAGATCCCAACACCCTTCCTCTCCTCCTTAGATCCCAACACCCTTCCTCTCCTCCTTAGATCACAACACCCTTCCTCTCCTCCTTAGATCACAACACCCTTCCTCTCCACCTTAGATCCCAACTTCCTTCCTCTCCTCCTTAGATCACAACACCCTTCCTCTCCTCCTTAGATCCCAACACCCTTCCTCTCCTCCTTAGATCCCAACACCCTTCCTCTCCTCCTTAGATCCCAAAACCCTTCCTCCCCTCCTTAGATCACAACACCCTTCCTCTCCTCCTTAGATCACAACACCCTTCCTCTCCACCTTAGATCACAACACCCTTCCTCTCCTCCTTACATCCCAACACCCTTCCTCTCTTCCTTAGATCCCAACACCCTTCCTCTCCACCTTAGATCACAACACCCTTCCTCTCCTCCTTAGATCGCAACACCCTTCCTCTCCTCCTTAGGTCACAACACCCTTCCTCTCCTCTTAGATCACAACACCCTTCCTCTCCACCTTAGATCACAACACCCTTCCTCTCCTCCTTAGATCACAACACCCTTCCTCTCCTCCTTAGATCACTACACCCTTCCTCTCCACCTTAGATCACTATACCCTTTCTCTACCCCTTAGATCACTACACCCTTTCTCTACTCCTTGGATCACTACACCCTTCCTCTACTCCTTAGATCACTACACCCTTTCTCTACACCTTAGATCACTACACCCTTCCTCTACTCCTTAGATCATTACACCCTTTCTCTACCTAAGATCACTACACCCTTCCTCTCCTTCTTAGATCCCAACACCCTTCCTCTCCTCCTTTGATCCCAACACCCTTCCTCTCCTCCTTTGATCTCAACACCCTTCCTCTCCACCTTAGATCACAACACCCTTCCTCTCCTCCTTAGATCACAACACCCTTCCTCTCCTCCTTAGATCACTACACCCTTCCTCTCCACCTTAGATCACTATACCCTTTCTCTACCCCTTAGATCACTACACCCTTTCTCTACTCCTTGGATCACTACACCCTTCCTCTACTCCTTAGATCACTACACCCTTTCTCTACACCTTAGATCACTACACCCTTCCTCTACTCCTTAGATCATTACACCCTTTCTCTACCTAAGATCACTACACCCTTCCTCTCCTTCTTAGATCCCAACACCCTTCCTCTCCTCCTTTGATCTCAACACCCTTCCTCTCCTCCTTTGATCACTACACCCTTCCTCTCCTTCTTAGATCCCAACACCCTTCCTCTCCTCCTTTGATCTCAACACCCTTCCTCTCCTCCTTTGATCACTACACCCTTCCTCTCCTTCTTAGATCCCAACACCCTTCCTCTCCTCCTTTGATCACAACACCCTTCCTCTCCTCTTAGATCGTACCTGCCCTGTGTAGGGATGGGGCAAAGGGGGGGGCGGCAGAGTGTTCCTAAATCACGAAGAATAAAGCTTTATTCTCAATTCACGCTGAAGGAAATGGAGAACGCGCCTAATACAATGGAAAGGACGGATACATTATATAAATTGCCGATTTTCTAATTCACTGTTATTTAATATTAAAATACTTAATTCACTGTTATTTAATATTAAAATCCTTAATTCACTGTTATTTGATAATGAAATCCTTATTTCACTATTATTTAATATTAAAATCCTTAATTCACTGTTATTTAATATTAAAATCCTTGACCACGACGGTCGGCTATTATTCCCAGGTCGCCAAGAACTATTTCCCTCATTCTCAGTTCAGCGTGAAATGAAAAGCCCATTTCCGAGAATACCCTTGTTCCCCCTCCCCCTAACGCCCCCCCCCCCCCCCCTCCTTCCACACCCTATGTACTTTCTGCAGGACCGCCCGACCTCCTGCGTCCTGTCACTGAGCTCTGCAAGCGGTTTAGGCCGTATCACTGAGCGATAATAGGAGAGAGATGTAAGCCACGTGTCCACTGACCTGGAAGGCATACATACATGCGCGTCAACGACGCCCAGGATTATTAACGCCGTGCCTAGTTCCCTCCGCGTTCTTGACATATTCGTACAGCGACATATATGGTCGGAACCCCGAAGAAGCCAGACCCATTGCTACAATCCTCGTTACATACACACGGCTCACTGGGCGGATTGCCTCTGACTGTGATGCCATCTTTACACGGTACGACCACTCCTTCAACAGTCGTAACAACGGTCGAAGCATCGATATTGGTCAACAGTTCGCACCGTCGACCAAACGACTCTAACAGTTATCAGTAGCTCCACCTAGCGAACCATTAGAGCATCATTCATAGCATCATGCGTACAAGACACACATAGGTTCATAACTGTCATAATGCAAAACAATATAAACGTGATCTTCACAACGCTGATTGGCTAAAACGCTCGACGCTGATTGGTTGACAATTTTCAAATCGTGAAGTTGATCGAAACTTTGGGACATGCGCTAAGTTTACAATGCGTGGAAAACCGGCCCTCCACTTGCAGAGTTGGTCGAAAAGTTGATTTGCTTCAATGAACTTTACAACGTATTGCATTGTGTGAACACGAAACGCGTCACGGGCTACGATATGACATTCACACAAAGAAGGATTGGGGGGTGGGGTGGGGGGGCTTGTTTATAGTTATACACTAGTTCTCAGCGGCTGCGTCCGTGTAACATAATAACCTGTCCTGGCCGTGATAACCTGTCCGACCGTGATAACTTGTCCGGCCACGCTTCTTTCATTTCACTAACCCTAACCACTACCTCAATCCTAACTCTAACCCTGACCCTAACCTAACCCTTAAACCGAGTTAAACATACATACGCTAGCTCGTCTGCCGTCTGCCAAGACAAGCTCGTCTGCCGGACACTTTATCACACCGAACACCACCCCCCTCCACCCACCCATCCCTCCGTTCGCCACCTCTTCGTGGCCTTCAACAAAATATATCATATAATTGACCGTATGCGTACTCAAGATGTACTAAGGAGGGTGAGAGAAAGGGGAACGGAAACGGGGTGGGGGGGGGGGCATAATATGAGCAAACGATTCTCACCCTCACTGGAGAATTGTTTAGAGATAACTGCCGATATTTACATCAAATTTCATGCCGCTTTCAGCATGGTTTATGCCGAATGGTTCACTTTGAAAGCCCTTGGTCTTCTTGAATTATTTTCACACTCAGCTTATCAGACAATACTAGGGTACTTAAAACTAACGAGTTTACGTGGCAGGAAATAGTGGTATATCAGGTGATAAATATAAGGTGTCCAGATGCTGAAACTACTCTCTTTCATTCTTGGGGATTCGCGATTCGCGATTCGCAGAGGGTCCCCCCCCCCACACCCCCCATAATGTGGAGGAAGTCTGGGCGGGAGGTTGGGGTAAGGTGAAACGTGTCACCAATGACCTTCTGCTCGGGGACTTTATTCATATCGTCATGCCATCTTCACATTTGTGTTTAAATGAAATTACTGTATACGTTGTGAATTGGTGTCAGTCTATCTCACTATGACCGATAACGCAGGTAACGGGCTTCGACCATCCGCTGTTATCGCCCACAACATGCTCCAGCCTCTGACTATTAGAGGCCCGGGGAAGGAACTCGCATTGTACGTACGTATGGAGCGCCGTTTGGTCTCTAATTGGCTCGCTAGAAGCCACCACGTTGTTGATGGGCGGAAGTACAACCACCGAAAGAAGCCCGTCAATTGCCCGCATAACAAGTAAGGGATCCGGGGCTGGTCGGTCCTGTCAGGGTGAGTTCCGGTCTTTGAGGATGGACCGGCCATCACAGAATGAATGGGCACAATATCCATGGTCTCCTGTAAGAGTAGGAGCAGACCTGGGCCTGGTTTTATGGACAGCAGGGCTGTCGACCGCCCCCCGGCCCCTCTATATTCTCTGTTCTAGACTATGCCCGGTCTCTGGTGAACCTCTTTGAACCCCCTCCCCCCCCCCCCCCCCTTGTGGGCAATATTGTCCATCATCAAGCTTTTTCATGCCAGCCGTAGGGGTCTGGAAGGAGGGGGGCGGGGGGGGGGTCCAGTGTCCAGTGTCTATTTTTTAAATTCAGTGTGTTTTTTTTTTCAGTGTCGA
Organism: Arenicola marina; assembly: GCA_964019135.1. NCBI lineage: Eukaryota > Metazoa > Annelida > Polychaeta > Arenicolidae > Arenicola > Arenicola marina. Next base: position 21,085,354 of record OZ025256.1, on the reverse strand, counting down.
TGTCCCTTTTTAAGATTCTCAGTGCCGGAATGTGGGGGTCAATGTTGAAAGTCCATTTTTCAAATATGCCTGTGTCGCGTGTCACCATTTATCTTTTCCAGACCCCTAGCCGTCCCGCCATGGTAGTCAGCCGTCCCGCCATGGTAGTCAGCCGTCCTGCCATGGTAGCCAGTCCTCCCGCCATTGTAGCCAGCCATCCCGCCATGGTAGCCAGCCGTCCTGCCATGGTAGCCAGTCCTCCCGCCATTGTAGCCAGCCGTCCTGCCATGGTAGCCAGTCCTCCCGCCATTGTAGCCAGCCATCCTGCCATGGTAGCCAGCCGTCCTGCCATGGTAGCCAGTCGTGCCGCCATGGTACCCAGCCGTTCAGCCATGGTAGCCAGCCCGCCATGGTAGCCAGCCGTCCCGCCATGGTAGCCAGCCGTCCTGCCATGGTAGCCAGTGTTCCCGCCAATGTAGCCAGCCGTCCTGCCATGGTAGCCAGTCCTCCCGCCATTGTAGCCAGCCGTCCCGCCACGGTAGCCAGCCGTCCCGCCATGGTAACCATCCGTCCCGCCATGGTAGCCAGCTGTTCCACCATGGTAGCCGGCCGTCCCGCCATGGTAGTCAGCTGTTCCACCATGGTAGCCGGCCGTCCCGCCATGGTAGCCAGCCGCCCCGCCATGGTAGCCAGCCGCCCCGCCATGGCAGCCAAGCCGTCCGGCCATGGTAGTCAGTTGTCCCGCCCTGGTACTCAGCGTCCCATAATGGTAGGCCTACAGACCATACAAAGCCTCTTCGCCAGCACCGCTCACTTTGTGTTTGACCTAAGTCACGGTTACATGGGGGCCCCCGATCTCCCGGCAGAGGGCGCTACGCTGGTGCCATAGTGCCTCTGCCCCACGGTCAAATTTGACCATCAGAATTATCCTTCATACGCGAAAATTGAAATGAATCTAATCGAGATAAATTCGCAGTTTGGCATCAAATACACCACTGTTTAGCATTTACTGTCCCACTGGTACCATACCTGAGGAATGCATTTGAGTTTGATTAATTTGAAGCCATGTTACTTTCGAACTATATTGTATAGTGCGTGTCGAGGTCAAAGGCGTGAAGCATTTTGAACTTTGACCCCGTGTTAT
>OZ025256.1:20954448-21084031 GCA_964019135.1 Arenicola marina | reverse complement strand
ATCACACTACACCTAGCCCCCCCCCCCTACGTACCACCACCCACCCTCACCGCCCCACCCCCACACACACACCACATCACACTACACCTAGCCCCCCCCCCGTACCACCACCCACCCTCACCGCCCCCACCCCCACACACACACCACATCACACTACACCTAGCCCCCCCCCACGTACCACCCCCACCCTCACCGCCCCACCCCCCTACACACACCACATCACATTACACCTAGCCCCCCCCCACGTACCACCACCCACCCTCGCCGCCCCCACCCCCACACACACACCACATCACACTACACCTAGCCCCCCCCCGTACCACCCCCACCCTCACCGCCCCACCCCCCCACACACACCACATCACATTACACCTAGCCCCCTCACGTACCACCACCCACACTCACCACCCCCCCCCCACCAACACGCCACATCACACTACACTTAGCCCCCCCCCACGTACCACCACCCACCCTCACCGCCCCCACCCCCACACGCACACCACATCACACTACACCTAGCCCCCCTCCCACGTACCAACCACCCACCCTCACCGCCCCCACCCCCACACACACACCACATCACACTACACCTAGCCCCCCTCCCACGTACCAACCACCCACCCTCACCGCCCCCACCCCCACACACACACCACATCACACTACACCTAGCCCCCCCCCCCACGTACCACCCCCACCCTCACCGCCCCACCCCCCTACACACACCACATCACACTACACCTAGCCCCCCCCCCACGTACCACCCCCACCCTCACCGCCCCACCCCCCTACACACACCACATCACATTACACCTAGCCCCCTCACGTACCACCACCCACACTCACCACCCCCCCCCCCCACCAACACGCCACATCACACTACACTTAGCCCCCCCCACGTACCACCACCCACCCTCACCGCCCCCACCCCCACACGCACACCACATCACACTACACCTAGCCCCCCTCCCACGTACCAACCACCCACCCTCACCGCCCCCACCCCAACACACACACCACATTACACTACACCTAGCCCCCCGCCCCGCCCCCCCCTCCAAATAACCACCACCCACCCTCACCGCCCCCACCCCCACACACACACCACATTACACTACACCTAGCCCCCTTCCCCCCCGCCACGTACCACCACCCACTATCACCGCCGTGCATATCTCTGCCTTACCTGGCCACTCACCTCCCTGGTCGAGTGCTCGCTGTATTTACGCAGCAGTCCGTAATTAATCAAGGCAGCCAATATTATCCCCAAGAGGCTGACATGTCTCTCCGACCCGAGCCACTGATTGTTCTCTTGAGGTGACAAAAAATGCACGAAATACTCCTGCAGCTGCGCAGTTGACATTCACAGAGGAAGGCAAACCACTACTGCATGCGATGTATTGTACCAAATGAATCATTTCCGACGACGATATGGAAATTGTGATAGACGTTTGCAGGAGTTCTTTTCTTTTTCTTGTCTTCTGCGAAATACAGAACTTGATAACGATGTAATAGCAGTAATGGGCCAGGGGATTGGTAGGGAGAAGGGGAGGGAAAGAGCTCAGAGCCGGGCGTTTTCCATAGAATACATCTTTTTCTTTTTATCCGTAACATATACAATAACATACGAAATAAAATACAAATAGATCCACAACAAGAATGTTCGGTAATTTACTGAAAACTGAAATTCAGATCAAATAGAATGGCGAAACATTAACTACGATGCTTCATAAGTCAGTGACCTGTTTCCAAATAAGTAATTTGTTTTACCACAGCTAACAATAATTCCAAACACTAGTTATTCGTGAAAGGTCCTAAGATGCATTAATAGTAAGGTAATGTCCCAGGAACTAGGCATTACCGTGTAATAATTCCATTAACCCATTGTTACCCGGTAATGTACCATCCAAGTCCCTATGAAATGACGCACTACATCACAGAAAACATGTCGTGAGAGTACAATTGAGTGGCGTCACCAGTGGATTTACCGGCTATTAATACAGCAGGTATTGTTTTGAATAGCATTAGGCATCCTTTTATGAAAACATGTTTAATGTGGGGGAGAGTGGTGGGGGAGCGGTGGGCAAGGGCGGGGGGGGGGGGAGAGATCGTCTTCCCAGATAACGAAGAATAAATTACTTTATTTCCTAGGTCACGATGAATTAAAAACAGAAGTCTCGCATGCAATCGAAGGGCGGATACACGATACTAAATTGACGATTTCCCGATTCACTGTTATTTAATATTAAAATTCCCAGTTCACGATTAATGAAAATCCTTGATCACGGCGGTCGGCTAAAACCCCATTCCCAGTTCACGAAGAATTACTTTTCCTCATTCCCAGTTTACTGGGAAATGAAAAGCCCAACCCCGAGGAACGCAAATAACCCCCCCCCCCCCACCCTCCCCAATGTTGACCGATGGACAGAAGAAGTTATTACATTATAACGACCATCTCGCGCTCTATCTATTATAACGCATGCAATGGATTTATTCCGCGTTAGGATCTGAAAAGACGTTCAACTCCTTCACGTAGCAGTAAAGGGGACGGAAACTAAATAAATGGGTGCACTAGCTAGGCCGCTACTGTGCACACAAGGGCTAGTATGGACACAAGGGACAATGACAGAGAATGGAGTTTGGCATGAGATGCAATTATAGGCAATCAGACAGCCTCACCTCAGTCACACCATTGCCCTTAACGCGTGAGGTAACGGGGAATAGAGAAGGGGTGGAATGGAAAGAAGGTCGGCTCAGTGCACCAATCGATATGGACTTCACAGATCAGCTGCGATAAAGGGCGGTGAGCTCTAATATCGACGGCTTGGTTATCAGGGTATCAGAGTGCTACATAATTCTAGGGGTCTGGAAGGGGGATTTCAATGTCCAATGTCGATTTTTGAAAATGGTCAGTGTCGAATATCGCATTTTTATTACAGCGTTCCGTTTCGTCTTTTTTGCTAAATTCAATGTAAATTTGCGGCTAAATTCAGTCTAGTTATCTAAAATGCCACTATCTGTGTCGATGTCGCTTGGGGGTCAATGCCAATGTCAATTTTTCAAATATGCCTGTGTCGCCTGTCGCCATTTACCCCTTAAAGAGCCCCTACTTATTCAGCAATGGTACATCTCGGCCAGGACGCAAGATGGACCCAATCAGGTTTATTTATATAAGGAGCTCGTGTGTAAAGACTGGATATGGCATACCAGAAAGCGCTATTCCTCTAGGTGGCTGTTCCATGATATGTTTCTAGTATCGTCTTAGCGGAATGGTATTAATACCATAACCATGACTATTGAGGTGACTGATATGACTTTGGGTAGATAATGCGATTCTCGGCTCCCGCAATGATTTCCAAGAAAGATTATGCGAAAGTCTTCAAATCAGTAAGCTTTCTACCAATTGATTCTATCAATACTTGGGTCAATATTGTATTTGCCTACATTTGACCATTTTCTACATTCGGCATAGTTAACAAAATTGGTTATAAGGTTGATGACATAAGTAATATTACACTCCTTGCATACATTTGGCGATGTATTCCTGTACATTTCAGTGGCGGGTCCAGTACATTTCAGTGGCGGGTCTTGTACATTTCAGTGGCGGGTCTTGTACATTTCAGAGGCGGGTCTTGTACATTTCAGTGGCGGGTCTTGTACATTTCAGTGGCGGGTCTTGTACATTTCAGTGGCGGGTCCAGAACATTTCAGTGGCGGGTCTTGTACATTTCAGTGGCGGGTCTTGTACATTTCAGTGGCGGGTCTTGTACATTTCAGTGGCGGGTCCAGAACATTTCAGTGGCGGGTCCAGTACATTTCAGTGGCGGGTCTTGTACATTTCAGTGGCGGGTCCAGAACATTTCAGTGGCGGGTCCAGTACATTTCAGTGGCGGGTCTTGTACATTTCAGTGGCGGGTCTTGTACATTTCAGTGGCGGGTCTTGTACATTTCAGTGGCGGGTCTTGTACATTTCAGTGGCGGGTCTTGTACATTCCAGTGGCGGGTCCAGTACATTTCAAAGGCGGGTCTTGTACATTCCAGCGGCGGGTCCAGTACATTTCAAAGGCGGGTCTTGTACATTTCAGTGGCGGGTCAAGTACATTTCAAAGGCGGGTCTTGTACATTTCAGTGGCGGGTCAAGTACATTTCAGTGGCGGGTCTTGTACATTTCAGTGGCGGGTCTTATACATTCCAGTGGCGGGTCCAGTACATTTCAAAGGCGGGTCTTGTACATTCCAGCGGCGGGTCCAGTACATTTCAAAGGCGGGTCTTGTACATTTCAGTGGCGGGTCAAGTACATTTCAAAGGCGGGTCTTGTACATTTCAGTGGCGGGTCTTGTACATTTCAGTGGCGGGTCTTGTACATTTCAGTGGCGGGTCTTGTACATTTCAGTGGCGGGTCTTGTACATTCCAGTGGCGGGTCCAGTACATTTCAAAGGCGGGTCCAGTACATTCCAGTACATTTCAGTGGCGGGTCCAGTACATTTCAGTGGCGTGTCTTGTACATTTCAGTGGCGGTGCCGTACATTTCAGTGGCGGGTCCAGTACATTTCAAAGGCGGGTCTTGTACATTTCAGTGGCGGGTCAAGTACATTTCAAAGGCGGGTCTTGTACATTTCAGTGGCGGGTCAAGTACATTTCAGTGGCGGGTCTTGTACATTTCAGTGGCGGGTCTTATACATTCCAGTGGCGGGTCCAGTACATTTCAAAGGCGGGTCTTGTACATTCCAGCGGCGGGTCCAGTACATTTCAAAGGCGGGTCTTGTACATTTCAGTGGCGGGTCAAGTACATTTCAAAGGCGGGTCTTGTACATTTCAGTGGCGGGTCTTGTACATTTCAGTGGCGGGTCTTGTACATTTCAGTGGCGGGTCTTGTACATTTCAGTGGCGGGTCTTGTACATTCCAGTGGCGGGTCCAGTACATTTCAGTGGCGGGTCCAGTACATTCCAGTACATTTCAGTGGCGGGTCCAGTACATTTCAGTGGCGTGTCTTGTACATTTCAGTGGCGGTGCCGTACATTTCAGTGGCGGGTCCAGTACATTTCAGTGGCGGGTCCAGTACATTTCAGTGGCGGGTGCCGTACATTTCAGTGGCGGGTCCAGTACATTTCAGTAGCGGGTCCAGTACATTCCAGTGGCGGGTCCAGTACATTTCAGTGGCGGGTCCAGTACATTTCAGTGGCGGGTGCCGTAGATTTCAGTTGCAGGTCCAGTACATTTCCGCGGCGGGTCCAGTACATTTCAGTGGCGGGTTCTATACATTTCAGTAGCGGGTCCAGTACATTTCAGCGGCGGGTCCAGTACATTCCAGTGGCGGGTCCAGTACATTTCAGCGGCGGGTGCCGTACATTTCAGTGGCATGTCCAGTGCATTTCAGTGGCGGATGCCGTAGATTTCAGTTGCAGGTCCAGTACATTTCAGCGGCGGGTCCAGTACATTACAGTGGCGGGTTCAATACATTTCAGTAGCGGGTCCAATACATTTCAGTGGCGGGTCCAGTACATTCCAGTGGCGGGTCCAGTACATTTCAATGGCGGGTCCAGTACATTTCAGTAGCGGGTCCAGTACATTTCAGCGGCGGGTCCAGTACATTTCAAAGGCGGGTCAAGTACATTTCAGTGGCGGGTCCAGTACATTCCAGTGGCGGGTCCAGTACATTTCAGTGGCGGGTCTAGTACATTTCAGCGGCGGGTCCAGTACATTTCAAAGGCGGGTCAAGTACATTTCAGTGGCGGGTCCAGTACATTCCAGTGGCGGGTCCAGTACATTCCAATGGCGGGTCCAGTACATTCCAGTGGCGGGTCCAGTACATTCCAGTGGCGGGTCCAGTACATTCCAGTGGCGGGTCCAGTACATTTCAGTGGCGGGTCCAGTACATTTCAGCGGCGGGTCCGGTACATTTCAGTGGCGGGTCCAGTACATTTCAGTGGCGGGTGCCGTACATTTCAGTGGCTGGTCCAGTACATCTCGGTGGCGGGTCCAGTACATTCCAGTGGCGGGTCCAGTACATTCCAGTGCCGGGTCCAGTACATTTCAGTGGCGGGTCCAGTGCATTTCAGTAGCGTGTCCAGCACATTTCATTGGCGGGTCCAGTGCATTTCAAAGGCGGGTGCCGTACATTTCAGTAGCGGGTCCAGTACATTTCAGTAGCGGGTCCAGTACATTTCAGTGGCGGGTCCAGTACATCTCAGTGGCGGGTGCAGTACATTTCAGTAGCGGGTCCAGTACATTTCAGTAGCGGGTCCAGTACATTTCAGTGGCGGTGCCGTACATTTCAGTGGCGGGTCCAGTACATTTCAGTAGCGGGTCCAGTACATTTCAGTAGCGGGTCCAGTACATTTAAGTGACGGGTGCCGTACATTTCAATGGCGGGTCCCGCTCATCCCACTTATCCGCTATCAATTCAGCTGATCGTTTGAATTTAAAGATGAAATTAGATTAATTACATTGGGACCAATTGGCTCTTCTAAGCTGATCAACTTCAGAGTATAAATCCAGGGGCCACACCATCAAAGAATGCAAATATCACTTGATGGCGAGGTGATTACTGATCATAGCAAAGAGATGTATCGCTGGGCAAAACACTGTCTCATTGTACGCGCACGAGTCTCATTGCATCGGCAACGGCGCTTGACGCATTACCCCGACTGCCGGTCAACAACAATCTGGAGAGTTCCTTCAGTTCGCCCTTGGGCAGCGGGATATCGCCTGGCAATGACGGGATTCCCGCTGAAGTAATGTGGTGTGGGAGGTGAGGAAGGTGTGGGAAAAAATGTTGCTCCCTCATCTTCACCAACTCCTCTTCCTTTTCTGGAACAATGGTACTGTTCCACAAGACATGCGTGATGCAAATATAATTACACTCTACAAAGGGGACCGGGGTGATTGTAACAATTACCGCGGAATATCACTCTTAAGTGTTACTGGTAAGCTCTTCTCCAGAATTGCCTTAAAGAGACTACCACTTCTTGCAAATAGAGTATATCCTGAAGTGCAGTGTGGATTCAGATCCGGACGATCGACTGTTGACATGATATTCTCGTTAACTTCGTCGCGTTAACTTCATGAGAAATGTAGAGATCAGCACAAGCCCCTCTATCGTGCTTTTGTTGATCTCACCAAGGCGTTTGATACTGTCAGAAGATCTGGGTTGTACACAATCTTGGAGTCTGTTTGCTGCCCCCGCAGACTACTTAACCTTTGGTAGGTTGAACAAATGTGCGTGGCAAAATTCCAAACTAACCATTCGCACCAAAATACTAATCTACAGGGCGTGTGTTCTAAGTAGCTTGCTGTATGGCAGTGAAACGTGGACTACATATTGTGGCCAAAAAATAAGTTAAGCAACTTGCATTTTCGTTGCGAAACATTTTAGGCATATCTTGGCAATACAAGGTAACGAATGCTGTAGTGTTAGCCAGGGCCAACCTACCAAGCATTCTTGCTGTTGTGAAGCAAAGTCGTCTACGTTGGCTTGAGAACGTTCATCGTATGAGAGATGAACGCATTCCAAAGGATGTGCTATACGGTGAACTCGTCGACGGCAAAAGGCCTACTGGACGGCCAAAGCCTAGGTTTAAGGATGTTTGTAAGCGGGACAAGAAGGCTTTCGGCATCGATTCAGATTCTTGGGAGGATGTAGCATCCTAAAAGAGGGGATGGGCACGTGTCGTGCCTGAGAGCATGGCCCACGACGACGGGGCTCTGGTTTGAGAAACTGGACTTAAAACGCCAATCTGGGTGCCCACCTGCGAGCACAAACCAAGATCTATCGACAGGTCACCGATGCGACGACTGCGCTAAGCTCTGTCGGTCACAGATAGGCGTATTCAGTTATGAGCGTAAATGCCGCGTTACAAATCGTATAACTTAAACCAAAACAAAACTGCAAATCAATCGTCTTTCGCAAACGAACGGATGCCAACCAAATAAAAGAACACAGCGAACACAGAACACATGTGTTTGTTAATTCTGTACTTCGTTTGCATTGATTTGTTGGTATTGTGTACTTTGGGCCTGATGGCCTTGGAATCGGAAATAAAAAAAATGCGAGAAACACAGAGATGAAGTTTTAATATTCTTTTATATTTGTGATGTAATTTAAGTTACCTCCTTCCAACGTTATTACGCTGAGCAGGAATATCCTGCTCATGGTACATATGTTCAGCGCTGAAATATCGGCCGCCGAAAAAGGTCCAGAAATAATTCAAACCGCATTGCTGCTGCGACCTCGACCTGTTCGCCCCCCCCCCCCCCACCTCCCATAACCCAGAACAAGTCGCCCGAGGCAGACGGGTTTGGTATCGCGGACTACTTTGCTTAAGGTTTTGTGTCCCCACCATTCGTGACATCATGGCACTTGCGAAACAACACTCCCAACCCTTATGTTCTAACCATGGGCAAGGTGACCATGGTGACCTGGACATCCCAAGTTTTATAGGACCTTAATTCCATGGCAAACATTTTTGCCAAAACAAACTTCACTTGCGGGAGTTGGGCGTTTATCTCGAAAGGGCTGGTTATTTGCCCGTGTATTACTCCGCGATTGCAGTTTTGTATGAATTGTGGGTGTTTGCGCCGTTGGACTAGGGTGGGTCTCGCCCAATTACCCCATAGACACGGCTACAGGGCCCCCTTCGCGCCACCCCCTCCCTCCCCCTAACCCCATTGGTGATAATATTTTCCCCCGCCAGCAATTCTCATCCGACAGCAAACTTGGAATTAATTATCTCTTTCCAGAATTATGCATATGTATACCCCCCCCCCCCCCGACACACTCTTCTCTCGTAAATAGGCAATGGATAGCCGAATGACTTTAATTTGCTTAGTGAGTACTCCGAGATTATTACCCCACTCAAAGCGATGAAACTGTGGACATTCAGGCGGAGATTTTAGTTTCTGACAACAAGCTTATGGGATCTTGCACTTGCACTTGCACTTGAATGGTAGGCCTACATAAAGTGACATTAACCCACAAAAAAAACGCTATATTTACTCGCTTTAGTGCATATTTGTGAAGCATGGTTTCGCACTGTACCTAGAAGAGCACTGACTATGAAGCGCATAGTTAAAACGAAGGGGATATTCTGTGATAATGATACCTAGCCTTAAAAATATGAATGGCCAAAAAAATGTTTTGCTTAAGCTTTAATAAAAACTCCATGCCTTGGCAATAGGCAAGGAGGCAAAAAATACTTAGATGCACCAAAGAAATGAGTTTTCAGTTCCCACGGGTGCGTAATTCAACCGTGAACTTTTCCTTCAGACACCACTAAACCCCACCCCATCACCCTCTCTACCTCCACCGTACTATCCCCACAGGAGGTACGGCCTTGACTCAAACACCATTACTTGCTGTTCAGCCCGTAAGCCGTCAGCAAACGATGGGCAAATGTAGTCGTCTCATGTTTATCCACACGCTGTGACCGGTATCTGACTTGGACATGCTCCCCCTTCCCTACCACCCCCCTCCCCCCCCCCCCTCCCCCCACCATCGCCGCTCACCCCCGATGAAAAAATCCCTTTTCTTTACGACTGACTAGTAATCACCGTGTTGTCTCCGCCGCCTTTGATGTCTGCCCGGGTGGCAAGTCTTCTCCCCATTGGTGTCCTTCAACACACTCAAGGTCATACCGACCACAGCAAAGTCACCGCCTTCTTAGTGACCACGTGTCGCTTACGTCATCGCGACGGGGGCCTCACATTGGATGACACGGAATTTCCTTGCGGGTGAACTATATAGAAAACAAGGGGGGTGACTCTTCCCCACACCAGCAGTTCGATTTTTTTTTAAATTATTTAAGTATTCAATATCGCTTGTTGATCTTTTAAAACTCAAGATATGCTGCCAGTGTTTTCTTAGGAATATATAAACTAAATTGTTTTCCGTTCCCCAGGAACCATTTAAAAATACGGTCATAATATTTACCTGTCATGAACGTGTTAATCGTGACCCCTGCAGAGCAGACCGCATAATGGTCAAATAAAACCTGAGCGTCCTAATACCCTTTTACTGGGGCACACCCTGTATAAAAGGGACTGGCGCTGGCGCCACACTTAAACTTCACGCTGACCAGCGGTCCTCACCGGGTGTGTGCTTCCAGCTTCTCCCTAGCGGGCTCTCCCCTGCTATCGGAACTTCAAGAAGTTACCGTCGACTAACTATAAGCACACCCATTCGACATTTCGGAGCGCCACAACAACCACAGGTTTGTCCAATATTACTTCGTTCTTCTTTGGCATGCAGTGTGATATTAATTAATTAATTAACCATCTGCAAAAGCAATATATAAATTTTCCACCGTGTGTTTCTGCGTTATGCTTACCACAAGACAATGTCGAAATTTAACATTATTATGTTTTCGGTAAAAGGCCAAAGAATGAAACCAGTGTGTTTTCAAATATTGCCTAAAATTGTCTCTTTGTAAATATAATCATATCGGCTAAGACGTCATTAGACAAATCACGATTCGCACCTTGAGTTTCTAAATGATCCTATGTAAGGACATATAGAAGTTTAAGTTTGACGAAATGGATTCACCTTCTTCCCAATTTTGATTATTCCTGATTTATTATTTACCCTACACTTATCCGCATACGAACATGGCACAAGTTTTCTCGACGTGGCATGGAACCACCTCACCCATAGGGGTGTATAATATGATAGTTTATTGGTAACATTAGGCCCCAGGCCCCTCGTATAAATACAGAGCGCAATAAATGACATGCAAACGACTAGAACAAACCTTGTTAATTAGTGAGAGCTGGGCTAAACCTTTGTTCATATATAGTCAACGCTTCTTGTACAAACTTTTGCCAAGTAGATGAAGCACGTTTTGGCTTCAAATGTCATAATACATTAAAAAGTGTTGATATCATTTCTCGTTAAATATTATGCAGGAAAGTAATTTTCTCGGATATTGTCGTACTACGGGCATTTCATTAACATATGGTAATCGTCATCAAGAGGGGATGTATTTTCACGTTCTAGGCCATTGTTGCACCCCCCGACAATATGAAGTGTACAGGTAGTGAGGAACCACGTGTCCGGTATTAATCTTCATACTCTCTACGAAGGCGGCAACCAAGGGTTACTTATTCAGCAATTTGCATAGGTGTAACTCGAACACCTCACCGGTCACTTAGGCTGGGCTAGCAGAGCACACTCGGCAGTAGCCGAGCACGCTGCCCACTAGGTCAAGGGGTGACCTCACAGGTGGGATTAGAACCCCTCACCGGCCACTGGGCCAGGCTGGGCTAGCAGAGCACACTCGGCAGTAGCCGAGTACGCTGCCCACTAGGTCAAGGGGTGACCCCACAGGTGGGATTAGAACCCCTCACCGGCCACTGGGCTAGGCTGGGCTAGCAGAGCACACTCGACAGTAGCCGAGCACGCTGCACACTAGGTCAAGGGGTTACACCCCGCCAGCTGGTAGAGAGATTGTCCTCCTGATATATATATGTATATATATATACTTATATACATATATATATGCTTTAATGTATTCACATAAGAAATGTGTATTATGTTGTTTCAGCGATGCACATCCATAAGGCAGTCGCCGCATTGGCGTCGGCCATCCTACTGACGACTGTCTTCGGACCGGAACTTACGCAAACAGCTGCTATCCACAGCATAGAGAAGCGAGGGGCTCGTAAGTAACAAGCGAAGGCGCTGAGATATGGCAATATTTGGTTTGACAAATCCGTGTCATGAGATTTGTTTTAGTGTGTCTTTTTTATATCTGTATGTATTTGCAACATTTGTGCGCAATAACTTTTGAAAAAAAAGTCATATGATCCCTCACTTACTTGCGTAGACCAGTGCAAAGACTGGAAAAACAAAACAGGACTAATAAGTATTCAATTGAGACAATAGAACCATGGCGTAAGTATAGATGGTTCCACGGTGGAGATAATAGAACCGCGGCGTAGGTATAGATGGTTCCACGGTTGAGATAATAGAACCCTAGCGTTCCCATAGGTCGTTCAATAGTGGGTATTTTATAATAATTTTCATCTAATTTAGGTATTTGCGTACGTTTGGATGAATTCATTTGAATAATTTTATATTAAATTATGCGTGAATACATGCTTAAAATAATAATGGTTATCCGAAAGGTTATGTTTATGGCAATGAATATATATTAGTCAACTGCGATGAGTTGTGATTATGTTTTTCGTTTTCTTCTATTTTTCTCCAGCCAATAGCTGCTCTGATCCGGTTACGCCGTGCAACAACGGCGGTACGTGCGAAGTTGATGGCTCATGCACGTGCACAGACAACTTTGGCGGTGACCTCTGCGACTACAGTAAGTTAACTGCGCTCCGCTCTCTCATCTCAATTTTATATGACTCGGAAACAAAGAAATGCCTTATTTATAAACAGCAAAATTATACATTTCATTGATTTATCTAAATCGTCCTTATTATGGACTATGCATAAGACCCAAAACCATTTCAAAGAAGACTGTCGAGTAACTCCCATGATGTCTGTGTCTGGGGCAGGGTTCATTTGACACCGCTTCATTGTTTCGGGAGGTTTCTTAGGCCAGTTTAGCAAAATGGAAAATGTATGCATACAAACTGGCCTCAAACACCGACTCATGTCTTTGTCCCGTCGCCTGCGGACAGCCTGCGACAAGGTGGACGTGCTGTTCCTCCTCGACAGCAGTAACAGCGTAGGGTTCGGAGATTTCGTGGACATGCAAACCTTTGTCAGCTCGGTTACCAACCGTCTGACCTTGGGTGCCGCCGATGTAAGTCCCTCACCCTATATCTGGTCTCCGTGTTCACGGAAATAACGCGTAAAGAAAATTTGGTGGATTTCTTCAATTTAACTGCGGCGCAACTCAGGGCGATATTGGTTACATATCGCACTTGTTAATTATTGCATCCTTTCTTCAGCAGTTTTATTAAACAATTTGGTTTTTATCATTCTGTAGCATTCACCCTGTGTGATTTATATATATCCATATATATATATACATATATATATATATATGAATACACAAATATGCATATCAATATATGTCAATAAATATATATAAACTGTCAACATATAGATGTCAATACGAAGATGTAATGCATATTTGTGTATGGGTATATTGAGATATATATTTGTATATCGTATATTTATGTATGGGTACATTTTTAAATGTGTATATTTATATGTGTACATTTATTTATGTATATTTTTATGTGTATATTTATATGTGCATATTTATATGTGCATATTTATATGTGAATATTTATATGTGTCTATTTATAAATGTGTCTATTTATAAATGTGTCTATTAATAAATGTGTCTATTTATAAATGTGTCATATAATATGTAATTCATATAAGCATGTATATGCCATTAATAGGCTCTAGTCAGCATCCGGACATACGGTAACGATGTGGGTTCCAACCCATTCGACTTCACGGACACGACCGGCCAGGCGGCGGTGGACAGCTACCTCGTGGCCCTGAGCCGGGAGGGGGGCTCCCGGAACACCGGCGTTGCCCTAAGCCAGGCCTACGCGGACTTCACCACGGGCAGCACGGGCCAGCGAGCTGACGCCGAGGACATCGTGGTGATCATCACCAGCGGCGAGGCCGATGACGTCACCAAGGACTGGGCCAAGCAGACGTGGCTGTCCGGCAGGGCCGGGGTCGTCGTCGACATCGGCAACACCATCGACCCCAACAGCTTCGACATGTTCACCCACGTGCCCACCACCGATTTCACTACCCTCAACGGCGCCGATGTCGTTGGCAGGGTGCGGGATCTCATCTGCAGCGCGGGAGGTATGGATGTCACTCTGGAGACACTGTCATTAATCCAGTGCGTAACCACTGGTCCACTTTATATTAGGATATTATATATATATCAAGATTTAAGAAAGAATATCCTGGTTTACTTGTCATTGCCCATAAGTTTATTGTTGTAAATTGTTGTATCAGCGGGAGAGGGTGTCCCTAAGCTGAAACAGGTAAGACACAAGCATGTTTACGGTTAATGCGTTTGCTTTCAGGTTATATTTCATGCAACGTACCTTGTAGTTGTACATGTACTTGTATTGCATTGTTCAGATAGTAATTATTTCTCTCTTAATTTACACCTGCTGACATCCCAATTTTGTGGCAATTTAGAGTCCCGATGTGGCATTTCTTTTATATTAACGTAGGTTTACCTCGTCAGCAAGCGTAATGTGCATCGAAACTCTTACAAATGCAATATACTGTGACTTTGATTCTACAATGTAGGCGAAGACAATTGCAACCCCAACCCATGCCTTTCTGGAGCTGTCTGCACAGATTTGCCTAACAATTACCACTGCGAGTGTTCAGCCACAGTGGGCGGCACGAACTGCGAGCTCGGTGAGTTGGCCAGTGATGGGATATGTATAAGCTAACACAGCCCTATATCTACTCCATCTATCCCTGTTAAGTTGGAAGCAGTGTTACATTGTAAACCGCGTTACCTTGTAACCAGTGTTACTTTGTAGCTTTGCCATCGGCATTCCATACAATGCCGGTGATCTATTGATTGTAAGCACTAATCTGTCGTATTAATGACAGCATCCGCACTCCATACATCACACGTAACCTACTCGTTGTAGCCACTCATCTGTCGCATTAATGGAGCCATCCGGACTCCATACATTCCCTGTAACCTACTCGTTGTAACCGCTCATCTGGCGCATTAATGGAGATATCCGCACTCCATACATCCCCTGTAACCCACTGGTTGTTCCCAACAGATTGCGGCCCCGCCGACGTAGTCTTTGTTCTGGACTCCTCCGGTAGTATCTCCCAAGCTAATTGGGACCAAAAAGTCGTTCCTTTCGTCGTCGACTTGATGAACGAGCTCAATATCGCCATCGACATCGTGAGGACTGGCGTGGTCACTTACTCCACGGTAAGCCATCATGTCCACCATACACCGAATATGAAGATCTGTGTATGTGAATAGACCGATCCAGGCTCCCCGACACTAAGCCCCGCCCATGCTTGTCCTTTTTTTCCCACTCGTGAGTATGAAATTGAAAATCATAGCTGAGGGTAGGCACAAGTGAATAGTAATTTTATCTCTGAAGCTTTGGTATTTCTTTTGATCCGTCTCTGCATATAATCGCATTATATCTTCGATTTTAATGTATGCCATGGCGGCCATATATGTTTCATTGCTTACGCACGCATGCGCAGAATGCGGAAGTCGACTGGCACTTGGACACTTACCAGACGAAGGCTGCCACCATTGCGGAAGCCCAGAACTTGAACTACCATAACGCCAAGACCAACACCCCTGGCGGTCTGAGCCTGGCCCGCACGGGAGTCATCAACCATAGCGGCAACAGGAATCAGGTCAACGACGTGGTCATCACCATCACGGACGGAAAGTCCAACGTCAACCCAGAAAATACGCTGCCAGAAGCTGACCTCCTTAAGGCTTCAGGTGATACTGAACCCCTCCCTTCATCGGCCTCCTTGGTGTAGTGGGTAGCTAACGCGATTGCAGGTCAATAGGTCTTGAGTTCGACAATAGGTCTTGAGTTCGACAATAGGTCTTGAGTTCGACAATAGGTCTTGAGTTCGACTCTGGGCCTGGGCCCCTAAACCTAATCCGGGGCGAGGTTCATCTATTAGTCATTCACCGGGACCGGGAGATCTCTTGGCCCAATTTAACCTCTGTGCGCTCAAAGCGGCCCGCATCGCATGTGTACAAAGTGGGCCTTTACAAATGTATTCTCCAATCTATATCTTTTAACATATATTTGTATGCATATTTATGTTTATATCTACACCCCAATTTAGGTTTAGGTTCACAAACTGTATCTTCAAATATACATATCTTTCATCCGTTAAATATACATTTTCTCCAAATTAATATAACGACAATTTCTTACAGGACTCCTCTCTGCATGGACTTTTAAATATCGAACCAATTATTACCATATATGAAAATTGAAACTTTGTTACTTGGATCAAATTCGGTAATTTGGGAGTTATATATTAGCACTAATGATGAAAGGGTAGGCGTTGGTTTGTCCATGTGTCATTTTTCGACGTACTTCGTCTTCTGCTGGAAGACTGTCCTTATCGATTCATATGAATATTTGTTTCTATTAATAGGCCAAAACCTGAAATCCTACTCCTTTGGGGTCACCGATGGGGTCAACGACACCGAAGTTTTCGGTATCGCGTCCGACGTATCAAAGGCCTTCTTCGCCGTCGACTTCGACGCGATGGCTTCCTTCATCGATGAACTACGAACCGGTATCTGCGAATCCTCGTGTAAGTGACACACACCCGACATCCATGGCACTGAGACCTACAGCAGATCATACCCGTCGTTTTCTTACTTAGTATATACGGCCGGATTTAGCTTTTAGGTCGATTCCGAGCGTAATCGCCATCAAGAGGCGTGACATGAATGAAGAACAGGTGAAATAGACGATGCTGTATGGGCTTTTTAATGGGTCCGTCATTCTGTTTCCAGCCAAGCCGTGTGTCAGTAACCCATGCCAGAACGGTGGGGCGTGTGTCAACACGTTGCCAGGGTACTCCTGCGACTGTCCACCAGGGTCCAATGGAACCAACTGCGGTAAGGAAACAAACCTCACGCTTATGATCGAGTAGAATTGGGGATTCTTTGCCACTTTATGTTTTAGCATTATATGCTCTGTCACGTCCTCACCCTGCCTATCTTACTACCATCTCCGACTACACGTCCTCATATCAAAAAGCAAAATATATACAAATACGAAAAGAAAACGGCGTTTTAGGAAGTAGGTATTAAAACACCCTTTAGTGCGGATTTTCCTCAGGCAATAAGAATTTGGCTTTGATTGGGTCGCCTTATCGTTGAGGCCTTTCTCTGTTGGATGGCATGTCTAGTGGCTAGCAGCGAAGGGGTAGAAGGAGGTTCGAGGTGGAAGTCAAGGCGCAGTTGTGTTAGTCACAGCCCTATGGGGAATAAGCTTGGAGAACTATCTTGTATTACAGTGTCTACGTGTTGTGTTCCTTTCCAGAGGTCGTGAAGGCATGCTGGGCGACAGATCAAGTGCTGCTGCTGGATGAGTCCAGCAGCGTACAGCCCTCCAACTGGATCCACCTGCAGACCTTCGTCAAGGACTTGGTGGACCGCCAAATCATTGGGACCAATGACGTGCAGGTCAGTTATAAAAGATCCATTGTCTACCCTACACACTGCTCAAGGTCGACACCTTGATGCTTGGTTGAATGCATTAGGACGCTATACCTCCTGTAAGTCATCCCGCGACCATGGAAAGTATCAAGGTAGTAACGACCCAATGTCTCCGGGAGTATGGCATAGTATATCACTAGCAATAACATCCTTGAAGTCATCCCCATCCTCAACTCGCACTGCTCTTTTTTTCATTTCATTTCATTTCATTTCATTTCATTTCATTTCATTTCACTTCACTTCACATTTCATTTCATTTCATTTCCCAGATGGCCATGATTCGCTACGGCTACAACATCAACTTGGAGTGGGCCTTGGACATGTACAGCGACGCGGCGTCCCTGAAAACGGCCGTCGACGCCTTGCCGTACGACGGCGGCGTGACGCTGACGGGAGCGGCCCTCGACATGTTGATCAACAACGCCCTCGCCGCCGGTAACGGGGTGCGGGCCGGACGTCAGCAGGTCGCCATCTTGGTCACCGACGGCACCGCCAGCGACCCCGTCCTGACTCAGGCCAGGGCCCAGGACGCCTTGGCCGCCGGAATCGACCTCTACGCCATCGGGATCGGGAACTACAACGCCCGGGAGTTGTTGGAAATCGTCGGCGGGGACGCTAGCAAGATGGCGCTGGCGACGGCATATGACCAGCTGCCCCAGATCGCGGACGTTCTCGTGCAGAACATGTGTGACGAAAATCCAGTCAGTGAGTGGCTTGCCCGGTGGTCGAGTATTGTTTTCTTTATTTTTGTTATAGTTCAAGAATCAAGTTACTTTTCTTAACCATGAAATTGTGGTTTAGGCGAAGACAATTCAGTATTTATAGCCGCACGGGCCGCCTTGATGGAGATTGAACTGCTGTGGTCGTTCCATAGTCCCCTTGTGGATGACCTTCTGAAGATCACGACCCAAGGGAGCTAGGAGACTAAAACCTAGAGAAAGAAAGACATAAATAGCCAAAACAAAAGACTGCCGCGAATTGGTGTGGCTTATACATATCTGTATGTGTATCACCTAGTTAAAGATACACCCATATTTACAAACAACGTACGTGCACATGTAGTAGGCTTTAATATCGCCCTGTTATTCATTAACGACATGCCACACATTCATTCTTCATTCTTCTGATAAGAAGTTATAAATGTTCTCGGGCCGTCATGCTCACCTCATTTCATCGCACCTCATTGGCCAGTCACTTCATATTTATCGATATTTTTTAAATCTACTTGCTTTACTTTATTTAAGTATACTTATATATATTGCACATGTACACGTACTATACTTCATAACGTTCACAGCGGCCTGCGATTCCGGCCCGTGCAACAATGGCGGTGTGTGCGTCGTGGCGAGCGGCTCTCCGGGGTACCAGTGCATTTGTCCCGCCACCTACAGCGGCCCCACATGCGGTAAGGTTCTGCCCTCGATGTGGTCCCCTGACGTGGATACCAAGTTGATACCAAGTGGTATTAGCCTCACGTAATTTATTGCAATTATGACGTCTGCATTCGGTATAACAAAGTAAACCCTGACATGCAATATCCTGGCACGCCCTCGAAGTCTTTTTTTAGAACATTAATGAAGCACAAAGCATTAAGTAACCATCTACCACCAATTAACCACGGAATATTATTTAACCATCATTTAACCACAGAACACTAATTAACCATCAATCGTCATCAATTAACCAACAACAATGTATCTTTCTGTTATTATTATCTAACCCTATCTAATTTGACCACGAACTAAAATTAACCATCGGATGTACGATAATTAACATTGCTTAGCCAATAATTAACATTACTTAGCCAATAATTAACATTACTCAGCCAATAAGTAACATATATATATATATATATTGTAATTAACTAATAATTGACATTACTGTATATTAATTAACTACTGGTTGACATTTGTAGTAGTTAACCACTAATTTGCATAAATGTATAGTGATTAATTATGTACGTACATTACTTTTACATTTAACCCGTTAATATCCAATACTGACTAGCCGTTAATGAACCATGAATTAGCCATCCACAAACAATAAAGTAACCGTTCATAAATATTTTATTTATTACCCCATAACCAAAACGACCACAGACGAGACGGTGTCGTGCACGGACGCCAACCTGTGCTTCATCCTTGACGAGTCGGCCAGCCTGGGGGTGGCGAACTGGGCCGCCCTGGGCAACCTGGCCGCCAACATCATCGACCAGCAGACCATCGGCCTGTACGACACCAATGTCGGTGTGGTCACCTTCGGCAACGACGCCCTCCACCCTATTCGCCTCGACGACTACTACAACACGACCGAGCTGCAGGACGCGGTCCGCAACCTGCTCTACAGGGCCCAGACTACAGCCACGGACCAGGGGCTGGCTCTGGCAGGCAGCAGCTGCTTCGACCCGGCCAAGGGGGCGCGGCCCGGACACCCTAACCTGGCCATGGTCTTCAGCGATGGAATATCGGATAACCCCGCCGCCACCGCGGTTAGTTAGCCACTGTGGCGTCTTTTGTCATTAATTAATGTTAGTTAACATTATTGCAATTAAGCTGTAATTTCGATGTTGGATGCCAAGTTCATAATAATATAAATCTGTTTGAAGGCATTTTAATCATTTTTACTTTAAGTTATGTAAATATCAGGTTAACATGTTAAAATTGATATTATTTTAAGGGTTATGGTATCAACACGTATTATCATAAGAGAAATAACATTATGTGAAAGCATTCTTGACTAATTTCATTCATGTAAGTAAATTAGGTTATGATGTGACGATATGGTGAAATGAAGCCAAATGCAATTAGTCGATAAAAGCATCAGGTTGAGCTGCAGATCAACAGGTTGTGGGTTCGAACCATAGCATCCGTACATGCATAGGGCAAGTTTCATCTAACCTAATTTCAGCTCGGTTTCTTGCACCCTACATGAGCACAGAATGGGCGCACCAACATTGCATGCTATGAAGAGGAGATATTGCGTATTACCTCAGTCTGTCATTAATGACAGGTCGAAGCTCAAGCTCTGAGGGACGCTGGTGTCGATGTCTTTGCCTTCGGAGTAGACAAGTATGACCTTGCGGAGCTTCTGGGCATGACGGGCGGTGACCCAAGTCGCGTCGTCCTGGCTGCGACCTTCGCTGACCTTCAGTATGCCGCCACTGATATCCTCAACAGTCTGTGCGAGACTACCTCCTCCAGTGAGTGTCGGGATATGACATATTTTACACCGACTTACATATATATATATTTCTTCATATCTTTGCGACGTATATATATACCATTATATATTGCTACTTTGAGGAAATTCATTCTATGTATTATTATGTGATTGGTTGGGTTGTGTGACTTTTCATATTGCATATTATGATAATGTATCGGGCATAACGTCACTCGAAGATAATGCGAGAAATTCGTCTACGGGAAGTACTGGTCTAGACGGGTAAAGTTATGGCCAAGTCCAGTCGATGGTTCATTGTTTGTCCTAAAGGGGCATACGACAGTAAATGGTAGTTACAAGATTAAGACATCTAGGATGTCCGATCCAGGTTTCGACCATGGAGTCGCTGTCCTACAGGATGGAGAATTAAGGTATAATTCGTACCCTCTTTACGTGTTTGTACCATAGTTATCTTCATATCGTAGTCATCTATGCCCCGGTGTCCAGGTCCCTGTTCGTCCAGCCCCTGCCAGAATGGAGGCGTTTGTTACGTGATGGCCAGCAGTGCCGGCAGCACGTACCAGTGCGACTGCCCTCTACCTTACATCGGCAACGACTGCGGTAAGTAGTCTCCACTCATTAACCTCATGGCGTCAGCAGTCATCTTGCGACCCCGTGCGATTTAACTTATTTAACTATTTATTTGTTGCGTATCTAAAGCAGTGTCGTCTGCTTCCCCGCGTGTGCGTGACGTCATAATTTGCACTCAATTGTAGCGCGATGCCCCACTACGTCTTTTCAGGGAAGTCGCAAGCCCGTCAACAAATGGAATCACTGCAGTGATTTCTCATATCCGTCGCAACCAGGAATCAAAGTATTTAAACCATGCGCGGGGGTGCCGTTTTTCAGCAGTGAAATGCGACAACTTGGGGATGTCAAACCGTGGTTTCACATCATTTAATTCAAACATGATTTCACGTATTGGATTCAAGAAGACTACAAAAGGATGGGTGGGAGATTTTACCAAGGGGACCCTTCCTGATGTAATGGTTAGCGCACTAGACCGTAGATCAATCGGTTTCGGGTTGGAATCCGGAATTGGAACTTGTCATTGTAGAATTGTTTTTGATTAAATGACGTCAAATAGACCACTTGTAACGAATACACATTCACTTTTGGCAAAACATTAATTTTGAACTTTGTGGTCCCTCCCAGTAAAATAGTCTTTATACGCGATATCTTATGATAATGTGTTAGCGCGCCATTTACGACATTCGCTGACTCCGCTTTGACTTTGCATGTGTTTATTGATACCGAACCACGTGTTCTCACCGCGCAGAGACTTACCGCCCCTGCGACTTCATGGATCTGATCTTCGTGGTGGACGAATCCTCGAGCGTCAATCCGACCAACTGGGCGACGTACATGCTAAGCGCCATCGTTGCCATGACGCAGCAGAAGGACGTGGCGGCCGACAAGGCCAACTTCGGCATGTACACGTTCGGCTACTCGGCGCGCAAGGTGTTTGATCTGAAGGACAACCAAGACGCCGCCAGCTTGGAGGCCGCCATCTCGGCCACTAATTATGTCGGGGGGACCACCCGGACGTACGAGGGTGTCAATATGGCGTTGACGGACGGCTTCCAGGCGGCGTCAGGCGATCGCTGGGACGCCGGGTACTTGGACTATATGGTCGTCATTACGGACGGTAGCTCCGACAACATGGCCGCCACCGTGGCCGCCACCGATGCCGCCCGGGCCGACGGGGTGCAAGTCTACGTGCTGGGGCTGGAGGATTACAACGCCTGGGTGAGTGGGTGGTTGCATGGCTGGGTTGTGTGGGTGGGTGGTGGGTGGTGGGTGGATGGGCGGTGGGTTCCAATGAGGGGATTCTCATGAACGTCTATTTCTTTCGCCTCGCCCATTTCTTCATTAATTTGATCATCTTTTTTTTCATTGTTTTTTAAGACAATTTTAGAAATCTGTGTCCAATATATATCTACACATTCGCCTGTTCGCTTCCCTTTAGGAAATTTATGCTATGGCTGACAGGGACCAGAATAAGATCGTGGTTGCCGCCACATTCGCTGAACTACAGGACGCCGCCATAAAAATCGTCAACAGCATTTGCGGTGATCCCTACAACAGTGAGTCTGCGATCATTTTCCCTCATCTTATAACTTAGAAGGGCTTTACTTGTATGGCGATGAGGTAGTCACATTTGTGCCGTAATTTTTTGGGCTAGGACTTGTGTTGCACGCCTGTGGTAAATAAAATCCACTAATTAGAACCATATGGTCCAGAAACAATTTGCATTGAGACGGCTGGGCATTCTTGTTCATCGTTGTTGCTAAAGCAAGCGTTATTGTTCTCGGGAGATTTATAACACATAGATGAACACTATTAATTGGCACGATGGTGTGTATGTGGTTCCAGAGCCCTGCGACCTCAGCGATCCCTGTGTGAACGGAGGCATCTGTCTGAACGGAGCTGGCAGTACCTCGGTCTGCGCCTGCCCGCCAGAATGGGGAGGACCCACGTGTGGTACGAACCCCCAACTCCTTCCTCAATTAGCTTCATTAAGTTCCGGCCGATGCGCGGCGGATGCTTACTTATTACAATAATCTTACTAAATATAGCAATTGATGAACATACAAACATGGTCATACAATACTTCATTATATCCATCCTCCTTTCTTGCTTGAGTAGTAGTGGCGATATTTTTATTATTATTATTGCTATTATTATCAACCAGTAGTATTGATATCTAATATTATGAATATTATAAATATAACTTCTTCACTTCTACAGCCCTGGTATTAAAAAAAAAGTAAAATATTACTTTTTTCAACAAATAATTTATTAAATTATATTATATTCAAATTATTGGTTTATGGTCTTATCACCTCCTGCAGAGAGCGACGCCTGCGATTTGCTGGACTTGTGTCTGGTCCTTGACTCCTCGGCCAGCATCCCCCCCGCGAGTTGGCCCTACATGGGGCAGTTCGCCAGCGCTCTGATCGACGCCCGCGTCATCGGTCCCTACAACACCAACGTCGGTGTGGTGGAGTTCTCCTATGACGTGTCGCTGGAGGTCACCCTGCCACAGTACGCCTCCAACGCCCAGGGCTTGAAGGACCACATCAACAGCCTGACCCGCTGGGCGCAGACCACCAACACTGGCGGAGGTACTGCTTGTACTGATGGTCCTCATTCTATCGCCGTCCATTCAAGTCCATTTTAAGTTAAAGGATGAATGGCAATTATATATGACATTAGTCGCATAGCTGTATTTCTTAATTTTAGGACATTTCCATGTCAATCAACATATAGATATCTATCAGGCAAAGTCAGCAAGCAGCATATCTTTTCTGACTCAATGGTGAACACGTGCAATTAATTTTAATTAATTACGTCGCGGTCTAACAACTACTGCAACACGTGCTTTAATTCCTTCATTCCGTGCAGCCGTCGAGGCGCTGAACTCGCAGTGCTACTCCGCGGCCTACGACCGCTCCCAGTACGAGAACGTGGCTGTGGTTGTGACCGACGGCCCGGCCGACAGCCCCAGTGCGCTCTCCTCCAGCGCTGGCGTCGCCCGCCTCAATGCCAAGCTGATCGCTGCCGGCGTCAACAACTATGACGGCCGCCAGCTTCTGGACATGGTGGGTGGGAACAACAGTCACGTCATCGTGGGCGATACCATGGCTGACCTTCCCCACATGGCCCCCAAGATCACCGCAGCCATTTGCGGGCTCCCCATACCAGGTACCATTGAAATCTCGATATAGGCATAAGGATTTTTGTTGCTGAGATTATATAAAGATCTATAAAGATAGGGTATAGTTTTCGTTATCCTAAAGTCGGTTTTAAGTACCAATGATTGTGCGTACATTGCATGAGGCTGCCTTTTACCACGTGACTTCCTGTCCTATTTATGTGTATCTATAATACAAACTGCACTTCAGTCGCTAGTTTGTAAATATCTTTAATAACGAAGATACTAAGATTAATAATCAGATAATAATTTTGAAGATGGGTGTAAAATATTTATGGTGTATAGCTCCAGAATGAAATATTAGTTGGCATTCATTAATTTTCATTGATCTCGTAATAATAAAAATTATCGATATTTTATTGACAGGTTCATGCTTGACCGAGCGAGAAATTTAGCATTGACTAGGAACTATATAAACTGTTTTGGAGCCCATAGATGCTTGTATGTTATATCGTCATGTTAGGAGATTTAACCTGCCCAATAGAAATTAATGAATTCTAACTTGCAGTGCAAAGGTTGCTTATTTTATCAATGTAAAAGAAACAGTTTTTTAAAGATTAGAATATGAAAGTGAAAACATTTTTTAGAGATAAAATGCAAATGCAGCCTAATTTCTTACAAGCTACAACTACTGATGATCGTGCTGGTGTCATGCGTCCCCACCAGGTGGCGACCCGTGCCAGCCCAGCCCTTGCTTGAATGGTGGAGATTGTTTGATCCAGTCCGTGTCTGCCTCTACGAACGACTACAAGTGTGTATGCCCCCCAGGATTCTCAGGCGCAACATGTGGTAAGTGTCGTTCCAGTTTCAGTTTCACTTTTAGTTTCACTTTCAGTTTCACATATATATAATATATACATACCTTACCTTTACGGTCAATATCCATATTTTTTATCCATACAAATGAAATCTAAAATTGCCCTTGGAGTTAACTCATCATAAGCCTTTGCATTATAAATAAAATAAAAGAGTAAACATAAGAATGTCTATTGGTTCCGTAGACATCGTCATTTATTTATTAAATTGCATAAATAATTAAACTACCTGCTGCACATCATCATTCGACAACCCATCCGAATCCGTTATTAATTATTTGAAAACACATGACACACACCAAGGAATCAGCTTGACATGGGCGGACATGTCTTTATAGCATACATAGGTGAAATAGAATAAAACCAAGTCGCCGACACATCTAAATACGAGAGAAATCCACTTGATTACTCAACTGCCCCAATTTACTTTTTCAGATATGACCAAGGCCTGCTACCAGATGGATCTGACTTTCGTCGTGGACTCCTCGGCTAGTATTAACCCTACGGAATGGAACCAGGTGAGATGTCGGAAGGTTGTCGTGCCATGATGTGGTGGAGAGAACCCGACCAGTGTCTGTCCATTGTGGCACTGGTAAAGCGGGGGGGGGGGGGGGGGTGAGTGGCTAGGTACATTAAAGGGGAAAATTGGCAACGACGTAAAGATGAAGGAATAAAACGGTTACTCCTAGCTAGATAGCCTAGTCCACTTAATTAGACTACGTTATTTCAATATTTAAAAAAATCTACCCATCGGTTTGATTTTTCCGCGATCAGTCTCAGCCAACCACAATCACCCATTATATGAAATAATATATGACGTATTGACATACATATCAGTTTCTTTGTTTCCACTTGCCGTCCTCCTAAGATGATCACCTTCATCGAGAGTGTCGTGGACAAGTTCCGCGTCTCGGCCGATGACGTCCAGGTCAGCGTCGTTCTGTTCGGCTACGCTTCGCAATTGGAGTTCCCGCTGAGCCAGTACCATTCCAAGGAGCTGGTGAACAAGGCTATACGCGATATGACTCACCTGGCCCAGACCACCAACGCCTTCAAGGGGCTGGAGCTGGCGAGGTACGACCCTGCATGGGCGCGCCTTTGTCCTATCGTCAATCACAACATGTTTTGCATCATAATCTTACCAATATAACCACGTACTGAAGCTGAACGTACGCGTGCAGGCAACGGTGGGATATCACTAATTCTATCAATATCTTGATATTAAGCCTTCAACGGGGAAAGAATGGCTGGGGGGGGGGGGGGGGCGTTGTGCAATCGCCCACCACAGCCTTCCTGTGCAAAAAAAAGAGGAGCATTATTTCCTTTCCTATCATTTTATTTCCTTTCATTTCACTTCATTTGAAGGACGTCAGCCTTGACCGCGGCCAATGGGCGGCGAGCAGGCGTCCCGGCCCTGACGGTGTTCTTCACTGACGGCCCCACGGACCAGACCCAGACCACAGGCCCAGCGGACACCATTAACGAGGCCGCCCTGCTCCGCCAGGTCAGCGAGATCTTCGTCATCGGTGTCGACCAGTACAGCCCCACCGAGCTGCTGCAGATCGTCAACTTCGACACGAGCAGGTAGGCAGCCCGTCTGTCCCTGCAATGGAGTGGTCGAACGATGGGATGAGCAGTGATTCATCCCCCTTTCGACGCGATGTTAATTCATGTGCAAAACCACCTTCAGTTGAAGATTATCATGTCCTGTTCATTGGAAATAGTCATTGACCCATATGTCTCGAACTCAAATTCCATATCCCATAGCTCATACCGCATAGCCCATAAGCCCTTCGCGCGGTATACGTCTATGTTTCATTAAGTATGTTGTGGCCACTCGAGAGCGGCAGTTCAATCAGATCAAGTTTGTATCCTGATCTGCTGTTGGAAGCATAATATAATGTGACCATCGCAGCCTGATGTCTGATATTCTCTGGGGCGGTATTCAAACCATACTTAGCGCCACGCAAATCTACTTTACCATAAGGAGAACATTTGGAAACGGCAAATAACATTTTTGCATAATGAATACTATTGCCACGAGCTGGTGAATGATGCTACAACGACAACTGGACGCGATCAGATTAGGTATGAGCAGAACTTTATGTCCTATTTCAGAATCATGGTCAGCGATACCTTCACCAACCTCGACAGTTCGGCTGCCGACGCCATCTTAAATGTCATGTGCGGAGACCCAATGCCAAGTATGCACCTGCATGCCAAGCTTGCCAACTGTCCCGTGGTTCTGCACGGCAACTATTCAACTGGTTATGGAAACATATGTATATACGTCAAGTTTGTCAGCTGCCTGGAACTCTTCAACCGTTTGTGGAACTGATAATGGGCAGAGAATCAGTCCTATTTTCTATGCTTGATTGGGAGAAAATAACGAATTAAAGGGCCTTATGATTGACATGATGGGAGAAAATAATGAATTCAAGGCCTTATGATTGACATGCTGGGAGAAAATAATGAATTAAAGGGCCTTATGATGGACATGCTGGCAGCAGACTTTTTAATGTGTATCCTAAATAATGCATGGTACTAGCAACGAGAGACTTGAATGCCATCTGTGTACACCACGAAGTGATGCGCTATTTCCACCCAGTTCTTAATCCGGACTAAATATCTCCAGTCTCTGTCTTTACAAGGAAATTGACACTAATATCCGTATGCGAAAGCAAATATCTGTTCATTAGAACGAAGATGTTAACAGTGGCTTTTCTTGTTTAGCGTGTCCTACAATGGTGATCCATATGTGCCATGGTGAACTAGCGGATGAAAGGACTTCGTGAAATAATCGTAAGGGGATCATTTAAAAGTGAGCTATTTGTGTGTTATTCAGATAATATCTGCGCCGCAAGCAGTGGACTGTGTCAAAATGGCGGCACTTGCCTGCCTGGGGCCAACGGCCAGTACGGATGTGCGTGTCCCAACGGGTTTACCGGACCCAATTGCGGTAAGTATGAGACATATCGCGAGAACTGTGAGAACCATTGCCACCTGGTCATGTAGTAAGGCATCACATGTCTGGAGACAAAGGATGCACACACGTGACTCGTAGCAATCTTGCTTTAATAGCCAAATCAGAAGCCACTTTAACTTATGAGCAGCCCCCGGCAACAGCCCAACACTGCACGAAACATGTATCTTCAAACCTCGGTCTTTATGAACTAGGACTCAGTGTTTTGCATGTTACATTAGCGGCTTAACCGTATACTTACGTGCGAGAAAATGGTATTATATTCGTAATGGGTTTTTTTAATATGCATAATAAAACAACGGTGGGTGCCTTTTGGCACCCGTTACATGCATTTAAAGTAGCGTCGATAAATAAATGAGGTATGTACAAAACATAACATAGGACATTGGGTTTGAACCCTGGCCCCTGTATCTGAGGCATGGGACCATGGAGATTTCTGTGCCTTGAAGTTTTAGCTTTCATGTATAGGCAAGCGACCTGAATTTGATCTGATGACGTGTGTATACATCCCATGTTGTTTCAGAGACATCAACTACGCCAACGACAACAACCCCGGCTCCACCCAGTGAGTATACATATGGAACTACACTAAACCCCAAATAATGCTTGTATAGGCACTAAAACGTGAAGGAAGGTGGTGAACGGGATTCCATTAAAGCTGCTCATGCGGTGAATCCTCCCATGAGAAACTGATTTCAAAAGTTTCAGGTTGAAGTCATTGGTTGAGATCCTTATGGCGTAAAATCAAGGCCATGGTGTATAAGAACTAAATGTAGGTGAGGGGAAAAGTGGCGTTCTTGTGATGTACGACATCAAACTGTGCAGGCTGTTTTGGGCGAATTTTGCCACTTAAACTCGAGATAAATATGAATATGAACTGTTCGCATCTCCGACAGCACCAGTGCCAGTAATTTACTAATAATTATATATCATGATGAGATGTTCTTTGAACAGCTGTATAAATACCTTATGATTGCGTACCTCCACCCACCCTCACCAGCCACCGACTGTGGAAACGGCGTCAGCATCTGTGTGGCCGTCGACTCCACCTCCAACACCTCGCCAACCGATTTCGCCTTTGAGCTGGACTTCGTTCGTAAACTGGCGAGTTTCCAGGAGATTGGTTTGGGCAAAACCGAGTTTGGAATGGATCTCTTCGGCTGGGTGAGTGAGCATTTTACATATTACATATATTACATATTACTGGTGTCCTGCGCATGTATCATTATATATCACTGTTTCTTTAAAATACTATCTTTAATTTAACTACATGGAGCAGTGCTCTCGAATGGCGCGCGGTGCCGTAGTCCAAGAATTGCAAAAACGCAGTTAACAATCAAAGACATATTAACGACGACATAATGCCAATCTGTGCCATAGTAGCCTATAGATACGCTAAGAAACCAACCATCTTATTCTCGTGTTTTCCATCAATGACACGTTTAACCGGGGCCATAGCACACGAGTCTCATATGACATCTGTTTCGGAAATGGAAGAACCCCATTCGACATATGAAATGAAAAGCGTTATTATTTAACCACATGGAGCGCTGTTCTCGAATGTCGGGCGGTGTCGTAGACCAAGAATTGCAATCTGTGACATAGTAGCCTATACGCTGCTCGCTTCCCCACGCATACGGTCCTCGTTGGGCCAACACAGTCCTTATCTTGGGATACGGGCCCACTACTTGGGGAATACACGCCGCCAGCCATATAATGGACATCCCACTTCATTGTATGTACATTCCTCTTCAGACCTACAGCGGCAAGGGATTCAACGTGAATGTCCACAGGACGAATGCGGCCGTCGACAGCGCCACCAGCGCCGTAACCAGGGTCCAGGGAAACACGCTGCTTAGCAACGCTCTTCTCAACATCCAGAGCTGCCTGCAGAACAGGGCCAGTGGCAACCGAGCCATCGGCATCCTGCTGGCGGACTCCCCATCCGACGCCAGCGATGCCAGCACCACGTCCAGCATTGTAAGCATTCTCTCTTGTCTTGCTTGTTGGAGGTCGGAGAGGGATTTCGTAGGTTTAAGCCTTTGTTCTATGGCTCCCATTTACAGACATCAAATGTCAATGGTGAAATAATAAATAAAAAATATCATAAATTATAAAAAAATAATAGTCTCATGAAAAATACACTTCGTTCAAGATCTTCGTAATATCTATAGTTACTGTATAGGATCCCAATTTGACTTCATAAATTTAGTACTATTTTTTTGCGGCCCGAAATTGCCATGAAATATTATAATGATATTTAATAAGAGGGGCAAAGTGCCCTTTAATTGCCAGCACCAGGAGACGTAACCATGGCACCCGGTGTGTTATCTCTACTTGCGTAAACTTCGTGCTCAAGTTACAATGCATTAAACATAATTAATCTCAAAGCCCAGAACGGTTTATGTTTATGTTTCTGACTACGGGCGTTCGGTTCATGGGATAGATGTCCTGGGGTCAGTGCCTCTTTATGTCCTATAAGTGGGTGAGCAAGCTCTGAGGCTCAAATCAAAGCACAAAACTTACCTTAGCCTTAAATAATGCTGTCGCAATAAACCCTGTGCGTCTTCACATGATAGACACAGTCTAGTATTTTTAAATAAATAAATATTTCTTTGTCTATATCCACATCCCATTTAATCAAGAATCAAGGCTCATTGGATCAAACTTTTGCAGAAATCCACTTGGCTGCCACTCTGAGCCACTAAGGTTATGGTCAAGAACAAGTCAATAACTTCCTGTTCAAACGTAACTATTTTATTGGTTGCGAGATGAAAAGCATGATGTCAGCTGAGTTTGACAGACAGCGGTGGAGTCGAATGGCAGCGGACCATATGTGTGCAGCCAGTAATGCGTTGAGGTCTTGAACAGGAAGTCATTAAAAGCATTGTTCGCCCTTGGGACTTAAAACACTAAATTTACTAGGCTATGAGCCATACATTTTAAACAGCTCCAAGATTGCTTCAGTATATATTGTTTAATGGAAAAAATATACTATTTTCACGAATGAATTGGGTTGGCCTTTAGGACGCCCCAGTATAGAGATACAGGTTATGATTGTTATCTCTCATTGTTCTTTCACTTCAGGCCTCCCAGTTGCGTGGCAGTGGCATTGAGCTGTTCACCATTGGTGTCGGTGGAGCAGATGCCAATCAACTGACCGGCATTGCCGGCAGCGCAGCCCAATACAGCTATGCCAATACCTTCTCCGCCCTCAATGATGCCTAC
The DNA here is from genome assembly GCA_964019135.1 of Arenicola marina. Taxonomy (NCBI): domain Eukaryota; kingdom Metazoa; phylum Annelida; class Polychaeta; family Arenicolidae; genus Arenicola; species Arenicola marina. Next base: position 21,052,874 of record OZ025256.1, on the reverse strand, counting down.
GCCACATCCTTCATGCAGGGCGTATGCTCCCCTTAGGAAGCTGCCAACTTGCCAACAAGAAGACACGATGACATAAACAGGTTTCTCCCTTTTCCTTTAGTTGTGTGTTTTGATAGCGAATGATCTGCCATAATTCCATTTGTTGAGTAGCGACTTGCTCGGACCGGGGCGGAGCCATGCACGGGGTCGCTATGACGGCTGAGTCCCGGTACATCCGGGCACAAACAACGGTCACGTGACCCACGCGCGTCCCTTGCAGGACGCTTGCCTTTTTTTTGCCTCCGCACACATTTGCTTGAAGAAAAAGCATGTACCTAGTTTTCGAAATAACTGTTTGTTTTTTCCATTAACACGTAGATTCGGTATGATAACGCATACCGCTATATATCTTACGGACTCAACTATAACAGGTTATAGTTGACACTCGTCTAAAGAGACATTTAATTTCATTACGTAGCTGGAAAATAAAAAAAAAAGTTTTGCTCAGTTTTGTATTTGATGTCAGATTACTTACCTATTTATTTTATCTATCTGTTTCCATTTTAGATTGCACGAGACTGGTGCCACACAACGTTCTTCGGTTATTACGTAGACGAAATACATGACATAACTAAATATGCAATGAGGACTCGTTATGACCGACACACTCTGAGTCGTGGTCGCCAGAAAGAGCGTCCATGAACAGGGCGTAATACACACAATAGTTCTTGCTGTTGGTGGGACATGCGGTGGCATGGTTTTATTATCTGTATACTCTGTATGGGCATGTTTCGTGTATACGATAAACACGTCATTTATTGAATGTAATATGTAACCTCAAGAAGATAACGACTAAGGAAACGGATAAGGAAACGTTCCTGTGATATGCTTAATCGCTTTTCATACAACGTTAAATCCACGTTTAATTCAATTATGTGTTGATAATAGTTTAGATGTTCTCTCAAGGACTAAAGTTCGTTGAATTAAAAATACGTCTTCTTTCGCAATCACTTAATTGTTACCAGTAACGGGTTCGGCGAATGGTGTTACTTGGTTTTTGTTATATTTTGGGGGCAATAGTTGCATTTAGTCTTTAGTCGTCGACGCCATGTAAGCCGGTTTGATTGAAATATTCTACTTCATGTAGAGCTCTCGCTCTCGAAATAAATCTGCGCAACACATTTGACTCTTCTTGTCACTATATATACGTTACGTGCACTAGGGTACCGGCCAGGGGGGGGGGGGTATTACCAGTAACGCGACTACACTTCAAGGAACCGAGTTACAACGAAGGATCAATCTGGTGACTAATGGCCATGATAAGATCCGTCTTTGCCAGCTATTTACATTTATATCTAATTTAGTTTTGTGGCTTAATTTGGACCAGTTGCCGTGCCTTAGGGCGTCGACATTAAGTTGTACGTATCTCGATCCTGACCCGGACACCATGCTTAGCTACAGATCCTAACCCGGACACCATGCTTAGCTCCCGATCCTGACCCGGACACCATGCTTAGCTCCCGATCGTAACCCGGACACCATGCTTATCTCCCGATCCTGACACAAGCACCATGCTTAGCTCCCGATCCTAACTCGGACACCATACTTAGCTAACAATCCTGACCCAAGCACCATACTTAGCTACCAATCCTGACCCGGACACCATGCTTAGCTCCCGATCCTGACCCGGACACCATGCTTAGCTACAGATCCTGACCCGGACACCATGCTTAGCTCCCGATCGTAACCCGGACACCATGCTTATCTCCCGATCCTGACACAAGCACCATGCTTAGCTCCCGATCCTGACCCGGACACCATGCTTAGCTCCCGATCCTAACCCGGACACCATGCTTAGCTCCCGATCCTGACCCGGACACCATGCTTAGCTCCCGATCCTGACCTGGACACCATGCTTAGCTCCCGATCCTAACCCGGACACCATGCTTAGCTCCCGATCCTGACCCGGACACCATGCTTAGCTCCCGATCCTAACTCGGACACCATACTTAGCTAACAATCCTGACCCAAGCATCATACTTAGCTACCAATCCTGACCCGGACACCATGCTTAGCTCCCGATCCTGACCCGGACACCATGCTTAGCTCCCGATCCTGACCCGGACACCATTCTTAGCTCCCGATCCTGACCCGGACACCATGCTTAGGCCCCGATCCTGACCCGGACACCATGCTTAGCTCCCGATCCTGACCCGGACACCATGCTTAGCTCCCGATCCGGACCCGGACACCATGCTTGGCTCCCGATCCTGACCCGGACACCATGCTTAGCTCCCGATCCTGACCCGGACACCATGCTTAGCTCCCATTCATGACCCGGACACCATGCTTAGCTACAGATCCTGACCCGGGCACCATGCTTAGCTCCCGATCCTGACCCGGAAACCATGCTTAGCTCCCGATCCTGACCCGGACACCATGCTTAGCTACAGATCCTAACCCGGACACCATGCTTAGCTCCCGTTCATGACCCGGACACCATGCCTAGCTCTCGATCTTAACCCGGACACCATGCTTAGCTCCCGATCCTGACCCGGACACCATGCTTAGCTCCCGATCCTGACCCGGACACCATGCTTAGCTCCCGATCCTTACCCGGACACCATTCTTAGCTCCCGATCCTGACCCGGACACCATGCTTAGGCCCCGATCCTGACCCGGACACCATGCTTAGCTCCCGATCCTGACCCGGACACCATGCTTAGCTCCCGATCCGGACCCGGACACCATGCTTGGCTCCCGATCCTGACCCGGACACCATGCTTAGCTCCCGATCCTGACCCGGACACCATGCTTAGCTCCCATTCATGACCCGGACACCATGCTTAGCTACAGATCCTGACCCGGGCACCATGCTTAGCTCCCGATCCTGACCCGGACACCATGCTTAGCTACAGATCCTGACCCGGACACCATGCTTAACTACAGATCCTGACCCGGACACCATGCTTAGCTCCCGATCCTGACCCGGACACCATGCTTAGCTACAGATCCTGACCCGGACACCATGCTTAGCTCCCGATCCTGACCCGGACACCATGCTTAGCTACAGATCCTGTCCCGGACACCACGCTTAGCCCCCGATCCTGACTCGGACACCATGCTTAGCTCCCGATCCTGACCCGGACACCATGCTTAGCTCCCGATCCTGACCCGGACACCATGCTTAGCTCCCGATCCTGACCCGGACACCATGCTTAGCTCCCGATCCTGACCTGGACACCATGCTTAGCTACCGATCCTGACCCAGACAATATGCTTAGCTACAGATCCTAACCCGGACACCATGCTTAGCTACAGATCCTGACCCGGACACCATGCTTAGCTCCCGATCCTAACCCGGACACCGTGCTTAGCTCCCGATCCTGACCCGGACACCATGCTTAGCTCCCGATCCTGACCCGGACACCATGCTTAGCTCCCGTTCATGACCCGGACACCATGCTTAGCTACAGGTCCTGACCCGGGCACCATGCTTAGCTGCCAATCCTGACCTGGACACCATGCTTAGCTGCCGATCCTGACCCAGACACCATGCTTAGCTACAGATCCTAACCCGGACACCATGCTTAGCTCCCGATCCGGACCCGGACACCATGCTTAGCTCCCGATCCTGACCTGGCCACCATGCTTAGCTCCCGATCCTAACTTGGACACCATGCTTAGGTACAGATCCTAACTCGGACACCATGCTTAGCTCCTGATTCTGACCCGGACACCATGCTTAGCTACATATCCTAACTCGGACACCATGCTTAGCTACAGCCCCTAACCCGGACACCATGCTTAGCTACAGATCCTAACTCGGACACATGGCTTAGCTACAGATCCTGACCCGGGCACAATGGTTAGCTCCCGATCCTGACCCGGACACCTTGCTTAGCTCCCGATCCTAACCCGGACACCATGCTTAGCTACATATCCTAACTGGGACACCATGCTTAGCTACAGCCCCTAACCCGGACACCTTGCTTAGCTCCCGATCCTGACCCGGAAACCATGCTTAGGCCCCGATCCTGACCCGGACACCATGCTTAGCTCCCGATCCTGACCCGGACACCATGCTTAGCTCCCGATCCGGACCCGGACACCATGCTTAGCTCCCGATCCTGACCCGGACACCATGCTTAGCTCCCGATCCTGACCCGGACACCATGCTTAGCTCCCGTTCATGACCCGGACACCATGCTTAGCTACAGATCCTGACCCGGGCACCATGCTTAGCTCCCGATCCTGACCCGGACACCATGCTTAGCTACAGATCCTGACCCGGACACCATGCTTAGCTACAGATCCTGACCCGGACACCATGCTTAGCTCCCGATCCTGACCCGGACACCATGCTTAGCTACATATCCTGACCCGGACACCATGCTTAGCTACAGATCCTGACCTGGACACCATGCTTAGCTCCCGATCCTGACCCGGACACCATGCTTAGCTCCCGATCCTGACCCGGACACCATGCTTAGCTCCCGATCCTGACCCGGACACCATGCTTAGCTCCCGATCCTGACCCAGACACCATGCTTAGCTCCCGATCTTGACCTGGACACCATGCTTAGCTACCGATCTTGACCCAGACAACATGCTTAGCTACAGATCTTAACCCGGACACCATGCTTAGCTCCCGATCCTGACCCGGACACCATGCTTAGCTCCCGATCCTGACCCGGACACCATGCTTAGCTCCCGATCCTGACCCGGACACCATGCTTAGCTCCCGATCCTGACCCGGACACCATGCTTAGATCCCGATCCTGACCCGGACACCATGCTTAGCTCCCGTTCATGACCCGGACACCATGCTTAGCTACAGACCCTGACCCGGGCACCATGCTTAGCTCCCGTTCATGACCCGGACACCATGCTTAGCTACAGATCCTGACCCGGCACCATGCTTAGCTCCCGATCCTGACCCGGACACCATGCTTAGCTCCCGTTCATGACCCGGACACCATGCTTAGCCACAGATCCTGACCCGGCACCATGCTTAGCTACAGATCCTGACCCGGACACCATGCTTAGCTCCCGATCCTGACCCGGACACCATGCTTAGCTCCCGTTCATGACCCGGACACCATGCTTAGCCACAGATCCTGACCCGGCACCATGCTTAGCTCCCGATCCTGACCCGGACACCATGCTTAGCTCCCGATCCTGACCCGGACACCATGCTTAGCTCCCGATCCTGACCCGGACACCATGCTTAGCTCCCGATCCTGACCCGGACACCATGCTTAGCTCCCGTTCATGACCCGGACACCATGCTTAGCTACAGATCCTGACCCGGGCACCATGCTTAGCTCCCGATCCTGACCCGGACACCATGCTTAGCTACAGATCCTGACCCGGACACCATGCTTAGCTACAGATCCTGACCCGGACACCATGCTTAGCTCCCGATCCTGACCCGGACACCATGCTTAGCCCCCGATCCTGACTCGGACACCATGCTTAGCTCCCGATCCTGACCCGGACACAATGCTTAGCTACAGATCCTGACCCGGACACCATGCTTAGCTACAGATCCTGACCCGGACACCATGCTTAGCTCCCGATCCTGACCCGGACACCATGCTTAGCTACAGATCCTGACCCGGACACCATGCTTAGCTACAGATCCTGACCCGGACACCATGCTTAGCTCCCGATCCTGACCCGGACACCATGCTTAGCTCCCCATGCTGACCCGGACACCATGCTTAGCTCCCGATCCTGACCTGGACACCATGCTTAGCTCCCGATCCTGACCCGGACACCATGCTTAGCTCCCGATCCTGACACGGACACCATGCTTAGCTACAGATCCTGACCCGGACACCATGCTTAGCTCCCGATCTTGACCCGTACACCATGCTTAGCTCCCGATCCTGACCCGGACACCATGCTTAGCTCCCGATCCTGACCCGGACACCATGCTTAGCTACAGATCCTGACCCGGACACCATGCTTAGCTCCCGATCCTGACCCGGACACCATGCTTAGCTACAGATCCTGACCCGGACACCATGCTTAGCTCCCGATCCTGACCAGGACACCATGCTTAGCTCCCGATCCTGACCCAGACACCATGCTTAGCTCCCGTTCATGACCCGGACACCATGCTTAGCTACAGATCTTGACCCGGGCACCATGCTTAGCTCCCGATCCTGACCCGGACACCATGCTTAGCTACAGATCCTGACCCGGACAACATGCTTAGCTACAGATCCTGACCTGGACACCATGCTTAGCTCCCGATCCTGACATGGACACCATGCTTAGCTCCCGATCCTGACCCGGACACCATGCTTAGCTGCCGATCCCGACCCGGACACCATGCTTAGCTACAGATCCTGACCCGGACACCATGCTTGGCTACCGATCCTGACCCGGACACCATGCTTAGCTCCCGATCCTGACCCGGACACCATGCTTAGCTCCCGATCCTGACCCGGACACCATGCTTAGCTCCCGATCCTGACCCGGACACCATGCTTAGCTACAGATCCTGACCCGGACACCATGCTTAGCTCCCGATCCTGACCCGGACACCATGCTTAGCTCCCGATCCTGACCCGGACACCATGCTTAGCTCCCGTTCATGACCCGGACACCATGCTTAGCTACAGATCTTGACCCGGGCACCATGCTTAGCTCCCGATCCTGACCCGGACACCATGCTTAGCTACAGATCCTGACCCGGACAACATGCTTAGCTACAGATCCTGACCCGGACACCATGCTTAGCTACAGATCCTGACCAGGACACCATGCTTAGCTACAGATCCTGACCCGGACACCATGCTTAGCTCCCGATCCTGACCCGGACACCATGCTTAGCTACAGATCCTGACCCGGACACCATGCTTAGCCCCCGATCCTGACTCGGACACCATGCTTAGCTCCCGATCCCGACCCGGACACCATGCTTAGCTACAGATCCTGACCCGGACACCATGCTTAGCTACCGATCCTGACCCGGACACCATGCTTAGCTCCCGATTCTGACCTGGAAACAATCGTTAGCTACAGATCCTAACTCGGACACCTTGCCTAGCTCCTGATCCTGACCCTGACACCATGCTTCGCGCCAGATCCTGACCCTGACACCATGCTTAGCTACAGATCCTGACCCGGACACCATGCTTAGCTTCCGATCCTGACCCGGACACCATGCTTAGCGCCCGATCCTGACCCGGACACAATGCTTAGCTACAGATCCTGACCTGGACACCATGCTTTGCTCCCGATCCTGAACCGGACACCATGCTTAGCTCCCGATCCTGACATGGACACCATGCTTAGCTCCCGATCCTGACCCGGACACCATGCTTAGCTGCCGATCCCGACCCGGACACCATGCTTAGCTACAGATCCTGACCCGGACACCATGCTTGGCTACCGATCCTGACCCGGACACCATGCTTAGCTCCCGATCCTGACCCGGACACCATGCTTAGCTCCCGATCCTGACCCGGACACCATGCTTAGCTCCAGATCCTAACCCGGACACCATGCTTAGCTCCCGATCCTGACCCGGACACCATGCTTAGGTCCAGATCCCAACGCGGACACCATGCTTAGCTCCCGATCCTGACCCGGACACCATGCTTAGCTTCCGATCCTAACGCGGACACCATGCTTAGCTCCCGATCCTGACCCGGACACCATGCTTAGCTCCCGATCCTGCCTCGGACACCATGCTTAGCTACAGATCCTAACCCGGACACCATGCTTAGCTCCCTATCCTGACCCGGACACCATGCTTAGCTCCAGATCCTAACCCGGACACCATGCTTAGCTCCCGATCTTGACCCGGACACCATGCTTAGCTCCCGATCCTGACCCGGACACCATGCTTGGCTCCTGATCCTGACCCGGACACCATGCTTAGCTCCAGATCCTGACCCTGACTTTATGCTTAGCTACAGATCCTGACCCGGACACCATGCTTAGCTTCCGATCCTGACCCGGACACCATGCTTAGCTCCCGATCCTGATCCGGACACAATGCTAAGCTACATATCATGACCCAGACACCATGCTTAGTCCCCGATCCTGACCCGGACACCATGCTTAGCTCCCGATCCTGACCCGGACACTATGCTTAGCTCTTGATCCTGACCCGGACACCATGCTTAGCTCCCGATCCTGACCCGGACACCATGCTTAGCTACAGATCCTAAACCGGACACCATGCTTAGCTACAGATCCTGACCCGGACACCATGCTTAGCCCCCGATCCTTACCCGGACACCATGCTTAGCTCCCGATCCTGACCCGGACACCATGCTTAGGTCCAGATCCGAACCCGGACACCATGCTTAGCTCCCGATCCTGACCCGGACACCATGCTTAGCTCCCGATCCTGACCCGGACACCATGCTTAGCTCCCGATCCTGACCCGGACACCATGCTTAGCTCCCGATCCTGACCCGGACACCATGCTTAGCTCCTGATCCTGACCCTGACACCATGCTTCGCTCCAGATCCTGACCCTGACACCATGCTTAGCTACAGATCCTGACCCGGACACCATGCTTAGCTTCCGATCCTGACCCGGACACCATGCTTAGCGCCCGATCCTGACCGGGACACAATGCTTAGCTACAGATCTTGACCCGGACACCATGCTTAGCTCCCGATCCTGACCCGGACACCATGCTTTGCTCCCGATCCTGACCCGGACACCATGCTTAGCTCCCGATCCTGACCCGGACACCATGCTTAGCTCCCGATCCTGACCCGGACACCATGCTTAGCTCCCGATCCTGACCCGGACACCATGCTGAGCTACAGATCCTGACCCGGACACCATGCTTAGCTCCCGATCTTGACTCGGACACCATGCTTAGCTCCCGATCCTGACCCGGACACCATGCTTAGCTCTCGATCCTGACCCGGACACCATGCTTAGCTCCCGATCCTGACCCGGACACCATGCTTAGCTCCCTATCCTGACCCGGACACCATGGTTAGCTCCAGATCCTAACCCGGACACCATGCTTAGCTCCCGATCCTGACCCGGACACCATGCTTAGGTCCAGATCCTAACGCGGACACCATGCTTAGCTCCCGATCCTGACCCGGACACCATGCTTAGCTACAGATCCTGACCCGGACACCATGCTTAGCTCCCGATCCTGACCCGGACACCATGCTTAGCTCCCGATCCTGACCCGGACACCATGCTTAGCTTCCAATCCTGCCTCGGACACCATGCTTAGCTACAGATCCTAACCCGGACACCATGCTTAGCTCCCGATCCTGACCCGGACACCATGCTTAGCTCCAGATCCTAACCCGGACACCATGCTTAGCTCCCGATCCTGACCCGGACACCATGCTTAGCTCCCGATCCTAACCCGGACACCATGCTTAGCTCCCGATCCTGACCCGGACACCATGCTTAGCTCCCGATCCTGACCCGGACACCATGCTTAGCTCCCGATCCTGACCCGGACACCATGCTTAGCTACAGATCCTGACCCGGACACCATGCTTAGCTCCCGATTCTGACCCGGACACCATGCTTAGCTACAGATCCTAACTCGGACACCTTGCTTGGCTCCTGATCCTGACCCGGACACCATGCTTCGCTCCAGATCCTGACCCTGACACCATGCTTAGGTCCAGATCCCAACGCGGACACCATGCTTAGCTCCCGATCCTGACCCGGACACCATGCTTAGCTTCCGATCCTAACGCGGACACCATGCTTAGCTCCCGATCCTGACCCGGACACCATGCTTAGCTCCCGATCCCGACCCGGACACCATGCTTTGCTCCCGATCCTGACCCGGACACCATGCTTAGCTCCCGATGCTGACCCGGACACCATGCTTAGCTCCCAATCCTGACCCGGACACCATGCTTCGCTCCAGATCCTGACCCTGACACCATCCTTAGCTACAGATCATGACCCGGACACCATGTTTAGCTCTCGATCCTGACCCGGACACCATGCTTAGCTCCCGAACCTGACCCGGACACCATGCTTAGCTACAGATCCAGACCCGGACACCATGCTTAGCTCCCGATCCCGACCCGGACACCATGCTTTGCTCCCGATCCTGACCCGGACACCATGCTTAGCTCCCGATGCTGACCCGGACACCATGCTTAGCTCCCAATCCTGACCCGGACACCATGCTTAGCTCCCGATCCTGACCCGGACACCATGCTGAGCTACAGATCCTGACCCGGACACCATGCATAGCCCCCGATCCTGACCCGGACACCATGCTTCGCTCCCGATCTTGACTTGGACACCATGCTTAGCAACAGATCCTAACCCGGACACAATGCTTAGCTCCTGATCCTGACCCGGACACCATGCTTAGCTCCCGATCCTGACCCGGACACCATGCTTAGCTCTCGATCCTGACCCGGACACCATGCTTAGCTCCAGATCCTAACCCGGACACCATGCTTAGCTCCCGATCCTGACCCGGACACCATGCTAAGGTCCAGATCCTAACGCGGACACCATGCTTAGCTCCCGATCCTGACCCGGACACCATGCTTAGCTTCCGATCGTGCCTCGGACACCATGCTTAGCTACAGATCCGAACCCGGACACCATGCTTAGCTCCCGATCCTGACCCGGACAACATGCTTAGCTCCCGATCCTGACCCGGACACCATGCTTAGCTCCCGATCTTGACCCGGACACCATGCTTAGCTCCCGATCCTGACCCGGACACCATGCTTAGCTCCCGATCCTGACCCGGACACCATGCTTAGCTACAGATCCTGACCCGGACACCATGCTTAGCTCCCGATCCTGACTCGGACACCATGCTTAGCTCCCGATCCTGACCCGGACACCGTGCTTAGCTCCCGATCCTGACCCGGACACCATGCTTAGCTCTCGATCCTGACCCGAACACCATGCTTAGCTCCCGATCCTGACCCGGACACCCTGCTTAGCTACGGATGCTAACCCGGACACCCTGCTTAGCTCTCGATCCTGACCCGGACACCATGCTTAGCTCCAGATCCTAACCCGGACACCATGCTTAGCTCCCGATCCTGACCCGGACACCATGCTAAGGTCCAGATCCTAACGCGGACACCATGCTTAGCTCCCGATCCTGACCCGGACACCATGCTTAGCTTCCGATCGTGCCTCGGACACCATGCTTAGCTACAGATCCGAACCCGGACACCATGCTTAGCTCTCGATCCTGACCCGGACACCATGCTTAGCCCCCGATCCTAACCCGGACAACATGCTTAGCTCCCGATCCTGACCCGGACACCATGCTTAGCTCCCGATCTTGACCCGGACACCATGCTTAGCTCCCGATCCTGACCCGGACACCATGCTTAGCTCCCGATCCTGACCCGGACACCATGCTTAGCTACAGATCCTGACCGGGACACCATGCTTAGCTCCCGATCCTGACTCGGACACCATGCTTAGCTCCCGATCCTGACCCGGACACCGTGCTTAGCTCCCGATCCTGACCCGGACACCATGCTTAGCTCTAGATCCTGACCCGGACACCATGCTTAGCTCCCGATCCTGACCCGGACACCCTGCTTAGCTACGGATTCTAACCCGGACACCCTGCTTAGCTACATATCCTAACTCGGACACCATGCTTAGATACTGCCCCTAACCCGGACGCCATGCTTAACTCCCGATCCTGCCTCGGACACCATGCTTAGCTACAGATCCTAACCCGGACACCATGCTTAGCTCCCGATCCTGACCCGGACACCATGCTTAGCTCCCGATCCTAAACCGGACACCATGCTTAGCTCCCGATCCTGACCCGGACACCATGCTTAGCTCTCGATCCTGACCCGGACACCATGCTTAGGTCCCGATCCTGACCCGGACACCATGCTTAGCTACAGATCCTAACCCGGACACCATGCTTAGCTCCCGATCCTGACTCGGACACCATGCTTAGCTCCAGATCCTGACCCAGACACCGTGCTTAGCTCCCGATCCTGACCCGGACACAATGCTTAGCTCTCGATCCTGACCCGGACACCATGCTTAGCTCCCGATCCTGACCCGGACACCATGCTTAGCTACGGATGCTAACCCGGACACCCTGCTTAGCTACATATCCTAACTCGGACACCATGCTTAGATACTGCCCTTAACCCGGACGCCATGCTTAACTCCCGATCCTGCCTCGGACACCATGCTTAGCTACAGATCCTAACCCGGACACCATGCTTAGCTCCCGATCCTGACCCGGACACCATGCTTAGCTCCCGATCCTAACCCGGACACCATGCTTAGCTCCCGATCCTGACCCGGACACCATGCTTAGCTCTCGATCCTGACCCGGACACCATGCTTAGCTCCCGATCCTGACCCGGACACCATGCTTAGCTACAGATCCTAACCCGGACACCATGCTTAGCTACAGATCCTAACTCGAACACCATGCTTAGATACAGGTCCTAACTAGGACACCATGCTTAGATACAGATCCTAACTCGGACACCATGCTTAGATACAGATCCTGACCCGGACACCATGCTTAGCTACAGGTCCTAACTCGGACACCATGCATAGCTCCCGATCCTGACCCGGACACCATGCTTAGCTACAGATCCTAACTCTGACACCATGCTTAGATACAGATCCTGCCTCGGACACCATGCTTAGCTACAGGTCCTAACTCGGGCGCCATGCTTAGATACAGATCCTAACCCGGACACCATGCTTAGCAACATATCCTAACTCGGACACCATGCTTAGCTACAGCCCCTAACCCGGACACCATGCTTAGCTACAGCCCCTAACCCGGACGCAATGTTTAGCTTCCTATCCTGACTCGGACACCATGCTTAGCTACAGATCCTAACTCGGACACCATGCTTAGCTACAGATCCTAACCCGGACACCATGCTTAGCTACAGATCCTGACCCGGGTACAATGGTTAGCTCCCGATCCTGACCCGGACACCTTGCTTAGCTCCCGATCCTAACCCGGACACCATGCTTAGCTACATATCCTAACTCGGACACCATGCTTAGCTACAGCCCCTAACCCGGACACCTTGCTTAGCTCCCGATCCAAACCCGGAAACCATGCTTAGGCCCCGATCCTGACCCGGACACCATTCTTAGCTCCCGATCCTGACCCGGACACCATGCTTAGCTCCCGATCCGGACCCGGACACCATGCTTAGCTCCCGATCCTGACCCGGACACCATGCTTAGCTACATATCCTAACTCGGACACCATGCTTAGCTACAGATCCTGACCCGGACACCATGCTTAGCTACAGATCCTGACCTGGACACCATGCTTAGCTCCCGATCCTGACCCGGACACCATGCTTAGCTCCCGATCCTGACCCGGACACCATGCTTAGCTGCTGATCTTGACTCGGTCACCATGCTTAGCTCCCGATCCTGACCCGGACACCATGCTTAGCTCCCGATCCTGACCCGGACACCATGCTTAGCTCCCGATCCTGACCCGGACACCATGCTTAGCTCCCGATCCTGACATGGACACCATGCTTAGCTACCGATCTTGACCCAGACAATATGCTTAGCTACAGATCCTAACCCGGACACCATGCTTAGCTCCCGATCCTGACCCGGACACCATGCTTAGCTCCCGATCCTAACCCGGACACCGTGCTTAGCTCCCGATCCTGACCCGGACACCATGCTTAGCTCCCGATCCTGACCCGGACACCATGCTTAGCTCCCGATCCTGACCCGGACACCATGCTTAGCTCCCGATCCTGACCCGGACACCATGCTTAGCTCCCGATCCTGACCCGGGCACCATGCTTAGCTCCCGTTCATGACCCGGACACCATGCTTAGCCACAGATCCTGACCCGGCACCATGCTTAGCTCCCGATCCAGACCCGGACACCATGCTTAGCTCCCGATCCTGACCCGGACACCATGCTTAGCTCCCGATCCTGACCCGGACACCATGCTTAGCTCCCGATCCTGACCCGGACACCATGCTTAGCTCCCGATCCTGACCCGGACACCATGCTTAGCTCCCGTTCATGACCCGGACACCATGCTTAGCCACAGATCCTGACCCGGCACCATGCTTAGCTCCCGATCCTGACACGGACACCATGCTTAGCTCCCGATCCTGACCCGGACACCATGCTTAGCTCCCGATCCTGACCCGGACACCATGCTTAGCTCCCGATCCTGACCCGGACACCATGCTTAGCTCCCGTTCATGACCCGGACACCATGCTTAGCTACAGATCCTGACCCGGGCACCATGCTTAGCTCCCGATCCTGACCCGGACACCATGCTTAGCTACAGATCCTGACCCGGACACCATGCTTAGCTACAGATCCTGACCCGGACACCATGCTTAGCTCCCGATCCTGACCCGGACACCATGCTTAGCCCCCGATCCTGACTCGGACACCATGCTTAGCTCCCGATCCTGACCCGGACACAATGCTTAGCTACAGATCCTGACCCTGACACCATGCTTAGCTACAGATCCTGACCCGGACACCATGCTTAGCTCCCGATCCTGACCCGGACACCATGCTTAGCTACAGATCCTGACCCGGACACCATGCTTAGCTACAGATCCTGACCCGGACACCATGCTTAGCCCCCGATCCTGACTCGGACACCATGCTTAGCTACAGATCCTGACCCGGACACCATGCTTAGCTACAGATCCTGACCCGGACACCATGCTTAGCTCCTGATCCTGACCCGGACACCATGCTTAGCCCCCGATCCTGACTCGGACACCATGCTTAGCTCCCGATCCTGACCCGGACACAATGCTTAGCTACAGATCCTGACCCTGACACCATGCTTAGCTACAGATCCTGAACCGGACACCATGCTTAGCTCCCGATCCTGACCCGGACACCATGCTTAGCTACAGATCCTGACCCGGACACCATGCTTAGCTACAGATCCTGACCCGGACACCATGCTTAGCTCCCGATCCTGACCCGGACACCATGCTTAGCTCCCGATCCTGACCCGGACACCATGCTTAGCTCCCGATCCTGACCTGGACACCATGCTTAGCTCCTGATCCTGACCCGGACACCATGCTTAGCCCCCGATCCTGACTCGGACACCATGCTTAGCTCCCGATCCTGACCCGGACACAATGCTTAGCTACAGATCCTGACCCTGACACCATGCTTAGCTACAGATCCTGAACCGGACACCATGCTTAGCTCCCGATCCTGACCCGGACACCATGCTTAGCTACAGATCCTGACCCGGACACCATGCTTAGCTACAGATCCTGACCCGAACACCATGCTTAGCTCCCGATCCTGACCCGGACACCATGCTTAGCTCCCGATCCTGACCCGGACACCATGCTTAGCTCCCGATCCTGACCTGGACACCATGCTTAGCTCCCGATCCTGACCCGGACACCATGCTTAGCTCCCGATCCTGACACGGACACCATGCTTAGCTACAGATCCTGACACGGACACCATGCTTAGCTCCCGATCCTGACCCGTACCCCATGCTTAGCTCCCGATCCTGACCCGGACACCATGCTTAGCTCCCGATCCTGACCCGGACACCATGCTTAGCTCCCGATCCTGACCCGGACACCATGCTTAGCTACAGATCCTGACCCGGACAACATGCTTAGCTACAGATCCTGACCCGGACACCATGCTTAGCCCCCGATCCTGACTCGGACACCATGCTTAGCTCCCGATCCCGACCCGGACACCATGCTTAGCTACAGATCCTGACCCGGACACCATGCTTAGCTACCGATCCTGACCCGGACACCATGCTTAGCTACAGATCCCAACTCGGACACCTTGCTTAGCTCCTGATCCTGACCCTGACACCATGCTTCGTGCCAGATCCTGACCCTGACACCATGCTTAGCTACAGATCCCGACCCGGACACCATGCTTAGCTTCCGATCCTGACCCGGACACCATGCTTAGCTCCCGATCCTGACCCGGACACAATGCTTAGCTACAGATCCTGACCCGGACACCATGCTTAGCTCCCGATCCTGACCCGGACACCATGCTTTGCTCCCGATCCTGACTCGGACGCCATGCTTAGCTCCCGATCCTGACCCGGACACCATGCTTAGTTCCCGATCCTGACCCGGACACCATGCTTAGCGCCCGATCCTGACCCGGACACAATGCTTAGCTACAGATCCTGACCCGGACACCATGCTTAGCTCCCGATCCTGACCCGGACACCATGCTTTGCTCCCGATCCTGACCCGGACACCATGCTTAGCTCCCGATCCTGACCCGGACATCATGCTTTGCTCCCGATCCTGACCCGGACACCATGCTTAGCTACAGATCCTGACCCGGACACCATGCTTAGCTACCGATCCTGACCCGGACACCATGCTTAGCTCCCGATTCTGACCTGGAAACAATGCTTAGCTACAGATCCCAACTCGGACACCTTGCTTAGCTCCTGATCCTGACCCTGACACCATGCTTCGCGCCAGATCCTGACCCTGACACCATGCTTAGCTACAGATCCTGACCCGGACACCATGCTTAGCTTCCGATCCTGACCCGGACACCATGCTTAGCGCCCGATCCTGACCCGGACACAATGCTTAGCTACAGATCCTGACCCGGACACCATGCTTAGCTCCCAATCCTGACCCGGACACCATGCTTTGCTCCCGATCCTGACCCGGACGCCATGCTTAGCTCCCGATCCTGACCCGGACACCATGCTTAGTTCCCGATCCTGACCCGGACACCATGCTTTGCGCCCGATCCTGACCCGGACACAATGCTTAGCTACAGATCCTGACCCGGACACCATGCTTAGCTCCCGATCCTGACCCGGACACCATGCTTTGCTCCCGATCCTGACCCGGACACCATGCTTAGCTCCCGATCCTGACCCGGACACCATGCTTAGCGCCCGATCCTGACCCGGACACAATGCTTAGCTACAGATCCTGACCCGGACACCATGCTTAGCTCCCGATCCTGACCCGGACACCATGCTTAGCTCCCGATCCTGACCCGGACACCATGCTTTGCTCCCGATCCTGACCCGGACACCATGCTTAGCTCCCGATCCCGACCCGGACACCATGCTTAGCTACAGATCCTGACCCGGACACCATGCTTAGCTACCGATCCTGACCCGGACACCATGCTTAGCTCCCGATTCTGACCTGGAAACAATGCTTAGCTACAGATCCTAACTCGGACACCTTGCTTAGCTCCTGATCCTGACCCTGACACCATGCTTCGCGCCAGATCCTGACCCTGACACCATGCTTAGCTACAGATCCTGACCCGGACACCATGCTTAGCTTCCGATCCTGACCCGGACACCATGCTTAGCGCCCGATCCTGACCCGGACACAATGCTTAGCTACAGATCCTGACCCGGACACCATGCTTAGCTCCCGATCCTGACCCGGACACCATGCTTTGCTCCCGATCCTGACCCGGACACCATGCTTAGCTCCCGATCCTGACCCGGACACCATGCTTAGCTCCCGATCCTGACCCGGACACCATGCTTAGCTCCCGATCCTGACCCGGACACCATGCTTAGCTCCAGATCCTGACCCGGACACCATGCTTAGCCCCAGATCCTGACCCGGACACCATGCTTAGCTCCCGATCTTGACTCGAACACCATGCTTAGCAACAGATCCTAACCCGGACACAATGCGTAGCTCCCGATCCTGACCCGGACACCATGCTTAGCTCCCGATCCTGACCCGGACACCATGCTTAGCTCCCGATCCTGACGCGGACACCATGTTAGGTAGCTCCAGATCCTAACCCGGACACCATGCTTAGCTCCCGATCCTGACCCGGACACCATGCTTAGGTCCAGATCCCAACGCGGACACCATGCTTAGCTCCCGATCCTGACCCGGACACCATGCTTAGCTTCCGATCCTAACGCGGACACCATGCTTAGCTCCCGATCCTGACCCGGACACCATGCTTAGCTCCCGATCCTGCCTCGGACACCATGCTTAGCTACAGATCCTAACCCGGACACCATGCTTAGCTCCCTATCCTGACCCGGACACCATGCTTAGCAACAGATCCTAACCCGGACACCATGCTTAGCTCCCGATCTTGACCCGGACACCATGCTTAGCTCCCGATCCTGACCCGGACACCATGCTTAGCTCACGACCCTGGCCCGGACACCATGCTTAGCTCCCGATCCTGACCCGGACACCATGCTTAGCTCCCGATCCTGACCCGGACACCATGCTTAGCTACAGATCCTGACCCGGACACCATGCTTTGCTCCCGATTCTGACCCGGACACCATGCTTAGCTACAGATCCTAACTCGGACACCTTGCTTAGCTCCTGATCCTGACCCGGACACCATGCTTAGCTCCAGATCCTGACCCTGACTTTATGCTTAGCTACAGATCCTGACCCGGACACCATGCTTAGCTTCCGATCCTGACCCGGACACCATGCTTAGCTCCCGATCCTGATCCGGACACAATGCTAAGCTACATATCATGACCCAGACACCATGCTTAGCTCCCGATCCTGACCCGGACACCATGCTTAGCTCTCGATCCTGACCCGGACACCATGCTTAGGTCCAGATCCTGACCCGGACACCATGCTTAGCTCCCGATCCTGATCCGGACACAATGCTAAGCTACATATCATGACCCAGACACCATGCTTAGTCCCCGATCCTGACCCGGACACCATGCTTAGCCCCCGATCCTTACCCGGACACCATGCTTAGCTCCCGATCCTGACCCGGACACCATGCTTAGGTCCAGATCCTGACCCGGACACCATGCTTAGCTCCCGATCCTGACCCGGACACCATGCTTAGCTACGGATGCTAACCCGGACACCCTGCTTAGCTACATATCCTAACTCGGACACCATGCTTAGATACTGCCCCTAACCCGGACGCCATGCTTAACTCCCGATCCTGCCTCGGACACCATGCTTAGCTACAGATCCTAACCCGGACACCATGCTTAGCTCCCGATCCTGACCCGGACACCATGCTTAGCTCCCGATCCTAGCCCGGACACCATGCTTAGCTCCCGATCCTGACCCGGACACCATGCTTAGCTCTCGATCCTGACCCGGACACCATGCTTAGCTCCCGATCCTGACCCGGACACCATGCTTAGCTGCAGATCCTAACCCGGACACCATGCTTAGCTACAGATCCTAACTCGAACACCATGCTTAGATACAGGTCCTAACTAGGACACCATGCTTAGATACAGATCCTAACTCGGACACCATACTTAGATACAGATCCTGACCCGGACACCATGCTTAGCTACAGGTCCTAACTCGGACACCATGCTTAGCTCCCGATCCTGACCCGGACACCATGCTTAGCTACAGATCCTAACTCGGACACCATGCTTAGATACAGATCCTGCCTCGGACACCATGCTTAGCTACAGGTCCTAACTCGGACACCATGCTTAGATACAGATCCTAACCCGGACACCATGCTTAGCTACAGATCCTAACTCGGACACCATGCTTAGCTACAGCCCCTAACCCGGACACCATAGATTTAGCGCTAAGGGGAACATTTGCCGAGCCATTATCGGCTTCAAAATACATAAGTAGTCACCCAAGAAGTGGCTTTTCTGAATTATGAAAGTGTCAATTATGAAATTACATTGACCAGGATTTCTAAACCATGAGCACCACCACAATGAGCTGGTGAGGCTAAGATGAAAATGCATGTTTCGTGTGTAACTTACGAAGGGATTATGAATAGGCCCTATTCTATTTTAGCCCTATGAGCTATCGTGCGCCCCCCCCCCCCCAGGATACCAGTGTGTATAAATATTAAATATCGGGGTCATTCTTGGCGTGCGTACCGCGCAGCTGCTGTCGGGCTGAGAGCGCTACAACATGTCGTCTAATCAACCGTTAATAAGATAATTTGCTGATTGCTTGTGATGTTGTGATAATGTCGGAGCAAAACTATCAGTCAGCAGCAGGTCCGGGTAGTACCATACTACACATCATAGACCACTATCGTGTATACCCAGCGCTATCGGCAGTCGTATCTGGTCGTTAGAACTGTTCACAATTCTGACAGTTCACCATAAATGTCGGGCATTCGGCAGTCCTTGTTGGA
This sequence comes from Arenicola marina, assembly GCA_964019135.1. NCBI lineage: Eukaryota > Metazoa > Annelida > Polychaeta > Arenicolidae > Arenicola > Arenicola marina. Next base: position 21,032,795 of record OZ025256.1, on the reverse strand, counting down.
GGGCCAGGAGGCAGTCCTTGTTGGAGGGCCAGGAGGCAGTCCTTGTTGGAGGGCCAGGAGGCAGTCCTTGTTGGAGGGCCAGGAGGCAGTCCTTGTTGGAGGGCCGGGAGGCAGTCCTTTTTGGAGGGCCAGGAGGCAGTCCTTGTTGGAGGGCCAGGAGGCAGTCCTTGTTGGATGGCCAGGAGGCAGTCCTTGTTGGAGGGCCAGGAGGCAGTCCTTTTTGGAGGGCCAGGAGGCAGTCCTTGTTGGAGGGCCAGGAGGCAGTCCTTGTTGGATGGCCAGGAGGCAGTCCTTGTTGGAGGGCCAGGAGGCAGTCCTTGTTGGATGGCCAGGAGGCAGTCCTTGTTGGAGGGCCAGGAGGCAGTCCTTGTTGGAGGGCCAGGAGGCAGTCCTTGTTGGAGGGCCAGGAGGCAGTCCTTGTTGGAGGGCCAGGAGGCAGTCCTTGTTGGAGGGCCAGGAGGCAGTCCTTGTTTGAGGGCCAGGAGGCAGTCCTTGTTGGAGGGCCAGGAGGCAGTCCTTGTTGGAGGGCCAGGAGGCAGTCCTTGTTGGAGGGCCAGGAGGCAGTCCTTGTTGGATGGCCAGGAGGCAGTCCTTGTTGGAGGGCCAGGAGGCAGTCCTTTTTGGAGGGCCAGGAGGCAGTCCTTGTTGGATGGCCAGGAGGCAGTCCTTGTTGGAGGGCCAGGAGGCAGTCCTTGTTGGATGGCCAGGAGGCAGTCCTTGTTGGAGGGCCAGGAGGCAGTCCTTGTTGGAGGGCCAGGAGGCAGTCCTTGTTGGAGGGCCAGGAGGCAGTCCTTGTTGGATGGCCAGGAGGCAGTCCTTGTTGGAGGGCCAGGAGGCAGTCCTTGTTGGAGGGCCAGGAGGCAGTCCTTGTTGGAGGGCCAGGAGGCAGTCCTTGTTGGAGGGCCAGGAGGCAGTCCTTGTTGGAGGGCCAGGAGGCAGTCCTTGTTGGAGGGCCAGGAGGCAGTCCTTGTTGGATGGCCAGGAGGCAGTCCTTGTTGGAGGGCCAGGAGGCAGTCCTTGTTGGATGGCCAGGAGGCAGTCCTTGTTGGAGGGCCAGGAGGCAGTCCTTGTTGGAGGGCCAGGAGGCAGTCCTTGTTGGAGGGCCAGAAGGCAGTCCTTGTTGGAGGGCCAGGAGGCAGTCCTTGTTGGATGGCCAGGAGGCAGTCCTTGTTGGAGGGCCAGGAGGCAGTCCTTGTTGGAGGGCCAGGAGGCAGTCCTTGTTGGATGGCCAGGAGGCAGTCCTTGTTGGAGGGCCAGGAGGCAGTCCTTGTTGGATGGCCAGGAGGCAGTCCTTGTTGGAGGGCCAGGAGGCAGTCCTTGTTGGATGGCCAGGAGGCAGTCCTTGTTGGATGGCCAGGAGGCAGTCCTTGTTGGAGGGCCAGGAGGCAGTCCTTGTTGGAGGGCCAGGAGGCAGTCCTTGTTGGAGGGCCAGGAGGCAGTCCTTGTTGGAGGGCCAGGAGGCAGTCCTTGTTGGAGGGCCAGGAGGCAGTCCTTGTTGGATGGCCAGGAGGCAGTCCTTGTTGGAGGGCCAGGAGGCAGTCCTTGTTGGAGGGCCAGGAGGCAGTCCTTGTTGGATGGCCAGGAGGCAGTCCTTGTTGGAGGGCCAGGAGGCAGTCCTTGTTGGAGGGCCAGGAGGCAGTCCTTGTTGGATGGCCAGGAGGCAGTCCTTGTTGGATGGCCAGGAGGCAGTCCTTGTTGGAGGGCCAGGAGGCAGTCCTTGTTGGAGGGCCAGGAGGCAGTCCTTGTTGGATGGCCAGGAGGCAGTCCTTGTTGGAGGGCCAGGAGGCAGTCCTTGTTGGAGGGCCAGGAGGCAGTCCTTGTTGGATGGCCAGGAGGCAGTCCTTGTTGGATGGCCAGGAGGCAGTCCTTGTTGGAGGGCCAGGAGGCAGTCCCTGTTGGATGGCCAGGAGGCAGTCCTTGTTGGATGGTCAGGAGGCAGTCCTTGTTGGATGGCCAGGAGGCAGTCCTTGTTGGATGGCCAGGAGGCAGTCCTTGTTGGAGGGCCAGGAGGCAGTCCTTGTTGGAGGGCCAGGAGGCAGTCCTTGTTGGAGGGCCAGGAGGCAGTCCTTGTTGGATGGCCAGGAGGCAGTCCTTGTTGGAGGGCCAGGAGGCAGTCCTTGTTGGAGGGCCAGGAGGCAGTCCTTGTTGGAGGGCCAGGAGGCAGTCCTTGTTGGATGGCCAGGAGGCAGTCCTTGTTGGAGGGCCAGGAGGCAGTCCTTGTTGGAGGGCCAGGAGGCAGTCCTTGTTGGAGGGCCAGGAGGCAGTCCTTGTTGGAGGGCCAGGAGGCAGTCCTTGTTGGAGGGCCAGGAGGCAGTCCTTGTTGGAGGGCCAGGAGGCAGTCCTTGTTGGAGGGCCAGGAGGCAGTCCTTGTTGGAGGGCCAGGAGGCAGTCCCTGTTGGAGGGCCAGGAGGCAGTCCTTGTTGGAGGGCCAGGAGGCAGTCCTTGTTGGAGGGCCAGGAGGCAGTCCTTGTTGGATGGCCAGGAGGCAGTCCTTGTTGGAGGGCCAGGAGGCAGTCCTTGTTGGATGGCCAGGAGGCAGTCCTTGTTGGATGGCCAGGAGGCAGTCCTTGTTGGAGGGCCAGGAGGCAGTCCTTGTTGGAGGGCCAGGAGGCAGTCCTTGTTGGATGGCCAGGAGGCAGTCCTTGTTGGATGGCCAGGAGGCAGTCCTTGTTGGAGGGCCAGGAGGCAGTCCTTGTTGGAGGGCCAGGAGGCAGTCCTTGTTGGAGGGCCAGGAGGCAGTCCTTGTTGGAGGGCCAGGAGGCAGTCCTTGTTGGATGGCCAGGAGGCAGTCCTTGTTGGAGGGCCAGGAGGCAGTCCTTGTTGGAGGGCCAGGAGGCAGTCCTTGTTGGAGGGCCAGGAGGCAGTCCTTGTTGGAGGGCCAGGAGGCAGTCCTTGTTGGAGGGCCAGGAGGCAGTCCTTGTTGGAGGGCCAGGAGGCAGTCCTTGTTGGAGGGCCAGGAGGCAGTCCTTGTTGGAGGGCCAGGAGGCAGTCCTTGTTGGATGGCCAGGAGGCAGTCCTTGTTGGAGGGCCAGGAGGCAGTCCTGGTTGGAGGGCCAGGAGGCAGTTCTTGTTGGAGGGCCAGGAGGCAGTCCTTGTTGGAGGGCCAGGAGGCAGTCCTTGTTGGATGGCCAGGAGGCAGTCCTTGTTGGATGGCCAGGAGGCAGTCCTTGTTGGAGGGCCAGGAGGCAGTCCTTGTTGGAGGGCCAGGAGGCAGTCCTTGTTGGATGGCCAGGAGGCAGTCCTTGTTGGATGGCCAGATGAACAAATCGGGAATGAATCGGGACACGTTTCTAAATGCGCTTTCCCTGATACATGAAAGAGTTTCTATTTTTTGTTTATTGATTAATATCATATGTGATACATTCATACGTATAACGGCAATCAACTACACCCGCCGAACATTTAAAACACTAGAATATATAAACAGCCCTCCAAATGGCGCATTTTTTCAGCCAGCCACTCCCCCCCCACTCTTTATTCGCTTATAATCCTGATCAGACTTGTATCGAGGGGTGTTTGTGCGCCGTGCGAGAGTGACAAACCGAAACGCAAACGTATCGGCTCTCTAAACTAACTCAAATAATATCATAGTCAGGAGAGCAACGATAAAAATGCGGACTCTGTACCAGGAAGAGGTTCTGTATTTAAACCCAGCCGCCTGCATCTGGGGCAAGCTCCCCTCGACCCACGTGTCCTTGCCCCCCGGGAGGTGTACAGTGTAGTTTAGCCCCACGGTACACACATTTTAAAGCGATATCAAAATGTTTCATTTCGTTCACGACAGAAAGCCCCACATTAAGTAATCTACATTGAAGAGACAGAGAAAACATGTATTTATCTCTGATGTAGATTCCAGGGTTCTGGGTATTCAACATTGACGCACTTGGCCCTCAGCCCAATTAACCCGGATATATACGCGAACATTCAGTTATAAGTTCATAAAAAGCGTGGCGCGCCCACCCCCTCTTTCTCCCCCTCCCCCTCCCAACCACGTCCTCTATCCCACACCAGCTCCTCCGCATGTGGATTCCCTCCACCTCTCTCTCTTCACCCCCCCCCTACCCACATCCTCTATCACACACCCCCTCCTCCGCACATGGATCCCCCTCCTCCATCTCTCCACCCCCCCACCCCCATCCTCTACCCCCACCACCAACATCCTCTATCCCCAACTCCCCTCCTCTGCACATCCTGCTCATTACCTCCAGCCCCACCCCCCAGTCCGTCCATCTCTAGCTCCAGATCTGTCGGGAGCAAACCGCGGCTGCCCACCACAGGACGCCATCACCATTCAGTCCCATTCTAAAAGATACACCGGCGAGTTCGCTATAGTTACAACCGACCACCCGACCCGGCCTGTAGGATATACGGCGTCATGACACAACACATACATGCACACAGCCATCGGGGTTTAGTGATATAATAATCAGAACAATTCTCAAGCGAGATAAAACCTGGGAGATATGTTTGGTTACCTTGGAAACGATACGCCGTACTCGTCGCCATGGCGACGGTTGGTCATTTCCATAGTGTTTCTAGCCATCGAGCCACCAGCGTGGCTTGGCGTTGGAGTCACGGGACAGTTAACAGGTAAGTAAGTGCTCAGTGTAATTTTACCATCATTACGACATCAACTAATTGATGTAATTAAATGTAACATTTATTTCTCCATTTAAAACAATCAATCCTTAGAATGCAGTGATCGCGTGATATACCGTGGCTGAGCTTAATCATAATAATATTACAGATGTCGGCAGATGCATGCCAAAATTATTTAAATTGGGACTGCCTATAATGCTTAGTTGTCATTTAATTGTATGCGGGGTGGGACTATGGCTCCGGGCGCTGGACTATGGCTCCGTGCCCTGGACTATGGCTCCGTGCCCTGGACTATGGCTCTGTGCCCTGGACTATGGCTCCGTGCCCTGGACTATGGCTCCGGGCGCTGGACTATGGCTCCGTGTGCTGGACTATGGCTTCGTGCGCTGGACTATGGCTCCGTGCCTTGGACTGTGGCTCCGTGCGCTGGACTATGGCTCCGGGCGCTGTACTATGGCTCCGTGTGCTGGACTATAGCTCCGTGCCCTGGACTATGGCTCCGGGGGCTGGACTATGGCTCCGTGCCCTGGACTGTGGCTCCGTGCGCTGGACTATGGCTCCGGGCGCTGTACTATGGCTCCGTGTGCTGGACTATAGCTCCGTGCCCTGTACTATGGCTCCGGGGGCTGGACTATGGCTCCGTGCCCTGGACTGTGGCTCCGTGCGCTGGACTGTGGCTCCGTGCGCTGGACTATGGCTCCGGGCGCTGGACTATGGCTCCGTGTGCTGGACTATGGCTCCGTGCCTTGGACTGTGGCTCCGTGCGCTGGACTATGGCTCCGGGCGCTGTACTATGGCTCCGTGTGCTGAACTATAGCTCCGTGCCCTGGACTATGGCTCCGGGGGCTGGACTATGGCTCCGTGCCCTGGACTGTGGCTCCGTGCGCTGGACTATGGCTCCGGGCGCTGTACTATGGCTCCGTGTGCTGGACTATAGCTCCGTGCCCTGGACTATGGCTCCGGGGGCTGGACTATGGCTCCGTGCCTTGGACTGTGGCTCCGGGCGCTGGACTATGGCTCCGTGTGCTGGACTATGGCTCGGTGTGCTGGACTATGGCTCCGTGCACCGCGCTGAAATCGAGGGCGCTATCGCGAGGGCGAGAACGCCAGATTGATCTCGCCCTCGCATTCTCGCGATATCGACCTGGCAAACTCGCGATACCATTTTAACCTTTTCGCGAACTCGCGATCTCGCCCTCGTAATCTTGCAATGTCGCCCTCGCGATGTCGCCCTCGCGTTCTCGCGATGTCGCCCTCGCGATCTCGCCCTCGCGATCTCGCCTTCGCGATCTCGCCCTCGCGATCTCGCCCCCGCGATCTCGCCCTCGCGTTCTTGCAATCTCGTCCTCGCGTTCTCGCCTGAGCCCGGAGCCTGCGCCCGGAGCCAGAGCCCGGGGCTCGAAACAGATTCGCTGGAGTGTTACTCATTTGCGTTTTGAAGTTCGCGAGAAGGTTAAAACGGTATCGCGCGAGAGTTACCAATTTTCGTTTTGCTAATAATGTTCAGAAGCAACAGCAAAACTGATAAACGGTATATCCCGGGATTCGACTTGTGTATTATGAACCAGATAATCGCTCGACAAATATTCCACATAGCGCTAAGTGTATTGGCGTCGTCTAAGTGGCGATTCCGGATATCAGCTCTTTGCAGCTCGACCCCCTCTCCTACCCGTGGGGGAGCCAGGGGGGGGGTTCCACACCCACTAACGTGCAGCTCGACCCCTCTCTCCTACCCGTGGGGGAGCCAGGGCGGGGGGGGGGTTCCACACCCACTAACGTGTAGCTCGACCCCTCTCTCCTACCCGTGGGGGAGCCAGGGGGGGGGGTTCCACACCCACTAACGTGCAGCTCGACCCCCTCTCCTACCCGTGGGGGAGCCAGGGGGGGGGGTTCCACACCCACTAACGTGCAGCTCGACCCCCTCTCCTACCCGTGGGGGAGCCAGCGGGGGGGGGGGTGGTTCCACACCCAGTAACGTGCAGCTCGACACCCTCTTCTACCCGTGGGGGAGCCAGGGGGGGGGGGGGTTCCACACCCACTAACGTGCAGCTCGACCCCCTCTCCTACCCGTGGGGGAGCCAGGGGGGGGGGGGGGTGGGGGGGGTTCCACACCCACTAACGTGCAGCTCGACCCCCTCTCCTACCCGTGGGGGAGCCAGGGGGGGGGCGGGTTCCACACCCACTAACGTGCAGCTCGACCCCTCTCTCCTACCCGTGGGGGAGCCAGGGGGGGGGGGGTTCCACACCCACTAACGTGCAGCTCGACCCCCTCTCCTACCCGTGGGGGAGCCAGGGGGGGGGGGGGGTTCCACACCCACTAACGTGCAGCTCGACCCCCTCTCCTACCCGTGGGGGAGCCAGGGGGGGGGGGGTGGGGGGGGTTCCACACCCACTAACGTGCAGCTCGACCCCCTCTCCTACCCGTGGGGGAGCCAGGGGGGGGGTGGGGGGGGTTCCACACCCACTAACGTGCAGCTCGACCCCCTCTCCTACCCGTGGGGGAGCCAGGGGGGGGGGCGGGTTCCACACCCACTAACGTGCAGCTCGACCCCTCTCTCCTACCCGTGGGGGAGCCAGCGGGGGGGGGGGGTTCCACACCCACTAACGTGCAGCTCGACCCCTCTCTCCTACCCGTGGGGGAGCCAGGGGGGGGGGGTTCCACACCCACTAACGTGCAGCTCGACCCCCTCTCCTACCCGTGGGGGAGCCAGGGGGGGGGGGGTTCCACACCCACTAACGTGCAGCTCGACCCCTCTCTCCTACCCGTGGGGGAGCCAGGGGGGGGGGGGTTCCACACCCACTAACGTGCAGCTCGACCCCCTCTCCTACCCGTGGGGGAGCCAGGGGGGGGGGGGGGTTCCACACCCACTAACGTGCAGCTCGACCCCCTCTCCTACCCGTGGGGGAGCCAGGGGGGGGGGGGTTCCACACCCACTAACGTGCAGCTCGACCCCCTCTCCTACCCGTGGGGGAGCCAGGGGGGGGGGGGGGTCCACACCCACTAACGTGCAGCTCGACCCCTCTCTCCTACCCGTGGGGGAGCCAGGGGGGGGGGGGTTCCACACCCACTAACGTGCAGCTCGACCCCCTCTCCTACCCGTGGGGGAGCCAGGGGGGGGGGTTCCACACCCACTAACGTGCAGCTCGACCCCTCTCTCCTACCCGTGGGGGAGCCAGGGGGGGGGGGTTCCACACCCACTAACGTGCAGCTCGACCCCCTCTCCTACCCGTGGGGGAGCCAGGGGGGGGGGGGTTCCACACCCACTAACGTGCAGCTCGACCCCCTCTCCTACCCGTGGGGGAGCGAGGGGGGTTCCACACCCACTAACGTGCAGCTCGACCCTCTCTCCTACCCGTGGGGGAGCCAGAGGGGGTTCCACACCCACTAACGTGCAGCTCGACCCCCTCTCCTACCCGTGGGGGAGCGAGGGGGGTTCCACACCCACTAACGTGCAGCTCGACCCTCTCTCCTACCCGTGGGGGAGCCAGGGGGAGAGGGGGTTCCACACACAGTAACGTGCAGCTCGACCCCCTCTCCTACCCGTGGGGGAGCCAGGGGGGGGGGGGTTCCACACACAGTAACGTGCAGCTCGACCCCCTCTCCTACCCGTGGGGGAGCCAGGGGGGGGGGGGGGTTCCACACACAGTAACGTGCAGCTCGACCCCCTCTCCTACCCGTGGGGGAGCCAGGGGGGGGGGGTTCCACACCCACTAACGTGTAGCTCGACCCCCCTCTCCTACCCGTGGGGGAGCCAGGGGGGGGGGGGGGTTCCACACCCACTAACGTGCAGCTCGACCCCCTCTCCTACCCGTGGGGGAGCGAGGGGGGTTCCACACCCACTAACGTGCAGCTCGACCCTCTCTCCTACCCGTGGGGGAGCCAGAGGGGGGGGGGTTCCACACCCACTAACGTGCAGCTCGACCCCCTCTCCTACCCGTGGGGGAGCCAGGGGGGGGGGGTTCCACACACAGTAACGTGCAGCTCGACCCCCTCTCCTACCCGTGGGGGAGCCAGGGGGGGGGGGTTCCACACACAGTAACGTGCAGCTCGACCCCCTCTCCTACCCGTGGGGGAGCCAGGGGGGGGGGGGGTTCCACACACAGTAACGTGCAGCTCGACCCCCTCTCCTACCCGTGGGGGAGCCAGGGGGGGGGGGGGGTTCCACACACACTAACGTGCAGCTCGACCCCCTCTCCTACCCGTGGGGGAGCCAGGGGGGGTTCACACCCACTAACGTGCAGCTCGACCCCCTCTCCTACCCGTGGGGGAGCCAGAGGGGGGGGGGGTTCCACACCCACTAACGTGCAGCTCGACCCCCTCTCCTACCCGTGGGGGAGCCAGGGGGGGGGGGTTCCACACCCACTAACGTGCAGCTCGACCCCCTCTCCTACCCGTGGGGGAGCCAGAGGGGGTTCCACACCCACTAACGTGCGGCTCGACCCCCTCTCCTACCCGTGGGGGAGCCAGGGGGGTTCACACCCACTAACGTGCAGCTCGACCTCCTCTCCTACCCGTGGGGGAGCCAGGGGGGTTCCACACCCACTAACGTGCAGCTCGACCCTCTCTCCTGCCCGTGGGGGAGCCAGAGGGGGTTCCACACCCACTAACGTGCAGCTCGACCCCCTCTCCTACCCGTGGGGGAGCTAGAGGGGGTTCCACACCCACTAACGTGCAGCTCGACCCTCTCTCCTACCCGTGGGGGAGCTAGAGGGGGTTCCACACCCACTAACGTGCAGCTCGACCCCCTCTCCTACCCGTGGGGGAGCCAGGGGGGTTCACACCTACTAACGTGCAGCTCGACCCTCTCTCCTGCCCGTGGGGGAGCTAGAGGGGGTTCCACACGCACTAACGTGCAGCTCGACCCCCTCTCCTGCCCGTGGGGGAGCCAGGGGGGGGGGGCGTTCCACACCCACTAACGTGCAGCTCGACCCCCTCTCCTGCCCGTGGGAGAGCCAGAGGGGGTTCCACACCCACTAACGTGCAGCTCGACCCCCTCTCCTACCCGTGGGGGAGCTAGAGGGGGTTCCACACCCACTAACGTGTAGCTCGACCCCCTCTCCTGCCCGTGGGGGAGCTAGAGGGGGTTCCACACCCACTAACGTGCAGCTCGACCCCCTCTCCTGCCCGTGGGGGAGCTAGAGGGGGTTCCACACCCACTAACGTGCAGCTCGACCCCCTCTCCTGCCCGTGGGGGAGCTAGAGGGGGTTCCACACCCACTAACGTGCAGCTCGACCCCCTCTCCTACCCGTGGGGGAGCCAGAGGGGGTTCCACACCCACTAACGTGCAGCTCGACCCCCTCTCCTACCCGTGGGGGAGCTAGAGGAGGTTCCACACCCACTAACGTGCAGCTCGACCCCCTCTCCTACCCGTGGGGGAGCCAGAGGGGGTTCCACACCCACTAACGTGCAGCTCGACCCCCTCTCCTACCCGTGGGGGAGCTAGAGGGGGTTCCACACCCACTAACGTGTAGCTCGACCCCCTCTCCTGCCCGTGGGGGAGCTAGAGGGGGTTCCACACCCACTAACGTGCAGCTCGACCCCCTCTCCTGCCCGTGGGGGAGCTAGAGGGGGTTCCACACCCACTAACGTGCAGCTCGACCCCCTCTCCTGCCCGTGGGGGAGCTAGAGGGGGTTCCACACCCACTAACGTGCAGCTCGACCCCCTCTCCTACCCGTGGGGGAGCCAGAGGGGGTTCCACACCCACTAACGTGCAGCTCGACCCCCTCTCCTACCCGTGGGGGAGCCAGAGGAGGTTCCACACCCACTAACGTGCAGCTCGACCCCCTCTCCTACCCGTGGGGGAGCCAGAGGGGGTTCCACACCCACTAACGTGCAGCTCGACCCCCTCTCCTACCCGTGGGGGAGCCAGAGGAGGTTCCACACCCACTAACGTGCAGCTCGACCCCCTCTCCTACCCGTGGGGGAGCCAGAGGGGGTTCCACACCCACTAACGTGCAGCTCGACCCCCTCTCCTACCCGTGGGGGAGCCAGAGGGGGTTCCACACCCACTAACGTGCAGCTCGACCCTCTCTCCTACCCGTGGGGGAGCCAGAGGAGGTTCCACACCCACTAACGTGCAGCTCGACCCCCTCTCCTACCCGTGGGGGAGCCAGAGGGGGTTCCACACCCACTAACGTGCAGCTCGACCCCCTCTCCTACCCGTGGGGGAGCCAGAGGAGGTTCCACACCCACTAACGTGCAGCTCGACCCCCTCTCCTACCCGTGGGGGAGCCAGAGGGGGTTCCACACCCACTAACGTGCAGCTCGACCCTCTCTCCTGCCCGTGGGGGAGCTACAGGGGGTTCCACACCCACTAACGTGCAGCTCGACCCCCTCTCCTGCCCGTGGGGGAGCCAGAGGGGGTTCCACACCCACTAACGTGCAGCTCGACCCCCTCTCCTACCCGTGGGGGAGCTAGAGGAGGTTCCACACCCACTAACGTGCAGCTCGACCCCCTCTCCTGCCCGTGGGGGAGCCAGAGGGGGTTCCACACCCACTAACGTGCAGCTCGACCCCCTCTCCTACCCGTGGGGGAGCCAGAGGGGGTTCCACACCCACTAACGTGTAGCTCGACCCCCTCTCCTGCCCGTGGGGGAGCTAGAGGGGGACACACCCACTAACGTGCAGCTCGACCCCCTCTCCTACCCGTGGGGGAGCCAGAGGGGGTTCCACACCCACTAACGTGCAGCTCGACCCCCTCTCCTGCCCGTGGGGGAGCTAGAGGGGGTTCCACACCCACTAACGTGCAGCTCGACCCCCTCTCCTGCCCGTGGGGGAGCTAGAGGAGGTTCCACACCCACTAACGTGCAGCTCGACCCCCTCTCCTACCCGTGGGGGAGCCAGAGGGGGTTCCACACCCACTAACGTGTAGCTCGACCCCCTCTCCTGCCCGTGGGGGAGCTAGAGGAGGTTCCACACCCACTAACGTGCAGCTCGACCCCCTCTCCTACCCGTGGGAGAGCTAGAGGAGGTTCCACACCCACTAACGTGCAGCTCGACCCCCTCTCCTGCCCGTGGGGGAGCCAGAGGGGGTTCCACACCCACTAACGTGCAGCTCGACCCCCTCTCCTACCCGTGGGGGAGCCAGAGGAGGTTCCACACCCACTAACGTGCAGCTCGACCCCCTCTCCTGCCCGTGGGGGAGCTAGAGGGGGTTCCACACCCACTAACGTGCAGCTCGACCCCCTCTCCTGCCCGTGGGGGAGCTAGAGGGGGTTCCACACCCACTAACGTGCAGCTCGACCCCCTCTCCTGCCCGTGGGGGAGCCAGAGGGGGTTCCACACCCACTAACGTGCAGCTCGACCCCCTCTCCTGCCCGTGGGGGAGCTAGAGGAGGTTCCACACCCACTAACGTGCAGCTCGACCCCCTCTCCTACCCGTGGGGGAGCCAGAGGGGGTTCCACACCCACTAACGTGTAGCTCGACCCCCTCTCCTGCCCGTGGGGGAGCCAGAGGGGGTTCCACACCCACTAACGTGCAGCTCGACCCCCTCTCCTGCCCGTGGGGGAGCCAGAGGGGGTTCCACACCCACTAACGTGCAGCTCGACCCCCTCTCCTGCCCGTGGGGGAGCCAGAGGGGGTTCCACACCCACTAACGTGCAGCTCGACCCCCTCTCCTGCCCGTGGGGGAGCCAGAGGGGGTTCCACACCCACTAACGTGCAGCTCGACCCCCTCTCCTGCCCGTGGGGGAGCCAGAGGGGGTTCCACACCCACTAACGTGCAGCTCGACCCCCTCTCCTGCCCGTGGGGGAGCCAGAGGGGGTTCCACACCCACTAACGTGCAGCTCGACCCCCTCTCCTGCCCGTGGGGGAGCCAGAGGGGGTTCCACACCCACTAACGTGCAGCTCGACCCCCTCTCCTGCCCGTGGGGGAGCTAGAGGGGGTTCCACACCCACTAACGTGCAGCTCGACCCTCTCTCCTGCCCGTGGGGGAGCTAGAGGGGGTTCCACACCCACTAACGTGCAGCTCGACCCCCTCTCCTGCCCGTGGGGGAGCCAGAGGGGGTTCCACACCCACTAACGTGCAGCTCGACCCTCTCTCCTACCCGTGGGGGAGCTAGAGGGGGTTCCACACCCACTAACGTGCAGCTCGACCCTCTCTCCTGCCCGTGGGGGAGCCAGAGGGGGTTCCACACCCACTAACGTGCAGCTCGACCCCCTCTCCTGCCCGTGGGGGAGCTAGAGGGGGTTCCACACCCACTAACGTGCAGCTCGACCCTCTCTCCTGCCCGTGGGGGAGCCAGAGGGGGTTCCACACCCACTAACGTGCAGCTCGACCCCCTCTCCTGCCCGTGGGGGAGCTAGAGGAGGTTCCACACCCACTAACGTGCAGCTCGACCCCCTCTCCTGCCCGTGGGGGAGCCAGAGGGGGTTCCACACCCACTAACGTGCAGCTCGACCCCCTCTCCTGCCCGTGGGGGAGCTAGAGGAGGTTCCACACCCACTAACGTGCAGCTCGACCCCCTCTCCTACCCGTGGGGGAGCCAGGGGGGGGGGGGGGGTTCCACACCCACTAACGTGCAGCTCGACCCCCTCTCCTACCCGTGGGGGAGCTAGAGGAGGTTCCACACCCACTAACGTGCAGCTCGACCCCCTCTCCTACCCGTGGGGGAGCCAGGGGGGGGGGGGTTCCACACCCACTAACGTGCAGCTCGACCCCCTCTCCTACCCGTGGGGGAGCTAGAGGAGGTTCCACACCCACTAACGTGCAGCTCGACCCCCTCTCCTGCCCGTGGGGGAGCCAGAGGGGGTTCCACACCCACTAACGTGCAGCTCGACCCCCTCTCCTGCCCGTGGGGGAGCTAGAGGAGGTTCCACACCCACTAACGTGCAGCTCGACCCCCTCTCCTACCCGTGAGGGAGCCAGGGGGGGGGGGGGTTCCACACCCACTAACGTGCAGCTCGACCCCCTCTCCTACCCGTAGGGGAGCCAGAGGGGGTCCCACACCCACTAACGTGCAGCTCGACCCTCTCTCCTGCCCGTGGGGGAGCTAGAGGGGGTTCCACACCCACTAACGTGTAGCTCGACCCCCTCTCCTGCCCGTGGGGGAGCCAGGGGGGGTTCACACCCACTAACGTGTAGCCCGACCCCCTCTCCTGCCCGTGGGGGAGCTAGAGGGGGTTCCACACCCACTAACGTGTAGCTCGACCCCCTCTCCTGCCCGTGGGGGAGCCAGGGGGGGTTCACACCCACTAACGTGCAGCTCGACCCCCTCTCCTGCCCGTGGGGGAGCTAGAGGGGGTTCCACACCCACTAACGTCCAGCTTGACCCCCTCTCCTACCCGTGGGGGAGCCAGGGGGGGTTCACACCCACTAACGTGCAGCTCGACCCTCTCTCCTACCCGTGGGGGAGCCAGAGGGGGTTCCACACCCACTAACGTGCAGCTCGACCCCCTCTCCTGCCCGTGGGGGAGCTAGAGGGGGTTCCACACCCACTAACGTCCAGCTTGACCCCCTCTCCTACCCGTGGGGGAGCCAGGGGGGGTTCACACCCACTAACGTGCAGCTCGACCCTCTCTCCTACCCGTGGGGGAGCCAGAGGGGGTTCCACACCCACTAACGTGCAGCTCGACCCCCTCTCCTGCCCGTGGGGGAGCCAGGGGGGGTTCACACCCACTAACGTGCAGCTCGACCCTCTCTCCTACCCGTGGGGGAGCCAGAGGGGGTTCCACACCCACTAACGTGCAGCTCGACCCCCTCTCCTGCCGTGGGGGAGCCAGAGGGGGTTCCACACCCACTAACGTGCAGCTCGACCCCCTCTCCTGCCCGTGGGGGAGCTAGAGGAGGTTCCACACCCACTAACGTGCAGCTCGACCCCCTCTCCTGCCCGTGGGGGAGCCAGAGGGGGTTCCACACCCACTAACGTGCAGCTCGACCCCCTCTCCTACCCGTGGGGGAGCCAGAGGGGGTTCCACACCCACTAACGTGCAGCTCGACCCCCTCTCCTACCCGTGGGGGAGCTAGAAGGGGTTCCACACCCACTAACGTGCAGCTCGACCCCCTCTCCTACCCGTGGGGGAGCTAGAGGGGGTTCCACACCCACTAACGTGCAGTTCGACCCCCTCTCCTACCCGTGGGGGAGCTAGAGGGGGTTCCACACCCACTAACGTGCAGCTCGACCCCCTCTCCTGCCCGTGGGGGAGCTAGAGGGGGGTCCACACCCACTAACGTGCAGTTCGACCCCCTCTCCTGCCCGTGGGGGAGCTAGAGGGGGGTCCACACCCACTAACGTGCAGCTCGACCCCCTCTCCTACCCGTGGGGGAGCTAGAGGGGGTTCCACACCCACTAACGTGCAGCTCGACCCCCTCTCCTACCCGTGGGGGAGCTAGAGGGGGTTCCACACCCACTAACGTGCAGTTCGACCCCCTCTCCTACCCGTGGGGGAGCTAGAGGGGGGTCCACACCCACTAACGTGCAGCTCGACCCCCTCTCCTACCCGTGGGGGAGCTAGAGGGGGTTCCACACCCACTAACGTGCAGCTCGATCCCCTCTCCTGCCCGTGGGGGAGCCAGAGGGGGTTCACACCCACTAACGTGCAGCTCGACCCCCTCTCCTACCCGTGGGGGAGCTAGAGGGGGGTCCACACCCACTAACGTGCAGCTCGACCCCCTCTCCTACCCGTGGGGGAGCTAGAGGGGGTTCCACACCCACTAACGTGCAGCTCGACCCCCTCTCCTACCCGTGGGGGAGCTAGAGGGGGGTCCACACCCACTAACGTGCAGCTCGACCCCCTCTCCTACCCGTGGGGGAGCTAGAGGGGGGTCCACACCCACTAACGTGCAGCTCGACCCCCTCTCCTACCCGTGGGGGAGCCAGAGGGGGTTCACACCCACTAACGTGCAGCTCGACCCCCTCTCCTACCCGTGGGGGAGCTAGAGGGGGGTCCACACCCACTAACGTGCAGCTCGACCCCCTCTCCTACCCGTGGGGGAGCTAGAGGGGGTTCCACACCCACTAACGTGCAGCTCGACCCCCTCTCCTGCCCGTGGGGGAGCCAGAGGGGGTTCCACACCCACTAACGTGCAGCTCGACCCCCTCTCCTACCCGTGGGGGAGCTAGAGGGGGTTCCACACCCACTAACGTGCAGCTCGACCCCCTCTCCTACCCGTGGGGGAGCCAGGGGGGGGGGGGGGGGTTCCACACCCACTAACGTGCAGCTCGACCCTCTCTCCTACCCGTGGGGGAGCCAGGGCGGGGGGGGGGGGTTCCACACCCAGTAACGTGCAGCTAGGCCCCCTCTCCTGCCCGTGGGGGAGCCAGAGGGGGTTCCACACCCACTAACGTGCAGCTCGACCCCCTCTCCTACCCGTGGGGGAGCTAGAGGGGGTTCCACACCCACTAACGTGCAGCTCGACCCCCTCTCCTACCCGTGGGGGAGCTAGAGGGGGTTCCACACCCACTAACGTGCAGCTCGACCCCCTCTCCTACCCGTGGGGGAGCCAGGGGGGGAGGGGGGAGGGGGTTCCACACCCACTAACTTGCAGTTCGCATGACACGTTATGTCAACAGGGTTCGATGCTATTGTATATTCCATAAACAAACGACATATATTTGTTATATTTTATGTTAACATATATTGGCGACCTTGCAGACACAGTCAACATAACGGGGGCCAAGTTCATCTGCAGCAATGCGGTCAAGGCTACATGGGCAGTGACGGTTGGCGGCGTGACCACTACGCCCAGCCTAGGCGCCAGTGAACCGGTTGTCATGGAGATTACACTCTCAACCGGGATAACTCGCTGTACGGGTGATGTCGCCAGAGTGGACTGTGACCTCGAGAAGGAGGTAAGGTCCAACCAGATGGCCATGAACATGACGCTCACTTTCAGTTATTAGGGCATACATATATAATCTACGGATATATATATAAGGATTCTAAAGGGGGGTTGGTGTGGGGGGGGAGTGGGTCTGGGGGGTGTCCATGGGGGACTCGCGGCCGGCGGTGGGTGGGGGGGGGGAGGGGGTCAGGGGTCGGGCGTCGGGAAGGGAGTCTCTGGGGTCGAGATTGGGGCGTCAGGAGTAGGGGCGGGAGATGTCGGTGGGAGCCTTCAGACGGTTGGACGGGCCGGGGGGTGGTGGGGGGGAGGGAGATTTGAAGATAATATGAAGGATGAGGTCTTGTGCGTATTTGGTTATGTGCATGCAAGGTTTGATTATGATGCATAATATTAAACATGTATTTCTGCACCAGCTGTAGAGAACTTCTTGCACCAAAAATATTTATGTCCGACTAGGAGTCCCCAATAGCAGCAGTCGTCATGACTGAACGACGGGGCATTCGCACAGGTGGCAAGGAGGAAGGGTTGGGGGAGGGGTGGGGGGGGGAGGTCACCCATGCATCGGGGTTGGCCTAGCGGAACGCTCAGTGGTGGATTTCACGAACACAGTTTAGCCGACTACGGGGCTTAGCAGGGGCGGATCTAGGAATTTGCCAAGGGGAGGGGGGGGTGCTCACTGAAAAACTTGCGACCCGGGGGGGGGCAGGGCGTGCTCGGTGAAGCCGACTTTAACAGTGTATGTTCAGGTTCCCAAGGGGGGAGGTCGCAACCCCCCTAACCCTCCCCCCCCCTAGATCCGCCACTGGCTTAGTCGGCTAAAGTTACCATGCAACTGATGGGCGATGTTAGCCCACTAAGCCCATGTAGCGGCTAAACTATGTACGTGAAATGGGCCACAGGATAATAGCAGAACCCGCTACCCACGGGGGTGACCGTCTGTTGCACCCACAGGTGGCTGTACGTAACCTTGTACAAGGCGTGCATGACTAATGGTCATATTGTCAAAGTGACATCCTGCCAGCGACACTCATTGAATTCAACATTATAGTCCCCTGGAAACTAATTTACCTTCTTAACTTCGTGGGAAACCTGTTGATGGTTAAGGGATGGTTTAATCATAATATATTATTAACCGGACCTGATTAACTGACTAACAGACGACGCCCCCAGAACATCCGGGTAACCCTCTAAACACATCCTTTATTAATGCACCTCACCCCAACACCCCCTACACCCATACCCCGCCCCCTACGCCTATGTCCCTCCACCCATACCCCGCCCCCTGCACCCATGTCCCTACACCCCTACTCCGCCCCCCCCCCCAGCTCCTCCACCCTCCCCTCCACCCATTTCCCTCCACCCTGCCGCTCCTCCACCGCCCCCACCCCCCTCCACCCGCTCACTCCCGTCTCCAGGATGTCGTCACCATGGCAACCAGTGGCGCCACCCAGAAGTGTAATGAATATAACTGTAAAAATCAAGTCCCGTATCACACGTAGACACACGAAAAATGACACGACTCGCGCCGCTCTGATCACCCACCCCCCCTACCCCTCCTCCACTACCGCTTCACCCCCACCCACCCACGAGGGGGGGGGGGGGTGGGGAGGGGGGGTAATTCTTTCTTCGTGATCCGTGATTGCACCTAAAATTATTATCGGGAACTGAGCAGACTTATTTACGTGAATCGTGATCGAAGTAATTCTCGGGGTCGTGATTTGGGTGAAACTGCAAATCCGTGATCAGTGATTGGAAACAAATGTTTTCGTGACCCGGGGCCTCCGTTTCACTTGTGATCGTGATTTGCACTACAGTTATTATCGTGATTGTGATATGCGACTTTTAAATTTTTGCCGTGATTCTCGGCATTTAGTTCCTTTTTTGCTGCCGTGAAATTAACCTGGTATCTCGCCCTGGTGCTGTCAGAAGGCCGCAAACCATCATCGACCATTCTACAACGAAATCGGCTGGTTCCCTGACCCATTTGAACGCCTTTGCAAGTTATCGAGACGTGCATACCAGGGAACCAGCGTCAACTTGCGCCCGGTTCGCTGGCGTGGTGGTCAGCTGTGTAGGCTGCTTTGGTAATAAGCCTACTGGTTCATGGTAGTGCCAGTGGCACATGAGTGGATCGAAGGTGTTGTTGAGTGTTAAATTGTTATGTACTGTTGGTCTTTCTGTGTGTCCGTGAGTCTGTAGGTAACGACGTGCGAAGTGTCGAACGCCTTGAGATATCCTAGTTTCGAGGGAGGCGGTGGGGGTACTATTTCCTATCTCTGCTATTGGGATCCAGGAATTCTTGAGATTCGCGATCAGCTGGAATTTTGGAAGATCGTTATCCGTAAAATTCGTGGTACAACGGGGCCCGTTATTATTTATAGTAGTCTGTGAATTCCTGCGATATTCGCGATATTTGCGATATCACCTTCAAGCCCAGTCTTTTCGTGGCGTGTCTTGAGCTGCCCTCATCGTGGAGATTCGAGCTTACGCTCCCTAAATCTTTGGCAATCGCGATCCTGAGGCGGTACTCCCCCCCCCGCCTCCCTGTTTCGGCTAGCGATGCGAAGGGCCCACCTTAGGTCTAAGTTCGTTGCTAGGCGATATATCCCAAAGGTCAAGGTCATCACCATGAAAAATGTATGGCGTATTGGGCTTGTACGCCGCATTTAAATTTTGCAAACCGCCAGACAGGTTTTTCTGCCAATATTTTGACATATAATATGACCAGATGAGAACATTTTGGTGGGAATATCACCTCTCATTTTCTCAATGAAGGAAGTCCGACAAATGACACCTTGCGTACAATAACATTAGTATTAGGGCGCGGATGGCGTATATTGACTAAGGTCACGTATCCAAGGTCAAGGTCACAGCAAGGTAAATGTTGCGAAACCTTTTTTCGTCGTAACTCCGTTAATATTTGCTATAGAGAGCTGCATTTGTTTTGTTTCAGATTTATAGTTTTTGGTCAGTCATATTTTACTGTCAAAATTGTTAAAGTTTGACAGCCTATTTCCTATCTAAAGGTTTGATTCGCTGAATAACGGGTGGCACCAGGTGACCTTCGCTTCTATTAAGCGGGGAACACAGGGTCTGTTTTGTTGCATCCGCCTCCACGTCCGCGTCCGCCTTTTCCGAACACACGTGTTCGTCTTCTTGTCCGTCGCCCGGCCCACTTTTCTATGTGTGGAAGCTGTTGTTCTAAGTCAGTTCAGGCTAGTAAGCACATGGAGCCGAATCAAACTACAGAACTTTATGTCATTATATACAATCACTGAATATACTGATTCTGGTTCAATTTTGAACAAACAATTACAATCACGGCAAACTTGAAATATATCTATCTCACGGGCGAAAATGTAACAGAACCCGTCTACAGCCAGAGCCAACCAAGTATTTTACCCCTGAACGCCGTCTAACCGCCGTCTAATCCAGTATTTGTTAACTCCATAGATGTTATGTAGACGGGCCCTATCAGATTTTCGCCCGTCCTACAGCCACAGAACTGAGGCTACTCCGAGGCCACCTGGGGACTTAGAGTTAATTATTACATAATGAATTATTTCAAATATTCCTGAAATCTTATGCTCTCAACCAAGTTCTATATGCCTCTCCATACCCAGTTTATATGTTCTACGTAACTTCGGTCCGGGATTGAATTTGACGGATTCAGAGACGGAGACGGACGTAGAAGCGTGTCTTTGCGCCATTCAATTATAATAGTGGATACCTTTAATTAAACGGATGACGGACGTGGAGGCCGAGACTTGACCTTTCGTGTGTATTTTTTTCCCAACCATACCTCATGGGGGTGTACCGATCGACGTCGCACCAAGGCCGAGGGTGCTCACCCTGATTTATGGCCCGCCAAGTACTACGAATACGAAGACACCCATATCGAAGTTCATGGGCGGATCCAGAAAATCTGGATAGGGGGGCCGGTTTCAGGGTCGGGTCCAGATATGCTGGATAGAGGGGGGGGGGGCGGTTTTGGTTTTCATATGTGAAATGGTATAAATTATATCAATCTCGAAAAAGGGGGTGGGGCGGGGCCGGGTCGGTCCCCCCTGAATCCGCCCCTGATGTTAAAAGTCTTTTATGTCGCGTTTGCAAACGCCGGCGGCAAGGTCGCCATAGAGCGTATCCTTTGACATGCGTTCACCCTGCATGCGATGAACGTCCCCAAACTAGCGAAAATGTCTGGGATTAATAAGAGCAAGCATGCTTAATATGCTGTATTATTACATATTTGTTACCCTTGCTACTTCTTCGTGCGTTATGTCATATCTATAGCACATCTGCCGATCTGGATTGTTATTTTCTTAATAAGTTTCCATCAGATAATTATGGCTGAAAGTGATTTTTCGTTTTTATATCGAGAGCGGTATTCACACTTCCAGGTACATGAAATATTTGTAATATTGAATATGCAAAAGATGTATTTAGGTGCATTTTGGACCATGGTGTACCAAATAAAACCCATATGGACTCTCCAAAGCAAAATACATTAAACGTTTAGTTCATGAAACTAAACCTCTTGTTTATTATGGGTTTAGTACATGAACCCTCGTGTTAATTGTGTATATATATGGAATGTTGGTATTACAGCTGGGTATATATTCGGCCCTGATAACTGACGAATGATGATTTTAGAGAATCAAGACTATATTGAGCTCTTTGAATAAGCTTAGTAAGGACGAAACCGTTGTCATACCGTTCAACATTTTTCTCCGTGAATATTTATGTGAACAAACTGTTACCATGCCAGCATTGTGTCACAATATGGCGGGCGAATGTGAACAACTAACGTTACATACAAATCAAGTCTGCTTATTTCCGTGATCTGTCATGGGCACCTTATTTCCGGGATCGTGAACTGCCATGATGCTTATTTCGTGATGCGGGATTGAGAAATTTTATTTCTGTGATCCAAGATGAGATACCCCTCTTACCCCCCCTCAACCACCCATCCCAATTCCGGGCCATTTAATGTCCAGTGTAACCGTTACACAGCAGAGTCGCCTGTGACTGGATATGACATCAAACGGATTAAACTCGGTAAGCCTACACCCCCGTCCCCCGAACAATCCGCACCCCCCCCCCCACCCACCTACCCAGCATGCGGCTGTCCGAAAGTTTGGCCCCCTTACAACCCCATTCAACGCTTGGAAAGGTTACAGAGCGAATGCAGAATATGGGGGAGAGGGAGAGGGAAGGTGGAGGCGAGTGGGAGTGGGGGTGCCAGCTCTATGAAAACAATAACCCATGGGAGGGTGACACCCTCCCCCCCCCCCCCTTACTCCCCTATACACACACACCCTCCTTAGTGTTATACCCCTTCAAAAGTCCATCCACACTCTTTCATATAATCCAAGATCCGCCTTCGCACAACTATATTGATGTCGAAGATGAAAGCATGCGCTAATCACCTGAAAACAACGCTGATCACCGCCGTTTCCGCATCATTGCCTCACGCATGCAGAACACACGTATTCGAGTTAGTCTGCCAGCTGTGTGACCCCGACTTGACCTGACATAATTAGGAAACAAAAAAGGTAGTTCAGACTGTATTTGTTCGCGTGTGTGTGTTTGTTAACGATTCATTTACATACGGCATATGCACCATAAATATAGATCGCTTTTCACGTTGTTATATTTTTATATTCGTGTTAGATGCAGCCGGTTTGTTCCTCTCCCCCAACTGCCCGAATTTGTAGCGACGTACATTCAGAAAGTCGGTCCTTAACTATAGCATTTGACGTGAAGGCCAATCGCATGGTACGCTTCTGTAACCTGAGACGAAGGACGTCACGTAGAGACTGTATTCGAGTTAAATGTCGAACGGGATTGCGAGACCTTATCATTATGCTATAGGGCCTATTACTTCTTTCAGGATTTTACCATGCATATCCCGGATGATAACTTCCCGGACACGCATTATTAACACTGATAATATTGACAACAATTTCCTTGGTTATAAGTGCGGCGTTTTAACCTGTGTATGTCATAGTGTAATATTCACTGTTCGGCTTCAGCCCCTGCAGCGCAAGATTTAAAACGCAACGTTCTCACTGGCTCGACAGCTAAAGCCAAACTGTGCGTTTAGTTCGTTTCAGTCTGCATGTCTAGTTTCTACACCTCTACCATGCAAATTAGTTTCATAGCAACCAACTTAATAATCCTACCACCCCTGCTTGAACCCGCCCGCCCTCACACATCCACTCGCAGGGTGGCCACCCTCACCCCTCGCGACCGCCCACCCTCACCGCTCGCGACCGCCCACCCTCACCGCTCGCGACCGCCCACCCTCACCGCTCGCGACCGCCCACCCTCACCGCTCGCGACCGCCCACCCTCACCGCTCGCGACCGCCCACCCTCACCGCTTGCGACCGCCGACCCTCACCGCTCGCGACCGCCCACCCTCACCCCTCGCGACCGCCCACCCTCACCCCTCGCGACCGCCCACCCTCACCCCTCGCGACCGCCCACCCTCACCCCTCGCGACCGCCCACCCTCACCCCTCGCGACCGCCCTCCCTCACCCCTCGCGACCGCCCACCCTCAACGCTCGCGACCGCCCACCCTCACCGCTCGCGACCGCCCACCCTCACCGCTTGCGACCGCCCACCCTCACCGCTCGCGACCGCCCACCCTCACTCCTCGCGGCCGCCCACCCTCACCCCTCGCGACCGCCCACCCTCACCCCTCGCGACCGCCCACCCTCACCCCTCGCGACCGCCCACCCTCACCCCTCGCGACCGCCCACTCCCTCGCCGTCCGTCTTAATAGTAATGTTGAGAGTCATTGTTTTATAACTCCCAGTGTTCCAGTCATATTAAAATAAATTGAAATTATTTTAATTACAGCGTAAACTCCCAGTACAAAACTGCGAGCTAAAGTTGCTAAATTTTACACTATAGCGTCACAATGAGAAGCTGAAGGTGGTGAGGAGCCATGTCTCTGGGAGAAATCCGACCCTTTTTGCGAAGGAAGACATGAGATCTTCTGACATAAAACGCCTGAGTGCCGTACCACTGCTATAACTGTGACGCCTGAGTGTCGTACCACTGCTATAACTGTGACGCCTGAGTGCCGTTCCATGCTATAACTGTGACGCCTGAGTGTCGTGCCACCGCTATAACTGTGACTCCTGAGTGTCGTACCACCGCTATAACTGTGACGCGTGAGTGTCGTACCACCGCTATAACTGTGACGCCTGAGTGTCGTACCACCGCTATAACTGTAACGGCTGAGTGTCGTACCACCGCTATAATTGTGACGCCTGAGTGTCGTACCACCGCTATAACTGTGACTCCTGAGTGTCGTACCACCGCTACAACTGTGACTCCTGAGTGTCGTACAACCGCTATAACTGTGACTCCTGAGTGTCGTACCACCGCTATAACTGTGACGCGTGAGTGTCGTACCACCGCTATAACTGTGACGCCTGAGTGTCGTACCACCGCTATAACTGTAACGGCTGAGTGTCGTACCACCGCTATAACTGTGACGCCTGAGTGTCGTACCACCGCTATAACTGTGACTCCTGAGTGTCGTACAACCGCTACAACTGTGACTCCTGAGTGTCGTACCACCGCTATAACTGTGACGCCTGAGTGTCGTACCACCGCTATAACTGTGACGCCTGAGTGTCGTACCACCGCTATAACTGTGACGCCTGAGTGTCGTACCACTGCTATAACTGTGACGCCTGAGTGTCGTACCACCGCTATAACTGTGACGCCTGAGTGTCGCACCACCGCTATAACTGTGACGCCTGAGTGTCGTACCACCGCTATAACTGTGACTCCTGAGTGTCGTACCACCGCTATAACTGTGACGCCTGAGTGTCGTACCACCGTTATAACTGTGACGCCTGAGTGTCGTACCACCGCTATAACTGTGATGCCTGAGTGTCGTACCACCGCTATAACTGTGACGCCTGAGTGTCCTACCACCGCTATAACTGTGACGCCTGAGTGTCGTACCACCGCTATAACTGTGACGCCTGAGTGTCGTTCCAACGCTATAACTGTGACGCCTGAGTGTCATACCACCGTTATAACTGTGACGCCTGAGTGTCGTACCACCGCTATAACTGTGACGCCTGAGTGTCGTACCACCGCTATAACTGTGACGCCTGAGTGTCGTACCACCGCTATAACTGTGACGCCTGAGTGTCGTACCACTGCTATAACTGTGACGCCTGAGTGTCGTACCACCGCTATAACTGTGACGCCTGAGTGTCGTACCACCGCTATAACTGTGACGCCTGAGTGTCGTACCACCGCTATAACTGTGACTCCTGAGTGTCGTACCACCGCTATAACTGTGACGCCTGAGTGTCGTACCACCGTTATAACTGTGACGCCTGAGTGTCGTACCACCGCTATAACTGTGATGCCTGAGTGTCGTACCACCGCTATAACTGTGACGCCTGAGTGTCGTACCACCGCTATAACTGTGACGCCTGAGTGTCGTACCACCGCTATAACTGTGACGCCTGAGTGTCGTTCCAACGCTATAACTGTGACGCCTGAGTGTCATACCACCGTTATAACTGTGACGCCTGAGTGTCGTACCACCGCTATAACTGTGACGCCTGAGTGTCGTACCACCGCTATAACTGTCACACCTGAGTGTCGTACCACCGCTATAACTGTGACGACTGAGTGTCGTACCACCGCTATAACTGTGACGCCTGAGTGTCGTACCACCGTTATAACTGTGACGCCTGAGTGTCATACCACCGCTATAACTGTGACGCCTGAGTGTCGTACCACCGCTATAACTGTGACGCCTGAGTGTCGTACCACCGCTATAACTGTGACGCCTGAATGTCGTACCGCCGCTATAACTGTGACGCCTGCATGTCGTACCACTGCTATAACTGTGACGCCTGAGTGCCGTACCACCGTTATAACTGTGACGCATGAGTGTCGTACCACCGTTATAACTGTGACGCCTGAGTGTCGTACCACCGCTATAACTGTGACGCCTGAGTGTCGTACCACCGCTGTAACTGTGACGCCTAAGTGTCGTACCACCGCTATAACTGTGACGCCTGAGTGTCGTACCACCGCTATAACTGTGACGCCTGAGTGTCGTACCACCGCTATAACAGTGACGACTGAGTGTCGTACCACCGCTATAACTGTGACGCCTGAGTGTCGTACCACCGCTATAACTGTGACGCCTGAGTGTCGTACCACCGCTATAACTGTGACGCCTGAGTGTCGTACCACCGTTATAACTGTGACGCCTGAGTGTCGTACCACCGCTATAACTGTGACGCATGAGTGTCGTACCACCGCTATAACTGTGACGCCTGAGTGTCGTACCACCGTTATAACTGTGACGCTTGAGTGTCGTACCACCGCTATAACTGTGACGCCTGAGTGTCGTACCACCGCTATAACTGTGACGCCTGAGTGTCGTACCACCGCTATAACTGTGACGCCTGAGTGTCGTACCACCGCTATAACTGTGACGCCAGAGTGTCGTACCACCGCTATAACTGTGACGCCTGAGTGTCGTACCACCGTTATAACTGTGACGCCTGAGTGTCGTACCACCGCTATAACTGTGACGCCTGAGTGTCGTACCACCGCTATAACAGCGACGCCTGAGTGTCGTACCACCGTTATAACTGTGACGCCTGAGTGTCGTACCACCGCTATAACTGTGACGCCCGAGTGTCGTACCACCGCTATAACTGTGACGCCTGAGTGTCGTACCACCGCTATAACTGTGACGCCTGAGTGTCGTACCACCGTTATAACTGTGACGCCTGAGTGTAGTACCACCGCTATAACTGTGACGCCTGAGTGTCGTACCACCGCTATAACTGTGACGCCTGAGTGTCGTACCACCGCTATAACTGTGACGCCTGAGTGTCGTACCACCGCTATAACTGTGACGCCTGAGTGTCGTACCACCGTTATAACTGTGACGCCTGAGTGTCGTACTACCGTTATAACTGTGACGCTTGAGTGTCGTACCACCGCTATAACTGTGACGCCTGAGTGTCGTACCACCGCTATAACTGTGACGCCTGAGTGTCGTACCACCGCTATAACTGTGACGCCTGAGTGTCGTACCACCGCTATAACTGTGACGCCAGAGTGTCGTACCACCGCTATAACTGTGACGCCTGAGTGTCGTACCACCGTTATAACTGTGACGCCTGAGTGTCGTACCACCGCTATAACTGTGACGCCTGAGTGTCGTACCACCGCTATAACTGTGACGCCTGAGTGACGTACCACCGCTATAACTGTGACGACTGAGTGTCGTACCAGCGCTATAACTGTGACGCCTGAGTGTCGTACCACCGCTATAACTGTGACGCCTGAGTGTCGTACCACCGCTATAACTGTGACGCCTGAGTGTCGTACCACCGTTATAACTGTGACGCCTGAGTGTCGTACCACCGCTATAACTGTGACGCCTGAGTGTCGTACCACCGCTATAGCTGTGACGCCTGAGTGTCGTACCACCGTTATAACTGTGACGCTTGAGTGTCGTACCACCGCTATAACTGTGACGCCTGAGTGTCGTACCACCGCTATAACTGTGACGCCTGAGTGTCGTACCACCGCTATAACTGTGACGCCAGAGTGTTGTACCACCGCTATAACTGTGACGCCTGAGTGTCGTACCACCGTTATAACTGTGACGCCTGAGTGTCGTACCACCGCTATAACTGTGACGCCTGAGTGTCGTACCACCGCTATAACTGTGACGCCTGAGTGTCGTACCACCGTTATAACTGTGACGCCTGAGTGTCGTACCACCGCTATAACTGTGACGCCCGAGTGTCGTACCACCGCTATAACTGTGACGCTTGAGTGTCGTACCACCGCTATAACTGTGACGCCTGAGTGTCGTACCACCGCTATAACTGTGACGCCTGAGTGTCGTACCACCGCTATAACTGTGACGCCAGAGTGTTGTACCACCGCTATAACTGTGACGCCTGAGTGTCGTACCACCGTTATAACTGTGACGCCTGAGTGTCGTACCACCGCTATAACTGTGACGCCTGGGTGTCGTACCACCGCTATAACTGTGACGCCTGAGTGTCGTACCACCGCTATAACAGTGACGCCTGAGTGTCGTACCACCGCTATAACTGTGACGCCCGAGTGTCGTACCACCGCTATAACTGTGACGCCTGAGTGTCGTACCACCGCTATAACTGTGACGCCTGAGTGTCGTACCACCGTTATAACTGTGACGCCTGAGTGTAGTACCACCGCTATAACTGTGACGCCTGAGTGTCGTACCACCGCTATAACTGTGACGCCTGAGTGTCGTACCACCGCTATAACTGTGACGCCTGAGTGTCGTACCACCGCTATAACTGTGACGCCTGAGTGTCGTATCACCGCTATAACTGTGACGCCTGAGTGTCGTACTACCGTTATAACTGTGACGCTTGAGTGTCGTACCACCGCTATAAGTGTGACGCCTGAGTGTCGTACCACCGCTATAACTGTGACGCCAGAGTGTCGTACCACCGCTATAACTGTGACGCCTGAGTGTCGTACCACCGTTATAACTGTGACGTCTGAGTGTCGTACCACCGCTATAACTGTGACGCCTGAGTGTCGTACCACCGCTATAACTGTGACGCCTGAGTGTCGTACCACCGTTATAACTGTGACGCCTGAGTGTCGTACCACCGCTATAACTGTGACGCCTGAGTGTCCTACCACCGCTATAACTGTGACGCCTGAGTGTCGTACCACCGCTATAACTGTGACGCCTGAGTGTCGTACCACCGTTATAACTGTGACGCCTGAGTGTCGTACCACCGCTATAACTGTGACGCCTGAGTGTCGTACCACCGCTATAACTGTGACGCCTGAGTGTCGTACCAACGTTATAACTGTGACGCCTGAGTGTCGTGCCACCGCCATAACTGTGACGCCTGAGTGTCGTACCAACGTTATAACTGTGACGCCTGAGTGTCGTACCACCGCTATAACTGTGACGCCAGAGTGTCGTACCACCGCTATAACTGTGACGCCAGAGTGTCGTACCACCGCTATAACTGTGACGCCTGAGTGTCGTACCACCGTTATAACTGTGACGCCTGAGTGTCGTACCACCGCTATAACTGTGACGCCTGAGTGTCGTACCACCGCTATAGCTGTGGCGCCTGAGTGTCGTACCACCGTTATAACTGTGACGCCTGAGTGTCGTACCACCGCTATAACTGTGACGCATGAGTGTCGTACCACCGCTAAAACTGTGACGCCTGAGTGTCGTACCACCGCTATAACTGTGACGCCTGAGTGTCGTACCACCGTTATAACTGTGACGCCTGAGTGTAGTACCACCGCTATAACTGTGACGCCTGAGTGTCGTTACCACCGCTATAACTGTGACGCCTGAGTGTCGTTACCACCGCTATAACTGTGACGCCTGAGTGTCGTACCACCGCTATAACTGTGACGCCTGAGTGTCGTACCACCGCTATAACTGTGACGCCTGAGTGTCGTACCACCGCTATAACTGTGACGCCTGAGTGTCGTACCACCGCAATAACTGTGACGCCTGAGTATCGTACCACGGCTCTAACTGTGACGCCTGACTGTCGTACCACCGCTATAACTGTGACGCCTGAGTGTCGTACCACCGCTATAACTGTGACGCCTGAGTGTCGTACCACCGCTATAACTGTGACGTCTGAGTGTCGTACCACCGCTATAACTGTGAAGCCTGAGTGTCGTACCACCGCTATAACTGTGACATCTGAGTGTCGTACCACCCCTATACCTGTGACGCCTGAGTGTCGTTCCACTGCTATAACTGTGACGCCTGAGTGTCGTACCACCGCTATAACTGTGAAGCCTGAGTGTCGTACCACCGCTATAACTGTGACACCTGAGTGTCGTACCACCGCTATAACTGTGACCCCTGAGTGTCGTACCGTCGCTATAACTGTGACGCCTGAGTGTCGTACCGCCGCTATAACTGTGACGCCTGAGTGTCGTACCACCGCTATAACTGTGACGCCTGAGTGTCGTGCCACCGCTATAACTGTGACGCCTGAGTGTCGTACCGCCGCTATAACTGTGACGCCTGAGTGTCGTACCACCGCTATAACTGTGACGCCTGAGTGTCGTACCACCGCTATAACTGTGACGCCTGAGTGTCGTACCACCGCTATAACTGTGACGCCAGAGTGTCGTACCACCGCTATAACTGTGACGCCTGAGTGTCGTACCACCGTTATAACTGTGACGCCTGAGTGTCGTACCACCGCTATAACTGTGACGCCTGAGTGTCGTACCACCGCTATAACTGTGACGCCTGAGTGACGTACCACCGCTATAACTGTGACGACTGAGTGTCGTACCAGCGCTATAACTGTGACGCCTGAGTGTCGTACCACCGCTATAACTGTGACGCCTGAGTGTCGTACCACCGCTATAACTGTGACGCCTGAGTGTCGTACCACCGTTATAACTGTGACGCCTGAGTGTCGTACCACCGCTATAACTGTGACGCCTGAGTGTCGTACCACCGCTATAGCTGTGACGCCTGAGTGTCGTACCACCGTTATAACTGTGACGCTTGAGTGTCGTACCACCGCTATAACTGTGACGCCTGAGTGTCGTACCACCGCTATAACTGTGACGCCTGAGTGTCGTACCACCGCTATAACTGTGACGCCAGAGTGTTGTACCACCGCTATAACTGTGACGCCTGAGTGTCGTACCACCGTTATAACTGTGACGCCTGAGTGTCGTACCACCGCTATAACTGTGACGCCTGAGTGTCGTACCACCGCTATAACTGTGACGCCTGAGTGTCGTACCACCGTTATAACTGTGACGCCTGAGTGTCGTACCACCGCTATAACTGTGACGCCCGAGTGTCGTACCACCGCTATAACTGTGACGCTTGAGTGTCGTACCACCGCTATAACTGTGACGCCTGAGTGTCGTACCACCGCTATAACTGTGACGCCTGAGTGTCGTACCACCGCTATAACTGTGACGCCAGAGTGTTGTACCACCGCTATAACTGTGACGCCTGAGTGTCGTACCACCGTTATAACTGTGACGCCTGAGTGTCGTACCACCGCTATAACTGTGACGCCTGAGTGTCGTACCACCGCTATAACTGTGACGCCTGAGTGTCGTACCACCGCTATAACAGTGACGCCTGAGTGTCGTACCACCGCTATAACTGTGACGCCCGAGTGTCGTACCACCGCTATAACTGTGACGCCTGAGTGTCGTACCACCGCTATAACTGTGACGCCTGAGTGTCGTACCACCGTTATAACTGTGACGCCTGAGTGTAGTACCACCGCTATAACTGTGACGCCTGAGTGTCGTACCACCGCTATAACTGTGACGCCTGAGTGTCGTACCACCGCTATAACTGTGACGCCTGAGTGTCGTACCACCGCTATAACTGTGACGCCTGAGTGTCGTACCACCGCTATAACTGTGACGCCTGAGTGTCGTACTACCGTTATAACTGTGACGCTTGAGTGTCGTACCACCGCTATAACTGTGACGCCTGAGTGTCGTACCACCGCTGTAACTGTGACGCCTGAGTGTCGTACCACCGCTATAAGTGTGACGCCTGAGTGTCGTACCACCGCTATAACTGTGACGCCAGAGTGTCGTACCACCGCTATAACTGTGACGCCTGAGTGTCGTACCACCGTTATAACTGTGACGTCTGAGTGTCGTACCACCGCTATAACTGTGACGCCTGAGTGTCGTACCACCGCTATAACTGTGACGCCTGAGTGTCGTACCACCGTTATAACTGTGACGCCTGAGTGTCGTACCACCGCTATAACTGTGACGCCTGAGTGTCCTACCACCGCTATAACTGTGACGCCTGAGTGTCGTACCACCGCTATAACTGTGACGCCTGAGTGTCGTACCACCGTTATAACTGTGACGCCTGAGTGTCGTACCACCGCTATAACTGTGACGCCTGAGTGTCGTACCACCGCTATAACTGTGACGCCTGAGTGTCGTACCAACGTTATAACTGTGACGCCTGAGTGTCGTGCCACCGCCATAACTGTGACGCCTGAGTGTCGTACCAACGTTATAACTGTGACGCCTGAGTGTCGTACCACCGCTATAACTGTGACGCCAGAGTGTCGTACCACCGCTATAACTGTGACGCCAGAGTGTCGTACCACCGCTATAACTGTGACGCCTGAGTGTCGTACCACCGTTATAACTGTGACGCCTGAGTGTCGTACCACCGCTATAACTGTGACGCCTGAGTGTCGTACCACCGCTATAGCTGTGGCGCCTGAGTGTCGTACCACCGTTATAACTGTGACGCCTGAGTGTCGTACCACCGCTATAACTGTGACGCATGAGTGTCGTACCACCGCTAAAACTGTGACGCCTGAGTGTCGTACCACCGCTATAACTGTGACGCCTGAGTGTCGTACCACCGTTATAACTGTGACGCCTGAGTGTAGTACCACCGCTATAACTGTGACGCCTGAGTGTCGTTACCACCGCTATAACTGTGACGCCTGAGTGTCGTTACCACCGCTATAACTGTGACGCCTGAGTGTCGTACCACCGCTATAACTGTGACGCCTGAGTGTCGTACCACCGCTATAACTGTGACGCCTGAGTGTCGTACCACCGCTATAACTGTGACGCCTGAGTGTCGTACCACCGCAATAACTGTGACGCCTGAGTATCGTACCACGGCTCTAACTGTGACGCCTGACTGTCGTACCACCGCTATAACTGTGACGCCTGAGTGTCGTACCACCGCTATAACTGTGACGCCTGAGTGTCGTACCACCGCTATAACTGTGACGTCTGAGTGTCGTACCACCGCTATAACTGTGAAGCCTGAGTGTCGTACCACCGCTATAACTGTGACATCTGAGTGTCGTACCACCCCTATACCTGTGACGCCTGAGTGTCGTTCCACTGCTATAACTGTGACGCCTGAGTGTCGTACCACCGCTATAACTGTGAAGCCTGAGTGTCGTACCACCGCTATAACTGTGACACCTGAGTGTCGTACCACCGCTATAACTGTGACCCCTGAGTGTCGTACCGTCGCTATAACTGTGACGCCTGAGTGTCGTACCGCCGCTATAACTGTGACGCCTGAGTGTCGTACCACCGCTATAACTGTGACGCCTGAGTGTCGTGCCACCGCTATAACTGTGACGCCTGAGTGTCGTACCGCCGCTATAACTGTGACGCCTGAGTGTCGTACCACCGCTATAACTGTGACGCCAGTAGCCACCGGAGGTGATCGACTGGATATAAACTTATATTTTCGCTTTTTCAGATCCTCAGTGTCGGAATTTGGGGCTCAACTTCGAACAGCGATTTTTCAAACATGCCTGCGTCGCGTGTCGCCATTTACCCCTATGTAATGTTTCATTAATGCATGTGGGAGATCTACATATTTGGTAAACATCATTTATTTTACGATGTTTCCAACAAACGCATACACGTATCAATGGCCACCTCGATGGTGACCTGAAGGGACATGCGTAGGAATGACCCTCCCCTCTGCCCCCCCCTCCAGCCCCGCCCCCCTCAACCCCATTCACCGTCTACCCCCGCCCCCCCACCCCAGCCCCCCTCTACCCCCCCCTCCCCCCCCCCCACCACCACCACCAACAGGACTCTCACCGCATCCCGTTCGTACTAGGTACAGCCTTCCGTACTGGATAACTAGACCACTTCCCGATTGAAAGCCTAAGGACGCAAACAAACAACGGATTGCAGAAGGGCGGAACGACCGCAGCGCCGCATAGCCCCACTCCGGGGGCGAGTCCTGAAGGGGGATCCGGGTGTGGGTGTCCCGGTGTCCTGGTGTCCTGGTGTTCTGGTGTCCTAGGGTCCTGCGGTCTTGGCTTGCCATCCGTAGGCAGGCCGACTGAACAACAGCTGTACAGCGGCGATAGCAGTGGAGGGGGAGGGGGAGGGCGGGAGGGGGAGGGGGAGGGGGAGAGGGCCCAGACAGAGAAGAGGCGGCTAACGGGGGGTGGGGGGCGGGGGTTGAGAGGGGTAGACAACAGAGGGAGTAAGAGGGGGTGAGGCCCTGGGGCAGAGAAGCGGGTAAGGGTGGGGGGGGGGGCGGCTGGGGTAGATAACAGAGGGGGTGGGGTCCAAAGGGACAAGAGAGGCAGTTAGGGGTTAGTTAGGGAGCTTGGGACAAAATAAAAGGGTAAAGGGGGGTGGGATGGACAGCAGAGGGTGTAAGAGGGGGTGGGGGAGTTCCTCTCGCAACAGAAGGGTAGGGCGGTTTTACTAGGAGAGAGGAGGGGATGGGGGGGGGGATGGGGTTAGCTTTGCTTTAAGAATAGATTCCTTGATATCATATTGCGAGAATATTAGTTCAAATCATATTTTGTGGCAAATATTGATGGAGGAAGAAGTGGAGGGGCAGGGTCGGGCAGGACTGCGGAATGATTTGACTGTTGATCGCCAGCCGAAGTTATATGGAGTTCCAGTACCTTTAATAACACTCGTGATCTTGGCCAATGTGGTACGTTAAGCGGCGTAGCACCGTATGAGCGAGCTCCATAAAACTATTACTTTGCAATGATATATGTCAGCATTATTGACTCTGCGGAAGGGCTTCTGACTAGTCTGGTGGCAGGGGCGAGTTTCTGGTTGGGGGGGGGGGGGTAGAGGAGGGGGCGCGGGGATACTTGGGACTGGATACTTGCTTGCACAGGCCCAGATATCAGTGTCATTTCGAAAAAAACGACGCATTTCACATACTAACCATCAAAAAGGTTTAGTGAATGTTCCACAACATGCTGTGAGAAAGTCAAATGCATGCATTGAAAGTGTAAACAGTTCTGGGAAATATCTTTGCGTTATCGAGATTTTTTGTTTGCGAAGATAATTTGACAAATTTTAGCGTTTGCGAACATAACATAAAGACAAAAGTAAGGTTACGTCTTGATGCTGATAATCGATGCTTTTTTTCTCTTACCCTGTGGCAGACGTATGTGTTCTGGGACCTGCAGCCTAGAGAACTGTTGCTGTGTATGCGATTGCGACAGGGAGACCCGAACGCTCCATACACCAGCTATTCGGCGTATGCGCATACCTATGTGCGCCCTTCAGGTAAATATATCGTTACTTTAACATCGCTTTTGCACCGCATCTAAAACAAAAACATGAATGAAAAAAAAATGTATAAGCGTACTTTTATTTATCTTCCTAACGTTGCTCTGTTCCCATTGTCTACGGATGGCACCGTTTTGTTGGATTAATTTGACATTTAGTCGCCAAAACCATTTGTGAAAAGCAGGCACACTATCAGCCAATCATGTAACATAGGTATATATGATTGCCTAAATAACGATTGGTATATACAGGCCTAGATAGCACCACCTATACAGAGATAGTCGATTAGATAGTACCGTAGCAAGTTCCGGGTGACCAAAAATGTTCGCTGCGGTAGATCGTGCTCCGGTACGCAGCCCTGTCTGAACGATCATCCCCCTATAGGTGGCGTTGTCCACTTCCGCTTCAAAATTGTACACGTCCTTGACCAATCCGCCAGGTTCAATTCCTTATTTGTCGTACCGTAAGGAGTGCGATCGCGATCGATCGTGCTACGGTACGCAGCCCTGGGGTGTATTGCTTATGGCTGTCGACCGCGTGCGCACGCCACAGGCTACGACAAATAAGGATTTGAACTTGGCGGATTGGTCAAGGACGTGTACAATTTTGAACCGGTAGTGGGATATGGTTATTCGCGATCAAGACCAGTCCCGCATTATAATATTACACTCTGAACGACGATTGTTCTCAAATGAGTGGGTATGGTCGTTTAGACAGCGCCACCTATATGGAGATGATAGTTTAGACAGCGCCACCTATATGGAGACGATAGTTAAGACAGCGCCACCTATATGAAGATGATAGTTAAGACAGCGCCACCTATATGGAGAAGATCGTACAGCTAGCCGCTAATGGTAGTAATGCGGAGTTGATCCGCCAGAAAGCGCCTCATTGATGACAAATAGTTGCTCAGCTGCGCGTTAATAGTCAGTGTAATAAGATTGTAAAAGAACTAAAAACGGGCGCTTATATGATGATGATGATAGTAATACAAGGGATGTTTGTTATCCGACACTTCTGCGTGCGTATGGGCTAAACTGGGTCAAAGAATTTCAGTGAGGGTTTTACATTTTTATAGGGTCATGAGTTAAATTGGTCGAGTGTTTCATTAAGACATGTTTAATTAAATGCTGCCAGAAGCCGTTAATTGTTAATATTTTCATGTTTGTAGAATTTTAAGAACGAGTGTTGCCGCTCTGCTTATCAGAATAGGTCACTTTATTTATAACGCTTTTATATGAGAACTGTGTGATGATGAAATAGTCTGCCTCGTCGAGCTGTTTGCATTATATATGTACCATGGGCCTGAGGCCAAGAAGTAGAGTAAAGAGTTCGGTTCATGTTTAATTAAATGGAACATCAATTCGGGGTATTATTTCGGTATCGAATTTCGTGACGGAACCAAGGATATGTTATCATTCGCCATATTAGATTTTAACCCTTAATTGTATCAATTTGTCATTGGAGATTTTCACCTTTTGGGATTAACCTTTTCTGCCTTTAACCTTTTGGGATTTTACCCTTTTGGGAATTTACCATTTTGGGATTTTAACCTTTTGGGATTTTAACCTTTCGAGATTTTACCCTTTTGAGATTTTACCCTTTTGGGATTTTAACCTTTTGGGAAATAACCCTTTGGGATTTTACCTTTTTGGGATTTTAACCTTTGGGATTTTAACCTTTGGGATTTTAACTTTTAGTTGTGCATCCCTTATTTGTGTCTCGCTTCAGACGATTGGCCTCCGCGCATTGTGCGGGGTCCCGACCCGGGCC
The DNA here is from genome assembly GCA_964019135.1 of Arenicola marina. Taxonomy (NCBI): domain Eukaryota; kingdom Metazoa; phylum Annelida; class Polychaeta; family Arenicolidae; genus Arenicola; species Arenicola marina. The sequence goes on along the minus strand of OZ025256.1, from coordinate 20,996,516 downwards.
GGAGGGTGCTCAGTATGAAGCGAACCGGGGCCAGGGACGAGCTTCTGGAGCCAGTCACCCTGACCTGCCAGGCCGAGGGGCATCCCCAACCAAGGTACGGCCGCCAGCCATCACCACCACATCACCACCATGGCCACCACCACCATCACCCTCACTATCACCACCATCACCATCACCATCACCGCCACTATCACCACCACCACCACCATCACCACCATCACCACCGCTATCACCACCAGCACCACCATCATCGCCACTATCACCACCACCACCACCATCATCGCCACTATCACCACCACCACCACCACTATCAGCACCACCATCACCATCACCATCACCGCCACTATCACCATCACCACCCCCACTACCATCACCATCACCATCACCGCCACTATCACCACCACCACCACCACCACCATCACCGCTATCACCACCACCACCATCATCATCACCATGACCACCATCACCATGAACACCACCACCATCACCATCATCCCCATCTTCACCACCACCATCACCGCCACTATTACCACCACCACCACCACCACCATCCCCATCATCACCATGACCACCACCACCATCATCACATCACCACCATCACCATCACATCACCACCACCACCACCACCACCATCACCATCACATCACCACCATCACCATCACATAACAACCATCACCACCACCATCACATCGCAATCAACACCACCACCACCACCACCATCACTACCACCACCACCACCACCACCACCATCACCATCACCATCACATCACCACCATCGCCATCACGACCACCATGAACACCACCACCACCACTAAATGCTTTGATCTCGCTCAGACACATTTTCCGCATGAAGACTACACACTGCTATCACGATCTCGTACGATCTCGTTTCCAGTGTCACGTGGTACCGAGACTCCACATCACTTGAACCAGATGGCGTGAATGTGCAAGTGTCCACAAGTGACAACACTCTACAGCTCGTCGGCATTCACGAGCGACAGGGCCGGAAGTTACTGGTGCCGCGCGCACAACTCCCTGGGCATAGCTACTTCCGACAGCATTGAACTGGTTCCACAAGGTAATCCATAAAGGATGACCAACATTGCCTTTGCTGCGCCAATTGCCCCAGAAACCACACAGCACAGTGTTGCCACACCTGGTAAAGGGACCACACGTGCGTGCCAAGTAGAACGTCTGTCACCTACGCAGAGGTGTGCTTTGCCGTTTCACTGAATTTGGCAATGACCGTATCATAGAGGCGTTCGAGGATTTCCTGTGCCGAAAATCCCCTTCCCGTTAATAAATTAAGAGCGGGCGAGGAGGGACTCATTTCACTGTGCTGAGAGCGGGAAGGGAGAAGAGGGATATCATTTGCTTATTGATATTATTTCAGCCTGCCAATTCTATGATTTTGTTAACATTTCATAGGCCGCACATACAAAATTCAAAATAAGCAGCGTGTAGCAGTGGTTTCATACAAAACTACTGTGATTATAAAGGGGTCTGGAAGGGGTAAATGGCGACATGCGACACAGCCATATATGAGAAATCGACATTCGACAGTCCCCCCCCTCCCAAATTCCGACACTGAGGATCTAAAAAAGAGACATCGAAACAGATTTTTGAAAAAAAACAAAACGACACAGAACTTGGCCAAAACGCGACACGAAACGTCGTGAAAAATCGGCCTTCGACAATGACAATTTTGAAAATCGTCACTGGACCCTGGACCTCTCCTTCCATACCCTTTATATGATAAAATCTCGCTTACCACGTGGAACGCAGGTCATAGACCCCAACAACATTATTATTTCCTATTTCTATGGCCAGTGTTCGAAACGGGCTCCATGATCACGGCGAGCCGGCCCGTGGACCATGGCAGGGGGGAGGTGCTGGACTGCGCCCCTCCCCACAGCGTCCCCAAGGCCGTCATCTCATGGAAGAAGCTGGAGTTGATTCACAGTGATTACGGTCAGAAATCAGCCGGTCAGACGTCATTCTGGACAAGCGAGTGACGCAGACGCTCAGTGGTGAGTCGGGAAACTCAAGATGTTTGCATATTTACCAAACCAAGTCGTCATCGAGCGTATGAATAGGCTCAATACAACTTAATAATATATATGATTTGTGTGCACGTTGTAACAAATCATATGCATAAATAGACACCGTGAGACACAGTGTCTCATGGTGTCTATCTAAAACTGATGTTGCTGATGACGGATATGATCTGTGTCTACGTACTTCTTACCCTCACCTACCCAATATAACTTCTTTATGTATATGATTTTTGTGTACGTTCTGATCGCCACCCACCCAATACAGTCGACTTGTGCATATGATTGTGTGTACGTTATGCCCCCCCCGACTGATTCAATATACTCTAATTATGTGAATGATTTGCGTGTACGATATGCCCCCACCCCTCTGATTCAATATAATCTAATAATGTATATCATTTGTGTGCTCGTCCTGCACTCCCTCCAATGATTCAATATAATCTAGTTATTTATATGATTTGTGTGTACGTCATGTTCCTCACCCACTGACTCAATATAATCTAGTTATGTATATGATGCGTTTGTACGTTATCCCCCACCCCGGCACTGATTCAATATAATCTAATAATGTATATCATTTGTGTGTTCGTGCTGCCCCCCCCCCCTCCCCCCCCCCCCCCCCCGCCGCCCCCTTCCCGGTGTCAGGTTCCTTGGCCTTCGCGAATACCGTGCAAGCGACTCCGCCGTCTACCACTGTGTGGCCGAGCATGAGCAGTTCGGCCATGCCAAAGTCATCTGCAACATCTCGCTGAACATAGGTGAGCAGTCCAGACATGTTTAGGATAAAAACAGGAGAGTGTATGATGGAGTGAGGCGCAGGGGTGTGCTGGGGGGTGGTTTCGGGGTGAAACATGTTTGTGGCTTCACTGTGTGGTGCGGGATATGTCCCCAGGGGTCACCCCCTACTCTTTGCGAGGAAAGACATCTTTATTCAGCCACCAAACAGACATGGCCACAGGGCTCGAACTATCGAACTATACTATATAGGTGGCCAGATCACTCAAGGTGAGCACTCTAGCCCACTGAGCTATCAGGCGGTCCCCCGTATAGGCCTGGGGCTGCTGTACCAATGCAAAGGGGGGGGGGGGGTATTGGTCCTCCTTCCATGTTAAACACACCAAACGGAATGGAGTATTGAGTAATAGGTGAGCTAAACAATATATAAACAATATAAACATTGGCGTATGAATTTGCATACGAATTTGCATATGCATTTGAATTTTATATGAATTTGCATATGAATTTGCATATTTGCGTAATTTGTATATGAATCTACACCTGTCACTTCCAGCAGATTCCCCGGGAGTGTTCGACCACCCCCCGGACAGACTGCTCTACCCCCCGTCGTCCAGCTCCAGGCAATTGTCCTGGGTCGCAGGGCAGGAAGCCAGGATCCAGTGCGTCTTCCAAGCCAGGTAAGGGGGTCAGGCCTGGGGGGTCAGGCCTGGGGGGGTAAGGCCAGGGGGGTCAGGCCCGGGGGCTCAGGCCCGGGGGCTCAGGCCCGGGGGCTCAGGCCCGGGGGCTCAGGGCCCGGGGGCTCAGGCCCGGGGGCTCAGGCCCGGGGGCTCAGGCCCGGGGGCTCAGGCCCGGGGGCTCAGGCCCGGGGGCTCAGGCCCGGGGGCTCAGGCCCGGGGGCTCAGGCCCGGGGGGTCAGGCCCGGGGGCTCAGGCCCGGGGGGCTCAGGCCCGGGGGCTCAGGCCCGGGGCTCAGGCCCGGGGGCTCAGGCCCGGGGCTCAGGCCCGGGGGCTCAGGCCCGGGGGCTCAGGCCCGGGGGCCAGGCCCGGGGGCTCAGGCCCGGGGGCTCAGGCCCGGGGGCTCAGGCCCGGGGGCTCAGGCCCGGGGGCTCAGGCCCGGGGGCTCAGGCCCGGGGGCTCAGGCCCGGGGGCTCAGGCCGGGGCTCAGGCCCGGGGGCTCAGGCCCGGGGGCTCAGGCCCGGGGGCTCAGGCCCGGGGGCTCAGGCCCGGGGGCTCAGGCCCGGGGGCTCAGGCCCGGGGGCTCAGGGCCCGGGGGCTCAGGCCCGGGGGCTCAGGCCCGGGGGCTCAGGCCCGGGGGCTCAGGCCGGGGGCTCAGGCCCGGGGGCTCAGGCCCGGGGGCTCAGGCCCGGGGGCTCAGGCCCCGCGGCTCAGGCCCGGGGGCTCAGGCCCGGGGCTCAGGCCCGGGGGGGGCTCAGGCCCGGGGCTCAGGCCCCGCGGCTCAGGCCCGGGGGCTCAGGCCCCGGGGGCTCAGGCCCCCGCGGCTCAGGCCCGGGGGGTCAAGCTCCAGATGGAACAGTGGCACATATCTACAATAGACACATCCAGGCTGTCAATCATTCACTGACGTCACTGTTGCTTTTATCCTATCATGTGGTGAAAAAAGGTCTGCCACGTGCGTTATGTCGGACAAACAAGTTGGACAAACAAAGCAGAATGCCACTTTCTTGTCAGATTTAGAGATGAGTACTGGTCATCTATGCATACGATCATAATCATAGCTGATGGTAGTTATAAGTGAGAAGTACTTGTGGCAGAGCGTGTCTTGACGTGTTCTATGTTATGCTATGATTTGTTGTAGTGTTATAACGTCTTGTGTCATAACGTTCTAGTGTGTGTTTGTGCCGTGATTTGCTGTGACGTGTCATACGGGTTTCCTTGTGTCACGTGATTGTCTGTGTAAACCAATGGGAAAGAAGACACGTGACTGGGAATGGGCATGTGTCCGTCAGCCGGGTTTGGGGGACAGTTGCTCTCTCGGCCTGAGAGGCACCGCACGTGTGTCGGTGTGGGGCGCGTGTGGCGTGGTGTGTAATACAGGTTCATATGAAGACAAGCGACGAGCTGTGTCTCAATTACTGAAGAGTTGCAGCGGTTACATACCCGTCTCTGCAACACAGGGACATGCTGCTTTGTTTGTCTGACTTGTTTGCGACACGGAAGGTCGTGAAAAATCGACATTCGACACTGAGAATTTTGAACAATCGCCACTGGACGCTGGATGCCCCCTTCCAGACTCCTACTAACCTGTGACATAATGAAGCTGTAAACTAATGATACGATGCGTTCGCCTTCGTGTTGGAAAACTGCTTTGGTTTCCCATCGGTTGTTTGCAATCGAACACGCCCTCATAGTGACGCTTTAATTTACCAGAAGTGTCTTGTCATTCCACCTTAGTCGTTTAAGGAGAATGTATGGTTGAACAACTATAATTCCTTTATTCAACCAGACCTGCCCCAGATATCACATGGTACCACAATAAATCTGCCGTTGTGGTCAGCAACAACATCACCTTGGAATCAGCCAATCAGGTGCTTGTGATTGGTCACGTGACCTCCGCGGCTGAAGGTGAATATGAATGTGGAGCCATGAATCAAGCGGGGAGAGATACCGTCAACAAGATATTGACGACCTTCACAGTTCGAGTTCAAGGTCGGTGACATTTTGCGTTATAGCCTCCTTTTGATGTTAATTCTTCTGAATCCGTCGAAAAATATTACATGTCATGAAATTAAGTGTGTGTGTCACCATTTGTTGGACCCATCTTCTTTGTATAAACGCCTACGGAGTAGATTATTTTAGTAAATGATAGGCGTAAGTCACACGTAAGCCATGCTGCCACAATGATTCGCCCAAAATACGGGAGGAAATGACAATTTTCAACCTTTCAGTTGCGTTAAAATGTCAAGTCTGTGGTACATGGGGTGTTATTCACACACTTATATAATGATTATCTTTTCCACGTACGTTACCGAATACGTCATCATAAAACAATGACATTGCAGTGCCACCTACGTTTGCAACATTACCAACCCCAGCGAGAGTGAAAAGCGGAAAGGACGCAAGCTTCATATGCGTTACTAAGGGCGTTCCAAGGCCGGGTATCACGTGGACGCGCAATGGAGAAGAACTCTTTCCAGGTAATGGTGATTGATTTCGTTTCCAAGGACATCGATGGCACATAATTCCATAATACATTAAATACACTCCAATGCAACCGCATGATACATGGTTATGAACAATAATTAAATTAAACACTATGCAATGTGTTGTGTGTCTACCCACAGCATGTACATGTTGGCCGCAAGACAAGAACGTCATACAGTTATCAAGTGTGGGTGGAACTAACCACATTTTGCCAGAACGTATGTCTCACATTGTGGCGCACATTATCGACTGTTATCTTCAGAATCAGAATAGTTTTATTGGGTCAAGCATTCATAATCAAACAAACAGCAACAAAGAAGAAGAAAAAGAGACACACTTTTGTAATGTTTAAACACGGAGACAGTAGACAGGGTTGCTTGACCGAGGAGACTCATATTAAGACTACTGGGAAGTCGCTAGCATGTGAGCCACCTCGAACGAAGGGCCATTCAAATACATGAACCAATATCACAACGGTTTACTACGATGCCATTGGTTCGCTTTTACCAGGTCGGCAGAATGGGGTAAAGACGATACCACTTTATTCATATTTTTCGTATTTCGTTTTCGTTAAAATAGTTATTTACATAGCAGTGAGGGATCATGCACGCGCCAAATTCACGTCGACTCTTTTCTGCTAGTCACAAGTATCAGAGTTTTAAGTTGAAATGCAAGTATCAACTTTGCCAGTGGCTCACAAGATAATTTCTAGGTCTGATCGCTGCATTATGTTATGTGAAAAATGTTGTACTTCGTATATATTTATTGATCGATGGCAGTTTTACATCTCCGGTCTAGTATGTACACATTTTAAATTTCTATAATACAAACTTAGGAGTTGGAGCTTTCGACTCTAATGATACCAAAATAAGGAGACCATTGCAGTGATAAGGATCAGCTGAAACTAATATAATTCATCTACATCCGAGTTCAGCTGTCTAAAAGCCGTTAAGCCGTTCTCGACAGGTCGTGGGTTCGAACCCTGGCACCAGAGTCTGGGGTATTTATTATCGAAGCCCATTTCTATTATATCGGGAAGTAGCAAGGACCAATTTAGCCTTGGGTTGCACAGCAGTGTGATTATACACCCACCTTTCCTTTGCAGAGCGAGGTGGGGGCCATTATACTATCTCCTCACGCGGCATGGCTGCCGACTCTGATGAATCGACCCTTACCTTGCATGACGTCACAAAGGACGACAGAGCGGCCATAGGCTGTCGTGCTACAAACGTTGTCGGCTCAGTGTACACTGAGACGTCGTTAAACGTGTATGGTAAGGAAGGACCCATCGGCATTTATTGATACCGTAGTGAACATTGACCTAAGTTTAGTGGTTTTTGTGTTTGTAGTATGGCTATATCGACACCGTGTAAGTATAAGAGCTTCCCTGGCCTAATTGAGAAGAAGGCTGAGTAGCAGATCAAAAGGTCGTGGGTTCGAACACTGGCCCTTGTATTTAGGGCAAATTCTGTCATCTTTTCATTGGGTCTTTGGTGTGACGTTTACCTGTGCATCTTTGCAGCCCGCGCCGTAATCCATGACGTCACACAGCAACACTTCCGGTCTGCCTCGCTTGGGAATTTTACCTGGCTCTCGTGCGACGTGGAGACCGACCCCTCATTATCGCTCACCCTCCGCTGGTTCCTCTCTCGAGAAATGGAAGCATTCTCACTGCGGGTGGCGAACAAATCCCTCCTCATCTCGTGGGACGACGCCGAGTTGACGAGCAACCCGTACGTCGTACGGTGTCGGGCCGAGGACGAGCTGGAGGCCGTGGAACGCGGGGTGGCAGTCTGGGTGTACGGCGTCGACTGGGACGCCACCACCATGGCGGACCACGGTGAGCCGACCACAGGGGCCGCGTCTCTTTCCACAGAGGTCACGACCAAGGTCATGCTGGACAAGCCGACCAAGGATACGGGCCCCTTGCCTGATGTCGCCGCCTCCTCACCCAACGGTGGCGCCAGCGCTGGTAGCAGCGGGCAGGTCTCCAGCAGTGAGTGCTTCAACGCGGCGTATATACATCCGGGGGAGGGGGGGGGGGTACTTAATACATTGCTGGGATGGGGGGGGGGGTACTTAATACATTGCTGGGATGGGGGGGGGTACTTAATATATTGCTGGGATGGGGCGGGGTACTTAATACATTGCTGGGATGGGGGGGGTACTTAATACATTGCTGGGATGGGGGGGGGGTACTTAATACATTGCTGGGATGGGGGGGGGTACTTAATACATTTCTGGGATGGGGAGGTACTTAATACATTTCTGGGATGGGGGGGAGGGGGTACTTAATATATTGCTGGGATGGGGGGGGGGTACTTAATACATTTCTGGGATGGAGGGGGGGGGGGGTACTTAATACATTGCTGGGATGGGGGGGGGTACTTAATACATTGCTGGGATGAGGGGAGGGGGCACTTAATACATTGCTGGGGTGTGGAGGTACTTAATACATAGCTAGGGTGGGGGGATCCTCTGGGGCGGGGGGGGGTCCCGGGCAACCCCGACTTTTTCACCGCCAAAATTCGGTCGATCGGGGCGTCTCACAGCCAAAATCCGTTCGGAAGACGTATTTTTTCGCGGCAACGCACATTGTGAAAGCCCCCTCCCTCCCTCGGTCGCAAGTTTTGAAATATCAACTTTACAGGGGTATCTTTTTCATCACAAATGTCCGCTCAATAGAAATCTCGAAACTAAACACCGTTTCCTGTACGGCCGACGTTATTTAACGCTTAATCGAAATGCGCCTAATCGGCGCGTAAGTTTTAATCGGAAGGAAAATGTGGTCAAATTTGGTGGGAATTCCGTATAATCGGAAGATTCAAACCATGGTGTTGGTCCATACCAACCCCGCCAGTTATTCCTTTGCAGTCACATACTTTGAACTGGGATTCGGCAAGGTGTCTGTTAAATCGTCGCTGCGTGATTATACGGCGTGTAGCTTTGTGAGACCTGGACCACTGACCGCCGTTTTACTGCCCACCCGCCATTGCCTTTAAAGCGGTCCTATAAATAAGGAACCGATGGTGCTTCGAGGTGTGCTGGGCAGGCATATCGCTTTGCTACCACGCACGGGGCGGTTCTACGGTAATATGTCGGCCTGGCCTCCAAACGCTAATTCACGCAGGAAAGGTTCTACGAACGTTTATTGTTAAACGGTTTAAATAATGTTTTGTTGAGGTTCGTGACATCTTCGGGGTCACGCCTAGTTTTCTGTTGCCTTCGTTGTTCTTTAGCTGCGACCAAGATACTAGTCTTCAGACAGGGCTATATTGAACAAGTGATACTACTATATAGCTTGTAACAAGTGGTACCAGTATTACACAGTAGGTAACACAAGTTTAGCTTAGTAGAGCGTTAAAACGCGTTATGACGGTTTGAACGGTGCCGTTATGACAGATACATAGGGACATCTCCCCTTTACGACACTAGCCGTCTTGAACTCACGGGCCCTGTAAACCGAATTCAACATATCGTCTCTAGTTGAGAAGAAAGTGCTTTTATGCTTAATTTAGTACCTTATTATATTTAGTTTGGGTTACAATAATACATGTTTTTTCTTAAGATACTAACGATATTTGTGTGGGTTAAAATAAGACAACTGTATGTCCCAGTACAGAGGTACACGGTTGACAATGCCACACACCGTACACTGTTTACCTGGGCTTGAGTAGTTAAATCCCAGGTTATAGTAACAGGATATGCTACCCCAACCTTTCTTGACACGGATGTGACTTTCATGAATAGTATATGTTTCTCCATGATACGAGGAGAAGAGCATATGGGGAGTGTGTTCACGCTGCAGTATGTTGTGTTTTGCCGATGCCTCGCCACGGTCAGTGTCGCGTGGTCATGGTGACACTGAGCACCAATGATGATGTTCTCCTTCGCAGCCGGGAGCCTAGCTCAGTTGGTAAGCGGGCTGAGCTGCGGGTACGGGTTCGCGCCCTGGTACATGTATCTGGCGCATGCTGCAGCCGAACATTGTTTACGTTATCCCGTGATGTATGGAGGCCCAGTTCAGCCATAATGTGCACACGTGTAAAGCGGCCTAAAGCACCAAGGTTTCCTTTCATGTCTCCCTGCAGCCCAGACGTTCATCATAGTGGGCGCGGTGGTCGGGGGCGGCATGATCCTGGCACTCATCGTCTTCTTGTCGGTGAAGTCCAGACGCGGGGCGCGAATCTCGAAGGCGGGCGGCGCCACCAGCTACCTGGACAGGGGCACGTCGGGTCTTATCGGGAGCACCGTGTACTACCGCACCAGCGGGAGCGAAATGACCCGCATCGGTGAGTGAAATGACCCGCATCGGTGAGTGAAATGACCCGCATCGGTGAGTGAAATGTCTCGCATCGGTGGAAGTCAAATGACCCGCATCGGTGAGAGTCAGAACCCGCATCGGTGGGTGAAATGACGCATCAGTAGAAGCCAAATGACCCGCATCGGTGAGTGAAAGAACCCGCATCGGTGAGTGAAATGACCCGCATCGGTGAGTAAAATGACCGCATCGGTGAGTGAAATGCCCCGCATCAGTGAGTGAAATGACACGCATCGGTGAGTGAAATGACACGCCTCGGTGAGTGAAATGACACGCATCGGTGGGTGAAATGACGCATCAGAGAAAGTCAAATGACCGGCATGGGTGAATGATAGAACCCGCATCGGTGAGTGAAATGACCCGCATCGGTGAGTGAAATGACCCACATCGGTAAGTAAAATGACCCGCATCGGTGAGTGAAATGACCCGCATCGGTGAGTGAAATGACCCGCATCGGTGAGTGAAACGACCCGCATCGGTGAGTGAAATGACGCATCAGTGGAAGCCAAATGACCCGCATCGGTGAGTGAAAGAACCCGCATCGGTGAGTGAAATGACCCGCATCGGTGAGTGAAATGACCCACATCGGTAAGTAAAATGACCCGCATCGGTGAGTGAAATGACCCGCATCGGTGAGTGAAATGACCCGCATCGGTGAGTGAAATGACCCGCATCGGTGAGTGAAATGACCCGCATCGGTGAGTGAAATGACCCACATCGGTAAGTAAAATGACCCGCATCGGTGAGTGAAATGACCCGCATCGGTGAGTGAAATGACGCATCAGTGGAAGCCAAATGACCCGCATCGGTGAGTGAAAGAACCCGCATCGGTGAGTGAAATGACCCGCATCGGTGAGTGAAATGACCCGCATCGGTGAGTGAAATGACCCACATCGGTGAGTGAAATGACCCGCATCGGTGAGTGAAATGACCCACATCGGTAAGTAAAATGACCCGCATCGGTGAGTGAAATGACCCGCATCGGTGAGTGAAATGACGCATCAGTGGAAGCCAAATGACCCGCATCGGTGAGTGAAAGAACCCGCATCGGTGAGTGAAATGACCCGCATCGGTGAGTGAAATGACCCGCATCGGTGAGTGAAATGACCCACATCGGTAAGTAAAATGACCCGCATCGGTGAGTGAAATGACCCGCATCGGTGAGTGAAATGACGCATCAGTGGAAGCCAAATGACCCGCATCGGTGAGTGAAAGAACCCGCATCGGTGAGTGAAATGACCCGGATCGGTAAGTGAAATGACCCACATCGGTAAGTAAAATGACCCGCATCGGTGAGTGAAATGACCCGCATCGGTGAGTGAAATGACGCATCAGTGGAAGCCAAATGACCCGCATCAGTGAGTGAAATGACCCGCATCGGTGAGTAAAATGACCCGCATCGGTGAGTGAAATGACCCGCATCGGTGAGTAAAATGACCCGCATCGGTGAGTGAAATGACCCACATCGGTAAGTAAAATGACCCGCATCGGTGGGTGAAATGACGCATCAGAGAAAGTCAAATGACCGGCATCGGTGAATGATAGAACCCGCATCGGTGAGTGAAATGACCCGCATCGGTGAGTAAAATGACCCGCATCGGTGAGTGAAATGACCCACATCGGTAAGTAAAATGACCCGCATCGGTGAGTGAAATGACCTGCATCGGTGAGTGAAATGACGCATCAGTGGAAGCCAAATGACCCGCATCGGTGAGTGAAAGAACCCGCATCGGTGAGTGAAATGACCCGCATCGGTGAGTGAAATGACCGCATCGGTGAGTGAAATGCCCCGCATCAGTGAGTGAAATGACCCGCATCGGTGAGTGAAATGACACGCATCGGTGAGTGAAATGACACGCCTCGGTGAGTGAAATGACCCGCATCGGTGGGTGAAATGACGCATCAGAGAAAGTCAAATGACCGGCATCGGTGAATGATAGAACCCGCATCGGTGAGTGAAATGACCCGCATCGGTGAGTAAAATGACCCGCATCGGTGAGTGAAATGACCCACATCGGTAAGTAAAATGACTCGCATCGGTGAGTGAAATGACACGTATTGGTGAGTGAAATGACCCGCATCGGTGAGTGAAATGACCCGCATCGGTGAGTGAAATGACACGTATTGGTGAGTGAAATGACCCGCATCGGTGAGTAAAATGACCCGCATCGGTGAGTGAAATGACCCACATCGGTAAGTAAAATGACTCGCATTGGTGAGTGAAATGACTCGCATCGGTTGAAGTCAAATGACCCGCATCGGTGAGTGAAAGAACCCGCATCAGTGAGTGAAATAACGCATCTGTGGAAGTCAAATGACCCGCATCGGTGAGTGAAATGACGCCTCTCTGTAAGTAAAATGACCCGCATCGGTGAGTGAAATGACCCGCAGCAGTGAGTGAAATGACCCACATTGGTGAGTGAAATGACACGTATTGGTGAGTGAAATGACCCGCATCGGTGAGTGAAATGACCCGCATCGGTGAGTGAAATGACCCGCATCGGTGAGTGGCGGTGCACCGAGTTCCTTCTCTCGTCGTGTCACTCTACCCGTCATGCTCAATGTTATCGGTAGGTGGCGCCCCTGGATGCCAGTGTTTGCGCCCAGCCACCTGCCGGGTGTGTCACCTTTCACCCAACCACACTGCAATGTCCCGCCAGATTTCTCGGCCCACGATGGCCTTCATGTGCACAAATGTGGCCTGAAACCCCGCCATTTTATTTCTCTACTTACAGGTATGGGAACCCCCAATCACGTGGCTCCTCTGGACTTCCTGTCGGACGACCTGCGGAATGCCCTTCGTGAGGTGGAGATCCCCAAGGAGTGCCTCCTGCTGGGAGAAATCATCGGCAAAGGTCGGTAACTCTGGAAATCATCGGCAAAGGTCGGTAATTCTGGAAATCGTCGGCAAAGGTCGGTAACTCTGGAAATCATCGACAAAGGTCGGTAACTCTTGAAATCATCAGCAAAGGTCGGTAATTCTGAAAATCATCGGCAAATGTCGGTAACTCGCAAAATCATCGGCAAAGGTCGGTAATTCTGGAAATCGTCGGCAAAGGTCGGTAACTCCCAAAATCATCGGCAAAGGTCGGTAACTCTCGAAATCATCGGCAAAGGTCGGTAACTCTCGAAATCATCGGCAAAGGACGTAACTCTCGAATTCATCGGCAAAGGGCAATGCATGGGTTATTTCTTGTTTTTATTAGGTCAGTTCGGACGCGTCCACGTCGGGACACTTCTGGATCTCAGCAGCTCGTCGGGATCCACGAAGCGAGTCGCAGTCAAGACTCTCAAATGTAAGCCATTGTAAGCGCTTATAAGTTAAAGTACGTAATACGTAGAGTTTGTGGCCATTGCAATGGTGGATTCAGGGTGGGAATGGCCTTGATTCGTCGAAAATTTAGGTCAGCTATCAGTCGAAAATGTATGCCATTTGTTAGTGGAAAATATATGCCATTTATTAGTCAAAAATGTATGCCATGGATCAGTCAAAAATGTATGCCATGGATCAGTCGAAAATGTATGCCATCTATTAGTCGAAGATGTATGCCATCTTATGTGTGGACCAGTGTCTTTTAGTGCGGAACTCTTCGTTTTCCTAGTTTACCTGCCCCTCCCTCATCCACTGATCGCAGGAGAACTTACTCTGCCAATCCAAAAGTGAAGCCTTAGCCCAACATCCTCTTTCCCAAATCCTGGATGTGCTCCTCTGTATTCACAAAGGGAAAGTGTGTTAGGCAAAATGCTTCGCTAGGGCTCTAAAACGCCTTTCTCAACGGATTGCAGACAAAGCGGATGAGACGGAGATGGTGGAGCTCTTTGTGAAAGAGGCGTTGATGATGAAGGACTTCAGCCACCCGAATGTGCTCAGCCTGATCGGGGTGGTGGTCGCCAACGACGGGTCCCCCATGGCCGTGCTGCCCTACATGGCCAACGGAGACCTCAGGGCCTACATGATGAACGCGCAACTGGTACGGATGGCGCGCTTCTCGCCTTAATAGACCGCTCCAGGCGGCCAATCATTAATATTCCACATGTGGGTTTTCTTTTTCATCAGCTATGATTGTCAATTTCATACTCACGATTAAGAAAAGAGGACTCAAGCGTGGGCGGGGCTTAGCTCGGAGTGTGGGTCGGTCTATTCGGTACCTGCGTGCCATATGCACATAATGTTCATTTGCGTGACTTTACCTTGGACACCTACAGCCGATGTAAGGCTCATGAGTCTCATCGATACAAGGCTATCTTTCCCAACATCTAGCAATTGGTTCATAATAATTATTGATCCACATTTTGACAAATATCATACACGTTATCTGGAGAAAAAGTAACAAAACAATGTAACAATTTAAGGCGATGGCCATAATGAATATTGGTAATTTTTTTACAGAAATGTTGGTGACATTTTAGAGGAATGTATATATGCGAACGCCTTGCAATGTCACTTCCACGTGTTGTTGTTGTCAGGATATCACGGTGCTCAGTCTGCTCAAGCTGGGACTGCAGGTGGCCCATGGAATGGTCTACTTGTCGGCTAACAGATTCGTCCATCGCGACTTGGCGGCCAGAAACTGCATGTAAGTCGCTTCCTCCTTTATTCACATTGTGCATCAGCCACGTGGTACCAACGGCAGCCCACCCCTGTGAAAGGCAGTTCATGACTTCAGCAAATCTGATGAACTGTTCGTGGTTGTCCATTAATCCCTCATGAACACGTCATCCATGGTTCCATGTGCCAGTTCATAAAAAACAGTTCATGAACACTTCATCAATGGTTCCATGTGCCAGATCATGAAAAAAAGTTCATGAACACTTCATCCATGGTTCCATGTGTCAGTTCATAAATAAAGTTCATGAACATTTCATCAGTGGTTCCATGTGTCAGTTCATAAAAGAAGTTCATGAACACGTCATCAATAATTCCATGTGCCAGATCATGAAAATAAGTTCATGAACACTTCATCAATGGTTCCATGTGCCACTTCATAAAAAAAAGTTCATGAACACTTCATCAGTGGTTTCATGTGCCAGATCATGAAAAAAAGTTCATGAACACTTCCTCAATGGTTCCATGTGCCAGTTCATAAAAAAAGTTCATGAACACGTCATCAATGGTTCCATGTGCCAGATCATGAAAAAAAGTTCATAAACACTTCATCAGTGTTTCTTGAACTAGTTTAGCCTCCATGTGCACAGACGTGACCCGAAAAATAGCAACTTTATATTTCATTTCATCTTTAAATTCCATCAGGTGACAAATTTAGAAGCGACTTCTCTTTGCGCCCAAACATATTAATGCGGTGGGTGATTATTATTGGTGAACACAATTCAGGCGTTCTTTACATTAAATATCGTACAGCAGTGAAATGAGAAAAAAACACATCCTATTTTGATGTAGGTGAATTTGTTGGCGTGAAATGGTTTGTGACTAATGTCCATGAATTAATTAAGGGCAATCAATTAAGTGAGCATAAATTAATTAAAGATAATTCATTGACAGGTGAATCAATTTTGTAAGCATTAAAATGAATCCATTTACTGAAGAAAATCAAGTAATCAGTGGATTTATTAATAGTGCAACAAATCAAACTTAAGTATCCTTTTTAATTTAGTAAAATGTTCACTATGGTATTCCTGTGTATTTTGCAGGGTGGACGACGTTGGTACAGTCCGTGTGGCGGATTTCGGGTTGTCTCGGGATCTGTACAGCCGCGAATACTACCGTCCGGAGAGCGGCCAGAGCCCGCTCCCAATCCGCTGGATGGCTCCGGAGTGTCTGGAGTGCAAGAAATACTCCACGGCCAGCGACGTGGTAAGACTCCCGTCCTGGGTCTTTCATTATTGATGAGCCACCCGGATGGTCTAGGGGTTAGGGCGCTTCGGCCTGGTAGAGAGTGAGATGAGAGTGCGACGTGGCAGGTTTAACGTCCTTGTCGCACCCCATGGTTTCTTTTACCTTCCATTGCTGATGAGTTATCCGAATGGTCTAGGGGTTAGGGCGCCTCGGCCTGGTAGAGCGTGAGCTGGGCCCGGCTAGTCAGCCATCCATCGCGCCGGGCTTGTTCGCAATGTTCGCTTACCCCACTGTGGTAACATCCATAAGTATACCAAAAGCCCCCCCATTATTTGTTACCACCCAAGGATTGTCGGTCTTGGATATAAAGAAGATAGACAATTACGTCCTCAGAACTACAAATTGAAAATACGAATGCATTTTATGTCTTTTGATGATTATTTTTAATTATTAAATAATTGACTTTTTTAACGTTGTTCTGCAGTGGTCATTCGGGGTGCTGTTGTGGGAGTTGCTGACTCGGGGAGCCATGCCTTACACAGATATCGACAACTGGGATGTCCAGATGTTCGTTAGCCACGGCAAGCGACTGCCGCAGCCAATGTACTGCCCCAGCAAAATGTAAGTGTCACATCCAATGTAAATGTCACAGCCAATCTACTACCCTCGCAAAATGTAACTGTCACAGCCACTGTACTGCCCCAGCCAAATGTAAGTGTCACAGCCAATGTATTGCCCCAGCAAAATGTAAGTATCACAGCCAATGTACTGCCCCAGCCAAATGTAAGTGTCCTAGCCAATGTAAGTGTCACAGCCAATGTATTGCCCCAGCAAAATGTAAGTATCACAGCCAATGTACTGCCCCAGCCAAATGTAAGTGTCCTAGCCAATGTAAGTGTCACAGCCAATGCACTGCCCCAGCCAAATGTAAGTGTCACAGCCAATGTATTGCCCCAGCAAAATGTAAGTATCACAGCCAATGTACTGTCCCAGCCAAATGTAAGTGTCCCAGCCAATGTAAGTTCCACAGCTAATGTACTGCCCCAGCAAAAGGTAAGTGTCACAACCAATGTACTGCCCCAGCAAAAGGTAAGTGTCACAACCAATGTACTGCCCCAGCAAAAGGTAAGTGTCACAACCAATGTACTGCCCCAGCAAAAGGTAAGTGTCACAACCAATGTACTGCCCCAGCAAAAGGTAAGTGTCACAACCAATGTACTGCCCCAGCAAAAGGTAAGTGTCACAACCAATGTACTCTCCTAGAAAAATTTAGTGTGACAGCACATTTGCATTATCGAAGATGTTAATAGCCCAATCTATGTACTTTACCATCACCAGGTAAGTGCCCAGTGTAACACCCTCGAACAATGTAAACCTCCGAACAATGTAAACCTTCGAACAATGTAAACATCATAAAAGCGAAGGCGCCATATCAAACAAGAGACTGGCCGCCAACCCCCCCCCCCCCCACTCCCCCCCGCCAATGTTGACTCAGATTGCGCTCCAGTGAGGGTGTACTGATTATATACAGCTGGTTATTTACCGTATGGCAGATAAGCGTAAGCAACACGATCCAAACACATGTTTTGTGTCACCGCCATCGTCGCTATGAGTTCTCCGGTTTTTTGTTTGCTATGCCAGGTATGAAATCATGCTGGCGTGCTGGGAACAAGACCCGAAGTGCCGACCGAGCTTCGATGACCTTGTTGTTGACCTTGGCCTGATCACGTCAGGCAGAAGAGAAAACGCTCACGCATCGACACCCAAGGACACGTTGTACATGAACATTACGTCCCCAGAGGTGACGTCATTCAGATAAATGATATCAAGCTTGCTGCCACGGAAGTGACGTCACTTAGGTGAATGATATCAAGCTTACTGCCATGGAAGTGACGTCCTTCAGATAAATGATATCAAGCTTACTGCCATGGAAGTGACGTCATTTAGGTGAATGATATCAAGCTTACTGCCACAGAAGTGACGTCATTCAGATAAATGATATCAAGCTTACTGCCATGGAAGTGACGTCATTTAGGTGAAGGATATCAAGCTTACTGCCACGGAAGTGACGTCATTCGGATAAATTATATCAAGTTTACTACGTGGCACGTGAAGTCATTAGATAAATGATATAAAGTTTACTGCCACGGAAGTGACGTCATTCAGTAAATGATATTAGTTTAACTGCAACGGAAGTGACGTCATTCAGCCAACAGACACCCAGCTGACTTCCATAGAGGTGACCTGAATTATACCAGGCTTACTTTTCGGATGTGACTTCATTCAGTCAAGAGCGCATCAAGCGTAACTTCTCAAAAATGATTATTTTCATAACCTGAGTGCACGTTCCAAGGAAGTGGGGTTCTACTTTGTAGACTCCCGTCAAAGATTACAAGGAAATGAACATTCCTTTGAATAATGGGCCCGGAGATGCTGGAAAATAAATCTATCCAGTTCCCCTCAATATGAGCTTATTATGCACCCAGACGGCTTACTCAGTCATATAACCAACCTTTAATGGGCATGATCAGCACTTTCATCCGCGTCCCGAATTCCGTACAATTTGCACTTTCATTTGCGTCCAGAATTCCGTACAACTTGCATGGCGCATGGGTGATATTTAATGAAGGTATCAATCACGAGTAGCACGTACAATAGTCCTCTCGTCCGGCTACGCTTGGGCGAGTGGCTCGGTATATGGTATATGGAATTTAAATGTGAAATGGAAAGCAAGGATCGTTACCCCCTGTGGGTAGTACAATTTACTCGTTTCCAAGGAGAATGAATCTGGCTTGACCAAATTTGTGAATAATATTTAGTATGTGTATATAAAAAAGCGTATAAATATATATATATATATATGTATATATGTTTATATCTACATGTTTGTAACAGTCCTACGAGATAATCGATACATTGCATGTTAAAATCTTTCAATACATTAATCTTCGAATAAGATATTTCAATCTTTCACGTGGATATATTTTACATATGTCATTAATGTATAGAGACACTCATATATTGTGGAAGAACTAGAAACGATTTTTTTAGAGGCAAGTTTTGTCTTTCTTGCCTATTACGTCATCAAACCGTGGGCATTGTTAGCGCCTCGTGCCAGAATACTTGTGCCAAACGATCTCATATATTCGTTATTCATAGAGACAATTCCTGGATAAGTAACCTTATATTGGTATCCAGCCTAGCAACCAATTCCAGCACTGATCAACCAATAATGAAAGACTCTGATTGACTTGTTACGATAGACACTAAATCATATATCCATAGCATATCCTCATTAAAAGCTGATACTTTGCAACATACCACCAATGTACAGTACTTCGTCTCTGGAAATAAATTGTACATAAGTCAACATGTTTATATTTAATTTTAGCTGCCCCGTCATTTCCGCATGAGTGGTCCCTTGTTGACAGTCTTAATGGAAATAGTGAGGTTCTCAGCAGCATTGGAAGACGCCGCAGCTTTAGTTCTGTAAAATGAGGAGGGACTTACGAGGAGTAGGGTGGAGGTATGTGTATGTCATTGTCATAGCAATAATACAACAGTATAATTGTGAACATTTTCCTTCCCATAAGGGCCGTCGACTAAAGTTGTATCCAGATATGGACACAAATTAGAGGATAATACGAAAAGTCGCCTTGCTGCTTTAAAGTTGCATCCATTTTATGATTGCCCAAGAAAACATAATTACTGTGGATTGAAGTAAATAATATAATAAATTTAGTTGATAAATTACATTTATAAATTAAACTTCGTTTTAGAAACTAAACGTAGTTTAGAACTTCAACTCCATTTAGAAACTAAACTTAATTCAGAAATTAAACATAAATTACAATTAAAATTAATTTAGCAATTAAACTTAATTCAGAAATTCAACATAATTTAGAAATTTTACTTAAATTTACAAATTCAACTAAAATTTACAAATTCAACTTAATTTAGAAACTTAATTAGCAATTCAACTTAATTTAGGAATTAAAGTACATTTACAAATAATATTTCATTGATAGATTTACAAATAATTGGTAGATCAGCATAGAATATTCTTCAGGACGATCTCATGCCATATATCTGGCTTTCCAAAAACTGCTTCGAATAGTGCAGTTATGCACATATATATTCACAGGCTGTGAATTTTATTAAATCTGTAAATAGCAAATGTGGTGGGTTAGAACTTAAGATCCAATTCGAATTATTTGATAAAATGGTATTGCCGATTCTAACCTATGGAGCAGAGATTTGGCGATATAGGGTGAAAGACGTTATAGAGAGTGTCCAAGTAAAATATTGCAAATGGATATTAAAACTACCTGCATCGACATCAAATGCAGCTGTTATGGGAGAAGTCCAAATAATGTGTGTTATGAAGACGCGAAAGTCCTGGATAAAGCTCGTCAGGAATGAGGACCAGTCTCTCCCAAGAGAAACATATGCTATGCTATTTGAATTAGATTATTATAGGGGGAGGCGCGCATGGGCCACTGAAGTGAAAATAATATTGTTAGAGATCGGATTTGAAGAAGCCTGGACGCATCAGCAAATAGGAGATGATCTATTTTCAGAAACAACTAAGGGTGAACTGATGTACAGAGCACACACAAATTGGCTCAACTGCCTAGGAGAAAATAACCGACTTGACACATATAGAAAGTATAAAAGAACCTTGACAACAGAACCGTATATATTTGCTATTAAGGAAAGCTATGTTCGAAAACTCCTGGCCCAATTTCGTTGTTTCACACACCCACTAAACATATAGAAAGGCAAACATTTAGGAATCCCAAGGTAAGAAAGACTGTGTATGTATTGTAAAAATAATGGCGAATATACTATAGAAGATGAGATACACTTAATTTGTTTTTGCCCTTTGTATCAAGCGTCACGGAAAAAATACCTACCTGAAGTCACTGATCAGAAGCAGAACTTGCGTTGGGAATTTATCTTTTTAATGATGTCAATAGATACCCCCACCCTATATAACATCGTGATATTTCTCCGCGATGCGTTTCAATTAAGGGAAAAACTGTTTCAAAATGCTACCTTATTTACTTGATGTTTACTTGCGTATATTTGCACTTTGAGGCTGTGAGCCTACAGTGCACAATAAACTCATTATAATTATTATTATATATATATATATATATATATATATATGTAATTGGGATCGCATTCTGATTCTCTGTCTGTTTAGGGCGCTGGGAAAGGATCAATTAAACCAACATAATCCAAATTACTTGCTTTGGGATTTGTTTGCATTTTAGCTTATAAAGACCGCAATTCGCTATTTGAGCATACGGACTGAAAGTCATAACTTGGACAGGGCTGTGGGACACTTGGCAAAAAGAGCAGAAAATGGTCCATGCAGTTTTCAAATATCGATGGGTTAACTCCGGGATGTTTCTTTTGCATATCCGCTTGTAAGGCCCCATATTCACGAACCGACCATTGACCTCTACCAGGACTGGGCCAATAAACTAGCTGATGAATGAACGCCGCAAAACATAACTATTGCCACAGGGTAGATAGACGTGGTCCGTTAAACGTCCAATAGTCCACTCTGCATGGCACTCGTGTGTTAGGGCCCAAAACGTCATAGTGACGAAAACGTCAGATCACACGGTCTGAGCCATCTAGGAGCAAATGTACAGTTTCACACTGTGCCTCGATCGCAGTGTCTGTTGACGGGGGTAATGACTATATGAGGCAGTAACTCTTCAGTTTCAGATATATTTAAGTGCTTTCATAAACGATGGAATATGGGTATCGCCCCCCCCCCCCTCCCTCCGGGTCCATCCCTTGGAACCTTCTATTCCAAGAAACCTTAGATTTCGTTATTTTCTTGCGCCTTAATTCGCAAATTTCGGCCTCCAAGAGGTCTCTAATTGTCAATCAATCAATCCTTTAGCTCCGAGTGGCCCCGCTCTGTCTCCTTCAGAAACGCCACGCAGGGTTGTGTGGGCGATAACCGGGATGGTTGAAATTAAACTTTAAACTGTATATTTCATTCTACCAAGGTATGACGTTTTGGTCACTATGACGTTTTGGGTTCTAACACTCGTGCGCACAAAATATCTCGCATGCAATCTATGCTACATACCGGTCGGTTTCCTCACCCGTGGCGCACTAGTGAAAGTAGTGAGCGACACAGAATAATCTTGCAGGATTGCCGCACAAACAAAGGCAACTACACGGACTCATTCATGGCCCGTGTAGCCGCAAAATGTGTTAAGATACTTATCAAACTCACCACTAACAGCTTCCCGCTTGCTGCAACAACCACCCTCCATGCTGACTCGCAACAAATCCACTGAATCGCCACGTGAATACTAATGACAGCACGATCAATGAGAAGACCGGAAGTCCCACTCTCCCCATCGCTACCCAGAATGCACCACGCTCCAGTGACCTCAAGGCAGCCATCAGGAAATTGTCCTCCGTATAACAGTCGTGATAAGACTGTTGGGATGGAATATACGGGTCATGTACGGTGCATGGGTCCCTCATATAATACGAACTGGCGAGGAACTGAGAAGCGGTTTATATGAGAATATAAGCAGGTCATAGTAGTCGGGACTTTTTTTTATATCAATATCATATTGTTCCTATTATCGCACACTTTATTTAATTGTTGTTGGTAATATGCATTCACGTCTAATTTAATGTGTTCATTTTGTTCATCCTAAATTGTGTTAAATATCGATGGCCAATATAGCCTTGAAATGTGTTTACAAATATGTAATAAAATATTGATATAGTAAAACCGCCAATAAAAAAAAGCCAACAAATATGATGTCACGTTATATAATTGTTTGTTTGGCATCAACTAATCACTTATCCATGGTAGACACGAAGGACAAATACAAAGGAACAAAAGCGTTAACAACGAATGGTCTTTCCTTTTGAGGACCAGTGACTTTCTTAAATGTGGTTTGCATGCAGCACTGACATTTTTTCGACTTCTCTGTTGTTCTGTTTTAATAGAAAACTAATAGTTTATCGAAATTTAGGACGGAAAATTTGTGTAGATTATCCGGTTTTGCATAAAAATTAATTGCGTATTCCGGGAACGTTCCATGCCCCCGCCGCGTTACCACCCTAGCGCTCATAGGTGTAGGAAGATTGTCGCAATTGTGGGGGGGGGGGGCGGGGGGGGTACCAATACTTACCAGGGGCATGAGCATGAATTCATTAAGAAAGCGTGTAAAAGCCTTAGACCTGAGTGACCGTGATGTACACTTTAGAATAAATTGACGGATATGAATTAAATAAACAAAATCAAATTGCCGAGACGAGATTCATCGGCTGTTTTACAATCCCAAAAAATCCCAGTGCTCTCTGAAAACTTGCGACCAGGGGGCTGCATCGGTGCTCTCACTAGAAACGTGCGACCGGCGGGGGTTCTCTGAAAAACTTGCGACCACGGGGTGGGGGGGGGGGGAGGGTGGTGCTGGGAAAACAGTGTATGTTCAGGTTCCCAAGTAGGGGGTTGCACCCCCCGTAACCCCACCCCCCTAGATTATTATGTGCTAGTTTTGTAAGCAACATGTAAATTATTTGTTTTTTGTTAGGGGGGGAGGGGGGGGGGGGTGGGAGGGGGGCACGTGCCCTGGATGCGCCCCCGGTTCCTCCGCCTATGTCGCTGATTGCCATGTCCCAGAAAACTCTGATTTATTCATTGTAATAAATTGCCCCCCGCCCTCCCATCCCCTCTCCATCCTTACCTCCGCCCCCCTCCGACAGAGGGACGGTCGCCCGGACGCTGACCGGTAAGCGCAATAAGTGGCAACTCGCTGGTCTATATTTGATGAATGCGTGTCCTCCTACCCAGCCATAGACACGACCATTAGCCAACCGCAGACTGACTGTCGAGGCTCGCCATTGAAACACAGGATGAGGCCCGTGAATGGGCGCACTGGTCAGTGAGTGAAGGCACATCCGTGGATTCAAGCCCGCGAGCACATTCATTGTATTCATCACGCGCTCTCACCCCCTGTACTTTATCCCCATGTATATCAAGTAGAACCCGCGCAAATCGAACGTGCTCGAACGACAATGTCGGTTTGCAGAGCGTTCGCTTTTGTCGAGTTGACCGGGATTGTAATCTGGACCGTTGTTGGAGGTTCTAATGCATATAGCTTTAATCACTCACTACATGTGTATGTATCCCACCTGCTGGGGTCTGGAAGTGGTAAATGGCGACACGCGACACAGGCATATTTCAAAAATCGACATTCGACAGTGGCCCCCAAATTCCGACACTGAAAGTGGTTGACAACGACTATGTTACCATGGTTGGTGGGTTGACAACGACTATGTTACCATGGTTGCGGGGGGGGGGGGTTGACAACCACTATGTTACCATGGTTGGCGGGTTGACAACCACTATGTTACCATGGTTGGCGGGTTGACAACCACTATGTTACCATGGTTGGTGGGTTGACAACCACTGTGTTACCATGGTTGGGGGGGGGGGGGGAGGTGACAATCACTATATTACCAAGGTTGGCGGGTTGACAACGACTATGTTACCATGGTTGGGGGATTGAAAACCACTATGTTACCATGGTTGAGGGGTTGACAACCACTATGTTACCATGGTTGGCGGGTTGGCAACCACTATGCTGCCATGGTTGGCGGGTTGACAACCACTATGTTACCATGGTTGGCGGGTTAACAACCACTGTATTACCATTGTTGGCGGGTTGACAACGACTATGTTACCATGGTTGGCGGGTTGACAACCACTATGTTACCATGGTTGACCGGTTGACAACGACTATATTACCATGGTTGACGGGTTGACAACCACTATGTTGCCTTGGTTGGCGGGTTGACAACCACTATGTTACTATGGTTGACGGGTTGACAACCACTATGTTACCATGGTTGCGGGGTTGACAACCACTATGTTACCATGGTTGACGGATACGCAATGTGAGCAATCGAACCTAAATACTGATGATAGCTTGAAGCGCCGAGGTCGGGGGAGCGATATTTCACTATGACAATAAGCGGTGTTGACAGTGATGACGACTTATAGGTCACTGATTAACCAGCTGAGGGAGACGGGGGACGGAGCGGCCGGGGGAGGGGGGGGATCCTTGGGATTCGACCCAATGTCGTACAGAGTGGGAGAACTACAGACATCGACCGAGAGGGATGGTTGAGGCTGGGTTGTTGCAGGGGTGAGGCAGGGGTGAGGCAGGGTGAGGCAGGGGTGAGACAGTACGTGAGGAATAGTGAGGCAGGGGTGAGACAGGGGTGAGTCAGGGGTGAGGCAGGGTGAGGCAGGGGTGAGACAGTACGTGAGGAAGGGTGAGGCAGGGGTGGGTCAGGGGTGAGGCAGGGGTGAGACAGTACGTGAGGAAGGGTGAGGCAGGGGTGAGACAGGGGTGAGTCAGGGGTGAGGCAGGGGTGAGGAACGGGTGAAGCAGGGTGAGACAAGGTGAGGCAGGGGTGAGACAGTTCGTGAGATAAGCGTGATGCAGGGGTGAGACAGGAATGAGTCAAGGGGCGAGGCAAGGCAGGGTGAGACAGGGGTGAGTCAGGGGTGAGGCAGGGGTGAGTCGGGGGTGAGGCGGGGTGAGACAGTACGTGAGGAAGGTTGAGGCAGGGGTGAGACAGGGGTGAGTCAGGGGTGAGGCAGGGGTGAGGAACGGGTGAGGCAGGGTGAGACAATGTGAGGCAAGGGTGAGACAGTTCGTGAGGTAAGTGTGATGCAGGGGTGAGACAGGGGTGAGTCAAGGGGCGAGGCAAGGCAGGGTGAGACAGGGGTGAGTCAGGGGTGAGGCAGGGGTGAGACAGTACGTGAGGAAGGTTGAGGCAGGGGTGAGACAGGGGTGAGTCAGGGGTGAGGCAGGGGTGAGGAACGGGTGAGGCAGGGTGAGACAAGGTGAGGCAGTGGTGAGACAGTTCGTGAGATAAGCGTGATGCAGGGGTGAGACAGGGGTGAGTCAATGGGCGAGGCAAGACAGGGTGAGACAGGGGTGAGTCAGGGGTAAGGCAGGGGTGAGTCGGGGGTGAGGCAGGGGTGAGACAGGGGTGAGTCAGGGGTGAGGCAGGGGTGAGGAACGGGTGAGGCAGGGTGAGACAAGGTGAGGCAGGGGTGAGACAGTTCGTGAGATAAGCGTGATGCAGGGGTGAGACAGGGGTGAGTCAAGGGGCGAGGCAAGGCAGGGTGAGACAGGGGTGAGTCAGGGGTGAGGCAGGGGTGAGACAGTACGTGAAGAAGGTTGAGGCAGGGGTGAGACAGGGGTGAGTCAGGGGTGAGTCAGGGGTGAGGAACGGGTGAGGCAGGGTGAGACAATGTGAGGCAGGGGTGAGACAGTTCGTGAGGTAAGTGTGATGCAGGGGTGAGACAGGGGTGAGTCAAGGGGCGAGGCAAGGCAGGGTGAGACAGGGGTGAGTCAGGGGTGAGGCAGGGGTGAGTCAGGGGTGAGGCAGGGGTGAGACAGTACGTGAGGAAGGTTGAGGCAGGGGTGAGACAGGGGTGAGTCAGGGGTGAGGCAGGGGTGAGGAACGGGTGAGGCAGGGTGAGACAAGGTGAGGCAGGGGTGAGACAGTTCGTGAGATAAGCGTGATGCAGGGGTGAGACAGGGGTGAGTCAAGGGGCGAGGCAAGGCAGGGTGAGACAGGGGTGAGTCAGGGGTGAGGCAGGGGTGAGTCAGGGGTGCGGCAGGGGTGAGACAGTACGTGAGGAAGGTTGAGGCAGGGGTGAGACAGGGGTGAGTCAGGGGTGAGGCAGGGGTGAGGAACGGGTGAGGCAGGGTGAGACAATGTGAGGCAGGGGTGAGACAGTTCGTGAGGTAAGTGTGATGCAGGGGTAAGACAGGGGTGAGTCAAGGGGCGAGGCAAGGCAGGGTGAGACAGGGTGAGGCAGGGGTGAGACAGTTCGTGAGGTAAGTGTGATGCAGGGGTGAGACAGGGGATGAGTCAAGGGGCGAGGCAAGGCAGGGTGAGACAGGGGTGAGGCATGGGTGAGGAAGGGGTGAGACAGGGTGAGGCAGGGGTGAGACAGTTCGTGAGGTAAGTGTGATGCAGGGGCGAGGCAAGGCAGGGTGAGACATGGACGAGGCAGGGTGAGACAGGGTGAGGCAAGGGTGAGACAGTACGTGAGGTAAGTGTGATGCAGGGGTGAGACCGGGGTGAGTCAGCGGTGAGGCAAGAGTGAGGCAGGGTGAGACAGGGTGAGGTAGGGGTGAAGCAGGGTGAGGCAGGGTGAGGCAGGGGTGAGTCAGGGGTGAGGCAGGGGTGAGTCAGGGGTGAGGCAGGGGTGAGACAGTACGTGAGGAAGGTTGAGGCAGGGGTGAGACAGGGGTGAGTCAGGGGTGAGGCAGGGGTGAGGAACGGGTGAGGCAGGGTGAGACAAGGTGAGGCAGGGGTGAGACAGTTCGTGAGATAAGCGTGATGCAGGGGTGAGACAGGGGTGAGTCAAGGGGCGAGGCAAGGCAGGGTGAGACAGGGGTGAGTCAGGGGTGAGGCAGGGGTGAGTCAGGGGTGCGGCAGGGGTGAGACAGTACGTGAGGAAGGTTGAGGCAGGGGTGAGACAGGGGTGAGTCAGGGGTGAGGCAGGGGTGAGGAACGGGTGAGGCAGGGTGAGACAATGTGAGGCAGGGGTGAGACAGTTCGTGAGGTAAGTGTGATGCAGGGGTAAGACAGGGGTGAGTCAAGGGGCGAGGCAAGGCAGGGTGAGACAGGGTGAGGCAGGGGTGAGACAGTTCGTGAGGTAAGTGTGATGCAGGGGTGAGACAGGGGATGAGTCAAGGGGCGAGGCAAGGCAGGGTGAGACAGGGGTGAGGCATGGGTGAGGAAGGGGTGAGACAGGGTGAGGCAGGGGTGAGACAGTTCGTGAGGTAAGTGTGATGCAGGGGCGAGGCAAGGCAGGGTGAGACATGGACGAGGCAGGGTGAGACAGGGTGAGGCAAGGGTGAGACAGTACGTGAGGTAAGTGTGATGCAGGGGTGAGACCGGGGTGAGTCAGCGGTGAGGCAAGAGTGAGGCAGGGTGAGACAGGGTGAGGTAGGGGTGAAGCAGGGTGAGGCAGGGTGAGGCAGGGGTGAGACAATTCGTGATGTAAGTGCGATGCAGCGGTGAGACAGGGGTGAGGCAGCGGTGAGGCAGGGGTGAGGCAGGGGTGAGGCAGTGGTGAGGCAGGGGTGAGGCAGGGGTGAGACAGTAGGTGAGGTAAGTGCGATGCAGATATGAGACAAGCGTGACGCAGGGAAGAGGCAGGGGACGAGGCATTGGTGAGGCATGTGTGAGACCGGGGTGAGGTAGGGGTGAGGTAGGGGTGAGGTAGGGGTGAGATAGAGGTTAGACACAGGCGACAACTGGTCTTTTTCGTTCTATTCTGGTCACTCGGAGTGCTGCAAACTGAGCTACGGCCTCCTCATCTGTCGTAATGATATTGTACAACGTGTAAGCGTGCTGAGTACCACCGTGAACGACCCCAGTTCCTGTCTATTCCTGTAGATTAATTGGCTCATTGGAAAGATGCCATAAAAACGCCGTTTCTAAGGACATCTCATAATCATCTTAAGCTGACAGAGGAATGACGATTCGTTTATGTATTTATATATATACTGTATACACGGTCGTCAAAAAAATAACGGACCCATTAATCGCAATTTTCAGTATGACCCCCCCCGTTCCGGTCGTTTTATTTTTATTGTGCCCCCCATTCTAAGGATTCCTAGACACGGAGACCACGTCGAAATCGATACAAGACGCATATATGCTAATAATTTCTTTCCGACATGGTTATCAATACTTACGAAAGTGCCATGCAAAAATCTTGTAATTTTGAATGACGGGAACTACGTGGGCTGTTGCAAACCGTCAAAGATATCCCAATTAACGTGATATGGTGAACGCCTGATGTCAAATTTATAAATGCCGTGGAGTTTGTACTGCACTTGTTTTAGCCTAAGCTGTATTCATTTGCTTGTGATCAAATGAAAAAATTAAATGGTGTTGTGGTCGGATGTACATATAACAACTTCTTCATAAGCAAATAATATTTAATATAGTATACCGTCTCGATATTTCGCCTTGATTATCTCTTAGTCAGTCAATGCGGATGACGTATCCGCGTGTGTGGTCATTCTGGTTCGGCCTGAATCAAACAAGCATTTTATGGTTACAGTCGTGTTCCCATCTACGTACTTAATAGGGACCAGTCAATTTTCAACCAGTAAATAGATCGTTTATCGCCAATTTATGTTAAAGTTACTCATCCAGCCATATTTTTCTTGAAAAATGTAAACACTATTTTGATTGGAAATTATGTACTTTGATTGAAAATGTATTTTGATTGGAAATGATGTATTTATATCCTTAGCATAGAAGTACACCTATTATATGGAACAAAAACCCAGATATGTTGTTAAGCCTCTTTTTTTTTAGCAAAATTAGTGCATCCCATGTAAAAAAAGTGTGACTTTCTTGTGTGCTACGTCATCCAAATACGCACATTGCGGCATTTTTATACGTTTCATCATGCGATGACAAATCTATTTCTCGTGAAGGTTACATTTATACAGTCAGACAATGTGTTCTAAATGTGTTTCCAAAATATTACGAAACCCATAATTTAAGTAAAAAATTGCTGCATGAGCAGCTTTAACTTAAATGATAAAAAAAGATAGCGTGCGCATCACGCATGACGGCAATAAGGTGATCATTAAAATTACGATGTAATGGTAAACTTTATTGGTAAAGGTTACAACTCTGTTATAAAATAGAGCGCCGATCCACCGATCTAAAGCTTTGTGCATCAAACAAATAAATAATATTATAAAATAAAACTGATTTTGATTACTTTCGGCGCAAGTGCCCCTAGGCAAGCCCGCTCATCTAGGGGCACAAGGGTGTCAATGTTAAAAGAGGGGGCTAAGAGAGGTATCTCATCTCGGATCACAGAAATAATATTACTAAATCCCGCATCACGAAATAAGAATCATGGCAGTTCACGATCACGGAAATGAGGTGTTCGATTGTCTTTCGCACATATTATTAATTACCAGGATGAACGCTTGTGGCATCAGTAGACAATCTTGTTCGCTTGTTGCAAGTTATCTTACGAACCGCGGACAGAGGGTAAAACTAGGACATGATGGGAGCGAGTGGCTTTCTCTCAACAAAGGAGCACCACACGGTTCCGAAACCCGGCCCACAGCTGTATAATATATTTACGAATGACTTGAGACAGAGGAGAAATGAAATAGGTGAGGCTATAGTCGCAACGGAAACTCTCCGGACAATGAAATTTCCCGTTTACAAGAAAATATTCACTGATTTGAAGAAAAAAATACTTTCTGTGTGAACTTCAAATCGGGGCCTAATAAGTGTATGTCAACTCACGTTTCCTGAGACACTTGCAAATAAACTATAAGCAAATGTGGCTTTGCTGCACTTCGAAGCAGCCGATCGGCTGTTTACTGTGACGTCACTGGGCGATACCATTTACATCTTTGTAAGGGGTCATAGGTTTGAATTCCTTTGTAGTGTTTTATCATTAACTGTTATTAAGCATTAACGCATACCTAAAGTGACCCAGAGTGAACTTGAAATCAGTTTAGTATCAATTGAGGCTAAACTTAGATTCATTGCGTCTCCTGCAAAAGTGGGTAGAACAGATCAACCATTACCCCCTGACCATTGCATTCAACCTCGGTACCCTCGTCAAATGACGCGATGGACTTTGCCAACCTGACCTAGATTTTGAACCAATCAGGTGGTAGTTGGATGACCTTTACATTTGCGCGACTGACAAGAGAGCGATAAAAACAACATCGTCTGCTCTATTAAATAGCATGGCAGGTCATGTATTGTGAGGATAGGAATCGAAGTGTAGACCGGATAAACAATTGTTCAGACAGGCCCCAGTTCATAGGTAAGGAATATGCATAGAATTCGTCCTCAACTCGTAGAGTAAGCAAATAATTCGCAAATTTCGATGTCCGGAGAGTTTCCGTTTTGACGGTAGGTGATTTTCTGTTTCTGGTACAGAATTGACAGCGGAACAGGCATTAGAATTACTGGGTATTCAACTGGATTCCAGCCACATATCAAGTTTGTGCAAAAAGGCTGGTAAAAGTCTCAATGTGTTAGGTAAGGTGTCAAAATCCATGGATGCTGATAGCAAAATATATTTCATTGATTCCTCTATTGACAGTTTAATTATTGTCCCGTTATCTGCCATTTTTTTTATATGAAAAACATGCGTAAGAATGAAAAGATACAGGAGCGTGCACTGAGATTTGTTTTTAATGATTTTAGATCAGCATATACAGAGTTGAGGAAGAAAGCGGGTAGACCTTTGCTATATGTTGAGCAGTTGCGCGGAATAGTTTTAGAAGTTTACAAGAGTATAAACAAGATTGGGCCCAGTTACCTTCATGGCATGTATCATTTAAAGAAAAACAATTACATGTTGAAAAATGGACCAACTCTATGTATGCCAAGACAACATCCTATGGCCAAAATTCAGTGAAGTATCAAGGCAGCAAGTTATGGAATATGCTCAACAAAGAAACAAAGTTAATGAGATCTGCTAAGGAATTCAAAACAATGCTGTCAACCTCGAATGTATTCATGTGTCACTGCAATTCGTGCACATTGCGCAACATTGCTAACGGGTAAGGTTTAAATAGATGATAAAATAGGTTGTTATTTTGCATTATCATATGCACATTTATCACATCAACTCTTTTTTTTTTATCTTTGTCGGTCAATAGCACTTGTGCTACTGTTTATTGTCGACTTTTATATTCCGACGTTAAATAACACTTGATCTTATCTTATCTTATCATACATTTTCCCTCGCAAGCTGAGCAGAAGTAGTGCTTCTATTCTCGTGCAAGGAAAAGAAATAATGCTGTACACAAAACAACTGTTTTATCACTGACATGTTGTTATGCTACGAAAGGTAAGCAAGCTATAAATACGTACGATCGCAAATGTTAATTCTCAATTATCAATAATATCTTTTTATTTCTGGTTCTCTTGAAAACACGCATAGAGCATAAAGAGTTATGCCTGGTAAGCCATTTGTTAAATATAACTTCATACAGGTATTTCTATATTTCGGCGTACGTAAGTTATTGGACGATCTTGTTACATACATATGAACATCTTGGTGTCGGACAAACAATTTCTTTATAATTTCTGGATGATTCTCAGGGCATTGCTTGTACATAAAAATTTGCATCTTATATTCATAAAGGGAGGCTAAGGGTAGAAGTTTATTGGATACAAAAAGTGGTTTAGTAGGAATAAGTTTAGGTGCAACATATAAGATTCTGATAGCTCTTTTCTGCAGAGTATTCAATTGCTTAACATAGGATTCAAATGCTGTTCCCCATAATTCAAAAACATAAGATAGGGAAATATAAATCTATAGTATAACATACGTTAGGTTTCAATTTTAAACACCTTTCTTGCCTTTGTAAGGATCCCTAACCTCCTAGCTATTTCTCCCGTTATAGAGTGTACATTATATCCAACGTCAACCAGACTCAAGTTGAACTAGGATTTTCATAGTATTTACTTGAGTAATAATTTCTCCTTCCATCACGATTTCGCTATGCATCGTATTTTTTTACGAGGAGATTTAAATATCATGAACTTAGTCTTCCCAAGGTTGAGAGTGAGATTGTTTTATTGAGGCCAGTATCTAATTTATCCCAGTTCGGTAGGGTAGTATTCACATCGGCAATATCTTTACCCGATATAAAGAAGTTAGTCATCAGCGAGTTAAATACTGAATAGTTTCATACTGACCTGGGCAATATCATTGATATAAATTTAAAATAACAGGGGACCAAGAGTAGATGCTTGATGCTGATTCGGTGTGCTTGTATTCCACATACTGGTACCTGACTCTAGATAACCGGTAAGCCACTTTAGAGCTGCTTCGCGAATCCCATACAGTTCGGGTAAAAGAATTTCGTGATTAACCGTGTCGAATGCTTTTGAAAAGTCTAACTATACCCCTAATTTGAACACTCCCTTATCTCTTGCTGGGGCTATTCGACCTGTTAAAAGTAGGCCTACTAGCGCCAACGTGGTGGAGGCATTAGCTTGAAAGCCAAATTGATTTTCATCAAGAAAATTATACTTGTTAATGTAACTTGCCAGTCGTTTGTATATTAACTGTTCAAATATCTTTGAAAAAATGGGGATAATAGAAATGGGACGGTAGTTGCTAAAATGTTAATCGTTACCTCCTTTAAAGATGGGAATTACTCTAACTAGTTTCAGCTCGGTCGCAACACGACAATGTCCCTCATAGAACGAGAGAGTAATAACGTGAGGCAGAGGTTCTATAATTGTATTTATAGCAGGCGTAATGGTCTTGGCCGCCAACGAATCCGACCCTAGAGAACAATTTTTTAAAGAGCCTTTGAAAAGAGCCTTGGTCTAAGCAGCTCGTTCGATTTATTAATAAAAATAGTATATTGGTATTACAGAAACAGTGTACCCTATAGAGCCTTCAGGGCGACTAAATAGTTACAAGACTCGGCATTAACCCTCTCCCGACCAGTGAAATACCAGGGGCGGCTTTAGGAATTTGCCAAGGGGGGGAGGGGGGTTGCTCTCTGAAAACGTCCGACCGAGAGGTGTGCTCTCTGAAAAACTTGCGACCGGGGGGCGGGGGGGGGGGCTTGGGCTTGGAGAACCCGACTTTAACAGTGTATGTTAAGTTTCTCAAGGGGGGGGGGGGGGTGCTTTCTGAAGACTTGGGACTTTAACATATAGGTTAACATGTATTTTGTATGTTCTGGTTCCCAAGGGGGGGGGGGGGGGAGGTGGGGTGGAAATAATTGAATCAGTTCAATAGGATATAATAAGCGTCAACTTTTTACTTTCCGTGATGACAAACATTATTCATGACATTTGCAAATTCATAAATGTCATTTAAATAAGGCTCCTTTCTAGGGTCTGTGAACTGTTTCATTTCTTCATAGATTTAGGTTTTAATGTTCACTGGACTGTTTACTTGCAAGAATCTCCATCCCAAAATAATAAGAAAAAATGTGACAAATTGAGAACAGAATTAACCATAGATAAAAAAATATGTACAGCACATATTGTTTTTCTTAAGCTTATATCTATATATTTGTGTAATGTATCTCAGACACAAATGTAGTTACACAATATCAAAGATTTGGTAAACAGAAAATAACAAAAATAAAGGACACGATTGAGGGTTTATGGCACGATATAATACAATGAAATACTTTTTTGCGATTCTTATTCAAAGCTTTATTT
Source organism: Arenicola marina (assembly GCA_964019135.1). Classification (NCBI taxonomy): domain Eukaryota; kingdom Metazoa; phylum Annelida; class Polychaeta; family Arenicolidae; genus Arenicola; species Arenicola marina. The sequence continues at coordinate 20,962,154 of OZ025256.1, read as the reverse complement.
AAATATAGCTTAGTTATAATATTCAAAGATTGATTTCTTGATTTGAACAAAACTGTGATAAAATCAGTCGCGGTAAACTAACAAGAATTATTGAGCACAGATGGATAAATCACAGTATGGAGCAAGAGACTGGATATTATACTGGTTGCACCTCTTTTCGCTATGCTAACGTAACACCAGACTCGGTCGGAAACATCTAACTCCGTCAAAACATAAAATGATATTTATTTGATAGTTCATCATCTTATCTATCAGTTTATGTACATATAAAATATGAACAAATGATGTTGACTTTACGAAATGGCTGTTTACCACCTACCACCCTCCCGCCTGGACAAAAACAACGCTGTACCTATTTTCGCTACCCTGTGACATTGTCGCAAAATATGTGTTATGGAATGCCGATGTAATGTTATTTCGTTATGTGTTAATTGCGGTATGACTTGCGGCGGACCGTTCCCACTTGGCTTGTGTCCCGGAGCTCTCGAAGCTGCCTTTCGCTTCTTTGATATCTTGTCGACAGGTGTTCGGCCTGTGCGTTTGGTTGTCTCAACTTGATGTGTTTTAACAGTGGTGTCCACATGTGTTTGTTTTTTTCCTCGTCCCTTCCCTTTGGTCGTCTCAGTTACTGTTTCAGCAGCCACGTCGACAGGTGTTCGGCGTTGTCCCTTTCCTTTTCGGTTGGTCATCTCCAGTTGATGTTCCTTTACTTGCGCAAATAGGTTTTCTTCGGTTACAGCACGCCCTCCCACAATCCGACTGATGGTGTGTCTCGGTGGCTTGGGCTTAAGTGGCGGGCCGCTATTGATTTCTTCTCTAGCCGACAAGAAAGTTTCGGCCCTCTGGGGATCTTGTAAATTGTTCGTTTGTTCCATGTTCATTCGTTCCCAGTTGCCCTTGAAGACGGAAGAGGGAGCAATGTCTGTTAGTTTGACGACTGCTTTGTCCAACGGAAACACCCCTGCATTCCGGAAGGCTGCCTGTAAATTCTTTAGTGTTAGACTTTGAGCATAGGCCTTGCATCCAAGTTCGCACAGATCATACTTGGTCACCACCTTCACACCCCTATTGATTCTCGTAAATGTCTGACACTCTTTATTGAATGCGTTGGATGCGACTCTCCCCGCCGCCATGTCGCTGTTACGTCACAGTTCTCGTCGATCTCCCGGCAGAGGGCGTTACGCTTACGCCATAGTCCTAGGAAAAATTGTGATGCGAGGAACGAGCTCCGTCTGCCGGGAGATCGACGAGAACTGTGACGTAACAGCGACATGGCGGCGGGGAGAGTTGTTGAAAATCGTTGTTGAAAACTTTCACCAGTACAAAACGTGGTGGATTTTGTTTGTTTTCAATCTCATTGCCCTTGGAACTATCAAGGTATGAAGAACAACTTGACAAATTGATAATCGACCGTTTATTTCTGTACTTTCTGCAATCGACGGCCGCAGGGCGCTGATTTTTAAATCAACGCTCACAACCGAAACTGGCTTCATGGCTCTCTCTCGTCTCCTTTAGGTGCGAGGTCAAGAGAGCCATGTGTCAAGGCTAGGGTGGAATGGCCTGGCCCAGGGCATTCCCAGCGCCGATGATCGTTACTGTCTGGGAGCGAGGAGCAGTCACGGCTTGCGCTTTCCAGTCCGAGGGAGACACGATATCTGGAGGGCTATGCTCGGTGCATATGCCTTTCTCATCGATGTTGTAGATGAGTTCAGGACGATTTACTAAATTATATTTTCCCAATATATCCTTCAGCTCGGAAAAATAATTTTCAACTGTATTGGCATTTACGCTTTTGGCCCTCAAGACTGAGAGCTTCTGCGGCTTTCTAATAGAGAGTTGGGGCCATCTCTTCAAAAATGAGTCAAACCACCGCCTGCTTAGTGGAGCATGTACCGCTCGTTTACCCAGGCCCACTGCCAGATCAGTGGCCAGTTCAACAACTTCTGGCTTACTATAGCCATATCCGATTGTGGCCATATGAGTAATGTGATCAGTTAGTTTTTTTTCGACTTGTTTCCCAAGTATGGTGTCAGGCCCGGACTTCTCGGTCCCTGGCTTGACTCTTCCTTTTAGCCTGTCTCTCAATGTCGTTAGAGGAACGCCATGGGATGCTGCTGCTTTCTTAGCAGACATCCCTCTCCCAGCAGCTTTGTAAGCAGCATCTAATTTGTCTTTTGAATATTCTCTGTATTTGTCTTTTGTTTTCTTTGGACATATCTAAATGAATAAGAAGGAAAGTTTATGTAGCATCTAGCATATCGAGGGAGATTTCTTTTCTGAAATGATTTTGACGATAAAATACATCTAGATCTAATGATATTTTGTATGCCTAATTTGATAATTAATTTTTAATGGCGCTCCATAATAAAGGTGAAGTGGCGCCATCTAGTGGCCATCTTATAAGATTAATGCTTTGCATGACGTCAATGCCCAAATTTAGCTTCGTTAGAATAAATAACTTCTTTTAAAAAGAACCAGGCTAGGTACTAGATTTATCTTTAAAAAAAATAAGAGAGATATTTGTAAAATTTGAGACAACATACCTGTTTCTTTCTCATATTGGGAGAAAAGTCAGACCAGCGTTTGTTCTTTTCATCAAAGTATCAAATGCCTTAGCAACAGTAACAAAAAACATCCACTGGAATGTTTACTTGGCTAAAAATAAACGTGTAGCACGCGATTCTAGCGCGAGGTGCGAAAACCGGTACATAGCGAAAACAGGTGCATCGACTATAAACGGATGTTTAATCAATGAACAAATAAGTCGATCTGTCGAACACAAAAACGGTTTCCCCACTTTATGCTGATTGCAAACATTCGATCTGTGTTCATCTATTACCTACTGTGGACAAGTTACATCGATCGGCGGAAAACACATTTGTTTTTTCCGCCCATTATGGGTTTTCCGCCTGTCAGCTTCATAGCTTCATCGGCCGTCGGGCAAAACTGCCCGGCCAGCTCAAATATCGGGTATTTAGCGGGGCTGCAGTGCGTCACGTTTAATGAACGCAGTTTTTAATACGGAAAGTTCATGGCATCCTTGATAAGTTCAAAATGTCATCTATCAATATAGCGTCTCTGGATAAGCAACAGGCATGGGGCGTATTTAAGTTGCATACAGGTCCAGAATGCCCCATCCATTGTGCCCGCGCCCACCACGCAGTTTGCCTGCTTCAACGTCCCAATTCGTGACTAGGACGACAGTTTTGTTATTCGTCAAAAAAGGAGCGAGTGATCTGCGCAGTGAAAAATTCAGGTCCCATATAACGTCGTTGTCACCAAAATTTGATCTCGTAAGGTATCGCACATATAAAACGAGATTCACTTGCATTCCCTAGCCATACAACAGGTGTCGCGGAAGTCCAGGCGACATGGCGTCTCATCATTATTGCGCACTCCTAATCGCCTTAGCAACGGCAACCGTTGCCATAGCTACGAAACGACCAAATATCGTCCTCATTGTCGCTGACGACTACGGCTGGAACGACATCGGTTACCATGGCTCCGACATCAGGACGCCCAAGCTTGATGCTCTGGCGGCATCTGGTGTCAAACTGGAGAACTATTATGTTCAGCCGCTGTGCTCCCCAACTCGAAGTCAACTTATGACAGGCAGATATCAGGTGGGCGTCAATCACTCATTTCAATAATTGTCCCGCTTTCTTCCTCAACTCTGTATATGCTGATCTAAAATCATTAAAAACAAATCTCAATGCACGCTCCTGTGGTGGGTTTCACAAAGCTTTTGAATACCGGTATTAACGCTAATACCGGTATTAAATAGGTATTAACTTAAGACCAACTTTATGACGTGTTTCACAAAGACGGTATTAAGACCATGTCGGTATTAAACTCGGTATTAACTTTAATACCGAGTGGTAGCAGGTTTAGCGCTGATAATACCGACCTATTGAGGAGCCACAACTTGGCACAAGTCCTTTGATTTGATGGCCATAAATGCAGTCGACGGCACATTCATATGGGCAGGCAATCCGGGTTTGTGTCATCGTTTCAAGATTTATTATGACATAGGCTTTTTGTGTTCCATGCTTTATGATTTGAAATAAAACTGACAAAAGGGGCGGTAAATCTAAGCAGCTGGAAATCATTCCATACCGATTCCACATTTAGAAACAGATCAAGCCACGATCTAGCAAGTTACGCTTTCATGAGCATAATTGACCGTGGCCTGCGTCATATGTTCGCGTGGCGAGTACATGTCGTCATAAAGCTAGAAACTTTGTATTACATTGTTGCGCTTATATTGTCTCACAGCAGGATATAGGTCGAGATGTACTCGTAGTTCACCTCAGCCTTCAGACCGATGCGATAAACATCATGCCACATAGATGTAGATGTTTGATTGATCTCGAAAACAGATGGACAAAACATTGATAACATTTATTTGATAGCCGAAAGAAGAGTTTTACGATGGATATAACCACACTGAGGTCACTTTTGCCATGATTATACTTCCATACCAGCATGTATGTGATAAGTTAAATATTTGTCAACCGTGTGTAATCCTTCACCCGGCGCCTTGGAACAAAGCGTCGGTTGGATATAGCGTTAGACAACACATATTAAATTAAATGGGGTAAGTTTGCCCGAATCTGACCCATTCGTGGGTAAAAACAGTTCGATTTAGAAATCGAAACGTATAAACTATTACCACGTTTACGTTTAGCATTTTGTCGCGATATGTTGTGACGTCACTGATCGGTATTAAATCGCTTAATACCGGTCACAGCTAATACCGTCTTTATTTGCGTTTGTGAAACGGTATTACGAGTCGGTATTACCACTCTATTACAAAATTTGCCGGTATTAAAGTTAATACTGGTATTACCTAATACCATCTTTGTGAAACCCACCACAGTATCTCTTCATTCTTGTGCATGTTTTTTATATCTGTTAATGCAGTCAAAAACTATTCATCGGACGATAATATTTTTAGTGTACAGAACTTCTCATCTATTTGCTCGAAAGTTAAAAAGGCCGAACCACTCTCTGTTTCAGACTAACATGGGTATGAAATACGGTAACATGCCCATAAAGGGCCCCCGGGGTTTACCCCTGAAGTATCCGACCGTAGCCAACATGTTAGGTGACCTCACTTATGACTGCCACATAGTTGGCAAGTGGCACTTAGGCTTCTACAAGAAAGAGTACCTCCCGACCAGCAGAGGTTTCAGCTCATTCTACGGTAAGTTAATTACAGGCGTGGTACCTCTTGCTTCTACAAGAAGAAGTACATGCTGACCAGCAAATGTTTCAGCTCAGTCTACGGTAAGTTAATTACAGGCGTGGTTCCTCTTGCTTCTACAAGAAGAAGAACAGGCAGACCAGCAAAGGTTTCAGCCCAGTCTACGGTGAGTTAATTACAGGCTTGGAGCTTCTTACTTCTACAACAAGGACTAGGCCTTCACGACCAGTAACGACCAGTAAGCTCTTATTCTGCGGTATTTGTACGCGGCTGGCGCCTCGGCAGGTGAACTGTAACATTTGAGCCACATGTTCCACAAGAATGACGTCATCGTCACCACGTTCTATCGTTTACACCGAAAGCGGCATTTTGTGAAAAGAATTACACTGTGACAAAATTGCGTGATGACACAAAAACATCCTTTTAAAAATGTCAAGTTACATTACATATTCAATTAGCTTCAATCAGCTTTTATTTGATCCCATGTTATAGGTTACTTGACCGGCCACGAGGACTATGAGACTCACATGCGTTGTGCCACGTTTGGCGACAACAAAGCATGCGGGCTGGATTTTCATGACAATAACAAACCCGTTTATGACCAGGATGGCGTCTACTCGACTCATATCTTCACTGAACAGGCGGCTAAGAAGATGAAAGATCATGTCAAGCACAAGTCTGATCAAGTAAAAACAATCTATTTTTCATTTATTTTTCGGTCGTCAAAAAAGTTGAATTGGTGGAGCCCCACCCTGGTCCCAATTTGGTTCAGACCCCCCCCCCCCCTACTCCAGGGGCTATTTCCGGTTGTCTACTTCTGTCACAAGAGAATGACGCTCAACTTCTGTCTAGATCGGTTTCCTCTGCCTCTTCTTCTGTTATTACATCGTGACAGAATCAGCTGATTGTGACAGTTGTCGTCTGCTAAAGTAGATTATTACCTTTATCCTTAAAGAGTTCCAAACTAATTTGGTGGCGACGCCTGGTGACGCGAAACGCTTTCGAGATTGAGTTGCGGACTTAGCCCGCCAGAAAAATTCAGCTGAGATGCGTCTTAGATTGTTTATAGAATAGCATTAAGTTTTGAATCTTACCTTAGCCAGAAAATTAAGATTAAGTTTAAAACTTAAACAGTTGGTGCCACGCCAAAACAACTTTAGCTCATATTCATCTTCTGTGTGGGAATACTGTGTGGGAATACTTTCTCCACTTATTTTTGCACCTACCAGTTTAAATACCAGGAGATGTAAAACTCAACGAAATGTACTCAACCACGAGGACAAAACACGCTGTCGACTACTGCCTACGCACTGCATCAAAGCTCACCTGTCAATCTTGTGACATAATTCGGGAATTTCTAAACAACGCTCAGATGTAATGTTCCCAGACATAAACCCGACGAACCTCACTTTTGCCACGTTTATAGCGAAATCGTGGAATAAAAACTGTGAAATCCCATTAAAACAAATTCTTATTAGTTTATTTTCCCTAAACAAAGTAACTCCGCGCTTAAAACAACCGTGGCACGAACACTTTAAGTTTAAGATGGATACAGAATACGGGTCCCGGTCAGAAGCAGCAGCAGGTCAGCAGATCAGAATCCAAATACAGACACATTGAATCGGTTACTAACCATTTTTAACATTACGTTGAACTGACATTTCGCCTGTGTAAACAATCCGATATACATTTAGCCCTCCCTCCCCCCCCCCCCTATTACATTCCTTTTTCATCATGATTTGTAAATTTTGCCAATTATTCATATGTTCAAAAACCTCGTATTCATTGCGAAAGAAAGCTGGCCCAAATATTATGGTATCATGGTATTTATCGCAAGCCGTTTTCATACAAAGAAACGATTCTACGGATCCTTAGCTGGCGAATGTCCTATTCGTCGTGTTCCGGGTGGTTATATCCATATTATTGTCTGTACCGATCGAATCTGTACATCTTGCTGCCATGAAGATTGCTTACCAGCCCAGCATGTCTGAAGCTAATAACCAACGCCTAAAATAACGTCACTAAATGGTACCACTAAATATTAATTACCACTAATTACGGCTCTTCACGCCTGTCTGTACAACACGTCTAAAATACAGCGTTTATGTCATGGTTGCCAAAACAGTTTTGGTCTGGTTCAAGATTCGGCATTACGAATGAATATATCTACCGTGAGATGGGCAACATAGACAAGGAATCGATTCAGAGACATTATCTCTCCATTGGGCTATCGTCCCTGTTCATGCTGATAAACGAAGGAACCAATCGTTATGTAACAGATCTTGTGATGCTTAAGATGGCTTTTCAATGGACACGATTTTGTCGAGTGTTTTGGATTGTATCACGATCTACGTTGATATCCTTGCAGCCGCTGTTTCTGTACTTACCGTACCAATCGGTTCATGCCGAATTGACGGCCCCGCAACGGTACATCGACATGTACCCAGAGATCAAGGATGACCAGAGACGTATCTACGCCGGTGAGACTATGAAGGACGCC